>CM065171.1:26584956-27784956 GCA_033026295.1 Channa striata
CTATCTTCCATCTATATTCCTCAACACATGGGCAGACAGATGGGAAAGAACCACACATGCATTTTACCCTTTGCTCGTTCACTTCAGGGAGATACCGACCAGGAAAAGACACACCGGACCCAAAGACGTGGAAGGCGAATTTCCGCTGCGCCTTGAATTCCCTGCCTGACATCTGCGAGCTGCGGGAGCACAGCCGGAAGAGGGGCAGCAACGCCTACAGGGTCTACAGGATGTTACCCAGCACACAGACGCACAGACGCAGGAGAGGTGGGATGTGCATCGAATGTTGTCAGCTGGGTAGATTCTTGCAGCCCGGCCTTGTGTGATGGTGCTGTCTGTTGTCTCCGCACTCAGGACTGCGGCTGTTCAGCAGGCCCAGAGAAAGACAAGAGAGCTTAGGGGACGAGAGGTTCAGCGTGCACACTTGGCAACCAACAGCAACCGTCATTCCAGACACACCGCAAAAGGTGGAAACCGCTGCAGAAGACACATTTATCGGCCCTCAGACGCACGGTGAGATGTTTGCTCCTGTTCCCGAGGCTCGTGATAGAAAATGGCCTCATGACTGTGATTCTTTAATATTTCTGTGCAGAGATGTGGGAGGTGAAACCCGAGGAGCAGGAGCAGAACGAAGCTGTGTTTAAGGTACCGGAGCTTTAAATGTACAGGCCGACGCAGTAAATCCCACAAACATTGTGCCTCATCCTGTTTCGTGTGTCCACAGCTGATGGATCATCTAAGCAACACCGACCCCTGGAACCAGACGGGGGAGCAGAGAGGGTGGAGAACACACACACTGTGGGACCACTGGCAGTGTACGAGTCTTATAGTTTGTGTCAAAAAAGTCACGATTATACGAATGAATGCAAACATTCAAACTGTGGAAGCTTAAAATGCCCAAACAAATGTTGTTCAAGGTTTTATTTCTGACTGCTGTCGTAAAAATATGTGCTACACAGCAGTTTGGCGGTTTTTTTTTTTCATATTGTAATGAATTGTGTTTCATTCTCATGCAAACAAATCATCATAGCTGCATTTCATTTAGTAACGCTCACCTAAGCTGGACAGCACAGAAATGCAGAGCACATTCTCCACTTTGTTTCTGTTATTTGATTTTAACATTTTGAAATTTTGTGTGAGAATGAAAAAAAATCACTAAAGCAAAAAATATAATTTAATAATTTAACTACTCTTTAATTTAATCACTAAGTACACTGTCCATAGATACCTAAAGGGAAACAAACAACGTTGCCTTGACGTTTACATTGTCTAATTTCTTTTTTGTTTTAATTTTGGCATTTTAAGGCTTCCACAAATAACCACTGTGCTTTCTGGGTAATAATATTGCAGCACAGACTTTCTAAAAACACATTTGGTGAGCAGGGAAATTCTCGATGTGTGTGAACGATCTGATTTCTGTTGTGTAAAAAAATTGCTCATGCATAAATAATAGAACTGTGAAGTGTGTTTGTGCCTTTGCGCGTGCGGTTAAATGCTGTTCTCTGGTCCGCAGGTGCTGGCGACGATAACCAGTACTCCTCGCACACGGAGAACTACAGTGATCTGTTTGGGCCGAACTACATCAAGGAGCTCTGTGATTGGTCCACACACCAGCACATACTGATGCAATAGCCGTGCGCTGACGGCTCGTCCTCGTGCTCCTGCGTGCTGGGCCACGTGTTTAAATGCGAGCTGCTTTCCCTTCAGCCGTCCTTGTCAACCTTCAGCCGTTTGCATCCCGCTGCCTAAGTGCTGAGCTGACCGCTGCCGCGGAGAAACGAGAGAGGATGAGCAAACAGTCAATATTGCTCTGTCAGTCAGCCGGCCGCTCTTCGTCTCTGCTGACACGAAGATCCTGTTTCAAGCCAAGCTTTACCTCTGTCATCATCCCTTCACTGGGCCCGCCGTGGTTCAGTGCCTCAGACTCCCTGAAACGACACCAAGCTCACACCGCAGCTCACAGAGTAAACACGCCTCGTTTCGCTTCAGCGCACGATCGGTTATTGCTCTAATATTTCTTTGGGTTTTACTGGACGCTTAGCAGCTATAAATGAAGATCCAGACGCAGGACATGTGACTGTAACAGATTTTTAGGTTCATGAGTGAAGTTCAGACCCCCCCATATGTTGCAAGCAGCTACTTTAAGCCAAAATAAATATGTACTGTATTTTTGTTTTTTTTTATGCAGATGAATCAGTTTGTGTGTGATTCCTTTAGACTTTTTCGTGACAGTTTTATGTGTTCTCATTTTTGGTGCAATTAGGTCCGTCTGATACTGACAGACCTGATTTTTTGTTTTGTTTTGTAATAATCCAACATTTGCAAAGTGTAAAAGTTGGAACGTAGAGCATATTCTTATCTTGTCTTTACATCCTGTGTACATATATTTCTTTGCTTGACATGTTGTTCATGCAAATGTCACCACCTGTTATAACTACTGAGTTGTAGCTTGTCTATAAAAGTTTGGTTTTCACTCGGATTAATTGCACCTTCTCCAAAACCATTTAGACTTCGCATTTTGTTTTGACAAAAAGATTATATCCATCAGAGAGCCACGGATGAAGCCAACATTGACGTACGGATCACTCTTTACAACGGCACGATCAATAGAGGATGTAGATAGGAAGAAGCAGGACTGTAGCGTGTCTTTGTTGTTTACTGACTTTGTAAAACGTGTATTTACTCTGCATTAACATTTTAAACCGAACTTCACATTCAGTCATGTGTTTGAGTGTCAGTGTTTGCAACACGCCCTTCTGCTTCAGTCACACACACACACACAGCAACCTGATACTCACACTTCAGGAGCCTCGTCTAAGTTTAGCTTCACCCCGTGCACCCGCTGTACATTTGGACCCCCGGAAGTGAAGACACGGAACACAGTTGGTCAAACATCAACAGGTAACATTTATTTTGCATTGTTTGTCGTGGGAAACACAGAGAGGGGAAATAAGACAGATGAGTTTCCCTCAAAGTGGGAACTACATATCAGCAGGCCCTGGAAGGAACAAACGAAACAATGTTGGAAGTCTAACCTTCCCTGCACTGTTGTACAGAAAAGGAACCAAAAATACGTGTGAGTGACCCCCTGAAAACACAACCATCAATTTATTACTGTGATTTTACCTATTTACAGTATCCACCATAAAACACGTCCCGGGACGGGACTCCCAGAAGGAAACAAGTTTTTTAAAGTCACATTCAACCAGTCCACTAGCACAGCCTGCTGGTCTTACGATACACTGCAAACCCAGGATGTATTCACAGACAGACTACAGCGGTTCGCCCAGAGCTGGAAAGAAACGAAACCCACCGACTACAGAAACATTTAAACAGGAACATTAACTGTGCGGCACAATTTAAAACTGATGAATCACGTTATTAGATCAGCTAGTGAATGTTGGGAACCAGCACTTTTAAGGCTGAAAACATATGTGACAATTTCTTTTAGGCATTTTCTATCTGGTACTTTATGCGGGCCTGGTACCAACATCAAAATTGAATTCTTGCATCATAAATAGTTTGACATTTGCACTCATTTTACACCAATCTACACAGACGTCTGCTCAATCCGACAACAATACAATCACATTCTGTTGTTGAATCATGAATGTACGACGACAATCACATGCATTAATAGATCCAGGCCTGCTGGTTTACTCAACACATCTGACTTTTCTGATTATTCCAATGGAGCCTGGTTAGGAAATATATATATATATATATATATGACATTACTGAAAAGATGACAGATGTAGCAGCCAGTCAGTACAAAGGGAGAACATTAATTAATAGTCTGATCACAAACATAGATGACAATCAGCATCAAGCAGCTGCATTCATGTATCCCAAAAAGAAACGTATCTGCTTGAAAACAGTGGGTCAGAAGGATGTTTAATACTTTATGCATTTTGACAAAATAATGTGACATCACATGGAAACACTGAAGCAACATCATCACAACGTGTTGCTGCTGCAAAGGTGGGTTTACTGTCAGGTGACCTGGGACTTGGGTTTGTAGTAAAACACAAAGCCACCAAGACCTTCACCAAACCGAAACTTTAACAAATAATTTCGTGTCCAAGACGCCACGACGAGACAGGGCGTGTAAATGAAACTGTCCGGGCAAAAATGAAGAGCAGGTACAATCACAAGGGATGTAAAGGTCGTACAGCGGGTAACTTTCAAAACCAACCCATGTTTGTGGCTGTGTCTGCAGTGGAGATCTGGCTACTTTCAAGTTTAATTCTTAGTCTACAACTGAAACACAAGAAGAAAAGGCATAGAAAAATATGAATTTTCTTGGAGCTCAGTATGAACTACACTACAAAAAAAATGATGAGCATGACTTCAAAAGGCAGATTAAGAAGGTCATAGTTTATTAAAATTCTATAGGGTTCAATCTAAATGAGTATTAAAAAAAAAATAAACAGATCAAATCAATGCAAAATTCCTAAGCAGGTGTGAGCGTACATTGTGTGGTCCAGTGTACTCTACGCAGTTCAAGTTTATTACAATACAGCAATCTTCAACCCTGAAAGCAACTCAAGAGAATCGTGAGCATTTCTCAGAAAAAAAAAATTAGCCTCGCTACCTGCTACCTGTCCTCTGATAAACCTCTGAGAGTAAAGAAGGAAAATGAATGTTCCAAGTCTACAAGTGTGGCCCAGCCACCGTGAGGTCCGTTTCCAAATGAGATAATAAATACAGGCATCCAAATGGGCTACAACAGAAAATATCTTGGGAAATATTTTCCTCATGCATACACACAAGCATACGTCTGACTGAGATGTATGAGCTTCCTAAACCCTCTTATCTACTCTTAACAGTGCAACAGTATGGCAGCAAATGGATAGCAGTGCTTTCATAAAAAAAAACCAAAAAAGGAATGGAAAATAAAAATATATACACAACATCATGGAAAAGCAGTAGTTTCATCTTTTGGTCCTGTGTCCAGTACAGACTGCTTTTTGAAAATGCTCGCTTCTATCAACAACAGTAGTTTCCCAAGACTGGTTGGAGGGCTGTGGAAGGAAAAAAGGGGAACAGACGTTAGCATCGGGAAAGGTGTGTGTCTCTCAAGCCAAAACACGACTGTTGAAGTCTGACCAGGATTTCACTTTCAAATGATCAATGCAACATCCGAGGCAAAGTGCAACGTTAACAAGACTGCCTGAGAAGTGACAATAACCACAGACCACACGGCCTTAAAACGCCTGCGAAGTACGGCAAACCCGAGCTGCTCGTGACAGCGACTTTTGAAAGGTGAACCGACGCACAAAGGCAAACGACAGGTGCACTTAGGACAAGAGGAGAAATAAGCATGAAATTTCAGGGCCCAGATTGACAAACAGTTTTAGAATAACCTCGGAGGGCTCCTAAATTTGACTGAAGATTTCCAGCAGCAGCCGTATAAGCAGTCAGTGATTTAGGAAACATCAGACCAACTCTGAGAAATGACGGGGCAAAACTCTTCTCAGCGAGGCAGGTGTGGCTGACCTCGAGTCAAGGTATGATGTGGTGTCAGTGGGGCTGGCAAAGACCAATTTTAACAAGAGGGCTGTGTGATATAACAATATATAGTTTCAAGTGACAATTAAAAAACGTCTATGTATATTTATTGTACGTTATATCATTTTTGCACTGGAAATCACAGCGAGTGTGGTGGAGCTTTCTTCCCACGGTGCAAGTGCAGCAGCGTAGCAACACGCACACATGGAGGAGAGAGGACGTAAGTGAGGAGGAACAGGAGGGGAGGAGTGGGCCGAATGGGAGATTTCCCCTCCTGTCAATCAAAGGAGGCAGCATCCCTTCTAAAGAAAAGCATTTCAGCGCTGTGATCGCTTTCGTTTCTGACGTACAAACCCCAGAACCTGGCGGCCTGGTGAATCAGTCTGGGATACAAAAATCTCCAGGTTTAAATCCCAGGCCACAAATTGGGTTTGTTCCCGAGTGAGACGCTCTGGGCTGTGCGTACAGCCGGGTTAAACGCAGAGCGAGTCTTTCGTTGTAACGTGTATTTGTCCTCAGTGACAACCATTAAAGCTTTTCATTCTAACCTGTGCACCCCTTCATTAACTGTCATTCAGCACAAGAAACTCTAAAGCCTCCTCAAAGTCGTCCTCCTTACACAGCTTTTACGTTCAAGGCCCTTGTGAATAACTTACCTTTACTTGGATCTAAACTTAAATTCTTAAATGTCATAATTATGACACTACAATTACACCTCTTCATTGAGAGGTGGAATGTCTGCAAAAATATAGACCAAGTCCAAATCACTTCCCTCGTGTGGGGGTAGTGGGGGTAAACTGTTTTGCAATGTGCAAACATTGCAACATTAAAGTAGAACACAAAGTCTTTGATTCACTAACACATTTCTAGTTCAAAAACAGCATGTGGAGAACAGCTAAATCAGGGGGAAAACAGACGACACAAATCACAGTGACGGCTGCCACATCACGGTTCATTGCAGATGCTTAAATTTTAGAGCAGTATATAGCACAAAGTGAGAGATGTGCGCGTCCATTTGCATAACAAAGCGTGAGTCTGTGTGGCATTAGTTCGAACACTTACAACAGCGATGGGATATTTTTACACACAAACACACAAAAAAAGCCTGAAAAATCCTGGACAGACTAACAGTTAAACCAGTCGCCTGAGACAAGTAGAAAAACCACAACACTGTCCCAACCAGACAAAGTGCAAAAACTAATTTAAAAAAAAAAGTAAAAACAAAGAAAAAGAAACATTTTTTTAAATGTATTATTATTATTAGGTTCATTAATAATCAAACGCTTTACTAACAGTCGAGTCACTGTCACAGGGGAAACAGACGTGATTATCATTCCAAGAACGCTAACGAAGAGGAAGGCGGATATTCCGTCCTTCTTGGAGCGATAAATTCCCCTAATAAAACGTGACTATATATGGTTTAGTACCAACATGTGCTGTGTGGCAGTTCACCGGTTTCCTTTCACAGCCACACAGGATGAGCTCGCTGTGGCGTGTTAGCTTGTTTTCCCATCGTTTCTTGCCCGAAGTGAAGTGGTTAACTGGAAAATCTTTCAACGTCAAGATTTATGTTGCCTCTCATTAACGCGGCGCTGAAGCTCCAGGTGAGCTTCCTAGTATTTCACAAAAAATGTCAAAAAAGGACAATAACGTTTCTGACTAAGACTCACAATCTAGACACTTGCGTGAGCTCACAAGACGGACAATAGAGGAACTACCCACTTTCGCTTCAAATGAGTCAGTGACATACTACAGGCTGCTTATCAACCTCTACCAGGAATAAGGCTTTGCTCTGTTGAATGTTGCAAAAGATATTTGTGCAAAATTAGACCCTAGTTTTGCATGTGTATCATGTGTACATAGCTGCAATTTCCCCGAAACAATAACCTCCTATGATTCGTAACAGTCACAAACATCCACTTGATGTGGGCTCATGTGGCTGTGAGGTAGTGAAATCTCTGTGGCTGAATATCAGTTCCACAAAGTGGGTGAAACAGCATTTCTTACCTTGTTATAACTGCGAACCTTCAGAGCCCCCGTGCGCGTACCCCCCTTTAGATTTCATCTGGGCCTGAACGAGGTCCACCTGTGAGAACCGCGGCGTAAAGGTTTGTCACTGTCATCTCATCACTGAGACACTCAGTATGTTGGTTTCATACTTGGTAAGAAAGGAGCAAAACCTACTGATGCCAATCCCAGGCCCATGTCCCCCGAGCCGACGTGTGTGGTGTGAACAAAGTTTGTTGGCTCCCCGATCATGGAGCGATCAATCCGCCGCCGCCGTTTCTGAAAACAGGCACCACAAACATCCATTTTTTTAGATTACTCCTTTTATCTAAGCCGACAGTACAAATCATTCAGGATGGAGAGGAAGTAAACATAAACCAAAACACAATACAATACTAAAACAGAGCTACTCAAACTTGTCACATAAGCAGAGGACCTTTGCCGTGCGGCTCAGAGTCAAGCAGATGTCAGCGTTTCATTGATCTAATCCGTTTGTAGACAAACTGGCACAATAGCTGATTTTACTTAATCTTATTAACCATCATGTCAGTTGGACATCGGGATGGGATGAGCTTGAGGCCCCTGGACAACAAAGATTTTGCTTTTGCACATCTGTGTGCCATAAACTGCAGGCTGCTAATAATGAAAATGAAGTGTAACTTAACCTAACTCGTACGATATTTTGTAATCGCACTTTTGATCAGACCTGCAGTCATATTTGTTGTAGTACGATCGACAGAATCACAAATGACCTGCGACTGTCGAAACAGCTGTGACGCTGCTAAATTTGTCGCACGTACACATGTGCGTCTCAAAGACACACCATGACTGAACTTGCTAAGAAAGATTATCAACTCTGCTCTGGTGACCTAGGTAACGAATGGGCTGCCGACATTTGTTTTGCAAAGTCACCGTTGACTCACTTTCTGCATTCGCACTTGGACCTTTCTCCCAAAAACGTTACATGCAGTCGCTGACGAAAATGGCGAACAGCTTCGCCAGGATATGGAAACAATAGGGGGCATCATTTATCAGAAATGATGCCCTCTTTAAAATTTTACATAGAATAAAGACTTTATAATGGGTAAAAGGTAATATTCACATTTCTTAAGATTACTGTGTGATACAGTCGTGTTAAAATTACATTTGCATTCAGTTTGAAAGGGTGTATCATGTCACAGTTTATGGGAAGGAAATGTGTTGAACAAATTTGTTGTTGTCAGTTTAATAAATAAATAAATATTGTTATATTTAATATATAACAATATTTAAGAAAGCATCTGATAACTCAAAAAATCTTTTATTTTGAAAGCTTCCTTAAAATAGAAGGTTTCTGGGGCAGCTCGGTTTTCATTTGCCCTGTTTATTTCTCTGCACAACGTCATATTAATTTCCACTCCAAACAAGGAAGTTGCATTGAAAAGGGAGTAAACCAGTTTGTCATCCAGGCTCATTTCGTACTCACTGGTTGCGGCTGCTCTGCAATGCAGCAGCTGAAACAAACCCAGAACTCAGTCATTCTGAGGGTGACGAAGAAGCCACAGCAGTTTCCTCTGACTGTTCAGACGTCTCTGTGCGTCCGTCTTCCTGTTCAGTGTTAGCAGAGCCCCACACACATGCACCGGAAACTGGTGACACACACACACCCTGCTGGTTTCTCAAGGGTACGCGGCTGGCACCAGAACTGTTGTCCCAACACAGGGCAGCACGGTCCTGCGGACAAATAAGAGTTGTAGGCAAAAACTTCAAGTCACACGAGGTCATGTGTTGGTAAAACCGTTGTCCATTGTGTCTAGACTTTTCTTTTCAGATTACGTAAGACTGCTTTGCTCCCCAGGGAGTGAATTCAGTTGCCACAGCAACAAAGTGGAAAATTACATCAAAATTCAAAACCTTCTAAAAGGTAAATACAGGTTAGTGGACGTGGATCTTGTAGACCTGTGACCACATGTCCCATGTCTCATTAAGTCATATATATGTATATATATATGTGTGTATGTGTGTGTATGTGTAAAAAACCCAAATGGTTCTTCATATGGAAATTATTTTATAAAGTTGACATTTTCATTCTGATTTTAAATTTAAGCCATTTTCAAAATTGACTGCTCTCACACACTCATCATCCACAACCATATACTGAATGATTCTGGTATTTTTAACTTCCTCATAAAATTGAAAGGTTAACAAAAATAGAAATAAAAATAAATTCTCCAACTGCAAATATTCCCATCTTTCCTGATGTTGAGTCTTGAGGTGAAATCCCACAGTAGAGAAACTGGGTCAGCATCTACTGTGTGTTTCCACACGGGATACTGAGCGATCGCGTACGAAAAGGACAGTTTATCAAAGCGATACAAGTATATTTCACTTTTTGTGGGTCACCTCTTGTGGTAAACAACAGTAGTATCTGTCTGTAAGCTTGGACTCTCACGATCGGCATGTGTTTCACTTTTCAGCATGCGGTTATTAGCACCGCAGCCTTGATACGGTATCCAGTTTAATTGGCTTCTCCCAGACGTGGAAATAACCTAAAACTTCTGTGACTTCATCAACAGCAAATGTGGGACTTCACTGACATAGTGACCAAAAATACATATGTTTTTATGAACGCTCAATGTTGCGTGACATAGACTACACGGGGGGAGTGGAACAATTATTTTTACCAGCACAGGGTCACTAGCGGGTAAACTGACATTTTTATTTAAAGGACAAGGCCTGAGATCATCTATATTGATACTATCAACAAATCCCATAATAATCGACTTTCATGACAACGGTTGTTAGCCTTGAGTTCATCTTTCACAGATGTTAAAGTAACTGCTGATTTTAGTCTTTACATGTGATGTGTTAACAGTAACTACAATAAATACATTTTTTCCTCAGTCTTATCCTTTACATATGTGTATCTATGCGTTAGGAAGCTCAGTGCTACTCGAGATACAAGTTAGACAAAAAAAAAATGCAGCAGTCAGATGATGACTCATTTAAGTTGGGGTATACGTAAACATCAGTGTGATATCATATTTCTAAATGTGTCACGTGTGAAAATAGGTTTGGTATTGTATTACGTTAATTGGCAGTAACTAAATACATTTACTCAAGAAGTGAGAGACAACTCTACGGTACTGGTACCAAACTGGGGTATTTCCATTTCATATTACAAGTCAGAGATACATATTGTGCACTCTCACTTCCAGGGCTCCTAAAACAAAGCATATGAAACTACGAACTATGATGTGTTATTATGAAGTCACCACGTGTCGGAGCCTAAAGTATCGGAAAATCAGCTCCACCTTTACCAGCTGAGGTTTCTGCCTCACACTAAATCTACACTTTCCATCTTTTAATTTTGTCATATGTGAGATAGACGTGTATATTATATCTGGGGGTAACGTACATACATATGTTGTGTGTTATGTTCCACTGCGGATTTACGCTCATTTTACCTAAAAAGGAGCAGGCGGCGCTCAGGCGTTTCTCGCGGTCGGATGCAACGATCTGCCTGAAGATCCGACTGGAGATCTGACTGGAGATCTGACTGGAGATCTACTCGCTCTCTCTGACGGTACGTGCTCTACATACAGGTGAAGGGTCCGGTTCTTCCGGGGATGATCGTGATCCCCGCTGATAGATCAGCTGCTCGGCCTCGGATCTCGGATTACGCGAACGTAATCGGTATTTACAAACAAATGTACGTTATGTAACTTCGCAGCGCTGCGGCAAAAGACTCGCGCGGCGCTAAAAATCACAACCGGCCACAATCCAGTGCAGTTATGAATATTAACGGCGTCCCCCGGCTTTACACCGGCTTCACCGACGACGGGCTCGAACCAGCGCAGGATAGCATCATCGGCGGCTAACCGCGTTAGCTTGTTAACGTTTACTAGCGCCACTGACAGCTAGCTAACGAGGCTAACTGAGTCCCGTTTCGAAAGTGTGAGCTAAATGCTAAAGGAAAACGGTGGAAGAGCAAAGAGCCCGCGTGTCTACTCACCGGCTACACGACACACACACCTGCACGAGTAATAATGGCTAAGGTGGACAAACTTACCAGACAGAGGCCGGTTTGCTGGTGTAAAAACGTCCGATCGACTGAACGCTAAAGAATGCCCCCCAAAAAAACAACCAGGAACTGCACTCGTCACGGACGTCAACACACTTCCGCTATCGCATGTGACGACTTCCGTGTTGACCCACGTTTTCACGCTGGTTGCAGGACTTTTCCTTGAGCGCTGATAAAAAAAAATTGGATTTTAAAAAGCTACGATGAGGCCGTTAACAGAAGAGGAAACGAAAATCATGTTTGAGAAGCTGTCGAAATAGTAAGTGCACGTGGAAGACGCCGTGTGGTCGGATTGAGGCCGAAACGGCCCCGGAACGCGGCGCGTGTTTGTTAGCACGCGGGGCTCATGTCTGTTCTCTTCTCTCACTAACAGCATCGGGGAAAACATCAAGCTGCTGGTGGATCGACCTGACGGCGCCTACTGCTTCAGGCTGCACAATGACCGTGTGTACTACATGAGGTGAGACAGAGGAGATCAGTGACAGGGTTTGTTTAAAGGAAAACCGTCGACTTCGCCGGTTTTGGGATTGTTTCCTGTGGTTGTTCTTCGGGGAGCGACTAATAAACCCACGGTCCGATGATAAACTATGTCTCTGACTGTGGCTTAAAATCTATGACGTCACCTGGAGGAGCAGGTTGACAACTTCCACCACATTATCTCAACAGAAGCTTTTCAGTTACTCCCCAGGCTACACCGCAGGAGGCGATTTATAAAGTCAGCAAAGTTGCTCATAATTCTTACCCACTGAAAATTTCATGTGTCATCATTTTCTGCCCACAGTGAAAAAATTCTTAAGCTGGCCACAAACATTTCCCGGGACAAGCTGGTGTCAGTGGGAACTTGTTTTGGGAAGTTCACAAAGACCCAGAAGTTTCGCCTACACATCACGGCTCTGGATTTCCTGGCGCCATATGCAAAGGTGACTATGTGCGCATCTCATTTCTCTCATTGGTGTCGTGGCAGTCGCTCCTCGCACCTTAGTTCCAGTCAGTGAAGGCCAGAGTCAGACAAAGGGATGAAGAGGGCAAGTTAGTTCAGATTCGTGACATGCTTTTTAGCAGAACACTAGTTGGATTTATCCCAGATTGGATAATCTGCCAGAGTCTCTGAAAATCAAACAGGACGGATATTGCAGAGGTCGGAAGTGGCTTGCAGCAGAATCAGTGGCACGTCAGCTCATTGTGGTGTTGTGCTGTTGATGTACTCTGTTATGTGACGCTGGGAGACAGCATGTTGCTCGTATTTCACTGTCAGATTCCACTCCCCATTTACTTGATTCCTTTTCCAGTTGGCACAGGTTTTATTAATTAACCAGATGGTATAATCCTGCTTTATGAGATTGCTGCGTAATGTTGACACCTGTATACATCACAATCCTTGAATGTATTGATGTACTGTACATACAGGGGCTTCTGAAAGCACTCACATCCCTTCATTTTTTGCATACTGTCATTTTTACCCATCAGTTTAATCCTAATTGCCCATAATAACAGTGCTCATGCTTTTATTTTGGAATTCTTTATATCAGTCAAGCCTTTTTGGGCAGAGCGGCTACAGATAAATAAAGTTAATCACATTTAGACCATTTAGGGAACGCAAGGGGAACTCTCTGATAGGTGCTGCTCGTCACCGAGCATAAAGTATGCGTGTGGCAGCCTTGCGCTATAGACAGGCTTCTCAAGTGACAGGAAGATTGATCAGAGCTCAGGAATGGATGGATGTGGCCAAGAGAAACTTGCTCCATGACGCATGTGACCTGGGTGGCAGTTTATCTTTCAGCACAAGAGTGACAGGGAGAAAACAGCCACGACAAAGACAACTCTAGAGTTCTTAAGTGTCCCAGTTTAAATATATGTGGAGTGACTTGAAGGTGGCATTTCACAGACACTTTCCACCCATTGTGGCAGTTTGACATTATCTGTCAGGAAGACTCAACACTGGAACTGCTTTTAAAGTTGTTCCAACAAAATTGAAACAAAAAAAATTTTTTTAAACTAAATTCATATCTGCGTCAAGTTCTTTGTCCACAGAATTGTCCCGAGAATTTACTGGGCAATGACTCATGTCTGTACATACATCTTTTAAAGCGTTTGTTAGAACATTTAATCTCTGCCAATAGCAGCTATGTTGGAATGTTAGATATACTTGTGCATACTGATTGTATAACTAAACTGAAACTTCCTGTCATGTGTTTAGTTTAAGGTGTGGGTGAAACCTGGGGCAGAGCAGTCTTTCCTCTATGGAAACCACGTGCTAAAGTCTGGACTTGGGAGAATCACTGAGAACACTATGCAGTACCAGGGAGTTGTGGTCTACTCCATGGCTGATGTGCCCTTGGTAAGTCTGCTACTTCATCTGGTGAACTGATTGCACGATTAAACACAGCTCTGAGCTTCATAAAAAGCGCTTACCTTCCCACCGACTGTGGAATTATGTTCCGATATTTCTGCGTACCGTCACATTATGTTTGCTACATTATGGCCTTCAGTGCTGCTTCTTTGAGCACATGGAACGTAAGTTTGTTCTTGTCCTCCAGAAACATTTCTAAACCACTTATGTCTTTTTTCTCAAGGGTTTTGGAGTCGCAGCCAAATCTACTCAAGAGTGCCGGCGAGTGGACCCCATGTCCATTGTAGTTTTTCACCAAGCTGATGTAGGAGAGTTCATTAGGAATGAAGACACACTGACCTAAAAAAAAATGCATAAACAACTGGACTGTCAGATCTGCCTTTTCTTACCTATTGCAAACCAATTCACTGAACATCACAGAACTGTTTTCCTCTAGAGGTGAAGGGCTTATTCAAAGTGCCTGGTTCAGGAAATGTCCATTTCAGCCAATGCACTGAATGGAAATTCCTTTCTATTTATTCAAATTGGACTGACACATTGGACTCTGTGTTAGCATGAAAGGTCTGAATGAGGCATTTTTGTTTTGTAAATGTCATTTTTGAAATAAAGCAACATCTTTGTATTTGTTTCACTCTTGAAGGCCGTCACTACTGCGTAGAACCTAGAGTAAAAATGAATGAGACATATTGTTACGGTCTAAATAATAACGACACAACAAATTTTAGAACCCTGAAAAATTTATTAACATAAACTGTACAATGCCTTAAAACATGATTATTGCAAATTATGCCAAATGTATGAACAATCCGAAAAATATAACTACTTTAAAAATCTAACTTGGAAAGTGATATTTGAACCTCTCAAACGATTTTTTGGTTCTTCATTGTTCTCCATCTGTCCTTCAGGTTGACATTTGTTCGATCAGTGAACTTGTAATAGTCTCGTATCTTACTCCAGTTGCCTTCTCCAAATTTTTTGACCCCGTCTTTCAACATCTGTGTCTCATCATAAGTCCACTTCTGTAAAACAGGAACATAATGTTAAACAGCTCTTTGCCGCTTAGACACTATTCAAAAACTGTATGCTTGATTCCCCTTCCCAGTGATGCTCTGCCTGTGTAATGCTGCGATCACTGACCGAAGCAGACTGACTGCTAAATAGCAACTTTAGCAGTCAGTGTTGAGAACATCATTTTAGCTTGGAGTATTGTTATGCTTACCCTCTTTCTGTGGGCTGAATTTGAAACGGTGCTCTCGTTCAGTTCTTTGGGAAAAACAAGGAGAATTATGATCTTCCAGTACCTGCCCCCATATTTAGACAAGAGTATTGAAAAACCGTGGTTTGATGAAATATTACCTCTGTTGCTTCTGGAGTTGCCATACGACTCCTCATCGCTCCATGTTTCCTTTGACTCCTTGGCCTCTTTAAACAATTGTCTCCTGTAAATATTAGCATTTATTATATATATATTTTTTATTATTTGAAACCTCGATCCGTAATAAACTAAATGAACCTCTTTCCACTAATTTATTTCTTACGATGTGATTCAAATGTTGCCAATGTCCAACATTTGCACTTCTTTTAGATATTTCCAAATGAAGATTGGGGAGAAAATCTATATGTGTATATGAACATTGTGAATTTTGCAAGTGCATTTCTCAAAAAGTGACAAAGAAATTTAATCGTATAGACAAGTCTGGTAAGCCTGTGGTATCTTTAAAATATGCATGGTGTGTTCAGATCGATTCACAACTTATGAGTCAATCCATTGTTAGCTAAAGCTGCTGCAGTAATCTTTACTAACCATTTTAAATGTGAGCAATCTTTAGTTGAAGCCCTGTCAGGAGTGGAGCTTGTCTGAGTGACAGAGTCAAGGCAGGATTTATTGGGTGAGGCATCCAGTGAAGAATCTGTGATACAGACCTCATCTGTGTTACCCGGATCCCTGGATAAACAGAAAGTTGACAATTTGTCACATGCTTAGTAATCCTTGAGTCATAAACTAAAACCGGCATATTGCTGTATTTGGACTTGCCTGCTGAGAGGAGTGATGGGCTGTTGTTTGCAAGTTTCCCGCACTGGGGTTTTAAAAGAGGAGCCGGACTCCTGAGGCTCTTCTTCACTGACTAATGCAGACTTTTTTGAATTGGTTGATTTTCTGCATAAGGACAGTTAAGACAAACATTAAGCAAAAAATTTATATTTGTTTACCTAAATGATGCTATCTTTGTCAAACAGTCATAAATACATAATTTATCATAAAGTACGGATAAGAGGCTCTAGTTTAATCTTGGGTTACATTAGGTGTGGTAAGTAATTAAGTACGTATACTCAAAAACTTTATTTTGCTTTTTACTTGCTACTTTTGGTCTGGACCCCTGAGTGAAATCGTACACCAGGACCTACCTGCCAAGGAAACTGTTGGACTGGTTGTGAAGTTTTCCTGCACAAACGTCCCCATTGGCCACCAAGGCAGGAAGGTCCTCCTCACTGTCTTCGGACGACTCTGCAAAACTAGCTGAGGCTCTGCAGAATAAAACAGTGGCTTTAGTGCCATTTAGCAATACAGGACCAGAAGCAAGTGGGTACCAAAGTATGTTTGTCTGTGGAGAACTATCTGTATGGCAAAAATCAGCATCAAAATGTAATATTCATACTTGAACTGTGCTTTAAGCAATTATACACTGTAATGAACATTTGCTAAAGTAATCTTGAAGGGGTTTTTTTTGGTACTATTTACCTGCGGCAGGTTCTGTTTGGTGTTCTGGGGAGCTTCCGAGTGGGCACGGTGACCTCATTCTCTGTTATTGGGCACTGTAGGTCTTTCTCTGATGGCTTTTCTTGCTCTTTGGTTCGGACTTCAGTGTCCAGTTCTTGAGGAGATGCTGTGCACTGTGAGCTCACCTGGCTGTCTGGTCCAACCACCAGGTCTGATATACTGTAAGGCTGCCTCTTCATCAGGACTGAGGGTGCCTTTGGGAGTGTGTTAGAGGCCTGCGCCTGTGTTTGAGAAACGGCATCTGTTTGCGGTGTTTGGTCTGCCGGAGAACCCTCAATGGGGCTGCCTGAGTCTCTCTGAAATAAGCTTTCCTCACTGACGCAGTCGTGATTGGTGCCCTTCTTAGGAGTATGTGAGCGACATGGGAAATCATCTTTTTTTGACTGCTCCTCACTTCCCACTTCTTCCAGCAGCTGAGAAAATGGTTTCTCACGTGAGCCTGCAGTCAAACTGCTGTGGGCTGCCTGCAGCCTGGCCATGGTAATGTTATTGGAAGATTTACTGGAAGATAAGATGCACACAAAATAGACCCTCCAGTCAATATATCATGAACTGTACTGAAAACATCATAACTATTCCATCCAGTTACCACAACCATACCAGTTTAACTAAGTTAAAAACTAACAAAGAAATGTGAAATATTGTGCTTGGATATGTTGAGCAAAATAATATGTGGCTACATGCTAAAGGTGGAGTGTAGCTGATAATGGTACATAATAATTATGAACTTAGAGTGGACGGAAACTTTCTGCTGTCATCATTGCTTTTGTAATATTAAAAGAAATTATGAGATTGCTAACAGGGAGCACCTACTGTGGTATAAGCTGGAGGATGTTCATTTGGGGACGAGAGGATGGGCCAGATTCATCTCGTGCATTAGCTGACCTGTCGTCTAGCTTTTCAAGTCTTTTCTCATTGAGCTGTTTCGCAGCCTGTAACAAAAAGTAAAACCTCGGTCCTCAAATCTCTTATGAGCATAAAAAGCTTATAAAGGCAAACAAACAAATGCGACAAAGATGCAATGAGCTTTTGTGCTGTACTACAATACATGGCAAATACTGTACACACCGTGTGAAGAAAGGGGACATCGAACGTGCAGACCGTCTTACAAAAGGCCAACATGTTCATCTTGAACTGATGGAAGTCAAGTTGACTGATGAGTTTGTGCGTTTTTTTCTTCTGCCTGATGAGACTCAAGAATATAGGCTTCTACAGAAAACACAGACAGTTCAGTTCAGGAATGTGAAGCAGGTGGCTTCTTCGAAGACATTCGTCAAGATGGCCAAGATGATTTTAATTTCTTGAGACACAGAGTTTAGTAGCTTGAGCTAATTCCAATATTTGGATCCTTATTAATAACAGGTCAGTCGCATTGTACAGCATTATGTAGCTTTTGTCGCACCATATTCAAAGTCACTTAAATCGCCCTTCCTCCCAATTTTGATGCTCACTTTGAAGTTTTGCAGTTACTGGCCTGTTACTGGCCTGTGATTGGCTGACTACACTTTTGCATTGAGGAGCAGTTGAACGGAACCTAATAACATGGGTCCTGTAAACAGACATTAAGAACTATGCTAATGTATACATAAAGATATACTATGTTAAATAATTAATAAAAATGAAATTATGAACATGCAGTATATGTTTGTGACCTCACCTTGCTAACCATTTGTCTAGGAAAGTGTTTGTTCAGCATCTCACTTGCTTTGTCAAATTCACTGTTCTTTATCAAAATCTGCACAATCTAAAAACAGAAAGAAAAAAGAAATGGTAAAATCATATCTGATTAAGCAGGTTCATGAATTCAAGGTATTTATATCCCTTTCTGTAAGTGCATATAGCATTTTAACAAATTCAGAACATAAATATACACAGGCAAGAAAAAGTACGTAAGAAATTAAGTTCCAAAACAAAGAAAATGTGTTCACCTTTCATCTGCATTTATTTAGGAGGCATTCCATTTTAAATCATTAACTTTGCTTTGACAGTCAGTGTTAACCTTGAAGGCTTTGCAACAATCTGGTTTTCCAGGAACTCAAGTGCAGATGAACATGAATTAATTATGTACGTCTCTTCCAGGTGTTTAAACACCCTAAAAGAAGTCCCTGCCGCGTCTCCACAGCGGGAGTGACCTGTCATTTTCAGTATGAATTATAAATAAAAATTGCCTATCCAAGAGTTTTTATTCAGACACTCTTAAGACTAAGACTTTGAGAAAGCATGGATATTCTCTATAAGATATAGCCAAGAAATCCAAGATTTCTTTAAAAGGTGTACACTAGAGTCTCCAGAGACATGGTGCGACAGAAACCAAACAGGACAGAAGAAGCAGGGGAGGGCACAGAGTGCACATAGGCCCAAGCAGACAAGTACTTACAAGTGTTGGAATGTCAAATGCAGAGCTCATGAAAAGATGATAGATGTCTGCCTAACATCATCAGCACGGAGGCGGTAATGTGATGATTTGGGGATGCTTTGCCAAGGAAGAGTTGGCAAGCTGCATTGTGTGTAAGACATCCTCAATCAGCATTGACACCGCTGACACTAAAGAGAAGGACTGATTGGGGATAACTTCATTTTGCAGCAAAACAATAACCTTGCGCATAACTTCCCAGTCAAATCTCTCAGTGTTGGCTTAGCCAGCTAAATCACCACATCTGAACCTGAACCGAACACTGAATGGGAACACTGTGCAACCCGCACAGTAAATGTTTTGGAAAATCTCTAAGAAAAATCAAATGGTCAGCACCTACACCAGACTCTTCTACCTAATGGTACTGAAGTGCTTTACGCTGCTTCTCCTTCACCCATTCACACTAAAAATTAAACACACACATACACCGATAGTGGGAGCAAATAAGTGGGGGTTCAGTGTCACGGACACTTTGACATGTGACATGAGGAGTTGGGGATCGAAATAAGAAACGACGACCGCTCTACCTCCTGCACGACAGTCACGCATATCTGTGAAAAATGATGATGATATGACTAATTTTTCAGGCACTTAATGCAGCAATGGCTGTTTTTAAAAGCAACTTTTAACATGCAAAAATGATTTGACTATAAATCTGCACAAATACACTTGCAAAGCATTGGTCTGTTTAGTGGTTTATGATCCATTTGCAACCATCTGTTTGAATAAAACGATCCATCCATTATCCGTAACCTCTTATCCTTTTTTAGGGTCACACAATTTAGAGTCACCAGTTAACCTAACATCTCTGCCTTTGGACTGCACGAGGAAAGCCAAGTATGGGGGAAACATGCAAACTCTACACAGAAAGGCCTTGGTCAGCCAGGGAAGGGAAGCTGCAAACTTTTATCTCCACCGCCTGAATAATACCCACAAAGAAAATAAAAATAAATACGAAAGTAGAACATTTTTCTTGCCAGTGTATATAGAAATAATATAGAAATGAAGAAACCTTTGACAATACTTACCATCTCTTTAATAGAGGTGCATACATTCTCTAACTTGTGCTGTTGAACATTTAATTCTGGCCAGGTCTCCAGCACCATTAAGGCAGATTCCAGAGGAGTAACTGATTTGTCATTTTCAAATGACATTTCTGCAGGCAAAGAAAATTACTGAATAAATAAAAGGCTTGAATTAACGCAGAGCTGTTGGTGGTGGTTCCACTGTACATCCACATAATGCCACCACATTTGCTCAATGTTTATAGTTTTTATGCTTTTAATTTCCATAGGTCCTTGACTTGGTGGTCTTTATTGTTTGCTTTGTACCTCACTTATAAGTCACTTTGAATAAAAGAATCTGCCAAATTACAAAAATTTTATGAAATGGGAGCGTAGCCTAATTATGACACTACAGTAGCACTATGAATCCAACTGCCCGATGTGTGAACATTTACTGTTATTAAAAGGTTATTTTATTTACAGGTAGACAAGTAAGGGAGACTGTGATCAGTTGCAATGAACGTTATTACTACAATCAGGAATGAGATCTGGTCATGACATGCACACTGCAGATGCTCAGTTAGCTGTACATCCTTTCAGAGAGAAAGCCGCCCTGTGTGACTTCTCTTTCATTAAAAAGCCCAATTCAATATAGTTTTTTTCACAGTCAGATTTTTTGGCATACTGTCCAAACTGTTTAGATGAGGCATTGTAAAGTCATACCATTTAAATCAGCGTTTCCTTAGCATCTATCAGGCAATGCTAGCTTGTTTTAAATCTATTGTGTCAAGTTACTGTAGCAAGTTTCCTCATTTTATTGAGTTTAACATATTCAAATTTAGTCTTTCTAAACTAATAAACTCTCTGAGAATCAGAAAGATATGCAAAAAGTGTTACAACTGCCCCCTCCATGTGTCCTAACATAGCACAAGACTTAGAACATAGATTGACATAGATAAAACAGAGACTACTAAATTTAGTCCCCAACAATGTAAATTACTGAAAAGGTTTGTGAGATGTGCATTTCGTTGCCTTGTATTTGAAAAGAGTCATATGGATCTCACCAAGATCTTCTCCATCATTTATCCGGGAGAGAAACTTCAAAACTTGAATCTTTTTTTTCATGGCATCACTGTTTTCCACAGGAAAGTCCAAGACTCCTGCATCACAAAACAGAGTAAGCTTAAAATAAGCAAATAAATGACAGACACTTCAGACACTAATTCAGTCTGAACAGCTTTAAATCAGCTGGAGAAATACTGTCACATTTTACATTTGTTCAGGTATTACAGTCACCACAGCTCTCAGAGCTGCTGAATGATGTGTAAACTATTTACAAAGTAATAATAGCACTTTTATCAAGCACAATGACATCAAATGGATAAAATAAAAAAAACGTATTTTGTTGACATAACTATTGCAATCTGAAATCACAAGAAGACTATTTGCTGCATGTATATGCAGAGCAGGTAAAAATGCTTCTATGTTTCCATCTCTGAATACCTGAAAACTTAAACCAGTGAACTTGTTGAGCTCTGGGCTTTTTCACTTTTTATTTTTAAAAACGAATTTGTAACGTCACTTGATTTAATGTAAACATGATTTATTTTAAGACAAAAATACAATTAAAAATGGCATATCCTTTCCTTAGAGATGATAGCTGTCTCTAATACTCACAGTACTGGCCTTGACTTTATATTATGACGGTCAGGTTAATTTCATTTTAAAGTAACTTAACGTTAACGACAGTTAACTAGCACTTAGCTAACTCTTTAGTTGAGTCAAAGATTTGCTACTAAAGTGAATAATACAGTAAGTAAAGAACATAAAGCATAAAACGGGCCAGATTTATTATGTACTATGATTTACAGTGAACGGAAAACAGTTGGACAACTTCATTAGAAAGTTGTTTCGACAAAGAGTTCGTGTTAGCTGACATCAACGTTCAATGAAGCAGGGCAACAAGCTTCGTTACTTACTGTCCAGCACTTCTCTAACGCGACAGAAGTCCTCATATTGACCATTTTCAAAATTCTCTATGGCCAGAAGGCCATAATAATCCACTATCCAGCGGTTAACTATAGGCTGGAGCTCGGTCATGTCGTTGTTTACACTTTCATTTGCCGCCATATTCACACCATGTCAACGGAAGCGGGCGGAAGTTGCTGTTTTGGTAAAGGCGA
Organism: Channa striata; assembly: GCA_033026295.1. Taxonomy (NCBI): domain Eukaryota; kingdom Metazoa; phylum Chordata; class Actinopteri; order Anabantiformes; family Channidae; genus Channa; species Channa striata. The sequence continues at coordinate 26,607,267 of CM065171.1, forward strand.
AGGAGCCAGAGGCGCGTTCCCGCCGCCGGAACGCGCCGGAGACACAGGGGTATTCATTCTCAGAATTTAGCGTTTTAGGACACGTTTTATCTCAGTTATGTAGTGCCAGAAGAAAAATCGCAAGAGAAACTAATATTAATTAAGGAGTATAGAACAATGCTATGCTCCTAGCTAATATTAAACATAGTCAGAAAACGTAATAATGTTTTATTTAGAAAGAGTGTTGCCTGAGAGTCCAGTATCAGGGATTATAAACCTGTGTTCTTTCTCTGCTTTAACTCTTCGGCAGCTCTCACAGCAGAAGGAAACATACTGCCACCCACTGGACTGAGGCTGGAAGAACCGCCGCCGAGCGCAGCCGGGGACAGTGTGGCATCTGATCAGAGGGAGGAGCAGGGTTGGAATCAGCAGAACCTGTTCTACTAACTGAAAAACCACTCCCCCAAAGCCTCACACACAGGTTAATCTCAGGTAGACAAAGATGAAGCTTTCCACCCCAAGCACCTTTAAACCAAACTCAAGGTGACTCCAAATACACCTGAATTGATTAAAGAGACCGTTACACCCTTGTATGTCCATTAACAAGTCCTGCATGTCTGAACTCATTTTCTTCACATTATATTCACCATATTATCAATATTCAGAAAAACAGTAAATCTCAGTTTGATAGGAAAGTGGGAATCTCACGAACGTGGCAACGTTTCAGAACCTAGGTCTCACGTAACGAAATGTCGATACACTCCGTGGTATTGTCGAAAATGTCACAATAAACGTTAAAGGACGTCAGTCGCTCTACATGAGACGGGAAGAATCGTGTTGCCACAGATATGGATAATCGAACTGTCGGCTGCTAATTGAAACTCACTTTAATGACATAAAGTGAGGCTCAGTTTATAGAATATTTGTTGACATTTCGGGAAGCCAAGTCCACCGAATTATCTATCGACAGTCCGTCGACAGTGATCCGTATCTTGTAAATAGGACAGTTTTCTCGTAATTACGAGATACGGCCTCTAAACGTTTTTGGTGAAATAGATATTATGATATATAATCTACATTTGAATTCCTCTCACGTCAGTCGTCGTGATGACGTAGATCGAGTGCGCAGCCAGCTGCCTGCTCGTGAAATAAACATGACGGTGTTGTCGACTAACGTTACGCTGTTCTCGGTACAGAAGCTGCACCACTGAACACAACAGGACACGGAGTTGCGTGTTTTTGTTTTTAACGAAATTCGTTAAAACCGTGAGTGAAAATTTCCGACGAGACTGCTTGTTTAGTTGAAAATGGCTAGCTGTGAGGCTAATGGTAGCTAGCACGAACGCCAGCTAATATTAGGTAACGTTAGCCAGGTAAACAGCGTCAGCTAATCTAGGGGCGTGAACTCTGCGGGCCACCAGGGCACCAATGTTAGCTAACTTGGCCGCTAATTCACAGTTGACACGTTATTTGGCTGAATGAACCTATCATAAAATAAATTAACATATTGGTCTGGGAGGACATAGCACATGTCAACTGTGTTAAGCTAACCCGAAACTAGCCTTGCTTGAGAACTAAGTGTAAATTGTTTTAGCTAGCTAGCTAGCGTTCAGATAACCTGCTAACGCTAACAGATCCTGCTACACGTCCTGTCCGAACTTGGTCTTGGAAACTAACAAGGTATTCTCATGTCCATGTCGCAAAACCATTACCAAAGCAACCACTGATTATGAACTTGTCACAATCGCGACTTGGCTATTTTATCTAATGTTAATCGAACACTTGAACGAAAATGTTTGTGACGGTTCATTTTAGCCGACAGTAGCTAACACACCGGTCTTCGCTCACAGGTTAATCGAGACGTTCCGACGAACAAGCAGAGTTTTGCTAAGAGAAGTGAACCGTCACCGCTGCGATGCCTCTGCTGTTTTTGGAGAGGTTCCCGTGGCCCAGCCTGCAGACCTACACAGCACTGAGCATCGCATTGCTTGCTGGAAGCATCTTCAGCGCTTACACCACTGTGACTGATCCGGGCTTTGGGGCCCTGGACTCGGAGGAAACGCCAGCTCCTTCTGAAGTGGATATCGGACATATACACAATGATGTTAGTCACACCGAACTGGCAACCACCGTCCTGTGGTATCTTGTCACTGACAGTCTCTTCGTGTGGGTGAGTGCTGTCCAGTTTGGGAATTTGCTTCATAAGATGGTTTTGTTCTTTCAAAAACTAATTGCCATTTTATTCTCTCTACCCCTCAAGGTGTTGGTAAACACATTTTGTTGCTCTTTAATGTTAATCGCTAAAATGATCCAGTACGTGGTGTTTGGCCCCCTTAGAGTCAGTGAGAAGCAGGTGAGTCTGTGTATAACAAAGCTCTTTTCACCCAGGAAGTTAAACGCAATTTATAATAAGATTGTCTTTGCAGCTTTATAGTTTTAACCATCAAATTTCCCCTGTGTTTGTTCCTCAGCACCTGAAAGATAAGTTCTGGAACTTCATCTTCTACAAGTTCATTTTCATCTTTGGCGTATTGAACGTGCAGACAGTAGATGAGGTGGTCATGTGGTGTTTGTGGTTCTCTGCCCTGGTCTTTCTTTACCTCATGGTGCAGCTCTGCAAAGATCGATTTGAATATGTAAGTATTCTAAACTGCACTATTTTTACTCTTAAGTCAAATGACAAGTAAATTTATACCAAAAGGGGGCGGACAATTTACTTGATTATCAACATCAACCACTGCGTATTCCCCGAAACTTCTTTTCAAAATTTTCATGTAATATTACGAGAATAGTTACAACAACTTAAGATGTTGAACCAGAGCTTTACCTAACAAACAGCCTACAAAACAAAATAGAATTATAGAAATGTTTATGGGCTATACTTTATGTAATTAATATAAACACGAGAAGTAATCCAACACCTGCCATTGTTGGATGGCTCACTTATCTGTATATGAAAGTGTATATCTTTGTACACATGGTAAACGTTTCATGTCATAATAAAATGACCATAATTTAAAACTCCTTTAAAAGAAAACACGCTGGAGTTGGCATTTTATGGCAAAGGACACTGTTGTCACAGGTATAGAACCTCTTTAAACATTGAGCTCTTACCTGGAATAAATGCAAAGTAGCAAAAAACCAGTTATGTGATAAGACATGTTTAATGCACCTACAAAAACTCTAATCTTTTTGGAAGGTGTGTGTCCACTATAAAACTCCGACTGCGTCTAGTCCTTTTAGCTCTGGATCTATTAATAGTTCTCTTAATGGAACATTAGGCTACTGATAAAGTTTCAGTCTCTACATTGACATTTCCCTGTATGAGATTGTGCTCATACGTTGGGCGGAAAACAAAATATCATATTTAATTGCCTGCTTACAAGCGCTGACATTTAAAACGGATATTACGTGTATATGTGGCCTGTGATGTGAGGATCCACTTAAACCCAGGGTAAACATATGTTCACTTTGTCACTGTATGCTACAGTTTGTTGAGTAAATGATTCCTTCAACACAACTTTTGTAAAAGGGGAATGGTCTTTATAGTTTGTGAAGCAATAATATCCATTTTTGTGTGTGTAAATATCTGTTTTTTGTTTTTCTTATCTTTGAATACATATCTACATTTGTGCATTTTTTTGGTGCTGCTGTTTTTGTCGGTTGTGTTAGCCCAGCTGTTTCCCTAACTGTTTTCCTGTTTCTATAAGTTGTAGCTTTGTGGTGAAGCTCTCACATGCAGATTTAACTGCTAAAGATGCTAGATGTCCCCGTTGTCAGTGTGCTGGGGAAACATTGTAATGCAGTAACGAAAAGAAACCCTTTTTCTTTTTTATGAGCTTAACCATTTCAGTGTTTCTAATCAGGTCCTAACTTGTACTCTGTACATTGTACCGTTTCTGTACATGGATGTTATTGGGCAATAAGGATGAGACATTTGTTGCTTTAAGTACGTTGTACGTGTTGAGCATAGTACTGAGCCCCTTACTAAAACCTTCTCACTGATCTGTTAGCAGATCTGCAGGAGTGTGTGTGATCATTTTTTAAAAATATTTAATTTAGCTGCATGTTTCATGAACATCTACGTTCAGATTTTGTTGTATTTTTTGTATTCATGCCATAGTATCTTTGTATTAGTTTGTAAAACAAGTGATTAGTTTCATATTTTCATTCCCTACAGCTGTCATTTTCACCCTCAACTCCCATGAACAGCCATGTGCGAGTGCTTTGTCTGCTGGTGTCCCTGCTGCTGGACTGCTGTGGCCTTGCTGTGATCTGTGGTCTGCTCGGCGCTCCCCACGGCATGCACACCCTCTCCTTTATGGCAGCAGAGGTGAGAACTTGAAGCCATAACTGCATACAAATAAAGGCATGCAGTGGAAACAAAGGGATTTGAAGTTCAGAATAGTTTTTTGTTCTTTGTGCTTTCATTTCTTAAAGATTTATGGATTGTTTAACTGCCTCTGTCTGATACGCTTTTGAGCAAATCAATAGTGTGTTTGAGGTTCTGCTTATCATTTCTAGCTTTTATGGAAAGCTAAGAAAAAAACAACCAAAATGATTTTAAAGCAAGTAAGTCTTTACTTTCACCTGATTACGTCTTATCACAGTAAACTAATGACGGGGGCATAAAAGCTTCACTTTCACACCATTAATATAAATGGAAATGCTTTCACCTATTAGAAAAAAGTTTCCACATTGCTTAAAATTGGTGTTACACAGGACTCACATGTTCCTGTGTCACTGTGTTTTATGAAACATGTTATGTTCTTTAAACTACATGCCTTTTTATGACATAAATTAGACATCGAATAAAGAAAAGCTTAGTTTTCGTTTCATTTTGTGTGCCAGTTCCACACTGAACCGAGTTACACCTCACTTTCTATAACATTTTGTTGCTCTTTTATGACTTTGTTTTGTCATAACTCTAATGTTAAACTCTGGGAGTGTTGTGGATGTTAATCAGGATGCATAAACTGCATCATGGTCACTGTGCTTTTTTTCTTCAGTGTCTGCTGGTGACTGTACGCACTGGACATGTCATCTTGCGGTGAGTCTACTCGAAGCCTCCTTTTGACACCTGTATTCATGTGCACACACTGCAGAAGTAGGACAGGATTATACACTCATGAATTCTAACATTAACGTGTAAACTGTTGTTTGGAGCAATGTCCTAGCATGGCATAGAGCAGGATAACATTTGTGGTCACTAACGGCCTTGTACTAGTTGCTTTATGTTGTGCACTTAAAATATGATGCTAAACATAGTAAATGAGTTCAGGAGTACATTTACAAAATTGATTTGTTACACAGTATGTCTCTGTGCTTCTGTTATACAGATAGACTGGCACCAGTTATGTAACGGTTGCTATCTCCTCCTATTCTTTCATATATACTTGTAACCACTTTGTTTCTTGGATTAATTTTGTCCTAATGACTGTATCACCCAGCACACTGCTTAAATATCACCCAGTGTTTCACAGCTACAGTTTTACATTTCCCCTCAGGTACTCCATTCATCTGTGGGATCTAAATCATCCAGGGACATGGGAGAGTAAGGGAACATATGTCTACTATACAGACTTCATCATGGAGCTAGCTATGTTGTTTCTGGACCTCATGCACCATATCCACATGCTGGTAAGATGGATTATGGACACGTGTAGGCATGTGGTGTGTAATTTTTATTCTCTGTGTAACTTTTAACTCTCCTAATCTTCCACTTTTGTCTCATTAGCTTTTTGGGAACATCTGGCTGTCCATGGCAAGTTTAGTAATTTTCATGCAGCTGCGATATCTCTTCCACGAGGTCCAGCGCCGTGTCCGCCGACACAAGAACTACCTTCGCGTCATTAACAACATGGAGGCCAGGTGATGGTTATTTTTTATTTTATTACCTAATTTAATCCTTTGTAATAGAAGCCTTGCATTTCCAACTGGCCATTATGTGGTTAATTATGTGCATATACCCAAACTTTTGTCGTGCAGGTTTGCTGTTGCTACTCCAGAGGAGCTGGCAGCCAATGATGATGATTGTGCCATTTGTTGGGATACAATGTTGACAGCACGCAAGCTACCCTGCGGACACCTCTTCCACAAGTAAAGTGTTTTTGTTTTTTCCAGCCGGAGATGCCTCTATACATGGCGCAATACATGCAGGAATTGTTTACTTTTACCACAGACCTGTGGCTCATTGGCCAGAAAAAAACGACCTTTACTACCAGAGTAATGATGGAGAGGAGAGGCTGCAGGAACAGGAGGCAGTCAGCTTTAAACACAGTACTCTTTGTTTGAGTGGTACCCCACATTTTGCTTAACATCTGTAAAGTTTTGTAGTAAGCCTGGCAGCAAAACAGCTATTGCACCTAATAAAACATAGTATTGTGTAACTTTCTTTGTTTGGACATTTCTCTAGTGTTATTCAGTTAGAGCTTCTGTAAGATGCCGGTACAAATGTTGGTGCTCGGCTACAGAAATCTTTTCCTGAGTCTTAAATTAGAGTCAAGTTTTAGTTCAGGGAAATGCTGTAGTAACATTTGTGACTTGTGTTTGTTCTTCCAGCTCTTGTTTGCGCTCATGGCTCGAGCAGGACACCTCTTGTCCAACCTGTCGTACATCCCTGAACATTAATGGAGACGGAGGCCAAGTGAGAGGCCAGCAGCAGGGTGGTGGTTTGGATGACAACGTTGGTCCTGTTGGAGCCGCTCCAGATGCCAGACCACACATCAACCAACACAACCACTTCTTTCACTTTGATGGTATGTGGTCTGCCAGACACAAATCTGAGGATGGGCTGCATGTGACTGTATGTTTCACAGTGTACACATTCTCTTACAGGATCTCGCATTGCCAGCTGGCTGCCCAGTTTCTCAGTGGAAGTCATGCACACCACCAATATATTGGGCATCGCCCAGGCCAACAACTCCCAGCTCATGGCCATGGTGAGGTTATGGGACATTTTTTATTTTATAAGAAATCATTGTAGGTAACTACCTACATGTATTTGTAACTTTACTTACAAAGAGCCAGTGTTGCTTTCATTTTGTCCCAGTCATCACTTCTGTCAGGCTGTCTACTAAAAGACAGAATGTTTTTTTTCTTTGACCTAATGATGTTGTCCTTATTTAACCAACAGATTTAGCAGAATGTGCTACTTCTAAAGCTTTATCAGTATATTTTATTAAATATTCCAAATATTTGTATTAGGGTATTTCTGTAAATCACTGTATGTATTTTTTCATGTGATTGATTTGACATTTATAAAATGTGTTTTACTTCTACTAACTACTGATTATGATCTGCATTTCTTTTTTTATCCTTTATCACTTTCTCTGTTCGCTTTTGATGTACCTTCTTGTTATCAGGCTCATCAGATACAGGAGATGTTTCCCCAGGTGCCCTCTTACCTAGTAATGCAGGACCTCCAGTTGACCCGCTCTGTGGAGGTCACCACTGACAACATCCTGGAGGGGCGTATCCAGGTACCTTTCCCGGCACAGGTCAGTCAGCTGGGGTTAAAATGTTCACATTAGTATCATTTTTATGTTTCATACACAATACATTTCTAGCTCTTTGTTTCAGGCTGATGTTACACTTGTGTTTTTCTTCATGAGTCAATTTGAATATTATTATGTCCGGCTCTCTTCTGTAGGCCATAGAGCGTGCCCCTCTGCAGGTGAACTCTGCACTGGATGAGCAGGCAGGACCCAGTGGAGCAACTGAGCAGGGCCTTGAGTCGGATAACATGGAGGTCAGAGGAGGTCGCTTCTCTAAATCAGCTGAGGAGAGGCAGAAGATGTTAAAGCAGAGGAAAGAGGAAATGCTCCAGCAAGCTCGCAGGTTGGTACACTGCCTCCAGTGTTGTCTCCATTCTCCCAAATCTCTAATGGGTGCCGTTTTTTTTAAAGGAAGACATTTTTCTTCATTAGATCCATGGCAGTAAAGCTAAAAACCATATGGCAAAATAATTAAAAATACAAAGAATTTCATGATTTAATTAATTTACATTTTGAGCAGAATGTAATGATGGTCATGAACATCTGTCCCACTTGGCAACTGTCTTTATTGAACTGTTTGCCTACTCTCACTTGCTCTGCAGGTTTCACATGAAGCCTGTGTGGGAACGTGTATTTAAGCCTCACTGATGGTGTAGACATTTAAAAAAAATGCTACTAAATCTGGAAACAATTTATTGTGCAGCCCTTTAAAATAGCAGTAGTAACATAACATTGTTTTAAATTAGCATTTTTGTCTTATAAAAAAAATAACTGGTAGAAAGTGACAAATACATGTGACGCAACAAGATTTCCGCAGTGAAGATGTGTAACTCCTTTGGATTCTCCAGCGTTGTGTCATCACATGTTATGATGAGGTTAGTTTTGGTTAACCTCTTTTCTTCTGGGCAGAAAAGACTTTGACACATCACCAAAACCACAGAAACAGTCGCTATGCTTATTGTTGTGTAGCATTGAAGTAACAATGCTGGAGTGTTCTGCTTTATAAACAATTGTTGGCTGTGTGCAGACAGACTACAGAGAGCAATTTGACAGACAATTTAATAATGGATGTGATGACCTTGACATTTAAATCAGCAAGTGAAACACTGAGTGTTGATTACCTGAGTGTAGTTAGCCACCCTTGATATTTGACTGACCCAACAATGTGGCCAAATTCTTCTTCCCGTTCACATTATGAAGAAGAGCAGTGCTGCAACGCGAACAGGTTGAGACTAATACAACAAAACATTTGACTAAGAAAGGATCTGATTTGCATCTGCTTAATATAGGCAATGATGTTCCTTTAAAATATATCTGGAGTCCTATGTGCATGGCAGAGGACTCTAGTTTAAATGTTTACATTTCTTGCCTAGCAGAATTGCCTTGAAGGCTAAACTTTAGGGAGCTTACAAGTACTAACATGTTTTTTTGTTTTTTTTGTTAATATTTGTTAATGTTACAAAACTATGCTTGCCTTCTTTTTCCTATTATCTCGAATGAAGAGTTGTCATGATAATATCATATTCACTACTCGTCCGTAGGAGATACCTGAACAAAAGCCCAGAGGACCAGGATGAGGATTTGCCTGGACTAGAGGAGGACACTGTCCCAGAATTGGACTTTACTTTGATGAGACGCACAGCCATGGCGGCAGCAGCAGAGAGACGCATGCAAAACCAACAAGACCCTGTGCTGTGATACATGGTTCACCAGATCACCATCATCCCACGAGGCTCCAACAGAGTCAGTCGACCCCATTTGGTGTTCAGTCACCTATTTGAAACTATAATTAAAAAGTATTGCAAACATGGCCTTTGGACTGCTTTGGGCTGCCTAGATACAGCAGGACTACTGTGACGTTACATCACTAAAGTCCTGCCTGAGTATTTGGAGCATTGTGTAAACTGATGGGTGCCAGGTAGCATTGCCCTTTATTCCTGTGCCACACATTGCCATCACCAGCTTCAGTAGAGTGTCAGTATCTGCCATGATTGAGACTGGCTGTTAAGAACGAGCATGCTTTGCATTAAGAAGATTCAAGTCTTTAATGAAGGCTAGATTATTACATTTGGGTCCCTGTTTGTTTTCCTCCTATCAGACTCTTTTTCTTTTCCACTTGTTTTGCTCATTGCAGAAACCTTTTGTGTTGTAGATGGAGACACTGATGTATTTGTGTGTTTTTATTTTCTGAGTTTCAAATGTGAATTAATTGTAGGAAAACTACCATGTTTTTATTTCTTACCTGGGGGTAAGAGAATGTCACTTTAGTATTTTTCAGCCTTTCTGTCAAATATGAATGTTTCAAAGTAATGCTGCACACAAAGTGTTTTTGACCCGCATGGGTTGTTCTGTATTTAATGTGTAATATCACCCACTGCAGCATTTGCTTTCTGTTCTACAACTGGAGGGGGGCATGTAAATCTTTCTTTTCTTAGACTGTTCCGTTAAGATGCATTAATAACAAGGGGGTGATTTACATTTTGTGAAAACACTGCGTGTGATCCCCTCAGCCTTTCCTAAATTACCAACTGCTTTTGAGCTTTAAAGTTTTTAGTAAGGGGGTCTTATCTGTGTCCAGCATTTTTTTAAGGTAGGCAGAAATGGTCTGCTGCAGCTGCTTTGTATTTCATTCTGAAAATGTTTGGCTTCTAATGCAGGGGACATCAGGAGTTCTATCAGCTTAAACCCTGTTACTCCTCTTGGATGAGCCACAAAACATTTTCAAACATTTCTCAGCAGCTCCAGTTGCCTTTGACTAATACTGTATGTTCCCTGACCTGAATGACTTTACGGTCGTTATGAAGAAATCGTTACAGTGTTTGATTTTAAAGAGTGCTAATTGAGAACTGGCACATGCTAGCTGGGAACATAATCATCCTTTGCTAAAAGGTCTTATTTCAACATGGATCAACATGGATTGGGCCCTTTTTTTTTGAGGCTTGTTCAGTGTCGCTGAGTCTAGCAGGTCAGAACATGTTTACGAACATATAAAGATGGAGACTAGTAGTTTAAGTGATTTCTGTGATTACAGCGCAGGGGCAGTTTAGGGTGAAATATGCATGAATATAGACACGTGCTTTCCCCCCCCCCCGCTTCCACATTATCCCAAAGAGGAGTCCACAAACTTCCACAAAAAGCTGAAGTGTTGTGATCTTTGTGTGTTTACTTTGAGTTTGGGGATGTTAAATCTAAATCATATATAGTATCTTTAAGATTTCAATGAGTCAAAATATAAAAAGAAATTGCACAAATTGTTTTCACTTTTAGTGTCATTCAGTTATTTAACAACATTTGACATCTATGATATATTTTCCTATTCATGGTTATGCAGGTGGTTATGCCAACCATCACGTATTTAATCAAAACTAAAATAATTTTTGGACTGAGCTTTCCTGTATTTTTGTGCCTAAATCAAGAATGCATCAGTTATGGATAATTTCTGTAAATCTAGTTTTTGTAAAATATGTTAATACGAAGGACTCAATAAACAGCTTCTACAGCTTTTTAACAAGAGATAATAATGCAGTCTGTCTTTTTTCCTTGAGATATGTAGAAGCCAGCTACTTACTTGGACGTATGAGTTTATGAATGTAATAACTGTGTGTGTGTAACAAGGAAGTGATTGACGACTTTTAACAGGTGACAGATTGGAATCCCAGATATGATGACTGACACACACGATTGTGCTTAAATCACTAATATATTTAACAGATAGCAAAAAGTCAGAATTCTTTTAATTACAAATGAGTCTAAGTACAAATCCCATGTTTTGAATTTCAGCAAGATTAGTTTGACTTCACCAGAGACGATGTCCCTGACTCCTTTACAGAAAGTCTTAGTCACAACAGCAGAGCCAGTGAGGTGTCCTCCGTTTGAAGGCCGCTAAAGGAACAGCTTGTGCAAATTTGCTGATAATCCTTTTGTTTACTTTGTGAAAAATTTACTCCGTTTAATATATTAGTAGTAGCGGGGGTCGTACATTCTTCAGTCACCTCCTGATTTCTCTTCCAATAATCTGCGGTTTAACTCTTTGTCCTTTAACAAAACACAATCAGTGTCGGTTCGTTTGGAAGGACTGACGTCATTGGGGTGCGTCCTTACCTCACGCATCCCTGCCACGTCATGCGGAAGAGCTCAGCGTACAAGGCGGAAGCGTCCTCCCAGAAAACACCCACGCCGCTCCGCTTAACGATGTAGCCCAGCCTCATTCAGCACTCGTGGAAGCTCCGGCTGTCCTTGTACTTTACATCGGCCTGGGTCTACGTGTGGACGGCGCCTCCGTGTTGTAATTTGTACCGGTAAGTAAGTAAGTAAGCTAGCTAGCTACGTTAGCGTTAGCTGTGTCTGTTAGCCTGCCAGGCTAACGTCCCCTCAAAGCCCGTGAACGTTTGACGTAAAAAGTGAAGATTGATTCACATCTGCCTGGGCACGTTCGGGTAAGTGCGGGCTGAGACGCTGCTTGACAAGACTCACGAGAAACGCCGTTCGACACGGACCGAAGATTCGTTGCTAACCCGTCGTTAGCTGTGCCGAACATTTGGGACGGCTCGGCGTGGTTTCTGTGACACGACCTCTAAACTCAGGGCTGCAGTCACTGTATCTGCGGGGCTCAGTGATCGGGAAACGGGGACAGCAGCGGATTGTGTCCTGCTGCCATGGAAACGACAGTGAAGACACTTACAGCGAGGCTAAAAACGAGCAGCGGTTCGTCTCATATTACACATCCTGAACCACGTCCTGGAAAGGGATCTATGAATGAGTCCATCAGGAAGTATGTGTATAATAATTGATGTGGGTGTGTACTGGTGGAATATTGCCACTTTATGTGACTGTTGCCTTATTCTTATTACAACTCAGAAAGATAATATTTGTTTGACAGCTCAAGGTACTGCGCAAATGCAGATTCATAATGCAAAAGGAATACATTAGAATAAATAAATGATGATGTATTATTGTGGGGTAGCTGCCTGCCTGTACACTAGGCTTTTTTTTGTTGCTGCTACTTGAAGAAATAGTGTTAGAATAGAAGAAATCGATTGATTGGAGCAATGTTTAAATGGATGTAGCCCAACCTCAGGACTTTGAAGATTTTCTTTCCTTGAATTTTTACATCCATTGATTTCAACAACGCTTGGAGATTTTGGAATTTTGCAGAAATGTGATTAACGAGGCAGATGAAAAAGTTGAGCAAGCCCCAACGTTTATCAGTAACTCGGTCAGATTGATGCCCAGAACAATCACTTTCTCAATGGGCCTCCTGTACTTTTGGACCTAAAGTACAATAAAGACAATATAACTGTACCAGAGAAGTTTTTTAGACTTGTACTTGAGAATGTAGTTTGCATTTTGGGGGTGTGCCCATGCACATTCCAGCTGGCTCACCAACCACTGACTCACTCACGGAAGTAAAGTAATGAAAACTTTTTGCCTTAATGACATTAAGGAATGGATGGCAATAAGTTTTTTAAAGTTTAACAATAAAAAAACAGAGGTGATGGTGTTCGGTCCAAATGGCTCTGGTAAAGCCTCCCTACTTGACCTTGGCCCTTTGGCACAGTTTGAAAAGCAGATTGTTTCAAATCTAGGTTTTAAGATGGACAGTGATTTTAAATTGCCTCACCAAATTAGTGCCGTTGTTAAGTCTGGCTTTTTCCACCTTAGGCAGTTGGTTAAGGTAAAGCCTTTTGTTTCACGGCAGCACTTTGAAACAGTAATCCATGCCTTTATTACATCTCGGCTGGATTACTGTAACGCACTGTATTTTGGAGTAAATCAATCCTCCCTTGCATGTCTCCAACTGGTCCAAAATGCTGCTGCTCGTCTCATGGTTGGGGCACGTAAGAGGGAGCACATAACTCCCATCCTGGCGACCCTCCACTGGTTGCCTGTGCATTTTAGAGTTCATTTTAAAATTCTTTTATTTGTTTTTAAATCTTTACACGGTCTTGCCCCCACTTATCTTGCCGAGCTACTTATCCCCTATGCTCCTTCCCGGTCTCTCAGGTCAGCTGACCAGCTTCTCCTGACAGTACCAAAGTCACGGCGCAAGCCTAGAGGGGACAGAGCTTTCGCCGTAGCAGCACCCAAACTGTGGAATGCCCTACCACTGCACATTAGGCAGGCACCTTCATTGTCCATTTTTAAAACTCATTTGAAGACCCATTTTTATTCTCTGGCTTTTAATTCAGCATGAGGACTCTGTGTTTGTTCCTTTGTTTTACTCTCTTGTTTTATTGTCATTTTATTTACTAGTCACTGTTTTACGTATTGTCTTGTTTTCTGTAGCTGTGTACAGCACTTTGGTCAGCCAAAGCTGTTTTAAAGGGCTTTATAAATAAAGTTGAGTTGAGTTGAGTTTTTACCAAGTCATTTTGTATTTGTTCAGTGTGTGTGACTGTTTTCATATGTCCAACTCAGGCTGGCAGTGTGATCATGGTTTTTAAATTCAAATGATTTATGATCATGCACTTTCAGTATCTTCAGTGTGTCACACCTACTTATTCATATGAACATATTTTTGGGTGTGTGTGGACTAACCAGTCTGTGTGTGTTTAGGCAGAGATTTTGGAATGCTGCTAGACGAGACTCCGCTTTTTGATCCCTCTCTGCTTCAGGAGCTGGACTGGAGTAGCAACACGGTCTCCTTTTCTCCTCCCATCTCACCGTCAAGCCCAGGTGATGGCCTGGTGCTCAGGCCGCTTCGCACAGCAGACTTCAACAGAGGTGAGCCGCAGACCGGATGGGCAACGGTGCTTTCATTCGAAGGCGTCTGAAATGTTACTAGTGTGTTATAAGACTTTAAGAAAATACACTTAGTGAGGACAGACGGTTATTTTCATTAACATTTTATTAACTTTTCTGTTGTTTTTGTTGTCCAGGATTCTTTAAGGTTTTATCTCAACTCACCCATACAGGTGATGTCACACCAGAGCAGTTCACAAGTGAGTGATTATTGTAACGCTTCTTCCTAGATGAATGAAGTGACATTCTGCTGTTGGAATTATTTAGTTATTATTAGTTATTTGAAATGTTAAAAGTTAATGAATTTCAAATTGCCCCAAGTGCTTGTAAGTTTTTAGAAACAGTCTAAAGTTTTTTGATTGTGAACTTTCACCTTCGAAAATACCCAAACCTACACAATGTCATATCAGTAAATGTATTTTGTCGCACTTCCAGAAAAGTTTGATCATATGAAGAAGACCGGAGACTTCTATGTCATTGTAGTGGAGGACACAAATCTGGGACAAATTGTTGCTACAGCCACACTGATCACAGAACACAAGTTCATCCATTCCTGTGCTAAGGTACATTATGTTGTTACACATACTTTGTGTACATTTATTAATGGATACAAATGTCATTTCTCCCCGCAGTCTGCATTTAAAAGCCAGTCTGACAGACGTTATTCATTAATGGCATTGTTAATAGATGGCTGGTAATCATTAACGTAGTACGAAAGTTACATTAAAATGTTGTCTACAGAAATTGCGTAAATCAAATTAGGTTTTTTTATTTGTTGATTTTATTTTGTAATATTTGCAATGACTGTACTGTCAGTACAGTACTGACCCGATGTGTTGGGTTTTGTTTGTAGAGAGGCCGGGTGGAGGAGGTAGTAGTTAGTGACGTGTGCAGAGGGAAGCAGCTGGGCAAACTGTGAGTAGACCTGTGTGAGCCTCACACAAGGACATTTTGTTTTGTTATTTAAGGCCTTGCATTTCTCTTCAGAACCTCAGACTGGAAAATTATTTTAGGAACTTGTGATTTGTAGTGATTCCTCCTTTTTCTTTTCCTACTAGATTAGTTTCAACTCTAACTCTACTCAGCAAAAAACTGAATTGCTATAAGATCACGCTGGAATGTGCACCCAACAATGTGGCTTTCTACCAGAAGTTCGGCTACACGGCTTCACATGAGACCTACATGCAATGTCGATTCTTTGACTGACGACAAAAGCAACTCTAAACCTCGTTTTGGACCTTATCACACACAGACAATGTCTTCAGAGGTGGGAAAGCCAGGGAATGACTTATGGTTGAATCGTACAGCAGTCGTTTCTGATCATGATGATTTCATGTTTAATTCCTCCGTTTGGTCTAAAGTCAACTTTTGATCCTTTGGTAACTATGGCTGCCTCACTAGATTGGGGCTACGTCATCATATAAGGGAATGTCAGTTTCCGTATATTATTATAGTCTATATAAAGACTGTATATAGTCTTATATTTTTATATAAATTACAAAGTACAGAAAGAGACAATACAAAGATCTGCAACTACCCTGCATTTGTAAGTAATCAGATTTGCCAAATTAAATTGTACTGCCAAAGAACTAAAATGTAATATCAGAAATAAGAACTAAAGTTAATATCAGAAATAATGGAGGATTTATTGCAGATCATAGATTCATAGTTCTATTGCATTAATTATAAAGTAGCTAAAACACCTGTATTTCTTTGAATATGATTGATTGGTTTCTACTTGGGTTTACTTTTTCTACTCTGTCCTCCTGGTGTGCAGTCTCTCTGAAGACTATTTGAACAGTTTATTTTTCTGAACCCATTATGAAGGCTTGAATATTACAAGAAATGAAGCAAGTCAAGACTGTTATGATGAACATTTTACAAGACGGTAGCAAGGCATTATTAGGTTTAGACCTATTTGATTCACAATTGTTTAGGATTGCTAAATTTTTCCGTGGAAAAAGAAGAAACAATTTCTTTTGTAAATTAACTTATTTAAGCATTTGTAGTTCTTTTATAATTATACTGTTATGAAGAGCCGGGGAATATTTTTATTGTAATTTATTTCCAAATATCTAATAGGCAAATAAAATATTCTGTGCTCTACAGCATATGGTTGCTTGTACTTCTTACATTTCAAAATTAACCTGTAGATATTTCAGACTAGTAGTGTTTTCTAGTCGGACTAAATTATTAAAAGTAATATTCAGTAGTAAAGCTTGTAAAACACACGAAGGAATGACATGACACATTTGAACAAGACTCAAACTTCTTTATTAAGCAGCGAGTTATTTTTTCATTTCCAACTATCCCATATTAAGCTGGGTATTAGTCTGTCATCCTATTCTCAAAATAAAGGCATTAGCTATTCATCCTCACCTCCTCCATCGGGCAACATCCTGACTTTTTTTTTTTTGTCTGCCTGCCCTCTTCTGGTCATCTACACATATTCAAGTATCAAGAGTGCATTATTGCAATACTGTCCCGCTGCAAATGCAAAATGCTTTAAATACTATAAAACTGCAAAAGAATCTCCCATCAGTGCATACAGCTCAGGAAAAAAAGGAGTTATCAAATGTACTTATTTCCTGTTAATTCCATTTCCAACACGACTCGTCGCCCTCCCGCCCCTTCTCCTTAGAAAAAAGGAGAAATATTTACATTTTTTCCCATTAAAAAGGTAAAAAAATGAGTGCACTATGCCACATGGCTAAGTA
Source organism: Channa striata (assembly GCA_033026295.1). Lineage (NCBI taxonomy): Eukaryota > Metazoa > Chordata > Actinopteri > Anabantiformes > Channidae > Channa > Channa striata. The sequence continues at coordinate 26,624,200 of CM065171.1, forward strand.
TCAGCAAAGCTCATCAGCTCATCTGCGCTGCTGTGACCTGCATTGCTCCAAAGTCTTCGTCTTCCTCCAGGCTGCGTTTACGGCTCCCTGTTAAAGTGGAGGTAAATAACAAATGAACTTCCTGCACAATTTAACACGAGGAAAATCCCCCTTTACGACCCAGTGTGTAGGGTGGGTGAATACAATGTCTGCAATCTGTACTGTAGCAAAAGTAACACTACAGTACAGTTTCAGAGGTGTGCAGCCCCCGACATTTGTTCAAGGTTCACTTTGTACACAATTAAATGGAAGACCCCCCCCCCTCCTCAGTTAAGTAGTCAGACTTGTCCTTTCATCTACATGTACATGAATTCAACTTTAAAAAGGTCTGAACACTTTATTTAGTTTAAAATACACTTAGGAGTAGCTCAGTGGGACTGATCACTAAAAATAAATTTCTGTGGGTCAGTACTTTTTCTGTCAGGAGGAAAAAAAAAAAATCCATAAATAGGCCTTTAGAGTTGTTATGTACAAATGTGTGAAGTAGCTCGTGAACATTATCACTAAATGCTGGTGACAACTTTTGTCAGCTATTTTGCATATCTGACACAAATGTCCCAAACAAGCAACTCATGCTAATCAGGGTCAGCTCGGTTCTGAATGCTCTTTTAGAACATACACATACGCCTGTGATATTGACAGAGACGGGTCTGACAGTGCAGGACCGGGTACGTTCGTGTACAAACCTGGCATTCCAGCTTGCAAGGAGAAAGACCTGCCCAACTGCACTGGCGACATCATTTTAATGGTCAACTTGGCTAGGTAGATCGCTTCGTACTCCTAGGAAACAAATACTCATCAATACAGGAACCAGCAACTAGCAGCTAACATCACTGCAACAGCAAGATAGATTTGGTTCAGTTGTGGATTGAAATGTTATGTTAAATAACACAAAGCCACATGCCTCAAGTTGAGCGTTACCTGTAGCTGATGCACAAATCCCACATTAGGGTTGATGCAGAACCTCCTCTCCTGCACATGACTGAAAGCATCCCTGCAGTGACCACAGGACATGTCACCCCACAGGCTCAGAAACACTGAAACGTGCCATTGTAATCTACATTACTGGTAACAGTGAAACTAAAAAAAAAAGGGTTAAGAGCACAAATCCAACTAGATTACAGACATTTTTGCTAGTTTTTAGTCCAGGGAAAAAAAAATGCCACTGATGGGTGTTTTATACATGCAGCTTAAACTTTTGGTCAAAAGAAAAGGAAGAAAAAGGGCAGTTTCAGAGTTTTGGGGTGATGTCCTGCATGGAGTTTCTGCACTGTACTGATGAATATGAAAATAAAATAACACTATAAAACAAAGCAATGTCAGGTACAGCTATAGTTAATGTAGATCTCTCAGTTTTCACTGATGTCATAAATACTAAACATGTTTAAATTAATCATTACAAGTAAGCTTCACTTCACTGTCATTGTGACTAATGTGGTAACAGGTACAGAATTGGAGACGTTTCCTAAATATGAGAAGGCCAGAATCCAACCCAATGCCTGGCGCTGGTATCGGTACCAGGAAATCCCTACTTGTAGCACTTTTGTATAACAGTAGACACTCAAGATTTATATGAGAGATACTGTAGAAGGGCTGCAGGATAGCAAATGAATCATCAACTATATGAATTGGATATTTCTGTAACAAACACAGGCAAGAGTGCAGTAACAAGCCTGCTGTTCCAAAGAGGAGTGATATAATTTAAAAAGGGCATAAGGGTGTATAATCTCTTAAAACACTGAACAACCATAATCATTAGGAAACGGGTTTAGTAGTGGGGTAAAATGGAAAGCAATGATCAGATTTAAATACAAGAAGAAACTCACCTGTACTTTATCCCAAATGTTTCCATAAGGTAGGCAATCACTAGGGCAGCACTGAAAGAATAAATCAGAGGCAGTGTTATATTTAGAGCTAAAAAAAAATAAAAGATAAACATAAAAGCTGGAACAGTCGTGTGGCTGTTGTTCAGTACATTCTTGGAATTACTGCATGAAGTAAATTGTGTATTATAAGCCAAAGCGAATCTCACCTTCTTGATATCCCGGCATTACCATGAACCAGTACTTTCCCTTAGAGTAAGACAAGAGTTTGTTTTTAAAATACTTTTTTCTTTGATGATATTTGCTGTATGAAAAGAAGAACCTACAAGCATCCCCTACCTCCTGTTGCTAAACAGCCATCAATGAATTCTTTAGTCTGTTCGGTGGAAAATGAAACACAGTAGATTAGGCAAAATGGAAGAGCAAAATATGTGTACCAGCCATTGAAAGACTTATCAAGAAGAAAGCAAAGAAGCCCACTTTGTATCTTACCGTAGGGAAAAATCGTATTATATTTTCCACTGGATTGTCAGCAATATCTAATACAAGGTATCTGAGAAGACATTTAGAAAAACTTGATCAATACATTCGGTGATTTTCATTATCTCAAAACTTCACAACCAAATAAGTGTATTACTTACCTAAATGTAAGAGGGAAATTAGGTTTGATAAAATTGGCCTCAATGTCTTGGCGAACACACACTATATGCGTGATGCCCTGTCTTTCAAGAATTGGCAGCTAGACAAATAGAACAAAAACAACGTAAACTTCACAATTATGAACAACGTAGCGTGTTTCCGAGTGTCGCGGTTTCCAGGTAACACTGGTTAGAATCTCCAAAACAATGACCTTGCTTTTCATTGCAGCAGAGTAGGGTCCTAAAAACAGTCCTGGTAATATCTCCTGAAAATAAACAGAGCAAGACATCGTCAATGAAAACATGTTCAGAAGCATTCCAGCCTAGTCTATGACACAAACAAATTATAGTATATGAGAATTTTTCGTGGAACATTTAAAAGTCAGTGGCACGATCAGTGCACACGCAAAAGCCTTGTTTCAAAGTCCTCCCTGTAAAAATGTATTCAGAAAATTTAAATATCACTTCCAGCTCAATATTGTATTATATACTGCATTAGAATATATGCAATGTTTCTTGCAGCCTCTGTCGTACATTATTGTAGGGCACAAGTCTTTGCTGTATTAAACAAAATCTTTAACAAATTACACACAAAAATGTCACAAAACGTGATCAAACCCTCCTACAAATAGACAACAACTATTTTAATATTAGCCAGACGTAAAATACGACAATACTGGTGAGGATGGAGACACTGTTTTACAGATTCTACGTTCAGATGTGGGAGAAACGTCCCTCGTCCCATCACAGCAGACAATGGACACGGCCGGACATACCTGCATGTCTCGTCTCATCGGATAAGCCCAGTCCTGCAAAGAGGAGATTTAAAGTGGAGGTGAGAAACGGAGGGGACCCGGTTCGGGGGGTTTGTTCGTGTGGCAGCTGCTCTAAACATTCACGCCACAAACCCACACGGGCGTTACCGGCACCGGTACCGGTACCACTTCACTTTGGGCAAGTTCCGTACGTGGCTAACGTTAGTAACGCAGGCTAGTTCTCGTTTGTTCACTGAACAGCAACTTCGGTTAACACTGGTGAAAATGCACAAATACATATCGATCGATGACAGTTTGCCAATTTCCGAAAAAGGAAGAATTTCCCTGCTAAGTGCAAATGCTACGCGCCAGCCTGAACGCTGGACGGGAAGTTAGCCAGCGAGCTAAGCTAGCTAGCTCGCTGGGATTAGCCGGACGGACGGTGGACATGTCGGCTGTGACCCACCAGGAGCTCCTCGTTGGTGGCGGGCAGGGACGGGAACTGCAGCTTGTTCTCCTCGTCCATCCCGCTGCGTGTTCCGGCACCGTCGGCCCGGCTCTGCGCTCGGTGTCGATGCTTCCTGCGGCGGCGTTAGCTGGGCAGTCGGAGCGGTGTGTTTGGAGGCTCCACATGCGTGTCCGCCATGCTGTCCCCTGACACATGGGTCACGTGACGCCACGGCAGTCGGGAGCCGCACGGGCGCGTGGACCGGAGGAGAGGCGAGCAACGGCACGGGCGCGTGGACCGGAGGAGAGGCGAGCGCACGGTGAGTAGCGTCACGGTACGTCACCCGAAAATACTGCGCCGTTTACTGTATATGGGATAAAGTATAAAGTACGTCACTCATAAAATAATGTCTTTTCCGTTACATCGACGCTTTTCTGCCAGGACTTTGTGTGTAATGAGCGTGTTCAGTGACGACATGAAACGTCATGACCGTTTGTGTTTCGTCAGCTTCGAATTATTGCGTAGCTACAATTAATCACGTGACTGCGGTGATTATTTGCAAAATAAACTCCGTAATCAGAGGTCACCGCACAGGGCAGGCCACTAACTAACTAACTAACAAATTAACTAACTAACTAACTAACTAACTAAGTAACCAACTAACTAACCAACTAACTAACTAACTAACCAACCAACTAACTAACTAACTAACAAATTAACTAACTAACTAACTAACTAACTAACTAACTAAGTAACCAACTAACTAACCAACTAACTAACTAACCAACCAACTAACTAACTAACTAACTAACTAACTAATTAACTAACCAACTAACTAACGTATCTCAGTATGGGACAAACTTTCTTTTAGTTTTTACTTTAATTTTTTAAAGTGCAAACACAGTCCTACATGTGCTTTTTGATATTTCTCACATTGGTGAAGATCAGGTCACAGTTTATGAGCAATTTATGCAGGAAACCAGAAAACTGAAAACAGAGCCATCACTTTTTCTCGCTATTGTATCTGTATGAGACAATATTGTGTTGCATATCTGCAGCAAACAAGAAAGAAGAATTCCACAAATTGATGAAATGGCCATAAAACACATAGAAATAATAAGGGTCGGAAAAAAGCATCGAACAATTTCACAAGTTATTAGTTGATATGTTGTCAAGTGTCAAACACCTTAGACAAATGTAATTAATATACATGTCCTAAGGTTACATTGCGATGTTTGGTTGCCCCTAGTTGTCAACAAATTGTAAAAGTGCCAAGTCGAGTCAGAACATCACTTTTGAAATACATATTGAAATAATTTTTTTAGAGAAAAATTGCAAGATAACTAAAGACAATTTTTGAAATAAGATCACTAGACTTAAATGCAGGCAGTAGTTTTGGATTCTTCAGGTCTTCGGTTACAATAGCAGTTTCCATGGATTTACCGAAGGCTTGAGTTGCAGTGAGAGGTAGCAAAACGTAATCACACACAAACTACGTTTTTTTTATCATGGCCAGGTGAAATGGTTTTTACATTATGTAATTCAATATTCTCTCTTAGTGGATCCTTAACCGCTCGTTTGGAGCAGCACCTGTGGAAAGTTATGTTTTTTTGAGGATGATGAAGCCTGTTGACGTACTTTTAATAAACAGAAGTGAAGGTCAAAAAGTGTGTTGGTGGTCTTAAAGGCATGTGAATATGTGAATATGTTGAGGGAGTGCTGTACATAACCGGTGATTTACTTAGTACTTATGTCAGCAGTTGACTCACTGATGTGTTGTTGTTTTTAACAATGGGACACTATTGAATAGAGAAAATTAAATAATGCAGCCTTGATTACATAGGATATTTCTGGTTGAAATGTTACCCGGCTCAGGCAGATACATGTGCAGATGCGACATGGACTTCATGAAAACATACTTTAGGACATATCACATGCTGTGTTCTCAGGAACCGTGGTGATTGGCTCATTTGCACTTGCAACAACTTAATATTTCAGCACCACGAATCAAACATTCATTGCTCATACAGCAGATTGCTCAAAGTGCACAGATGCTTTCATTACCCCACAAGGCTGCATAACATGAAGGAAAAACCAAGCTGCGTTTATAAAAATCACGGATTTAACTGATGTTGTTGGAGTCACTGACAGCGCAAACATGTAAACATGTGTTTTTTCCTGCAGTCGATGCAGTTGATGGGTTGGGTAAATGAATAAGTGTATGTATGAGCATATGCGTGACATCATCAATGACATCACATATTTGAAGTTTGCCCAAAACAATTGCCAGGGAAACAAATGTTTGTATTCAGATATGGACGGGAGCAACAAGTTAGTAGTGAAAGCTAACTGGAAGCTAACGTAATCTGTGGACTTGGTTTGTTATCAGCACAATTGTTGAACCTAGTATTCAATAAATGTTTATAATAAGTGTTTTATGATAAGACAAGTCGTGACGCTGGCTCTTTTTCAATTTTATAAGAAGACAGAAAGAAGAGAGAAGGAAGCCACTCAGCAAAAAGGACTTCTCAAGCCTAGGACAAGTCTTTAAGTAGTTAATCTTCATTCTTTAATGTCAAACACTGGCACAAAAAAATCAGTCTATGGAACATCAGGTCAGTTCTTTGCCAATGAACGTTTTCGAGCTGGACAAAAGAGATTTCTAACAGAAGCAGGTTGAGATTCAAAAAGAGCCCCGGAGTCCAAAGGATATCGTTAAAGACCTAAACGTCTTCACACAGCTCCAACAACATGAGTCAAGAACACGCATCCTTCAAAAGCCACAACGAGGCCTTGAAAAAGAAAGTGGACGATCTTGATAAAAAGGTCATTGATGAGCAAGAGGCAGTGAGTCAGAGCAATGACACTCTACAATATAAAGTGGCTGAAATAAAACATTTTCAGTACGAATTGAAAATTACTTATCACGACCAAAAGTAGGAGGCCCTACAAAGAGACCTCGATCAGGCCCACAGACAAATACGAGGCCGTGATTCTTGCACCTTACATGATTCATTACATTTTAAAAATCTGTCTACTAGCCTCCAAACTGTTTCTTTATGCATCATCACACTGAACAAACTGAATTCACATCCAATCCCCAGTCAGTTTTTAGTAAAATGCATCTTACCACGTCTCACTAGTTAATGAAATATTTTCAACTCTGCAGCTCCGTCTGTGTGCAGGTTTGTCCTCATGTGAGTGAAGAATGTTATTAAAGTACTTCTCCAAACCCAAGTGTTGGATGTAATCAGAGCTAATACATTCATGCAGTAATAACCACACACCATCATCCATCATCTAAATGCTGATTACATTCATTATCAGCCCACATTCGCTGAACTCTGCCGTCTTGTTTCTTATCATCATCTCTCCGTACGTCCTATGCCATATCAAGTCTTCCAGTCCTCTCTGCCTCTATCAGTGTCTATCATCCACTTCAAAACTGACTGATATGGATCAACGTGAGAGGTTGTGAATAATAATTTTGTTTCTCAGATGTGTCTTCTGTTTGTAGCTGTGTGACAGAAGAATTGTGATTTGTTTTATTTACCGCTGACCCGAGATCAGAGGCAGATGTAATCTCAGAGGAGAACTGCTCCAGTCAGCAAGGCTGTGTTGTGTGTGTGTGTGTGTGTGTGTGTGTGTGTGTGTGTGAGAGAACAACATCTCATAGGAGCACTAATGGTCAACACTGACTTTTCTGTCACAGGGAGTTTTACTGCTGCTTCTCCACGTCTTGAAAAAGAAGCTTTGAACAATGTCAGTTACGTCTCCTTCAAAAGTCTCTAGCAGTCTGTCCCTGTGAGGGGGGGCCTCCCTGCGGTGCGGACATCCTGGTGACAGCAGCTCTTTGATTTTCTGTTGTTCCAGGCCGAATTAGAAATTAGCAGACATGCCAGATTCCTTTGGCAGAAATGTAGTAACATACGAGGGGGGTGGGGGGGGGGCAAAGACAAAACGAGAGAGAAAATGAAAAGTAAAGCGGGAAAAGAGAAGGAAAAGGAAAACAAGGACAACTGTAGGACAAAGGTTTAGATGCCAGCAGGATGTTGTGGTGGATTTCACTGCCAGGTCCAATCAAGCTAAATATCTTTAGCCAATTTCTGCCTTCATTATCTGGATTGCAGTAGCCAATTGACAGGAAGTGTGTCTGGACTCGAAGCAGAGATACTGCAATTACATAGTTAGTGTCTAATTAAATGTTGCAGCTGGGACTGTAGTTTTTAGTATGCAATGCAAGTATTTTTATGTGCGTATTTATAGAAGTAGGACAGTATGTGAGATCCAGTGCAATGGCCTGCGTCAATCATGTGTTTTGGACTTGAACTATATCACTGTTGTGGTGTTTTTAAATTTTGAAAAATATAGAATATTGCCAGATGTATCATCATTTATCATCGTTCAAGAAATTTTATTATCAAAGTGAATAATTTAATGCAATCAGTCGGGGGTCATTTAGAGGACTTCATAGATGAATGTACTGGGTCTTTTTACAATAATAACCATATACAAATGTCTAAAATATTAACGTTTATTTGAAATTTGAATACATATTTGAAATCCGCCTGATATTTGTGGTAACCTAAATGTTAGAGAAGCAGTCACTGAATGAAGCTACTACAGACCTGTGACAGGTTCAGCTGCCCAGTCAGCAGCAGTAGCAGCAGCCACTTTCTCAGTGAAACTAGATAAAACCTCCCAAAACACACACGCACACACACACACAGAGGGCACCTATCATACTAATTACTTCTGACACACTCACTAATATAAACACCTGTGTGATTTTAATTTATAATAAGATACCGTATCATAACATTGGCTTTACTTCCATAATGGACTTTTAATTAGCTCGATTTAACAGTGTTATTAGGCAGGGATGAACCTGATGTATTATTAATCAATAATCCTTCTCAGTGCTTTTCATTGAGCTCTCATCCTGGTACTTTACTGATGTGCATGTGTCACATTATTCATCCATGGACCCAGTGACAGTCACTGTATTTGGTTTCGTTCCCCCGAGTCACGTCTGGCCGACCTGCTGAATTCTGTTTTGTTTTGGTAAAACACACAATGTTCCATTAGAAGCCACCTGCTGCCCCCAAAGTCTGCCTCAAAAAAAAAAAAAAAAAATGGCTCATATACTGCCGCAAAGCGAAATAAGTGGCAACAGTTCAATCTCGCTCCGACTGCAAATTTATATCCATGCTTGATTATGAGAAAACGGGTCCACCACTCGTTTCCATGGACGGTTTGGAAAATGGGCATCTGGGCTCAGTCAGGGTAAGGTCCCCTGCTCTTTTGTTTGATTGTTTTGTGTCTGTTTTCATTGACTTTGTGCCAGTTCTTTAATTTTTTTGTGTCTTATTGGACAATTTGTGGAAGTTTGGTGATTGTTTTTGGTAATTCTGCACCTTTTTTAGTTGGTTTAGGTCATTGCGCATCTTTTTCTAATATTCTTTCCTGTATTTGTGGTTGTTGTACATTGTTTTGAGGTCATTCTGTGACTTTCGGCTGAGCTCTTGGAGGAGACACAAACAGTCACTTCAGAGGCTCTCGCCCAGGGGCCCTTTGACCTCTCAGGCCTGTGGACCTGAGCCTCATGGGCTCGTTCTTTAATCCATCCATAGTTATTCCAGATTCAGGTTTGTTGTGAAGACCCATAATACAATCACACTGTGGGATTATTTCTCAAGAGTTTCATAATCTTTAAAGTGATTTTTATCATAGTTTTCTGGTGGGAATTTGATTTGAAAAAGTTCAAGTAAATTTACAAAGGACCATGTTTAAAAAACAATAAAACGCCGTATTGCAGACACTGTACATGATGATTAAAGTCAGAACAGGCGGAGGAAGCATTTCAGCAGTACGGTGAAAGTAAGTAAGGCAGATGACAAAGTTAATATTCGTCTGTAACTCTCTGCACAGCGCCTAGAGGAGCCTGTGCAGAGTGGCATTGTTTTTCATAATTCATATTAATGGCCTCTCACAAAACTTATGGAGAGAAACTGAAATTCACAGAGAACAATTAACGCCTACAACCAGTTTGGAAAAATGTATACATTTCAGAGACACAGAAACTTTACTTACTTAGTGTGAAAGCTGAGCACTGCAGATTTTTATGAAGAACAACAACCTTTATTTGTCACTTTGAGCACAATATACATTTGCACATACATGTTACAGTGGAATTCAACTTCTGCATTTGATCCATCCCTCTGGGGGGAGCGGTGGGCTGCAGCAGCTGGAGCCCGGGGAGCTGGCACTGGGTGTTGTCTTGCTTCTTCTTCTTCTTCTTCTTCTGAAGGTGCATGAGACTGAGAGTTGTTCAAAGGGTCACAACGAGGTTTTGTGATAGATGGGTTCTTTAGATTGTATGATGTTGATTTAAATGATACTCAAATCTTGATGGTTCTGAGCATTATCTTTTGTAAAACTTCACTTCATGTCCCTGGGGACATATGATGGACAGTTTAAAATTTCAGCTCAGGAGACATAATTGAACGTTATTATATGATGGTTATTATATGATGGTTATTATAATATGCTAATAATATCAAATAATCTTATTGTAGGAAAACCTCTGGCAAATGTGAATAAAAAGTGCAAATACTCGATCCACTTCCTCCGTATAAGCTTCTATCCTCTTCATGCCTAACCTCCTCCACGTGCTACTCTCCCACACTAGATGGCAGTCAAACATCACAACCAGGAGCCGCAGAGCCACTAACAGGTGCCGGTGTTGAGCGCGACCCAGTCCGTGAAAGGGACACTTCACATGTTGGTGGCCGGCTTGCTTTTAATGAATATGCACATGTCTTTTGAACTGGACGTGGGGCTAAAATAAATAAATGCACACTCACTCGCTCCAGCGCACCTTTCATTTCGACACTGCCTTCAGCCCAAAGGCTCTTGAGTTTGGTTTGATGAAAAAAAACGCCTGCAGCTTGAAACATTATCAATATGAGAGTGAATGTCAGAGCAGACGAGCACAGCCTCTGTTTACTTTGTTGGCCTCTACAGCAGAGTATCAGGTGAATGTACTGTGAGCTGTGGAAAGATTGGAACCAAAATCCACCCAGTGCATTTTTTTTTTACATACAAATCGACTTTACTGAAGAAAGGCCACTGAAGACTGAACATAGCCACAGCTTAAACTCATTATCATTCCATTTTTCTGCACATAAAGTAGACAGACGCTCCACAATCAGCACTACCCACTTTCACCCTCTCACTGGTTATTGAATCTTTGGCTGAGACTCATTACTAAATTACTGATTACAGGAGTAAAGCGATACAAATGAGGAGGTTGCCCCTGATGCTTAATTGGTAGGATGTAATAATGGAGCGGTGATATGTGGGCCCTTAATTGTGTGTTTACTGCGCTATTTATTGGAGAGCATCCCTCCCCTGGCTGGTTACTGATGAGGTGAGCCGTGTTTCCGCTGGCATGTTATCAATCCTGCTTCAACCCCTTAAGGATCAGATAATGACTATGTGCAGCTCTGCATCTATTTTTACGCTGGTTTTAAAATATTCTAAAATCATTTGGAGCTAATCCACGTCCGTGGCGTCGATGGAAAGACATTACAGTGGAAATTTCATTTTGTGTGTTTTTCTCACTCCTCATTTTATCACAATTAAGTCAACAAGGTTTTAAAGACAAAAAAGTGGCGTTGGCATGAGCAGCACTGAGCATCAGCAGCAGGCGGCTCAACAAAACCGCCGCCAATTGCACGTAAAAAGCCCCCCAGAAGTCACCACGATGGCTCAAATTTCCTCTAATAGTTTTACCGTAATATTTTAGCTTCTTATCAACTGAAATGACTTTCATTTCACTGTGACCTGTTTTTCACCTCCACACAGGTTTATAAAAGCTTGTTTTATTGACTTTAATCCGTGTTTGGCTTCGTGCTGCAGACACCTTAATGGAGGAATCTGCCTGTCAATGAAACCCATGTGATTTGTGTGAAAAGTCGCAATTTTACTATGAGCTATAATTTCATTAAAAGGCCCATTTTGAGTCGTACAGAGACGCTGCTTGGTTTGTTTTGAAGGAGCTGACTATTGCCTGCGTTACTTAACGTTTTTAACAGTTTGTCAGTTTGGTAAGAACACTGTGGAATTCACTGGGCTGGTCCAATTTGTGTTACCTCTAGGTAAAAATTATAAAAAAATAGAAATTGTCACAGTGTAGAAATATTCTGTAAAAAAAACTTGCATTCACGGTGTTAGCTCAGAATATTCTTAAATTGCCAAAAGGTAAAGTGCTCTTTTTTATTTAGTAGTAAGCTTTAATTAGCTTACTCTTCACCTCTGGCCTTTAAAGTATTCATGCTTTTTGACCCTCAAATGATTTTGGATGCTGAGGCAACATGAGCCACAAACTACTTTAGCAAGCGAGATGCTCACTGCTTATTGGTGCACTGTGACTAATGGTGGTGCAAGTATGTTTCGAATATTCCGAGGGAATGAAAAGTTCGACGCTGCACATTTGACAGTTTCTTGTCAAACATATTGTTGTTGCATTTTGAAAGTCCTGCTTTGCAAACGCCCATTTTCCATGTAAATGGGAACACTGGTGAGTCTTACTCATCCGTTTCTGCAGTCTGGTGTTTGGTACAAACACACTTGCAAGACGTCTTAAGCCATGGAAATCCAGAGCGTTTCCTGCCAGTTAATTATACATAAGTCAATGCACAGTTTCTACAGATCAGACAGTTTGTGTCTTTTTATGAGCAAACCATCCAAAAAAACAACCAGCTGTGAAGCCAGACAAAGTCAGCGGGGTGGTGGTGAGAGCGCGTCGCAGATCATGCTCGAGTCGACACGCCTGCACAATAGGTTATATACCAAGAGTCAGCTCAAGTCCCATTTGATTCATTAGCTCGTGTTACAGTGTGAGTTCACGTCTGCTGGAGAATTTTTAAAGATCTTCAATTAAGTTCCCACCAGGCTAATTGGCCTCTCTTTTAAAGCAAGCTCGAAAATCAATCAGCTGTTGAGCAAAACATTAATTGACACCCTGGTTAGATGCATTCATGTGGTTGCTATGGAGACGCCTTTGCTGTAGCACATACAGGATATACTGTAGTACTGTTCACTCCGCTGTGTGTCTGAGCATGTTGTGGAACGACAATTGGTTGAACGTTAATGATGATTAACGTCTCGTGATGTCAAACAACGCGTCTGCTCTGGTGATACTTTTGGTCCTTATGTACTTCTTGTTTCTGCTTGACGGCTTTGCACAGCTAAAATGTCCATCTTTCAGTGAGAATACCATGAGAAATGCAAATGGAAAGCAAAGCCGATCACACGAAATTGGAAAGGCTCCTGTCACATCACCAGCAGCTGCCCCACACTGATGTTTTAATTCTGACCCCTCTGCAGGGACGTGGAAAAGGACTTTATCTATAGTTTCCAGTAATTAAAGTGGCACTGGATCTTTATGTTGACTGTATTACTCAACATATTTTCATAAATACAATAGTTTATGCGTGTGTCCAGCTTTATTACATTTCATGGGGGAAAGTTATTTTTTATTTTGTTCATTGAGTATCTAATACAGATCCCTGTTACTTTCCAAATTATTCAAAAAAAAAACTTTAACGAGGTGATGAATTATTACCCAACAACACAAAATGCTTCATATGTCAATGAATATAATATTAATAAAAAATTATTAACCATTAACAACAGGTATTGAAACATTTACTTTTTACTATATTTTTTATAATTGCAGTAGAGTTTTACACACAGTCCAGTACACATCACTCCGTTACAAACGCATTCCTACAGTACCATGAAAATCATAATGACCACAATTCTTTCATTCTTAAAGGGAAACTTCACCAATTTCCAGCTTGTAATGGCTTTAGTTTAGGGTGTAAATGTCCATTAATGCTTTTAAACTTCTTTCTGAAGTTTAAAAGCATTAATGGACATTTTAAAAGATTTCTCGGCCTCTATCTGAAAAACTCCTCCAGATGACATCACACAGATGTTTTTTTGTTGCTTTTGTTGCTCTTTTCTTGTCTCTCTCCACTTTCCACTCACCCCAGCCGGTCAAGGCAGACGGCCGCCCACCCTGAGCCCATATAAATAACGTTGAATTGAATTGAAAATTCGTTTTTTCAGTTTTTCATCATGGAGGATGAAAGTTGATGGAGTTCAGATGATGTTGTCTAATGGAGCTCTGGAAAAGCAAGTTGACCATGAGGACAAACGCCATAGTGTGAGCAATAAGACCTCATAATCTGAACTGGAGGTTACTCCAAGTGATGTGAGATATTTTGATATATATGTTTCATGATAATTATGTACATGTCCTACCCAAATGAGAACCAAACGAGGCAAGTTCAGTGAAGCCGTCCTTTAAGCTGGAAAGCAAATTGAGAGAAAGACATTTGTGTAGAGGAATAAGAGAGTGTTTTATGCTGAACAAAGATCCCCATGCTGCTACATCAGAAAGCAGAAGGTGACAGAATGAAACAAATAAATGAAAGAATACGTCGTCTGTCATGTTTGCATGTTTCTCTTTGTGTCCAGCTTCAATTCATTTCATCGCCTTTTGTCCACTCTTTCTGTCATCCCCTGCCATTCCTCTCGTCTCGTCTCCTCTCCTCTCGCCTCCTTTCCTCTCGTCTCCTCTTTGGCGCTTCTTTGATCCAAGGATCCCACGCTTTTTCCAGCCCCTCTTCTTTAATCCTCTCGGGGTCTTATTAACAGACACGCAGTTCTTATGTTTTATTGCCTATGATAAAACCTTGCCTCTGATCTCTCATTACAGACCAGCTCTTTGGAAATGGGCTCTGCACCCTTCGGCTTAATATTGCCCGTAATGGGGCAAAAAGCTAAATGCACAATCTGAATGTGGTACATACCAGGTCCCTGTGCATTAATAAGCCATCAGCTCATTCGGGGTTTGGCCTGATTCCGGTTCTCTGCAGTTTTAACACGGGAGTATGGTGTTTGCTGCGCATAACGTGCACCGTGATTCAGATTTTAAGCATGCACGTGCACACTGACACATAGACATATACTGGCTGTGTGCACACAAACAGAATAGAACACACATAGGTGCTGTATTGTTCACACTTGTGCGTCTGAATAATAATAAAAGACTCAAACATTTTACTCTTCCAGACTCTCTGGGCAGCATAATAACACAAGACCAGTGGGTGAAGAAACTACAGTCTTATTCCTTACTGCTCAGTTTTCCGTTCCCACAGGTTTGAATTTCATATATTTGTAGGTCATACATGCATTAAACTATTATTGTTCACTTCATGGAGAGGTCATCCATCAGGTGAACTAATCCCGTTAGATTTTCTTTGAAGCACTGTAATGGTATTGCAGCGTGGTGATTGTATTTTACCTCAGCAGCAGTATTTTAATATTTTATCTTCTGTACACCACCCCACCACTTCATATGTGGGAAGAGCCCAGGGGTCTGCAATATTACAAGTATTTAACCTTATTTTACTATAAAAGGGTTCTTTATTCAATACTAAGTGATGTGATGAGCTTGAAAACCATTTTGTGATGTTTCTGAATACTAAATTTCAAAATTTAAATAAATTAAAATAGAACTAATTGAGATCAAATTCACCCAAACACTGATAAGTTGCATACAGAGTAAATATATAAAATATAGCTAATATATGGCAGCTATCCTGCTAATTTCATGTGCTTTCAGACAGGTAATAATTCAGATGAATGATGGCTTTGCATTGTAAGATAGTTGGTTGGGCGCTGTTCAATCAGATATTCTAACTGAGATCAAGATGTAAGCAGTTTATTATTTATAATAAATAATGATAAATTCACAGTTGCTTGTCACAGCTAACACTCCTTTTTGTTTCTATCAATGCATATCAATTAATTCAAAATGTCTGTCTTGTTTTAACTTGTTCCTTGAATTTAAATTCCCCTCTGTAAAGCACTTTGGTTGATGCCTGTTTTTCTCAAATGTGCGCAATCAATCAATTTGACTCGACTTCAACAAATTGTCTTATGACATTTCATTGATATTGAAAGCTACAGAGAATGCAGGGAATCGGGGGAACATTTGTAATTTATGTAAAGAGTAAACCTTTGCAGACAAACGTTGGCTCCCCCCAGTCATAAGATGTTTCCTTCTATTTAATATCAGCACCGAGGGAAAATGCACAAACGTTGTGTTCAGCGCGCAGTGAAAGGATAAGACTATGGAACGGTCCTAAGTGAGACACACACGAATTGTGTGTGTGTGTGTGTGTTGTCAGTCCCACCTCCCTCGTTGAGCCGCTCTTGATGCCCTTGTTAGCAGCCACTTGCCTCCACAGCTGCTCCTCATTTACTAATTATCTTCAGTGTATAGAGGGCAGTTTCACACACGCTTTTACCAGATTGCATTGATGTTCCAGACTTGTCATAGAATCAAGAACCAGTCAGGCCTACCTGTTACTAATTGGCCAATTAATAGTCAATTAACACTGGCTAAGTCCTCATTTCCTGCTCATAACAGAATTCTATTGCTGCATCTGTTCTGCATCTGTTAAATTACTTAACACTGTCCAGATAACAACAGTTTAGTACGATCATCGTCTATCTGGGCCGTTTAAAGGACTACTCGTTTTTTAAATTAAAGAGGTTTGTGTAGGGAGTTGCAAAAATATACGTCTAGGTTTCATAATTTTGCAAGTAATATCTACTGGCCCGTTTTTCCTTTTGAATTACATGTTTTGAAAAAAACATTACAGATTAGAAGATTGGGAAAATACATCTTAGCAGCGGAGGCAAAACTGTAATACATGGATTTCATGAATGGTCTGATGAACTTATTCAGTCAACAGAAATTATATTTTATATATAAATAAAATATTACATGCATACATACGTATGTATGTATATACGTGTGTCTGTATATATACAAATACATTGTTCACCTGTACAAGCTAATGAAGTGCTTTATAAGAGGAGGTGGATCTAAAGTTTTGGCCAACCTATTTACATTGAATGAGGCGGCCAAAACTTTAGCACCACCTCCTCTTATAAAGCAATCCACTAATCCACTATGACCTTAATAATAAGAGAGATTACAATTATCTGAGAATAAAAACTGAGAAGAGCTGCTGCCTTGGATTGGATTAAGATTGTACAGGTGTACCTAATAAAGTGGCAGAGAGAGAGATTTTGGTAAGAGCCAAACAAAGTGTTGAACACTTGAGGTGAACTGAGCAGTGATGCTGATTCTTCTGGCATCAGCAGTGATTCTCCTCTCAAAGTTACAGGTCGTTGATTGAGCGTTGGACATTTATTGGAGCAATAAATACATTATGACTTTACGATAAGGGAAAATGGGCTAAAAGGGCGACACGTTTAATTTTAGTGCGACTGTAATGATAACAGGAGCTCCTCATTGCTTTTCGGTACATGTTGTTTCTTCTGCTCTGGCCCACTGTCAGTCTGCCAGACAGAAAGGAGACGCGGAGATGTAGGAAATAATTAACAGGCTTTGACAGGCTGCTTCCTCCGAGCGACTGCTCCCGATGCTTGAATGACAAGTGGAGTGCGAGGGTCACACTTGCCTCTGTCTTTTCTTGTCTCCCTCGGTTTGCCCTCCCTTTTTTTTTTTTTTTTAAATTGCGTGGCATCACAAAAATAAAAGACCATCCGCAGAGGGCTGAGCCCTTAAAGAGTCTGATACCTGCTCGGATGTGAGCTGTGTGGTCTTGTGTGTTTCACGAGGAGACAGACAAAGAACAAATTCAAACACGAACCCACAATCCCAGCAAGCCTCTCTGCTCAGCGAGCTGCTTTTATGCAGCCGGTTCAAACGTGGTCCAGTGTGAGGGCTTATCTGTTCTTCTGCAGATATTGTTGACTTGTTTGTTGGTGTTGCTGTGCTGCTTTTTCCCCTCTTGAAGGTAAGGAATAAAATTGATGGTGAAAGGCCACTGAGAACTCTCTCACCGGCACCCCCACGCCGCCCCCATCCAAACACCAGCAGCGTTAGCAAATTGTCTTCTCCGGTGCTCTCATGGTGATGTATACGTTCCCCAGCTCAGAGTAAACACCTGCGTAATGTTTTATCTCTCGGAAATCTCTCATAATTCATCATTATCACTTCCAGTTATACGCCAGCAAAAGCTCAATGCAATTTCACCGGAGCTATGATCTAAGAACAAATAAGCTGCACTGCAGACCCGCTCTACTTCAGAATGTTTTCAGCATCTTTCCTCTGATTAATAAAGGTAATTAAATCAGGGAGTAAAACACAGCCATAGAAGAGGGCTCGGCTTTAATTATTACTGCTGGCACTGCACAGTCCGAGCAGCACAATAAAGTTGGGGGACTTGAAGACTTAATTAGAAGGGGTGCCGTATTTACAGGCGCCCACCCGTCCGCTGCCACCTGAGAGTTGCTTGATTGCAGTTAGATTGGGTTAGAAAATGAGAAATGAAGGAGGGAGAGGAGGAGGGGGGGGGGAGCTTTAGTCGTACAATTACTTCCTGGCTTTCATTAGGCCAGTGTTGTGATTCGAGGGCACATCTGCATCACCCCGGGACCCTCAGAATTTATAGTCGCACACGACACGGAACGGTGCAGGAATTTCCAAGGAGCCACACACAGACATCGACACATCAGCGCCCACATAATGAGAGGCAGAGCGCAGACGTGCGACACACCTCCAGGAGATGTAATTTTGAGTTTCTATGGTGATGAGGGGTCTTAAATAATAAGGTTGGACTCATAAAACACACGCGCGCAGGCAGGCAGGTAAAGTCACGGGCTCACACAGGCTCACAAACAAACACACACTGTTCTGGGTTTCAGTTTATGATGCATGAGTGTGTGTGTGTGTGTCCAGCTTATAACGATGCTAATTACTGGCACCTCAGCTGCTGGCTACCACTAGCTGAAGATGATTTCACCCTCCCTTCCAGGCAGGCGAGCTCTGCAGTGTGCGTGTCTTTTCCTTTTATGTATGTATGCATATGTGCATTTGTGGTCCGGTATGTGCTGTACGTGTGTGTGTCTGCATCAATGAATTTGTCGCAGTGTGTCAGAGATTACAGAGATTCACAATCAGTTGATCTGCAGTTCTCTTATCAGCATGACCTTGGTGATTGTAATCAGAGGTATAATTGCACTGCAGGACTTTTGTCTTTTGTCGTGTGGAGACTTGTTGCCGAGTTTTTGTGTTCGTTTTTGTTTTCACTTCCTCGGGGCAGAGAGACTTTCACGTCATCATTCTGGGTTCGGGCATATTTGCTGTTTAAGCTTAAACCCTTGTGTCCAGTCTACGTCGTAGGTACTGCGGAGGCGCTGCGTGGCTACGGAGCCTCTGTCGTTCTCTGACAGGCTCCTCCCCCAAAATGTAGCGCTGCGCCATGGCGACGCAGACTGCAGCGGCACTCGGTTCTGTTGCCTCAGATAGTCTCAAAGGTTACATCATGGCCCACTCACTTTCCATGGCTTTAGGTTCACAGCTAAACACAATAGTGCAGAAACTCTTCCACCAACTAGAACTTTGGTGTCTTAATTTCAACACGACACGTAAAACACAAGCACAAACTAAAAAATGATTGCAAACAGCAACGACCAAAGGCAATAAGACAATATAAGATATGACTTTATTAATCCCACAGTGGGCTAATTCTTGTGATTCAGCAGCAATAGAAGAAAGAACCTACACAGAACAATGCAAACTTTAGTTTAACGCTGAACAAGATAAGAGAAAAACAACAGTAATAACTGTGCAAACAAGGTATTTCAAAATTACGACTAAAGAATCTTGTGATCTGCTTACGTACATATGTAACAGTGGGAATATAACAGGTAAATATTGCCCGTCTCCTGGTTAATATATATGCAGGACTATATCTTCTGTACACAAAACGCTAATTTCTGATGACATACACAACCAATGCAAGTCAAAGGTGCCATATTCAGTGAATGCACAGGCAGCAGCCACTTGTCTCTTTTGTAGATCGGTGAATGTTAACATCTGAGGCTACACTGTGAGGTAATAATAATAATAATAATAATAATAATATCATAAAAGAAAGGGAAGGAAAATTTGACTTACTGATGTAAAAAAAACTCAAAAGGAAGCCTCTAAATTTAGGAGAAATACCTGAGGAGAATTTGAGCGGCCTGTCTGTCCCTGCAGCTCTCTCCTGTGTTTATTAGATCCATCTATGATTGAAAATGAACATCAGATATGATCAGAATAAGCTGCGATGATGAGCTGCGACCAGTGTCTCTGTCGCAAATCGTTAAACTGAAGTATCGCGCCGGGAGTGACGTCAGCAGACAGGTACGACGGAAATGATTGACAGCTGCCCGTCATTCCCGTTACTGAGGATATTAATGGCAAACAGCGTTTATGGCGTCAAAAGGAAACGGCCCTCGTGGGTCAGACAAACGTCGGGGAAAGGATGAAGGTGAGACATTCGGACGTTTGTCCCTCGTCCTGCTAGCTCAGCTAGCCTCAGTTAGCTGCAGGTGTTTGCTAAAGTCCGACGGCGGGTCATTAACGGACTGATACAGTTTCGGCCTGTTGTTGATCATCGTCTCAGTCTTTGCCACATTTATTAGATTATTGATTGTGATCATACAGTTCCTACAGCTGAGTGACGTTTGTGTCGCTGTGAGAACTAGATTTGTCACAGCACTTTCAAAATTGTACGTGAAAATTAAAAAAAACTCTCAATATCCGTTCTTTTTTGCCATATGGAGGATTGTTGTTTTCCTTGTATTATAATTTTTTATCAGTTGAACTTGGTTGAATGGCTCAACTTAGGATGTTTAACTGTAGCCTGTTTTGCTTATGAATTGTCATGGATTGTGGCGTCTTCATTGATCATTTTAAGGTCTTAGGAATCTCTAAATCATCATAATTTGGCAAACTTCATTGATATGAATGCTGCTTGTCGTGTTTTTACTGTAAGTAATAGTATAGTTTATTTTCTGCGGATCTTTTTCTTGGCCCACGTTATTGATCTATGGATATTGTTTTGGGTTGTGAGTATTTGTGTCGCTGTGAGAACTAGATTTGTCACAGCAAAAGTTGGCCTTTCAAAATTTTACGTGAACATTTAAAAAAAAACTCTCAATATCCGTTTTTTTGCCATACGGAGGATTGTTGTTTTCCTTGTAATATCATTTTTTATCAGTTGAACTTGGTTGAATGGCTTAACTTATGAGGTTTAATTTGAAAATGAGACGTTACATGACTGTTGCCTGTTTTGCTTATGAATTGTCATGGATTGTGGCGTCTTCATGGATCATTTAAAGGGTTATGAGGAATCTCTCCATCATAATTTGGCAAACCTGGGGCCCACAAACACCATCTTGCACAGGGCCTCCACAAAGCTACGGCTAGCTGTGGATAAATATGTAATATAACGCGTGATCTGTGGTGTGGACGAGGGTCAGCATGGGAAAAATTAAATACATGATTATTTTTACCATATATTATTAAAACCACCAGGTGGTGTTACAGTAGCTGTGATTGAGTGTGGTGTTTTTTTTTTCTCTTTTTACTTATCTCTGCTTGAAATGGTGCCAATCAGTGAAATCAGTGGGTGTAGTGCTACTGTGACCTGCGCTTCTCAGCTGAGAGATACAATCAGTCATGGCCTCCACTTTTAATAGAAAAATTTCAATAGCTACACCCACTGTCAGTGTTGCTTTATAACCTAACATGTATTTGCTGTGCTCACCGTGTTAACAGTGCTAATATTACAGTATCCTGCTGTGATCCATGTGACTGCAGAACACAGGAATCAGCTCAGTGTGTAAAAAAAAAATTCAGAGCTCAGAATGTTGGAGTTTCAGTGCATTTTTTTACTGTGGATCTCCACCCTCCCCGTCTTGCTTTGGGACTTTGACGTCCCATCTTGAACTATAATTCAAGGCATCGTTAGCTTGATTGATTGCTCACATCAGACGGGCTGTTTGAGAGTCAAAACTTTGAGCAGAGAAGATTGATAGGCCTGGGGCACGTAAGGGAAAAAAAAGGCTAGAGAGGCGAAGATGCTTGGCAGGTCTGTTGCCGTCCCCGATAGTGACACTCCTGTCCTGTTGTTCGGTGAAGAGCTCCCCACGAGCGCTCAAGCAGTCGTCTCTTAAACTTTGAGCCCATTGCAGTCAGTGAAATTTTAACGAAGTTTGTATCAAAACTTGCCACACTGAATACATTGAGCCGTCCGAGGAGCTGATTTATTCCCGGCTCAGTTTTCACTATGAATACATTCTGAATTTGAAGTGTTTTTTCTTAAACGTAATTCATCTCGGCGTTTGATAAAATCCTGGCAACGTTAATTTGCATACAAGTTTCGACATCAGAATATACAATTAGGATCATGAAAAACAGAGATGTTGAAATGAAAAAAAAAAAAAGATCACAAAACGCAGAGAGGTTGACGCAGGGTTGGCGCATATTAACAATTAATAAAAGTACATTTAGGAAATTAATCTCATCACGCTTCTGTCACAGCACAGACTACACTTAATTTCCATTTATTTTTAAGTCAAACAAAGGGATGAAAACTCCCCGACATTCAAACAGAGTTTAGTTTAACGTCGCCCTGTTTGCCGAGGGTTAGATCAGAGGACAAACACGGTCTTTGCTCTTGCTGTTTGGGGTGAATGGTTGAAAAGTACAAAAGAAGTGAATATCCTTCCACTAATGTGCAGTAATTGAACTTTAATACCACCACATTTAATAAACTGTATATGTAGCTCCTTTTTTTCTACATTTGTCCAATTAATATTAATGAACATGAACAACTTTGAGCCAAAGCCAGAGGCTAAAGAGCTGAGACTCATCAAGATGTAAAAGTTAGAGCTCCCTCAGTGAGAGCTGCTTCAGAAGTTACTGTATTTTCTACTGGAAGACATTTAAGGTAAGCTCTGTGGCGCCCTCGGGGGACAGACAACTGGGTAAATTACTTTCTGAACTTTCAGATCTTAAACAAAATTGCTTGAATTAGTAAGTTTCCAAATAACTTATAAACAGCGGGAAGGACTGCAAGGACATGCTGGAAAAGCGCCTCAATGCGTATGTGTGTATACAGCACTCATAAACTTTAGGCAGCTGATGTCAATAGAACTGAATGAATATACATGAGTCTACACAAAAAAATAATTAACAGTAAATTATACAGTTGAGTGGTCAGGAGTGTAAAGGATACAGACAGCAAATTGGCATATCTTATTGTGTCTCATCTGTTTGATGCAAATTTTTATCAGTAACCTTTATTTTGACCTGACCACTAAGTGATATGGTATTGGACTGTAAGTCCTGTTGGGTCTGCAAGATTTCACACAAACTATTTAAAACTACAAAATAACCGCATGCAAAAAGGCAACGAACAAAAGGAGAAACATTTAAGCATTTAGTTATGACCACGGTGGAGTAGTGGTTAGTGCTGCTAGTAGTTCCCCAGTTCGAGTCCTCTGGCCAGCTGTGCCCTTTCTTTTGTGTCTTGTCATGCTTGTGTGGGGTTCCTTATGTCTGGTGGACCCCACCTCTTGCACAGGGACATTTGAGATAGTCTTCGGCCCCCTGTGACACTAAACAGGATAAGCAGTTATATAAGATGGGTGGATGGAGAAACATTCGAATTAGCCAACTGTGCATTAATTATCATGTTAATAAAAACATATTTTGCTTTAGTCTTTTTGACATTTCAAAATAAAGTAGGGACTTTTGACACGACTGTAAATATCTAACGTTTCATCACATGATTAGACAATCGAGAGCCCAGTACAGTTGCACACGTTTTATAGTTGTGAGGATGTAGGAGAGGTGTGCTGTTGCTAGTGAGTGAGAAGAGAAAAAGAACTCCGCAACGCTAATGGAAGACTCGTCCATCATCCAAGGGGGCTAGACACACCAGCGGCCAACCCCCAAAGATGTTGCTTCTATGATTATAACATGTCAAAATAGGAGCATGTTACAAAATAAAATAAAACGGAATAGTAATCACTTAAAAAAATCAAACACAGGGCAAATGTTCACGTAAAAGGGGAAACTGCACAATTAAAGACATGGAAAGGACTCACTGCATGGAAACAAACTGTCATTATATCTAAAATTAATCCACTTCTCACATACAGCGAGTCAACTCTAGTGCATCATGTTTTCGTGCCGCCACATTGTTGCACACGTTGTATCTGGCGTCACTATTGGTTTTGAAAGATTCCCAACTTGACCATTTTTAATCCCAGACAGTTGGAACAACTACATATAATCCTCTAGCGATCATTAATATTTGAACTACATTTTAGTCTTGGTCTGAAGTAGGACGGCTGCATGCGTACGTGGCTCAGAAAGATGCGGCGCGATTGATGCAGAAGGAGGAAGGTGCACGTTACCTGCTTGCGTCTGTCAGTCATTCGGTCGGTCTCACCATGAACGTTCTCGTAGTGAACCCTCCCCGTCGTAACCGAGGGCCCCCTCCGTGCTAAAACACGGCATCCTCCACAATTAGCATGATGACAGGCCCCACCATAATGAGACGCCTTATTGGCAACAACACATGCTAATGATAATTGTAATAGCAGCAATCATTTCCGCGATACGCTCCCCTCTCATTTACATTCTCGGCTTGCCTCTTCCCTTCTCCACCGTTTGCCTTTTTGCTCTTTTATATTGTCTTCACTCTTTTGTCTTTTTGATCCACCATACTAAAAACCCTTTATTTATTTAGTCCTTCTCTCCATCTCTGCCTCTAACCTTCTCATTCCTGTTGTTTTCATTCATGATTACTTCCCTTGACACAAACTGCCAGCCAGGCAACAAATCAACATCTCTTTAACTTTAGCACCACTTAACTCGCATTGTGCTTATTCTGCAGCTTGTTTTGTTGTTGAAGATGGATACAGGGCGTGATAAAGTGATACCGCGCTGCAGTGTGTGCGTTGGCTGCTTCAGACAGGGACCTAAATCAGCATTATGGTGCCTCGCGTGGTTGGGTCGTTATGAAATACAGCTGTCAGGCTGCTGTAACTTTGCCGAATTTCCACTGAGACCCAACATTACACTCAGTCATGGAGGAAATCATGATTTGTTAACTGCTCATTAGTCATAAATAAAACCCTAACACATGTAATGCATTGTTAATTGCTCAACTTATGAGAGAGTGAAGGAAGCTGAGGGATGCTGTGTGTTCATCATTCTGCATTACAGTGATGTTTCCATTCGAGCAAGGGGATATTTTTTGCGCTGATAACAAAGGGCTTAAGTGGTTCTGCAATACAATATGTACCAGTCTATTATGTGCACTTGTCAGTGTGAAATGTCAGAGATGTGATGGTGGCTGCACTGAGATGTGATTTCCAAATCTACATTATGAAGTTCACCGACTCGTATTCCTGTTCATTTGCAGTTTTGTGGGGGCACAAAATTGGATGCAACCTGCATATTGGATGTTAGGGATGTGATTTATTTAAACCCACACGTTGAGACAAACTGGTGTGTTAGTGCTGTGATGTCTTTACACGTGTGTTGCGCTCGGTCCTCACAACGGAGGATCTTGTGGCGATTGGTGGCCTCCTAAAGTAAATGCAAATGCAGCTTTCCAACTTTGAATTTTCTACACGACAGAATGACCTTTACAACCAAAGGAGACTTGAGACTTCAGTTGGACTTCAGCTCAATGAGGTGACTGACTTTCCAAAAATAGCCTGTGAGTATTTCTGGTTTCAGCAAAACAAAAGAAACAATAAAAAAACTATAGGATGCACTTGTCGCCGGATGGGAGCCAAAAGACAAGCAGCGTAAAGCTCCTGCCTTCTGTAATGTAAGTCTGCTGTGAGCTTTACAAATGCACACTGGATATAATTAGGCCTTTTCTTGCACTCAGCTCCATTTTTACCCAACGGTTAATCATACTGCTGCGTAACATAAATATATCTGACGAAGGTTATACCAAAGACACAAGAGTCCACCCACAGTCTGCACGCTGCCCGCTGCAGTTAAAGCTTTGTACATGTGATCACACGCAGCATCAAATTGCACCAGTGTAAGTTACAGAAGCTCACGCTGTAGTATTTTTTATGACTTTTTATGACTTACTGGTCACTGCGCTTGTCAGTGCATAATGTGTGAGATGAAGCTATTTGAGCTTCACCTGCATGAAGATAAAAAAAGACAAGCTCTTTATTTAATTTCTGAGGATGATTTTTTATGCTTTGTTTTGTTTTTAAAGGTAACACACGTCATTACTGGTCTTTGCGTGATCTGTGATTTTGTCTTCTGGAGCGGACTTGTCTTCCATCTTTAGTCAGAACACCAAAGGTTTTCCTTCAGCCCCAGATTCTAGGAATTAATGTACAAAAACATTGGCAGCAAATGATAAAACTGTCCAATGTACTGTCTTTACAGTTAAAAATCCATGTAATTTGAAGAGATTATAAAATTCTCCTTAAATGGCATTTCATCGAATATTATCTTGACTTTGTCCCTATGACAACTGCTTGTGAACGTGTACATATAAATGTTATCAGAATTCAAAGACAGGCCTGCTGGGCGTCTGTGACACACAGTAGATGGATGTGATGACAAAAGTGACATTTGTCGTCCGAAATAGCCTCTCTGCACCGTCTCTACATGTCGTCCACGCCTGTTGACACATCGCATCGCACTCTTTTTCAAATCGAATTCATTTCTAGAAGGACTCAAATTTTCCAGGCTGTGAGCTCGTGACTCCACTTCTGCTGAGGAGCATTCCTCGAGGACACAGAAGGCGACCGACTCCCTCGCTCTAGTAATGGAATCCTTCTCCCTTTCTCTCCAGTCACGACCCCCCCCTCGCTCCCCTTTGTCTGATGATGTCTCTCTCGTCTCCTTTTTTTTCTCCAGTCATCAACCACTGACTGCACTAAGTTGTCCTCCTCGCCACTCTTCTCTACCCCCCCCCTTCCTCCCTTGAACCTCTCCATCACTGTCACCCTCCGCTCTACTTCGCTGGACAACAGACATCAATACCACACACACACACACACACACACACTCATACTCATATAGACACATAACTGCATTCACATGCATGGGCACGCACACCTCCGCTCTCTTATTCACGTGCACGCACAAAAATCTTTTTTCCCTTCCAGTCACACACACACAATTTCTCTGTCTCTCTCTGTCAGTGTTGTGGAACGCCTCGATTCTCTTTGGGATGCCTGGACTCATCCATCACTGTGGGGCGAGACTTGGATGTGTTAAGTCACCTCCTCTCTAGCATGCTGCTGCATTTGTGCATCTGTATACCTGCGTGTTGGTGTGCAGTTTATGCGTATGAAAGTGCGTAGCCCATATGTTTGACTGTGTAAGGAGTTTGCTTGTATTACATCCTGAAAGACGATGAACACGTTTTTATTGGGAGCAACTTTCAAGGAGATGAATGTTAGAGGTATCAAGTGCAGGACCGTCACACCAAAGACCTGGGTTGGACTCCAGAGTTCCCACGTGCTTCAGGCGAGGAAAGCACCTCGGTTGAGATCAGCCTTTGTTTTGTTTCATTGTGAATGAGCGAGACTGTTCTTCTGTGAAGTTGTTTCTATTGGCCCGGCCTTGGTAAAGTCCAGCAGCTGCACTGAAGGTTACTAAAGGTTTTTAATATACAAAACCTGCCAGTTCACAGGACACAGGACCTTTACTTGAATGAACAGAGCTCGAGACCCGTGAGAGCCAAGTGTTGTTGTTGTTATTGTGACATAAAGTCAGTACTTTTTTATTACATTAATATGTACTAATTATTAGGGCAGACTGTGACTTTACATCTTTTTTAAATGCCAAACTCTAACCGCGTTTTTGAGTCGTTAGAACAAAAGAGTGTGAATTCGGCGCCATTTTGGCTCCAGTGTCTTTGCCATGTGTGATGTCAGAAGGACAGAAGGCGGCTGAATGTTATTTAGTTACACTGAAAACTGCTGATGGACAGATTGACCAGCTGAACATTTGATTGACAAATATTAACGAGACTTTTAACGAGAACCCGGAACACTTTGATCAGTACATTGAACAAGCAGGACACAGAACTTTAGGCGGTTATTTGTGACCACAGGAGGTACGCATCATCCCAACAGTAACACACACATACATAAAACCACCTTATATTCACATATAAAACACCCCCTTCCCCCATTGCAATATATAGTGTGTATCTTTAATGTCAGCTCTTTATTATTATATTTCCTCCACCGTACCTTTGTTCCTTTATTACTCCCATACTTGCTTGTTGGTTTTTATTGTCTGTACTTCCTCCAGTTTTTCCAGTGGCTGTCTACCAGCAGTGTGACCAAAACTACTGTGATTTGCACCCAGCTCAAAGTGGACCATTAGTGTTTCAGTTGGTAAAGCGGTCGTTCAGACCACAGGGTCACTGGCTTGATACCCGTTTCCTGCGTTTTTTTGTTTCTTGCCTTTCGGGTTACCCCGTAAGTTCAGGATTGCCACGGCGGATCATTGGTCCGAACATGGATTTGGCACATTTCTTTTGTGTTTGCCGTGTGTTCAAAACATGAAAGGAGCTTCAGTCACTGTGTCGTCCACGTACTATTTTACTTTCCAGTTAAGGAAATCTGTGTGATCATCTGTTGTGTCTGGGAATGACCCACTTTATTAAGTGAGCAACAAAAACCACAAAAGTGACTGAGAACTGCATTGTTACCCACAGCTGTGACGTCTGTCTCACAGTCTTATTAGAATACAAATCCTTTGGGCACAAAATGGTGTGATTTACCAGGACTCTTCCCCATCTTCTCCTTCTCCGCAAGCTGATCCCGCACTTCATGTTTCCTTAGCCACCGTCATTTTCTATAGCTCCTCTCCTGTAACACCTCACCTTCAGAATAACAGATTATATGTGTCAGGAGAAGCAGCAGAGAGCTACACTTCACCGTGTGCCACTGGGGTCACACGGTTATAAATATGTATGTTCGCTCCTTCCTCAATCAGTCGGTGCCGTGTTCTTTATAAAACCGCAAAACAGCATGACACAGGAACATGAGGAATAGGCAGCGGCGTCGAGAGAATGTTAATTAAAAAGAGGGGAAAGGTAAAAGGAAAAATATCATAGAGGAGACAGACGTTTTTGCATTTTCCTACGAGCGACCTTACAGTAAGTGATTCAGACAGCAAGTCGTTTTAAAAAACTATTAGAAATGTTTCAAATCTCCTTGGGGAAAATGCAATAGAAAACACAAAATGCATAATGGAACAAGATGTATCTAATCATGGCAACAGTCAACAGTCGAGCACAGGCGCACAGATTGCCTCTGCTGCAAGCGGCGCAGCCACCTACCTCTCTGCCCCGCTCATCCTTTCCAGTCTCTGCCTTTTTAATCTCGCTGAGTGATTTCCAAATGCTGATTTGGACGTCGGACAGCAGCTTGAGGTGAGGCCTTCACTTTTCCCTGACCTCGCCGTCCCTCCGTAGGTCTCTGGTGGGTGTAATACATCTTAATAGATCAGCTCGGGCCGGTACTGAGTTATAGCTAAATACTGCCTGCCTGGTCGTTTTTGAATAGGTGCAGTAGCCTCGTGCACTAGCTGACTCTCCATGGGAAGTTATTACTCTGCTGAACCACCCGGAAGCTCTGCAAGAAGATTCTTACCATAAATAAACAATATTGTCTCTCTCTCTCACTCGGGTTGTCCCTATTTAAAAGCCTTCAGTGTGATATACTGTAAGTGTTTCTTCTCTGCCACAACAATATTTCTCAAAGATTATATCAAAAGAAAATCTGGGCAACGAGAAACCGGGACCCCAAATGACTCTGTGAGGACCGCTATCCAGACTAAATGTCCTTTATCTGGGCCCTGTTATCCTCCAATAGAGCTTCAGAGATTTGTGTGACAGCTACACAGAATATAAACTGGAAAAGCTCTCTACTTTTATTATTTTTTTTGCCACACTTTTTACTGGTAGAAGGATATTATCTTTGTGGTAACACAAGTGGCAACTGAATCCTGGGAGTAACTACACAGGTGCAGGGGTGGATCTAGAAAGTGCAACGTTTGTAAAATGTTTTAAGTGGAAAAAAAATACTTTTTAATAATAAGTTATAAAAGTTACTAATAGTGATCTTTTAAAGTGATTGTTCGGTGTCAGAAATGTCAAATATGTAACTTATTTGCCATTTGTAACTGAAAGTTTGTAAATAATAAAGTTGGGGGGTAAAAATTATTTTTTGCCAGGATAATTATCCTGGTTGCAACTGCTAGAAAGATTCTATTGTGACAAAATACATGAAACCACCTTAAATGTTTTTAAGAATAATTTTATCTGTGACTTGCTGCTCCAGGTTTAATCAGTTCTACTTGTGCTGACAGTTGCACAGCAGGTAGTCAGTCAGGTGGCAGCTGAGGTGGCCTATCAGGGTGTTGGCTCCGCCCCCGCACAGGTGACAAACCTTCCACATGGACAGGTCGAAGGAGGCACATTTACTGACAGAATAATCCTGCCAGGAGCCAGTTCAAGCTCCTCATTCCTCCCTATGAGGTTTTTGGATAAAAATATATTTTTATCAAACCCTGTCTTCCAAATACGACATTCAAATGCAATTAAACTGCGTAAACAGATGGTGATTATGTTTTAATACAACTGAGGTCTGATCCACACATAAATGAGTATTTTTTTAAAAAGATTTTCCTCCTTCATTTAAACACAAGCTCCGTCTACCTGTCCCTCTCTCATTGACCCGAGGAGGGGAAGCAAACTTTGAAATCCTACCTCAAATAAAAGACGTACTGTCACACACTCTTGTTGCCACAAGCCCCAGACTCAAACATCACGTCTGAAAAGTGAGTTTCTACATGTCTTCGCCCTGGACAGTTTTCCAAAAGGTTAATTTTTAAATCAGAATTTGCATTTAAACAAAAGGTCAAAATGCATCAAAAATACCTTTTGTACGTGTGGACTAGCACTACATTCATTAACAGGCAGCACATCACATGGAGAAGCGAGGCTGAACAAACAACACAGACCCAAGTTTGATCCACGTTTAGGCAAGAAAGGCTGGAAGCAGATCATACTTTCCATTAGAAGCAAAACTTAAACTTGAAGTTTTCCTCCATTAAACCAGACCACAGTCTTTCTCTAACCTTGAACAGATGCTGTAAGACTGTTAAAAAAAAGCCTTCAAAAAAGTTGAATGTTGCATTGTATGTTTGATATTTTTAAGACAAATGTACTTTTAATTTTCCTGTTCTGTGAAACTTTGTCCTCATTATTTTAAACGAAAGCATCTACTTGCAAATACATTTCCTACATAGACTGACTGACCTCGACTTGTTGCCATTAATCAAAATTTTATTTACATTTTTAGAAAAGTCCAGTATCAATGTACATGTCTCAACTGATCATAACCTTCAGTACATTTTGCTTTTAGCTCAGTCCGGTGGAGGCTCGGTTGCATTAAGATTCTACAGCCCGGTTCTCATGTGAGAGAGTCTTCAAGCAAAACGCTCGAACCCAAGTTGTTCCTGTGTGCTCGTCCATGATATGAAATGTTTATTTCCTGAAGTCTTGATTGTGTTACGCATCGTACATTAGAAGCCGTCCACGACGTTGGCCAGTGCCTGTGAACACACAAAGGCATCTTCAGACATCCCCCTCAGAATCATGTTCTCTTCTCCAGGATGTGGAACCACCCGTCCAGAGCGGGGGCTACGCTCCTTACTGTCAGCCCCAGCATGGACGCCGCTGTTTAAAATCAGTAGCAATAACAGTAATCTGGGTGGCCCCGACTGCTAGTCTGTGTGAGCCCTGATAGTGCCCCCCTCTTTCCCTCTTGGTGCTCCCCCCCTCCTAATCTCCTTCTTGCCAATTGCCTGGTGGTTAAGCAGTGGTTTCTCTGTTCGTTTGAGGTCCCCACAGGGCTTAGCAACAGTGGGGCAATGGACCCGACTATGAAATGGTGTGGAAATTGCTTTCTGCTTTTCTCCAGCCCTGCAAGCTGGGCAATTTACACCAAGGTGTCCCCTACCTTCCTCTTGACACAAGGTGAGACTACTGAATTCACAAAAATAAAAAAAAAGAGAGAGAGAACACAAGAAGGAAAAACAGGAAGAAACGTTGTGGGAAATATAAATAGTACAGACAGGAGACGACCAAACCTGCTGTACGAGTCACTTAGAGGCAGCATTAAACTCTTTAGATGTGAAAGCATCTGTGCATCCTTACATGCAGCCAATTCCTCCTTTACACCATTTCCTCCTTTCTGACTCATTTCCCCGGACGCACACTCGGCCGTTTTGAAACAAGTGTTAAACGACCTCAATAATGTTGCCCAAACAGTCTGTCGCCAGCATCGAGTCCCCAGACAGCCAGCGAAAACACCTGTCACTAATCATAAGTCTTGTTTTTTTTGGGGGGGGGGGGCTTCTCTTATTTTGTGGTGTGATTTCACAAGTAGTTCACGGGTGCATTATCGCTGCCAAGGGACCAACAAACTCAGCCTCCCATTAACTGTTCATGGAACCCATCCAGCTCCATGCAACAGATGAAGCAGCTGCGACTTTCTATCATCTTCTTTTTATTTCTCAAGCTATTTTAATTTAATTAGTGCGATGAGCTTATAGTGAATCCAGCTCCAGCTTACTGCCATACAAGACACCACTTCATCAAACCGCTTTACAAAATTCTCTGCATCTAAACAAACACAGACGAGTCGCTCGGCTGTTGATGACACTGCATTGGCCCTAAAGGTTCAGGGCTCCTTTCCTGATGTCCTTCAGCTGACGTGTCTGGTTGGACGTGAAGTAAAACTACCAACACATTTTCATCCCACAGCATCACATAATGACCGAGGCATCAAAATGTGCTTTTTACATCCTTTAGTGTATCATATTGAGGCCCCAGGCGTCACTTTGTCTTACCATCGGACGCTCCAGGACTCCTGGGGAACAACAGCATCACATACTGACACGACCGTACTGACAGGTCCACTTTGGCGTCGGCGTTGGAGCCTGTGTCGCCATTTCAAGCTACAGGAATGACGACTGTAGTGAGAGACGACTTGGGTTGGTATTAGGCTCAAGCACTTTAGGGAAAAGTTATTAGATGAGCAAGGCCAGCTCGGTTTTCGGGGATGCCCCTGGACTCAGTGCAGAACGAGTCCTTTCTGCAGCTGCTTGTATGATTGTGAACATGATGATTATTTTTAGATCGTATATACTGTGTACATTGATAGTGTATGATATTCGTTTTTGCTGAACAATGCACATTCTCTGCTGCTGTGACATGGAAATTTCCCCACTGTGGGACGAATGAAGGTTTATCTTTTTTTAAAAATCTTTTTTTCTATTTGCACTTTTCAGCCCCCCATCGACCTCCCGATGGGACTTTCTCTCTTTATATTCTACGTCATTGCTTTAGGTTTGAAATATTGAAGACGAAATGCCTCAGCCACTCAACGTAAAGTCTATGGAGGAAGCAGTAGTGCGCAGAAGGGGGCCAGCGCAGAACCGCTAGGGCGCATGTGCAGCGGGTCGCACAACACGGAAGCAAAGATCATGAGGAAGAAATCTATTACTGTGGGATGATTATGATTTTGACCGAGTCTGCCCGTTTGCAGTAAGTCCTGCAAACGTGCACAAAGCCAGTGAGGACGTTTGTGAACAATGCCACAGACAAATCTGCCGTTGTGTACGTGCAGGCAAAAAGCGATTACATCTATGGCTTTAGATGATGTGTAAGAGTTGTGTTGCCAGTTTGTGAGGTCCACATTTGCATGTGAAACAGACACTTGTGTAGCGATGTGAGGTGAAAAGGCAAAAAACCCACGAAGAAAAGCAAAGAGTTGGCTGAAATAGTGGAAGATGAGGCTTGAACTTTTGTCTCACTGCAGAGAGAGCTGGAGGTGAGGGAATTTTACAAGAGTGAGCTGAAATTCAGCTGAGCTGTGGCTTGGCACTAAACCCTGGATAAACTGGATTATAAAATTGTGCTTTCGTGACACAGTGGACTAGTTTTATTTCCTGCCGTCCTGACACGGAGTTGGCCTCACAGTAGAAGGGTTAAGACTTCGAACCTGCTGCCTTCAGGGGCTTTTCTGTGTAGACTTTGCCTGTTCTCCTTTTTCCTGCGTAGGCTTTCTTCACACTAAACTGTGTGAACGGTTTTCTGTGATACGCCAGTCGGTCCCAGCTGACCTGCCTCTGACCTGTGACCCTCTAACACGGGTTTCCAGCCAGTGCTCCACGGCCCCCAGAGGCCTGTGAGTCGCTGACCAGCATTTAATCTTTGTATTTTCTTTTTAACTCAATTCCACAATAATTGTTTTTGAATAATTGGATTAACGCAAATAAGTATCTCTTAGAAAAGGCTGCGCTTTGCAACTGTTGGAACGCGTCCCCAACGTACAGATTTACGACTCCCTAGTCAGGATGCTGGTGTAAAATGCCTGCTATGTGGAAAATGGTCTTAAATGGGAACGAATATCACACACTTTAATCAACCGACGCAAATTTGAACCCTTGATTGTCAAATGTCGATTCTCCTGGTTTTTAGACGAGTAGCAACCAGGGACGGTGTCTGTACCATAAAACACAACTGATCCAGCTACTCAAAACTAATCTTTCAGCCACATATCTGAAACTACGCTGACTAATATTTGAACACCAGTATTTGAAAGCGATGACACCCTCAGACTCTTTCTTTTCCTTGATGTGTTGCTTCTCTGCTGTTGAAGAGGTGTATGATTTATGGAACTCAGACAAACAAGGAAATCTGTTGTTTTTCCTACGACGGGGGAAAAAGTGAAACCAATGATAGTCAAATCACAATCATTGCAACGGTTTGTATGTATGTACACATTCATGTGTGGCCTGAACAATGCGGCGTATGATTTGTAGAGTGTGTCTGCGTGTGTCATGTTAAACTCCGAGAATGAGAATGGATGCGCTGTGATTGGCCGTGTTGTTTGTTCGTAATCAAAGTGATCTGAGCCAAATGTAAAACACAGCAGGCCATCAGATGGAAATGTGAGTGGAATAGTAATGACGGGGGTGAATCAGGGAGAGAATAAGAATGCACAACTGTGAAGGTGTGTGTGTGTCTGTGTGGGTGTGAGAGAGACACGGAGTTGAAAATGTAAACCTGATTGATGAGCGATAGTGAGCAGGAACGAGATCAACACATGCATATTCTATGCCGGTCTTCAGTTGTACAAACACGCCTTATCAAGTGCATTAACACATGCTATTGCACATACATATGCATGTGTGCACAGTGAAGCGAGTGCATCCGACAGGCTGCAGACAACAAGGAGACACGCGCAAAACAAAACTGCTGATTGTAGAAAAATGAAATAGCCTGTTACACTTTGGCTGTTGCAGTTAGACAAACAGTGAAATATATGTGTGTGCGTGTGTGTGTGTGTGTGTGTGTGTGTGTGCGTGTTGGTGATTGCTGCAGAAAGCGGCTCCGAAGGCCCCTTAAAGCCTGCCGCAATCTCCAGGCGCCAAGCAAGACGAGGCAGCCTCTCACACGGAATCCGCGAGAAACAAATGTGAAGAAAAATTTAAAAGACAGAAAGCGAGATGAGGAGCCTCAGAGAGAGACAAAGGGGGAAAACAGAGGGAGCGTCTTCATTGAGAAGCAAAGTCAACATCATCAGTTGAGAGAGAGAGAGAGAGAGACAGAACATGGATAAATAAAACCTCCTAAAGGCAGAGAGGGAAAAGCCTCACAGCAAAGACCTCCTGGAAGAAAAGCGAGACGGGGAGGAGCAGAACATCTTTGTGAGGATAAAAGCAGAAGTGTAATCGCCCCGTTGTTCCTCGCTCTCCCAGAGGCCCCTTCGAAAACAACTGGCGCTTTAAGCTTGGACAGATAGCAGACAGAGGGATGACGGTTAGAGAGGAGGAGAATGCCGCAGAGGGTTGGGAGGCGCACACACACACAGACACACACACAGACACACACACACACACACCCTGTGCAGAAGATGATGAGCAGGCAAACACACACGAACAAACAGACAAACACACACACTCTTTTCAGATGCATGACATGCACACGGGCACATTCCCTCTCTAGCTTTCTTTGATACAAAGGCAGCAACACACACACACACACACACACACACCTAACAGTGTGCACCTCGCTCTCCTCTCCCTCTCTCGCTCTCTCGTCTTCCTTCCGAGTCCCTGCGGAGCTGCGATGATGGAGATGGAGAGCAGTGTGTATTGACTGTGACTGTGACACAAAGCTGCATCCAGCACAAGAACCTCAGAGGGGAAAGGAAGGGGCTCCGCTTCAAAAACAAGACCTCCAGTCCGCCGCTCCAACACTCTCACAGCGTTTTGTGAAGTGAGCACAAACTCCGAGCCGCAGCTTCCCTGCTGCGGACCCGCGGAAGATAAAGTCGCTCAGTCAGATTAGAACCGCAACAATAACCACATGATCACAGTTTTCTTGTTCAGATTTAAATGTTGAGAAGGCAAAGCAACGTTAACGGCACCGTTTAATCTATGAACATATAGATTTTATCTCCACATGAGACACACGGTTACATAATGTCCTGGTGGTAAAATGTGTTTATCTTGCAGTCGCCACATATTTGCATTCCAGGACATTGTGAGCATTTCACAGCTACTGTCCCTCCACCTGCTCCTCAAACGACTCGGACCAGCCCACACAGGCTCTTCTATTCCGGTGCACATGAATTGCTGCAGTTGCATGGTGCTGTTGTCCCGATGAATCCAGCTTGTAATTAATGGATTCAGATTTTTTACTTCCCCCAAAACTGCCCACAGGTCTGTTTCTTCAGCACTTTGCACACACGCTGTTTAGTTTTGACGCCCTTTTGCTGCACCGGCGACTCCCACTACTTGGTCGGGGTCTCTGCCGGTGGGCGGTGGAAGTATAGCGGGAACCCTCGGTGTGTTATGACCTCCTGCGGAGCGTTTTCACGGGATGCTGAAAAGATGTGGCTGGTGACTCCACGTGGCACAAATCTAGCTGCGTTCTCCCTACGGGCAAACACACTGGACATTGAAAATTATTAGGAACCAAGCAAACTCAGTGTTTTTTATGTTGCGATCTGAGAAAGTCGCCACTGTTTTGAGCCTTTGGCATTTGTCTGTATTTTATCATTTGCAGTAAACAGCCTGTCAGGCTTCATGTTTATCTAATAATATTTAACAATAGCAGTGACAGATTTACTGTTAAAATCCTATTACATTTCACACTTTCACTCTATCACAAATAAATAAACGCAAATTTCTGATTTCCAGCTCCCAGCTACAGGTTTTGTTTGCCGCAGTGAATTGACAACATGCTGAATTAACCCAGCTTTGGTCTAAAAGCTGGGTCCATCTGACTTTCTAATGTTCCCGCTTGACTCATTTAATTTTTTTTATTCTAACAGCTTACATACATAACGTCCAGGAGCCCAGAGGTTGATTTACCTACTCATGTGTCATAGAGTCTATTGTTGTTGGAAACCTACTATCATACTTGGGGGCTGGGGATGGTATTACTCACTGATCGATGTAACCATGGTCCCTATAAATCATATTTTATTTATTTATTTATAATGTAAATATTGTTAAATAATTGACAAGTAAACAGGGCAACAACATGTGAGCATCAATGGCAGTACCCAGTCATGACAGTAGCATGACCAAAGCATGGAGACATGAAGACACAGAACAACCAAAGGTTCAAGATGTCTCATCAAGAAAGTATTTTGTCATCAAATCATCTTTCACTTTGCTGCCTATTGTTCATTAAACTGCTCATTCCCAAAGTTCAATCTGCTTTTATTAGTCATGATTTAAAGCAATTTCGAAATTCAGTCATAAATAACTAAATGAAGGTGTTACATTTTGCTAAATTATGTTATATACAATATTATATAACTAGAGATAATTTATGATTTACACATAAACAGTTCCTTTAGATCCAGTGTCCCCGACCCTCACACAAGCCTCCTAACTTCTCAGAATCTCTTAAAGTCTCCTAAACTCGGGAGATCCATCAACTTTTCCTTTTGCAGCACATTCAGGGGGGTTGGTTTGTGCAGCCCGTGGCAGAGCCTGGACCCTAATGATGAGGCTTCGTGACAAAACGCTTGGAGCTCCAGGCTGCTCCAGGCCACGATGCTGCCGTTTGCAGCGCATCCAAAGGCAGGTTTGGAGAGGCGACGCGGAGCATGGGGAGCCAAACAAAGGCTCTTCTCTTCACTTAGCTTCTCTGTTGTTGCTAAAGGAGATTCTCAAAGGAAAGAGGCCGACACAGCAGAAACATCTCAGCCCGCTGTGTCACAGAATTTCACTGAGCGGCAACAGTAATTAGTTATTTGGCTGCTCGTTAAATATACTTTCCAAGCAGAGATGAATAGGAGGAAGCAGTCTTTAATAATTGTGCTGCCTGTTGCACGTGGCTGAACACTGTGGTTTCATTTTTGCTAAATAAGTAGAGTCAGGGCTGGGCAATAAAATTATTTTATCGAAAAATAACTTTGATTGAAATTTAATACATGGTCACTGTAATGTACTGTAGACAGAACCTATTCCACCGTGTTTTGACATGAGCTGTCAATTATGTGGCTGGAATAGATTTACAGATATATATTTTAAAATATATTTTGGCAATTTAAAGTCCAGCAGAGTGGAGTATATTGCAAATTATGTGGAAATCATGATCCCTTTCTTGTTCTCCTGTAAAATTATAATGCTTTAGTTTTAAATAAAAGATTATAAAGATTGTACTTTATATATTTGGAGTTGACCAGCAAATTTTGTGTTCTCCTGTAAACCTTTAAGATTATTATAAATGCCTATTTAATTTATTTATAATAGAGTTGTATAATGTTCTACAATATATTTGTCATAGGACAGAATATAAATAATATTTAAGCCTAAATTCATCTGAAATCCTCACATCTCACTTAAGAGTAAAAGGAATCTTTAAGCTTGACAGAAATAGTGATTTGGTTTATATCATGATATAAAATGACTGACATGAAAAAAATTGCAATGACGTTTTTTTAAAGTTTAAAAAATAGTTCCTACAGAGTAGGACTATTGCCTCAAAGTAAAGTGCACATGTTGAAAAAGAATTTGCAAAGTGACTCCGTCACAGTTTAGGTTAAAGTGAAAACGATCGCTGATTGTGTTAATCTCTACAAACAAAGAAGTACAAGAAACTTTATTTAAAAATAAATCTTTAAATAAACATTTGATTAAAATGTGCAGGTTTCACGGAATATTGACCAAAAACTTTAACAATGTTTGAATACGGGATTTCATCTCTGGTCGAGTGGTGAATCCTTGTATTTCATTCACCTGCCACTAAAACTGTGAGCACATTAATTAACTGAAGGCAAGGTGGTGCAAAATGCTGCAGAATGTCAAAGGGGAGAAGACAAGACAGAGTCTGGCAACCACGGGGGGAAGCTAGATGCACAGGATTGGTGGAGCAGAGCAGGTGGATGTGCAGGGGGAGGAGCCAGCGAGCAGGTGAACCAGTGAAAAGGAAGGCGACAGGAGCCTCTAGTGGCAGAGTGAGGACACGACAGGTGACGCTGCTCGGTCCACCACTAACGGTGGAGTGAAGAAATCCACAGCAGTTTGTTAGGGAGCAGCAGTTTCCTCTCTGCCGCGTCTGGAAAATGGCCGTGTTCTCAGTGACTAATGGAGACATAAACGACATGTTAGTGTTTGCCCGAACAAAGATATCAGCTGTGAAAAAAACGTGCCGTAGGCTTGTTAAATCACCGCGAGCAGGTGTTTGACAACTTCTTTATAGGCCTGGCAGCGTCTCAGACATATACTATTGTAGCACAGCAGATGTTCCCCATAATTACAGCATTTAGTGCTCCTGTTTCGTGAAGCAACGCTGGTAATAATGATACAGTTGGTGAGAGGAGAACACCTCACATCTCAGCTTTTAACATTTTATAGTGCCCCGAGTCGCTGGTGGCTGGTCACAGTCCTGTGCATCATTTCATCAAAAGAAAACAAAACCAAACCAAAATGATGCTACCGCACATGACAGACTAAATAATAAACTCCAGTCTATTATATATGCATATCCAGCAACTCTGTCCTAACAGTTACATTCTTGTGCAACAAAACTACAAATGCGTTTAGGTTTTTGAAGGCAACATAATCACAGGGTGATAACGTGCAACTGCAAACAGACGAAAGTAAGTTGAGGACTTTGGAAATAAAGCTGAAAAAAACATCACATCTTTAACCATCATTTATGTCAATTACCATTAATGTCACACACGAAGCAGCACTGGTCCGCAGAAAGAAAATCGTCAAGTACTTTTATTTTTAATTGACTTTAAATTTTACTTGTACTTTTACTAAAATACATTACTGTTAGTTTGTTTGTGCTTTTGCTTTAGTTTATGATTAATAAATTCACAGCAGCTGCTCTCACACAAATTGGATGTGGCTGTGTAAGACTGAAACATTTCCTTCATGTGAACACGTTACATATGCAAAATAAAACCCGGGTGCAGTTACATTCCCCATAAGAATGGATTTGAATTTGCCGTTTAGCCGTACAGAAACATAATTTTTACAAGACATTTCTGCATCTATAACAATGAGTGTGTGGAATTAAATCCTGCTTTTTATCAAAATGTATTACCTTATAATAAATATTGTAAATGTACTGTTCTTTAGCTCCTTGACCATGAGCTGCTCGGCTGTATGATTCCAATGATTGCAATGATTCTTGGCTTGCGGACCTTCTTTCCTACTTGTATCACACAGTATCTTATCTTGGGCTTTACCTTCACCTGGCGTTTTTTTTTGCAAATATTTTTAAAAGGAAGACAATTCAATGCAATGTATAACTTTTGTGTGTTTACAAGAAAACTCCACCGAGCCTCAGGCTGAAAACACGTGAAAACTGGAGTTCCCGTTTATTCTTCCTCACTTCCCTCCACACGCCACCGAGGTGTTTTCACAGAAACAGCAGCTTCTTTGAGGGCTGATCATGTTAACCCTCTTGATCCCAGCTTCATTTAAAATAATGTTTTTCTTGCTGTTTTTCTCTGCGTTGAGTTTTTAAACTGTTCACGTCTTTGGTTTCAGGACAAACTCGGTTCGACTGATTAGGATCACTGAGCAAATGTAAGAATTAAAGCTTCGGGAATCGCTGGAAGTAAAACCTGACCATTTTAAACAGTTTCATATGGTTCCACAGATTCAAAAAATTATCCAAAAGCTGCTTTTCATAGCACATCTCTAAACAATATTTCTGCGAGATTATCATTATATTTGTAAAACATGTTCACCGTGGGCAGCGCTGTGGTGGAGCAGTGAGCGCTGATGCCTCACAGTTACAAGGTCTCGGGTTCAAATGCCCGACCGGCTGCAGCCTTTCACTGTGGACTTTGCGAGTTCTCCCTGCGCTCGCTTGGGTTTTTCCCACCAGACATGTATGTTAGGTTAATCGGTGATTCGAAATTGCCAGAAGTTCTAAATGTGGCTGAATATTTGTCTGTCTCTGTGTGTTGGCCCTGAGACAGATTGGAGACCCGTCCACAGTGGACCCCGCCTCTTGTCCTATGATCGCTGGAATAGGCTCCACCCCCCATGACCCTGATCAGGATGGATAGAAATGCTCTCTGACTCCAGAGGGTTAATAAATGGGAGCATCAGTTCTTTTTATTTAAATATAGTTTTTGTTTTTCACAGTAAACATAATGTAAACACAATAACAGAGAGATTCCCCCCGACCCACCGACCCACAATCCAACAATCAAACTAAAACACACTTACTAAATAAGTAAGGAATTATTACAGGAAACAAAACATTAAGTAATAATAAGAACAATAATAGAAAATATATTTTCAGCTGCTTTACAGCCAATTACTGGTTATTCAGCAGTAATATTTTCAGTCCAGATAAGGCGGCCAAATGTTTAAAACGCGTTATATCTCCGTCTGAGACTGCGTGTGATTTTTGCTAGTTGAATACAGCGTTTGAATACAAGTGTGTGTCAATGCAGTAAAAATCCCCAACACACAAAGCTCGGGTTTCTGTGGATTCCTGTCATTTTGGACACATGAGTCATGCCAGAACGTACTTGCTTTCATACATGACCGTGTGCCGTGTAGGAGGAGCTGAAACCCGATGCTGCTGATCAGCTGTAACGTGTTGCTTGGTTGGTTCACGGGTTTGGATCCTGAAACCCGGGTGTTTTAGGGTTGATTTGGGCTAAACAGTGACAGTGACTAATGTTTAATGGTGCAAATCTCCTGTCCGCTGTCTTTTGTGCGCTTCAGATTCCACCTAAACAGCGTCTCAGCTCCCAGCTGTGAATCTGTGGCACAACCTCTGCAAGACACGATATTTCTCACCTCTCAACGATCGCTGGTTTCACATTCGGCACGTCAAGATGTCTTTCTCTCCCTCACTTTTACAAATCTCAAACAGAATAATTCAGACATTGCCTGTGGCTATGAAGACAAAGCGAGAGGCAGACGGAGAGAGAGGGAAGGAGAGCGAGAGGCGGAGGGAGGACGGCGGAGGAGCAGAGAGATCGACGGCTCACCTCCTCCATCAACATCTTTCTTTTAATCAGCACAGCTGGTTCGTGTGGACGAACGTGTACAACATGTCAGTCAGATTAAGTAACCGCAGAGGAGTGTTTAAAGATCTGCCTCTCTCTCCTTTTCTCTTCTTCTTCTTCGTCTCCGTCTCACTCACTCACTCCTAAACAATGAAAGGATTGTGGAAGAATAGCTACAGGGAAACGTTCAGGAAAAACTTTGCATTTCATCTGGTGCATCAGATTTTTGTTTCCAGACTCACCTGCTCTCAAACTCAACATTTAAATATCAGCAGGAATCAGCAGGGGGCAGGAGAGGCCCTCGAGCGAATAGACAGCAGCGAGTTTCAAAACTGGCAACGCTCTTTTTTCCCTTTACAATCACACGTGGGGCTCTGAGAGTAGATGGAAGCCGAGTGCTGCTGATTAAAAATGGCTGTTTGATTAGTGCTAAACCACATACAGTAGGTCTCCAGAAATTCTTTCTGTAAAATGGTATAAAGGATCATTTTGGAAATGTTCGATTGATTTCCTGCGTAGGCACATGATCAGATTGTGACCATCAGTGCAGCTGCAATATGAGCTTGTTTCAGAGTTTTTTTGTCTTTTTGCAAGGCTCTCGACCTCAGGGTCACAGGTTGGGGCGAATAACATTTCCTCTTACTTGAGATGAACTCACTTTTTCTGTTTATTTGCAAAGCGAAGCGGATTTAAAAATCAGTTTGATCTTTGCAGCTTCACACAGTCAGACCAGCAGAGAACCAACCTGCCCCCCCCCCCTCTGTTTTCACAAGCATTTCCCACCGTGTCCTTGTCCACCTTCTTCTCTAACCTTTACCTCCGTCAAGGATTAACAGGCTGGAGATGAGGCGAGAGGATTAAGGATTGTTAGCTGAAGTGGCTGTCACACAGAGTCTCCACCGTTTCCAGATGGACTTCAGCAATGCCACGACTGCAGGAGTGCACACTACACCGAGAAAGCAGATGCACGTGCACGTGCACGAAGGACTTAAACCGTTCCCGCGAACAAAACGCTGCTGTTAATGCAGCCATCAGGAGGCTAAGAAGTGTAAACACTCGTGCGCTCGCAGGAAGAGCTGACGTAAGACGCAGGGAGTCATTTAGCCGGACTTGTAGTGGCTGTATGTCAACGTCTGCTACCTCATTAGAAAGGATTTCACAAAGAAAATGCTAATTGGCCTTACATCCTAAATAAAGGCTTATTCCTCTTTCAGCGTATCACTGCGGCCTATAGCTTGACTTGCTTAATGAGGTGGGCTGCCTAATGAAGGATTCCGCAGTCTTGGATCAGGCCTTGGCCTCACCTCGGAGTGTAATGTTGCTTCACGAAGCTCCCCTCTGTCTCTCTCTCATTACGTCGTCCTCCTCCCTCCACCTCTGCCTTCACACCACCTTGTTCATAGGTTTGTGTCTGCAACAGGCAGGACAGGAGACGTAAAAAGGTTGTGGCTCCTTGTGAGTGCAAATTTTTACATTTTCATATAGTTCGACAGCTCTTTGAATAAGTTGGATTCGTTTCCTCGACTGATGAAGAGTTCTGGGCCTTCAGTTTACAACCACGCAAGTTCAACTTCGCAAATTAGACAGTGGCCGCGATCAAAGGACCACACTGCCAGTAATTTTGTTTTATGGCTGTTACCTAATTGGACCGTCTGCGGTGGCTCGTGACTGACACACAAGATGGGAGTTAGACGCGGCGGATGACATCCCACAGCAACTGTCAGTCGATTTCAAAGACGCTGCAAGCAGATGTCAAGTGCCACAGCTCAGCCAGCCATCGGCTTCTCAAAGCAGCTGCCAGTCGGGGGCCCCGTGCTTCCCCGTGGTCACTACGCCGAACCTCTGATCTCCAATTTTTAGTGGTTTCATGTGGAGCTTCCTGGAGAGTCCAGAGTTATTATTGCTGCTATAGGTCATCAGGATCTTGATCACCCAAATTAGACTTGGTTCTAAACATATTTTACATGTTAACGTTTCTGCATATCGACAGACTGTAACATCACGTTCAGACGATGCTGCTCACAAATAGTTGACATTAGCCTTTAACATTGCGGGTTAATGAGAGTTCACTGTGATTATTCAGGCATAGGTGGGAGCTCTTACTGTGGATAGCCATTAGCAATAACAAGGTGGGTGA
This sequence comes from Channa striata, assembly GCA_033026295.1. Lineage (NCBI taxonomy): Eukaryota > Metazoa > Chordata > Actinopteri > Anabantiformes > Channidae > Channa > Channa striata. The sequence continues at coordinate 26,668,593 of CM065171.1, forward strand.
TGAGACTGTGAGACATGGAATCAAAGGTCAACTGATTCCAGCTTTTCTGCGCTTTAATGGTGTAATGAAGCATCAATCAAAAAGCTATTTTAATATTTTTCACTCGTTGATTCTTCTAAGCGCTTTGAACGAGGGAAACAAATTACACTTGTCCACTGGTGTCAGTCCTTGACCTCTGACTTATTCATTCAAATGATCATTTGATTTTACATCATATCACATCATGATATGAGGAGGGATTACACTGTAAAATATGAGTTGTTATTTCAACTTAAAACACGAGCGAAAGGGCCGTCTAATTTTCAAAGATCTGAATATTGATTTTAAGTGGAGACACTTGAAGACAAGCTAAGACGTTCAAAGCCTGGACAGTTTCCCTCCAACTATCACACACTTCTAGTCTCTGAAAGCAGCGCGCATTAAACTGCTCCCGGAGCGTCCAATACGACACCAAAGGGGACGTGTGGCATCAATGTGATACGCCAAAGGATGTAAAACGTGGCACAGCTTGACGCCTTATGAAGCGTCCTCCCAACTAGGCCCAACCTAGGAAGTCGGTTACTAACTGACACTGAGCTTTTGTTTAGCGGTGCTGGTAGTTTACGTCCTGGCCCATTAAGACTCTGGTACACTCACACACAAACAGGCTCAGCTGTTAAGGCAGGGCTGGTAGTTTAAATTCTAGGTAAAGGTAACGGCAGGTCACATCACAGACAGCAGCTGTCCAACAACGACATCCCCAATGAGGATCAATAAAGTTTCGCGTGTCGTTGCACTCGCTGCAGCCAAAGCAGCCGACATATTCACACCCAGTGATCTAGGACGTCATCCCTGGCTCTGTCACACACAGACACACTCACTGCCGGCTCTGCCCTCCTGCTCTGTCCTCAGGTGTTGGTGGTATTTGTAAAGATTCTAATTGCCCAAGTGTCTGGAAAGTGGCGGTTGAGAGTGTTGCCGGCTAATGAGCTCCCTGGGAGAGGGTCAGTAGTTAGCCCAAGCAACACTGGTCTCCGCTCGCAGATAAAGGTCACATTCCCCCAGGGAGAAATGTCACAGCGTGACGCGACGGCCGAGGACTGTCCAGCATTTCACTTGCCATTAAATGGGACGAGTGAACCATAGAGGGGAGGAAATTCTTTTGGATGAGGTGCCATGGCTTTCTAGGGAATGCGGACCGCTACAAATACTCAAAGAGCAGGCGAAGGCCTGGGAGAGGATGGGCAAAACACAAGATAAGCGAGACCTCGAGGAGAGGCGCTGCTAGCGTTCTGCTTCAGATTGGATTTCCCTCTTCTGACCTCCAACACAAAGCCGCCAGTTGAGCTGATGCATTTTAAGATTATTTTGATTTTACTTAATTTAAGGAAGTTTACCTCTTCAAAACAACAAGATCCTTTATGCAATTCTTTTGTGTTTGCATTCAAAAAACTGATTTACTGCAGCTTTTATAAAAAAAAAAAACCCTCACAGCTTAGGCAAATTTAGTTTGTTGGTGTTTTTTCCCTTAAGTCTAAGTCTGTTTTTGAGCAGTACAGACCAGACAATGCACGATGATGCAGATGTGATGATCAGGAGCATTTATTTGACTGTAATAGTCTTTGCTTCTACTTGAGTTGTTTTTAGCCTTTCATTTGAGATCAGAAGAGTCTCTATTGATTGTCGTGGCTTAAGGGATTTTTCATTTCTGCCTTTAAACAGTATTGATGTGCCCATACTTACGTGGGAATAGGTCACTGTAACATTTCCTACTTACCACGGCGGCCCAGGAGCTTCTCACCTGGAACGTTGCTGTTCCTCCTTTTCCTTTCTCCGGAAGCAGGAACTAGAAATTTTAATTAGGGGGGCCAGGTCTGGGGATTTGAAATGTATATGTACTGTAAGTATTTTCCTAGAAATGTGTCTATTCTAATATTATGCTGTAAGTAGATGAAATGAGCTAAACAATCTCTCAGTTGGCAGCGACTGTAGAGAAAGGGGCATAGATCCTATCATCGTAATACTGGAGACAACAGTACGTGGCCCTGTTTTTACTACATAGTAATTATTCTATAGTTATTGGACACAACACAAACATGACTGAATTATGAAAGATGCACTAATACTTTTCAATCAATCTAAAAGAAGTTTCATGACGTTCTACGACATTGTTGCAGTTTATTCTCATTTAACATAAGTAACAAGATGCAGCAAAACGTACACGTAACTATTAAAAGATTTCCATCCATCAGGTTGGCAAGAATTCCAGGGGAACAACACGAGAAAAATAGACTAACTTTAAAATATATATTTGTTGGTATGTAGAACACAAATAAACAAACAAAATAGATTAAATGGACGATATAATGAATGATTACTGAAGTCTTTCTATGCTCAAGTATTTAACATTTTGAATATCTCACCTGAAGAACGAGCGGTGTTGTCGCCCACTGTGACATCACACGGGGGAAAAGTAAGGTTAAGTCCGTAAAATGAGGTAAATTGACCTTTAGAAATGATCCTACACGAAACATCCTGTTGTTGCAACCTCTGATTCTTCACTTTCTGACATTTAGGATCATACTTTGTTTTATAGCTCCCTGTATTACTTCTACACAGCCGATCAGAGAAAGACTTATGGATAATGCAGACTTTATGATAATGAATTCTGAAACAACCTTCTGGGTAAAATATAGCAGGCCACTCTTTAGGAACTAGTAGGCAGTATAGACACCGACCTCCAAAGTGTAATTACTCGTTTTGAGTGGAAAACAGGAAGAAAAGACCTGAAAGACATTCATCACACGTGTTTTTTTAGTTAAGCAAACTAACTGTAACCCGGTGAAGGAGGGACATTATCAGTCACAGTCAATAAACCCATTAAGTCCATTAGCATAGAACATAGCTACGGCTTTGCCCGCTCACACTTTCTTTTGTGTCTTTCTGTTATGCTGATACCTCGCTCGTGTTTTCTCATCATTAAGCTCTCACACACGCTTAACTGGAGGGAGAGAAATAGTCACAAAGCTTTGGTTTTTGCAGGTGGAAGGTAAAAAGGTTTGATACAGCAGCTTGATATTAATGGAACGTGTAGAAAATACTAATGAATGTCCAACCTCCTCTCCTGGCCTCCTCTTCCTGCCATATTCTCGCTTTGAAACTGGCCTTTTGTCTCTGTCTCACTTGCTTTATAATTTGCTCGCCCATGTAGTCCGTCGTAGGTTCTATTTCTCGGGTACAGAAGCTTAATTAAAGGCTGTAGTCAGTAAGAGTCCTGCTGACTTAAATAAACCAAGATTACAGCGAGGAATTAAGACGCTTGTCTACGCGTGTGTTAGTGATGCTCTAACATTTGTTCCTTTAAAGGATCTTGCTCCGATTTATGCGGTGATACTGTACACTGGATGCAACGATGGCTTCCTAACCTTAACCAAGTGCTGTAAAGATTTAAACGTAACATTCAGTATCAACATATTTTCAGCTTTCAATATATGTACATTAACAACATATTTTCAAACTGATGTGATCATGTTTCTTTCAAAATGTATTTAAAATTGGAAATTAAGGGGCGACTTCACCAATTTTTAACTTGCTCTCTGTGGCTTTTGTTTAGGTTGTAAATGTACATTATTGCTTTTAAACTTCCCTCACATTTCCTTATATCAAAATATTTATCTGCTTCTAGCTGAAAAATGGACTTTTCCATGATTAGGAGTTCAGATGATGTCATCATCCGTGATTACACACTGCATAGTGTGAGCAACACGATGACGTAATCTGAATGTAAGGTTCCTCCAAGTGATGTCATCTGGAGACGTTTTTCAGCTAAAAGTCGAGAAAGATTTGGATTCAGGGAAGTTTAATGGCATTTATGTGCATGTGCTAGCCAAACTAAAATCCAAAGGAGCAAGTTCAAAACCAGAGACGGCCTCCTTTCTACAGGTTTAGCTTTTGAATGAACAGGCTTGAAATTTGCACAATGAATCAACATGTGCTTTAGTCTTAATATTACGAGGAGTATTTAAAAGAGCAGAACCTCAGAATCTTACGCTCGGGCTTCAACAACTACTGTCTTTGTAAAAGCAAATCCACTAAGGACTTCCTAAATGTTGCCAGATCCAGGACAAGCCTTTCATAATTGTATATCGCAGTGAAAGTGAGGAATGATTATTATTATTATGTACGCATAAATAAGCATCATCAGTTAAAGGAAACAAAAGACTAGTTTGTGTTTTATTGCGTGTTCTTACTTTTACATGGGAAACTTCAGATGCATCATTGTATTTGGAAATGAAACCTCCTCTTCGTTAAAGTAGGAAATGACAGATGCACAAGTTGAGAGAGGAGAGAAAAAGTGATGCAGACAATGAGAAAGATGGAGAAACAGTGGGGGGAATATGAGCCGGTGGTTAGAGGGAAAGAAAAGGAGGGAGAGTGTTTGCTGCAGAGGGCTGCGTGATGCCGATTGTGAAATTGATGTATGACAGAACAGATTGGTGTTGCCTCGCAGATACTTCTCAATTGAATGTTGTCAGAAGGAGGCAGATTACAGTCGAGACTGAGCTGCATCCAGTCTCCTACAGTAAATGAAGATGTGTTTACTTTCAGACCAAACAATGTGTGTGTGTGTGTGTGTGTGTGTGTGTGTGTGTGTGTGTGTGTGTGTGTGTGTGTGTACGCGCGCTCGCTCTTAAATCCACCAGTGCGCTATGCCGAATGATACAAGGGTGGCGGCATATTTATACAGTTAACAATCTGACAAAATTCTATATTGTATCTTCCTGAAGGCAAAGTCATCCACTTGTCAAAACTAAACTTGTGGTATTTGGCAGCAACTTTATTGAAACAAACTCGAAACTAAAATGTCCCAAAGGGATATTGGAATGTTGCAGCAACAAATGAGGACAGAAACATAACAAATGCGAGTACAATAAATAGTAAATTAAACAAATAAATCCAGAGCAAATGCAGAAATAGGTCTTCGAGGGGTGTGTGCTCACAGCAGAGCAGCGGTGCACAATGATCCATGTCTCTCCTTATCTCAGTTAATGCCATCAATAAATAGCATTAAAGCAAACCAAACCTGTGGCCCTTGAACATCTCATTTACTTTATTTGCCCTCTTTGTTTTCTCTGGCTCTACTTTTTCCCTGGGAACAGATAAGTCACAGTCTCCTGTGAGTTTGTGTTTTGGTGGTGGCGGGTGAAGGACTGAAGCTGCCTTGTGCCTTAAAGACTCTGACAGCAGCGGCACTTCAAGCAAACGTGAGACTGGACAGTGACGAAAACGGAAATTTGTGGAGCATTATCCAGGGTGCTGACCACACTGTGCACCAGCGCTACCCGGGGAGCCTGCTGGGCTTCTTGTCAAGATGTCTGCGGGTTAAGTCCACCGATAGCTCAGCTATTAATGTGATCTAATGCAACTATGCACTGACCTCTGAACTGGTTCTTCTAAGTGCTGAGACTGGAGCCAATGTTTGGTTCTGTCCATTATCGCATTGATATCAATCATATAAAAACGTTGTGTATCAAAAATGTAGTCATACATTAGCAATAGTTGAGGCATAATGGCTGATACCTCCAATAAACTAAAGACTTTTGGACATATTGCAGACTGTCAGCGTCAAGGTTTAGCGAACTGAGTGCTGAAACCTCAGGGACCTTCTCGCAGAGACTGGTGGATGGCTGATCAGTCGATTTGGTTTTTCACACAAAGACCGTCTCGACGTACACGCAGGTCTTGTCAGTTTCAAGGATTTTATTTTTTTTAAAGGAGCAGATGTTTTGGATTTCAGTTTGGTTTGATCAGTCTCTTTTTGAATCTGTTTTATCCAATAGTGTCTCTGCAGGTTTTGGGTTTAATTATTCTTGGTTTGTTTGGAGTTCATTTATAATTTATGTTACCCACAGCTCCTTTGGGTTTCGGGCTTATGAAGACATTTGCTTTAATGTGCACAACTGTGCAATTATTATAGGCCGAATATAGATTTTAAATTTTGTGCACAACAAAAATCTCATCGTGGACATTGGCACCGTCTTTTCACGCCATTGGCGCTGCTGGGGTGCACAGACTTTTTAAACGTCATCCCTCTTCTGATGTCTCCCTGTCTCCGGTCTTCACTGCTGATGGACACACACAGAGAGACGCCGCCATTCACTACATAAACAGAGAATGTTTGCTGCCTCTCAAGATTCGGTCCCCATCTAATTGGAGCTGAGCTGGTTTGATATATGAAAAAAAAGAGAGACGGGGGAAAAGAGACAGACAGGAGATGCTGGGATGAGAGATTTAGACAAAATGCATTTGATTCTTTTCGGAAAAGGCCGACTGGCAGCGTCACAGAGTGATTCACCTACAGCCACAGATGCACAAAATATAAACCGTGTTCATTTATTGCCATCAAAAGCAGCATTCGCATAATTTGTTTCAATTTTACAGAGCATCAGCTGTAAACCTGGCATGATTTAATCCAGCTTGTGTTCAGTGAAGCCTAATGCACTCATAACTTGCATTTAATCAATGTAGAAATTATACTAATTTTTCCTGATTAGTCTTTTTTTCCTTTATGGCATACATTAGTCAATGAATAATTCTCTGACTCTGATAGTTTTTTGTTTGTAAATTTAAAATGCTCTTTTGCAAAAAGTCGTCAGGAGGCGCGCAGAGAAGAGAAAAGACAACTTCCTCGGGGAAGACGAAGATGCAGTGTCTAGAATTTTAACTACATAACGCAGAACAAAAACAAATTAAAGTGGGGTTTTATGTGCTGTGCATATTTCATGTCAGATGTCAGGGCTACTGTAGTGTGAAGTGGATATTTTATTGTGAGATGAAAATTTCTCTCTGGTATTTTAGTCACCACAGCAATAGGTTGGGAGGTTGGTACATTACATTTTTGATTTATTCGTGCAACAAGACAACCACAGCACCACATGCACAATTTCTGGCGGACAACAAATTTGACAAGTTTGTTGATGTTGCTCAATTAGCACATAACTAACCACACACACACACACACACACACACACACACACACACACACACACACATCCATGCATGTTTCCTTGGAGTCAAATGATTATTCATTACGTTTAACATTTAACATTTTTATCCATCCTGCACTGCAGAGGATGCGTCCAAGACGTTTCACCAATCACACGGAGGGTTAAAACCTGCAGTATATACTGTACATATACATACATACACATACAAACACTTTCCCACCCACATTCCATGGGTCTCAGCCGAGAGCAGACTTCAGTTTCTTTCCTCATTGAGCTTCTGATTCAGCTCGTCTAGAAAAACTGTTGCTTTTGTCCATTAGGCCACAGACTCTCATCAACATCACACCGCATGTGTTGCATTTTTTTCCAGACTCGCAGACGAGGCGTCTTTTAAAGACGGATCAGGAAGGATCACTGACGAAGAAACACTGAACAATTTACATTACTGATTCATAATTCTTCTATCAGCTGGGAACACGTGTTTTCCTTTTGTTTGATCCAGTGAACTTAACATAATTGCGGGTCACTGGACGACGTGTGTGTTAGCTTGTTGGAAAAATGTGTGAAACCAGTGAAAAAAGTGTCGCAAGACAAGATGTTGTGCTAAGAGGGTGACGATGGAGATCAAGAGGATCGCAGTTTCATTAAACACATCTAAGCCACTGAGAAAAACTGTGATAGGAGGCAGCACAGTGGCCGCTCGGCTGTGTCACAGGGCGCTGACGGGATGTTGGCTGTAATGACGGTTAGGGATCAAACCATCTGGTTGAAAAGGCAACGGCGCAATCATTTGGTTTGTGTTATGGACAGTTCAGTATTTACTTTATTTCCTTTGATGTGGACATAACACATACTGACATTTTGGAAGGTTATCGACGGTAGAGTTTTACCCATCAATTTTGTTAAGACAAATAACACACCTGATTGTGTTGAGAAAACAAAAAAATATTACATAAAGAGCAAAACGTGTTAATATTCTTTAGGAAACGAGTGTTCCAGTGATGATGGAATAGGCTGTTTGCTTGCACGTGAGTTGCTTTGGATAAAAGCACCTGCCAAATGACTAAATCTAAACCTAAAAGCGAAGAAGTGATTAATGCCATGCACTCGTGATTCACAGAAAATGTCTCGGACGCATAAAAAAAAGATTGCGTCGGTCACCCACACCACACTCGGAGATAATTGAGCCACTTCATTAAATGAAGTCCCACATCATTAAGCAACTCACAAAAACACTTTTACCCAAAGAACTTTAGCAAATTTCACAGTTGGCATTCCCACACACAAATTAGAGGCGAAGAAAACTGCTCTCCACACACTTTCTCCAAATCATATAAACCAACACCAATCACCTCCTACATCCCTTTAATCACATCCTTCAGTGTTTCACAATCCCAGTGACTAACAAGCCATTTCTTTAGTTGCTTGGCAAATGACTGAGAGCTGTTGAGATCCTTTAAGATGTGCAGAGAACCATCCAGCGCTGGTTGGATCAGTTGGTCATAGAACACGGTTCAGGGTTGTGAGTGCACCTGAACGCGTGAGGATATGTCTCGTCTTACTCAGCGACTGTGAGACTGAAAAGCAGGTGAATTAACAATTAAATGATCTAAAGCAACGAGCTCACGGAGCCATTTGAATTTATTTCCAGTTAGTCGACGTTCCCTCTAACAACGTCCAGTTTTGATGATTCTTGCACTTTTTTCTCACTGCTCTCACTGAGCTGAAGAAAACGTCGTCACTTAAGCTCCAGATGAAAACAAATAAATCAAATTGCTGTGCAATAAATATATATATATATATTTCCAGTGGACTGATATAAATTGTCATCACATCTCTTCGCTGACACGTGAAAAATGTCTGGATACCAGCAGGTCCCCACTTGAACACTTGCAGCAAAAGCTTTCTGGCAGAATACACCTTTTATTAGTCTGGTTCATTTTCTCCCTCTCTCACTCATTCACACACAGAGTTGGCTGCTGTACCCAGCTGCCTCCCTGGGGTCCGTGCGGCGGTCAGAGAAGTGGTCTTACACTCCCCGCTCCAATTAAGAGAACAGACAGTCGGTGAGAGCGAGGGAACCAGAGAGAGAGAGAGAGTGGATTTCTCCTCACAGAAACACCCCAGTAGAATATTAATAACAACTAACATTTTGGCCCCGTCCTGCTATCTTCCGTTGCAGTGTTGTTTATGGTAATTCACTGCTGACTTTGTCTTCCAGATGTAAATAAATAAATATATATATAAATAAGGTTTCATGACCCCGTGGCCAGGCAGTGTAATTTGAAAATACATTCTGAAATGCCAAAGGTATGAAAAAAACCCAAAAGAAAGGGAAATAGTCGAGCACGTTGCCATTTGAAGCAAAATGTCTGCCGGTGTGCCAGAAATGTGAGTGATGAAATTAAGAAATGATGTTTGAGCTTGCAAATGATTTGTGGTAATAATAAATTTGTACTGTACTGATGACTTGTCATTGATACTCAAGGCTGCACATTAAATAGAAATAGTCCTACTAATTATGTCTGATCATAAAAAAACTAACACACTTGATAATGTAGAATAAACCATAAAAAAACAATAGGTTGACTTATTACTACTAGTAGCCCATTATAAATAATGTCGGGATGGGTTGTTTTTAAAAAGAAGAACACTAATACAATTTGAAACAATTTATTGCAGTTTACCTGTCATTTAATATAAATGCATTCTACATTTCCAAGATGCCTGGTATAGATCACGGTCATGCCATTTATTATTTATCCCTTGGGCATAAACAAAGAATTGCCAGGGAAAACATATTTTAAAAACTGAAAACATTTCAGGTGGAAGAAATTTGATTTTGTTGGATTTTGGAACAGAATATTGGAGATAGAGTTTGTCAGCATGAGGTCAGTGGTGTTATTTCTAAGTGAAAAGCTGTATGACTGGATAAAGAAAGAAAGGGAAAGGTCAGACATTTCTGTTGATGCCGAATATTACACATTAATAACAGGAAGAGAAAAACATCTTTCGTGCTGGCATAGTTGTAAAGAGTGACAAAACCTACTGTAGGAACATTAGCTTTTCAATCCACACTGTACAAGTTCAGCGGGTTGGAACAAAAAAGCTGGAACACCAGTTAAGATTTGAAGATTTGTTATTGTAAAATGTTTTATGAAAAGTTATGGAGTCTTCAGGCAAGTGAGGGGGGAGGGTTGGAGGTGGGTGGGGGTTAGGAGGGCAGAGCACAACTGAGCAAAGAGGCCAGAGACGGAATCCAAGATCCAATAACTGGTCTGGTTTCAAAGGGCAGACAAAGCTGACAGGGCAGAGACTGATTCCATCCAGTAATTTCGGAGCGGTGTACTCTTCCAGACAGTTTTCACCTTTAAACATAAGAAAGTAGGATGCACAGTCACTGAATTCATGGCCTTGGTAACAATAAATGATCCAACAAAACCAAGAGGAAGTTTCCCACATTGAACCAACAGTGGCAGATCAGAGGTGATCAGACACATGTTGAGCTCTGTATGTTGGGCTGGAGCTAAGCATTTGCAAATGGCTCATCTCTAAATCCGTGGAGATCTCGAGATGGGTGTCCTGTGCCTTTTCTCAGCAATGGTCAGTGGAGTTGCAACCCAGAGTTCCTAGTGGGGGAACAGCAATGGTTGGAACTCAGAGACGACCCCAAAAGGGATTGTCCTGTAGCAGGAGAAGTGTATGGCAAGAATCATACAAGATTTTTGCCCCAGTTCAACAGATCCTGAGAACACAGGCGCTGCATTGCAGTCTCAAGCTTCGGATTAGGTCTCTGTTTGGAAAAGTTAGAATCAGTCCCTAATAGCTTATAAAACTTAGGCATGGCTATGAATTGGACCATCTTGGAGAATTAGTCCACCACAGAAAGCATAACTGTGGCCCCTTCACGTCTGGAAAGCCGTTTAACTCAATGGATATGTGACAGGACAGGAAACTCATTCTGAGAATGTGACTCCTCTGGCCCAGGAAGAGCAGATCTTAAGCCTGCAAAAATGACCAATGATCATGACCAAGGGTACTGCAGTATAGGTACAGGTTGGCTGTAAGATCACTCTGTTGTTCCTCTGGGCTTAGTCTGGGTTTGCCACTCTGCATGGGTGGCTCTGACAGAACTAACAGCAGGACTAGATCATGACAATCTTGGACACACGCAGTGTGGTCTGGCACTGTGGTTTTATTTTGTGTAGCACTCTAGGAACTGCTTGTTGATTCTCACTGAAAGGTCAATGAGGTCTTCCAAATCCAAATTTTACTCAATTGACGGTCAGATGCACATGTTCTAAATTCAGTAGTAGAGTAGTAAGTTACCTTAGTGCAGACCAATCATCTTAAGGCTGATTCAATCCAGTTTGTCCACAGTCAGCACCAAAGAGGCTCCACAAGTAGTTGGACCAATTTGGGATCTTCGGTTATTTTCTTTTGGTGAATCTGACAGGCTGGCTGGAAGGAATCTGGTGTCCCATTGTGGTTTTTCAGGGATGACTGGATGTTCTTCAGGACAGACAGAGAGGGACTTAGTGCAATGTTTCGTCAAGAATAATACAATCAATTTGCTGTGGTTCCACAACTGCAGTGCATCTCCCCAGCAGAGGTGGACTATAAGGAGCAGTACATGCTAGTGCAGATTTAGTGTAAGGCAGGAAGAACCACAACCGACAGGTCAAACCTCCAACAGGTGATGATGAGGACTAAGTTTAAGCGCGTAGAAGTAGGACGGGCTGAAACCTGTGTGAAGTGGAAGCAGTTCCAAACCATGGCCGTGAGGTTGTAGGCAGATATGGCAGGACTTAGAACTGTGCAACGCGTAAGCTTCCCAAATACAACACATAAGACAATAAGATTCAGACAAAACACCACAAACAAAATCAATCCAAGGGCAACAGAATCAAGCAAAACGTAAAAACATTATAAACTATTTACGTTAAATGTCACGGTACGCAGATGAAATGGATTTCGAATGAATGCTCTTTCAACTGCTTCTGGAAAGAAGCTATTTCTATGTGTCTTGGTCGAGGTCTTTATTGCTTTTAGTTGTTTTCTTGAGGGAATATCTCGAAGAGTGTCCAGGATGGGAGGGGTCGAATATGACCTCGCTTGCATGCTGCTTCGCTCAGGAAAATGCAGCTGATCAATGGAGGGGAACTTTACAAGCGGTGATCTTCTCGGCTGAGCGGATGATGCGCTGCAGCCTCCCAACGTCCTGCTTGGTTGCAGCACCAAACCAGACAGTGATGGATGATGTAAGAATGGACTCCACTATGGCAGTGTAGAACTGGGTCAGCACTGCCCGAGGCAAGCTGCCTCAGGAAGAACATCCTCCATCGGGCCTTCTTTGTTGTGGAGTGTATGTTAATGTCCCATTTAAGATCCTTGGAGATGGTGGTGACAAGGAACTTGAATGACTCCACAACTGTGGCACTGGTGCTTTTGATGGTGAGTTGGCGTAAGGGCTGGAAGTACTTTCAGAAGTGTGTACTACCTTTGTCTAAAGGTCTGTGGTGTTCTAATTTATGTCCATGGCATCAGTTAGGTGAAATCAGACAGATTGAGACTGCAGAGACAGACCGGGGTAACACATTCTCTTATCAACTCTTTCTCTATCACCTGGCGACAGATAGGATTCTCTAGTTCAGCTGTCAAATAAAAGAGAGAGGGTGTTTACCCTCTATCAGTCACACAACAGCAACGGTTGCACAATCGAACAACAATTGGGTTTTAATGTGAACTATTGTTTTAAAGAGAACAAACAAGAATTTGTCAATGGTCGATCTTATACGGGCTTTAATAGTAGATACACTTTTGCTTCTCCTACTCCTACCATCACGTAGTAGGGGTCTGTCACTCAAGTCCAGCAGAACAAACACTGACTGATTTTTAATACAACAAACCAAAAATATTATATAAATTTTCATAGAGGAAGCACATTCTGCTGAAAGGGTTCTAATTATATCGAGTAAATTCTAACATTTGCTACGATCTGCCACGTTAGTTTAATTGTTTTACAATGAAAAAATAAATTGTAAAAATTGAAGCGAATGTGTGGAAGTCACCGGTGTAATTTTGAATAATCTTTGCCACCTGTATCTGGTTAGAGCCTTACACACTCCATAGGTCATCTCGCTGCCTTTCCAGCATCCTTTACACAGTGAATTTAATTTGCTCCCATCAGGATGAAGGTTTTATTTCCCCAGAGCTGATACAAACAGATATGTGAGGTCTTCCAATTCCGTCATCTATCGGCTTTTTAAACAAAATGTGATTTGCAGATGGTGGGGAGCGATGGCCTGTGGATCCTTTTCTCTCACCGACATCTTTGATCATTATGGTGACGGGTAGTAATGACAGCAGTGGGCTGGTGCAAGCCTGCGTATGTAGTAATACTTTTGTATACTGGTTAATGATTATTAACTGCTGTCCATAAGCCTAACTGCCTTTCGGTGGGGACAGTAACCCTTTACTATAACAAACTGTGAAATAGGGTTGTTCCAACTGGTTTGCAGTTGTGTGTCTCTAAATGTGATTCATTTTTCTGATGCATGCTCTACTAGTGAAGAATTTATGACGAGTCTTCTCCAACATTCTCAGACTGAGTCTCCCTCCAGGTGTTGCCCATCAGTAGGTAATTCCCAGACAGATAGATCCTCCTCCTGTTGTGCAGCAGATGGCTCTAACCAGGACATACTGCTGCTGTCTGCCTCCTCTTGTCAGCACACTAATCATATATTTATGAACAATAATAAACCTCCACATTTGCATATCAGCATTGTTGGATGAAGGCAGTCTGTTCCCTTAACTGGACTTTAAAAATGAACCTTTGTGGACTAATTAGCTCCGTCTTAACTGTTAAAACAGCAGCCGCAACTTTTAGCTCAACATAGAAAATGAAACACAAAACAGACTCATATTATTCTCTGCAACTATTATTCCCAAGCCTCCCACTCGTCCTCAAGCATGTATAGTAGAAATCATCATGATTCAATTTCTAGGTCGCATCCACCTTTGCCAGTTATCCCCCAAACCGTGCCCCATGTCTCAGCGCTCTCAAATGGATCTTTTTTCCCTCCAGGCCCTGCCAACCTGTGGCCGGGCAACAGAGGAGCCATTTATCTCTTCTGCAGCATGCTGAGAATAATCCGGTGTGTGTGTGTGTGTGTGTGTGGCAGCAGGACGACAGTCATAAACAGAAACATGCAGAACCCAGACGCTGGTGAGCCAAAGCTAGCAACAGCAGGGCTAGCGAGGCTAATGCTCTGTGAAGAATCCGCCATGATTTAGTAGCACCGTCAATGAGCTGGGCAAGGACAATGGTTCACTGGAGCCTGGTGGAGAAATGAGGGCAGGGTTGGGAAACTGGGCAGAGGCTACGAGCAATATCAGGATAGGGGATGAGGGAAACGGAGGGGAGAGGGATTATTCTGTGTGGAGGCCTCAGGGCACGGACTAGGATGCAGTCGGCCAGGGCGCCGTGAGATACGGGAGACGGAGGAAGATTTTTCTAGTTATAGGGGTGGGTGGCAAATCTGTAATAATCCTACAAGTTGATGTTTGACAGACTGAAATTTCCAGCATTATTACAATTCAGAATTACACTGCTTGACTATGTAACCAAAAAAACCCCAAAACTAACCAAAACAGTTTTGCACATCCAGCTTTACTCTGTTCGTCCGGAGCCAGAGCTCAACAAAAACCACAGAACAGAACCAAACAAAACCCATCAGCCGAGCCAACACCCGACCCAGAGGCTTTCGTGGAGTTAAAAAAAAACAGGCTCAGCTCGCAGCATAAAGAATGAGTTCGATTATATGTATTTTCACCTTGTTTTCATGGAGCACAAGATGAAAACACAGTATCCATAGGGAAAACATGTAAAAAATATTAAAGTGTCCAAATATATCATGTATAAATGATTGACTGCGATATTGTTTTTTTATAAAAGTTCACCGATCGCTGCTACGAAAACAAAAACAACAACAAACATAACAGTTAAAAAAGAAACTAATACATGCATTGATAAATAAACATGTTCATAGGTATGTTAACCTCCCAAATTAAACATAAATTCACTGTAACGTAGCAACAGCTGAGATAGCAAGTAAGCTAGGCTACACCATTAGCAAGTTAGATTTTAAGGTAAATATTTTATTATTCTTTGGCCTCCTATGTGCATCAGATAAGTTACACACTAACAAATTCACTAACAAAGATCCGGGTTGGTTAAAATTATATTTTTTAAGGAGGGAGTAAATTTACCTTTGGCTAAGACAGTATCCCCATTTAGCAAGCTAACAATACGCCGCCGTGATTAGCAGCAGGTAGCTAGAGACACTCGCAGCTTTAATTTGATACGGCTCCATTTACTAATCCATTAATTATATTCTGTAGTTACTTTTTTATGTCGAAACACACACTGGAAGGTCAGTCAGGGTTCTGAGGACATATTGCCTCCCTCGGCCTCCTACCTTTACCTTAGTCATCCTTAACCCCGACCTACCGCCAACGCCACAGCACAAATCCACCCTGTGACGTTGTGAGGACTCCTAAAATGTCCTCACAATGGCACTGAACACACACAGACACACACGCCGAGTGTAATCACAACAAATCAGGGGTTCAGTGTGTGTAAATGTCAGGTCATTAGTGTGTTCCAATCTCCTCCTGTCTAATTGGACCACGGTAAATATAGCCACTCAGCATCGATTCCTGCACATCCTGCTCTCTCTCGCTTCCTCTGATGCTTAAATTCCCTCTGTTCTTTTTCTCTCTTCATACATCAGGTCTTACTGGACCTGGTTCAGAGATGACATGTCCCATAAAACATATTCACCCCCCTTCTGTGTTTTCACTTTTATCAACACTGAATCATGGACAATTTCATTTTAAATTTTTGTTTAAAAAAAAACAGCCTGTTTCATCAGATTTATACTGATATCATTAGTTTTTAATTTCTTTTACAAGTTATAATAATTCTACACTGTTTATTACAGAGGTCATAGTGGGTAGAATCTAAATGAGTGAGATGCACTCTGGTTTCTTGTCCAGGTTAGTTCCATCACACGGGAGCAGCGGTCTATTAACCATATATAGGTCGACCCGGCCACATGTCAAAGCGTCCTTTGGCAAGACGCCAAACCCCCAAACTGTTCAGCCCAGTCGTTGAGGTTGTGCAAGCCACCTGGGGAGGATGGCGTCAGATGGGGCATTTGTAAAAACCTGTGCCAGCAAGAACAATCTCATCCAAAAAAAAGGAGCTTTTAAAGATTGATTTTCAGGCTTTTTCCATCCTCCATTAGAGAGTCAATAGTGAAGAAGCAGAATTCAGAGCAGCGTATAGAACTGAACCCGGTATAAGATGTGCTCTGTCGCTATTTGCTTATTTTGTGCCTCTAAATAAATGGTTTTTCACACTTTGAATTCATAGTTTGCCATGGATCAAACCGACATGTTTTTGTTTGACTTATTGAGTTTCATTCCTCCCAGGTTTGCAGCCGTATCCTCCAATGATCGAGCTCGGATATAATGTTTCAGGTTCAGCTGAAAGAAATGTGTTGAGTAGAATCAGTGGAAATTGCAAAACTGATTTGACTGTTTTCATAGTATCTTGTGACGGCTTCAGGCAGTAAACTGCAATACAATACTACGCTTCCAATATTCTTGGCAGAGAAAACTTAAACCTTCTGTTATGTCATTAGTCAGTTTATTCAAACACGCTGAACAAGATTCCTGATTAGTGGTTTCATATTTACAGTATCATTGCTTTTCTTGTATCTGCCCACATTCCTGAGATCTGATGTACGAGCATCAGCATCTAATTAGCAAAAATTATTTGCATTTGCATATTATGCATTTCACATTAAGTGAGCAAAGTGCTTTATTAATTCATTTTACGTTTATTACTGTGGGAAGTTGATATACATATGCATCGAACAAGCTACAGCACGGTGGAGTTTCCTCTAAAAGCAGAGATATTGCTTCCGTATTATGAGCACTCAGATTTCAGCTACAATAACCACAACTCCCAAGAGGGGGCAGACTTGTAAAGCACGAAGGAAGACACTCACCAGGACATGGTCATTGTGTGTGTTTGTGTGGAGACTGTAAATCTCTCTGATCGTGGCAACAAGTTTTTATAAATCCGGGACAAAGTTATTGGCCACGACAGGAGGTTCTTTATATGCTAAAGGAACAGATTGTCTGTGGTCACACCTGCTTATGTCCCGGGCATCATTACACCTGAAGAGACAAGACTAATGAATGAACGGATGGAGTGGGCTGTTTGATGCAGGGACAGGGGACACACCCTGGATGAGCGGGAAGGAGGAAATCTACCAGACAGCTTCGGACAGGGCAGGGTGTGTGATGTAGAATAAAGTACAACAGACACGAACAGAAATATGCACATTCATAGGGTTTGCTTTGCAGTGGCAGATGCTAAACTGCAAAACAACCATTAAAGGCATCGTGCATGTGGACTGGAGGCACTTAAATAATCGAAGCACGAGCATTAACCACATGCTCGCTGTAATTAACAATGTCTGAGGAGATCCAGAAATCCAGCCGCTGCTTCTGCGAGTCACACGGGACAAGCAGCTTTTGGTGTGACTCTGTCGTATTGAGTTTTTTTTTGTGTGTGTGTGTGTGTGAACTTCATATTATATCTGTTGTTAGAAATGTGCAGCACTGCCCAATGGGGGACAATAAAAACTTGCCCTCACCTTTAATAAAGTCCTCACACACTCCCTTCAGTAATACCAGACAAATTCAAACACATTCAGTCTATTTTCCGAGCTAGTCGAAGCTCACAGCGTTTTCCATTTTCCGCTTGCTGTATTTAGTCATACTCTGCTCATATTATCAAACTGATGTAGACATTTTCTTTACTTTGTCATAATTTGCTTCTTCTGTGTTTTTGCACTGTACAAAATCATACAAAAAAAATACAACTGAGATTAGAGTTAAGTTATAATATCACAGATGCAGTCACTTGTAATGGATGGACTGATGTACCTCTGTGGGGTTTCAGAGCCAAACATGACAGGAATCTCCCTATTTTTTTATTTGTAAAATTGCATGGGAATATATTTAACCACGGCACAAAACACTGGGAGCATCTGGCTGATTTTAAGCTGCAGTATTTTCCCGATGGGACAGGGCGTCTGTAAAGGCCGAGGTCGAATAATTCACACCCCCTCATCTAACTGTTGCACACCTATCATTTATCCCTTGTATCGGTTTGATTGGTGAACTCAGTAATCATAATCATAATCAGCTGGTGTCACGTCAAGCTCACAAGCTGAAATTACTGACAATGCTTTTAAAGTGACGTCAAAAACAAAAGAAAAAAAAAGAGGAGGCATCAAACATACTTGGCTACAAGAGCTGCGATAATAACAGTGAGAGTGAGTGGGCTGATGCACACACACATCAGCAGCAGCTCCTGTCCTGTAAGTGTGTGTTTGGAGCCGCGTGGGCAGATAGAAAGTAGTGGCAAGTCGCATCTTAACAGGGTAAGTGTGTGAAACTACTTAATGTTCCAGCAGATCCCGGCTAAGAAACATGTTTGTTGTACCAATTTGACCAACATGTCCCAGGAACCGCTAACGTGGAAACAGGCTTTTGTGAGAGCAACTGTGAGAAAACAAATGAAGTCGTGTGTCTCTGTGCACATGAAGAGTTTGTGTGTGTGTGTGTGTGTGTGTGTGTGTGTGTCTATCCACACGTCTGTTTCAATTATTTCCTCACCATCCTGGCTGCCTGCTATTGCATTCACATCAAAGTGAACTGTGCCCGTGAGGACATATTTAAAAATCAATGCAGTGTAGCTTAAAAATTTATATCATTCACTGGTGTCTCGCTCTCATCAGCACACACACCTAAACACACACAAGCAGCTCACGACAAAAAGCCACGCCGACTGCGGAGCGAGTCGAGTAAGTCTTGTAGCGGTAGGAAATGAACACTCGTCACGTATATGTTCCATTACTTTTTTTATAGGTCACCGTTCATGGTTTTTCTCACACTTGCATGTTTTATTTTGGTCCCTGAATCACAGGATCTTCAAAGTGATGAGATTTCAGCCATTATCCATCCATAGTTATGATTTGACAGGTCACCCACTAGCTGCTGACCAAGGTATTATGGATGATATGTGCAGGAATTTGGCAACATCTAGCCACAGTAAATATGCACATATTTCTTTTTGTGCATAAATAAAATAAAATAAAGAACATTCCAATGTAGACTATTGCATAATAATGAGTGAGGCTCTTTGCAGACACACATTGCAATGTTTGCCAAGTGTGGGAAACGACAACGCTGGACAATGTCTGAAGATTCTTCAGACATTTCCGGGTTTCATATGTAAAAACTGCTATACTGAGCCTCCCGGCCCATAACTACAGTGCAAATAATGAAGGCACCCATTGATATCTATACACACACACACACGTCTGTATATATGTATATATATATATATATATATATATATACATATATACACATATGTATGTATATACGGGTATATATACATATGTGTAGGTAGATGTTATAGTACGAGTACAGTAATATAGAACTTCAACATTATAATAACATTAGCTTGACAGATATATAAACCACCTTTCCACTCTGTATTATAACTTTTACTGCTTTCGATAAAATAATAACAACAATAACTGAATTATTTATACTTATTAAATGTTTCAAAACTGGGAAATGATTTGTTTGTCCAAGCAGTGTCTACCACACAGACACGATGTCAGTTTGTGTGAACCGTTCACTCTTCTATGGAGAAGCGAGTGCAGCTATTAGCAGCATAAGTCACGTTTATGAAACCAAAACCCGAATGTGATGCTCAGAGGAGGAAACGGAGAACAGGCTGCTCCTCCACTGAACACGCACATTCGCATCGTGGCGAGCAACATTAGCTGAGGCGAACGTCAGATCTACAGGTGAAGCTGTAACTTATTTAAAGAGAAGGATGAGACATGAAAGACTCAGTGGACTGGCCGTCAAAGAACGGGAGCTGGACATAAACAGAGCTGTTAATGACGTCGCTGCCCGGGTGATTTGACAACTGTCGTTGTTGACGAGTATTCAACTCCACACCATCGTACCACAATTTTATCACCACCTAGTAGTTTTAATTTAAGATACATGTTTTTGATTTTAATTTTATGAATTAATACTGATGGATCATTGATCGTTGTGTTAATCATCATCATCACATAAAGCTTGTAAAATCAGCTCCACCTTTACACACACTGACCTTTGACCCTTTACTATTAATTACTGCATGTTTTGCCATAAGTAAGACGATGAGTATTGTTTAAAACACAATGTTTTCTCGTGCCGCACATTTACTTTTGTACTTTACGTGAAATGTAGATAATCTGCTCAGTGCTTGAGTTCCCTGAAGTCGATTTCTTTTGTGCCTGTCAACATACTTTAAGGCCAGTGTGCTGATTTGTGGCTAAAGCTGGTTCAGGTGTTCATTGTTGGTGAAATTAGAAGTTAGATTGCAGCATTTAGTCTCGGTAAATTTTATCTCTGGTGCCGATCAAAAGCTGGACTGCAGCAAGAAGAGGAAAATTGTCTGTTTAACCTAAACATTAACAGCTGTATCTCCACAAAGCATCATCCAAGCTTCACAGTCAGATGATGACTGTGTGGGTTTGTCCGTACAAGTGGCTCCTTTCACAGAGCACGTGGTCACATCAGGCTTGATTTAAATAAAAAATATATCTCATCTGCCTTAACTGAGTACAAAAACCTTCTGCAAAAACCTCAGTCCAACTTGAATGAAAGCTGCACTGGGCCACAAAACGGACGGGCCAGAATCAGAGGGGTGTCCTGAAGAAGCGAGAGGAAGAGTGTGAGGAAGCATCATGAGCGAGAGAGAGGAGAATTAAAAAGCCCATCGGCACATGTGTGTGTCGCACTGCGAGGAACTACAGTTATTTTACAGTAAGGTGAACATCTTGTGTGCTCGGGCGAGGGAGCGGCGTAGTTACATGGAAAGTAGAAGAACACACGGTGACATTGTTCTTATAAAGCAGATCTATTTGCCGGGTTACAGACAGAGACGCTTCACAAACACTAAATCGCCCACTTATTTAGACCCGCACCGAGCCAGAAAACATTTTCTCATTGATTTAAGAGTCACGAATTTTATATATTAGTGTCTGGGTTTCCTCATATTGCTTTTGTGATTGTTAGGAGGATTTGGTTAGGCACTACAAATATGGATAGAAAACAGAAAACAAGCAAAAGGGGGGGGGGGGGGTTCAGACGAGAGCCGCAGCTGCACGTCTGCTAAACAAAAACCGAAGGCAATTCTGAAAGTAAAGTACAGTAAAGTCTTTTCCTCTGTTCATTGTTTCCCAAGAACACGTAACGTCGCGTGTGAACCGTGCGTTAATTGTGAAGGTGCTCGTCTCCGAGTATAATTTGGTTTTCTCGCCCTCGTGTTCGCTCCACCAGCCGACCTCTAGTCCGTCCCGCCTTTATGCCACGATCACAGGCCGTCCTCAAAATATCACCGTGACAATCTGGCTCCAGGGCCTGTGCTAATGCAGCGTCGTCAGGCCACCCAAGTCTCCGGCAACATCAATTCCGCTCAGGTTCTCCTGCTCCCTGCTCGTGTATTTATGTAAACCTATTATACTTATCATCCACAGCAGGGCAAAGACTGAACGAGTGCAGCCATTAGTCTAAATGTTTTACCATTTGACTGCAGGAAGTTGGACACATTATGTGACTGATTCCCAGCCTGGCAAAACATATTACACTAAATATGAAATAGGCCTGTGTTATCGCAACGCGGCCTAATTGTTTGCACCGCTGGGACTGTTGTTTTGACACAGATACATTTTATCGAATGTGCTGCTATGTCATATCAATTCAGTATTGTGCTGTATATTATGGAGCAAATTGTGCAAGATAAGATTGCACACGGCAGGTCCCCGTGATATTTGACTAGAACAATGCGTCACCTCCTCAACCTGTTATGGATTTTGATCAAAGCACTATGGGTGCCCTTGGATGTAGATTCATTTCATCCTGCTTGTCAAACAGAATAAGAAGAGCTGTGTATGCTGCAAATTACTTTTTTATTTACACATCCTCATACACAAAGAAATAGATCTGAGTCAAGGTGCAGGGTAGAATTACAGATATGTCGTCTCAAAAAAAAATTATATATATAGCTGAAAGAAAGTCATGATTGAAGTGTTTTTCATCTCAGAGAAAATAGACTGATCACGTCACATGCAGCTTGTTTGTCTCATTTAAATATGAATATGAATTTAAATAATAATGCAGGTAAGCTTCGCTATACCCACACTCATAAATGTAAATTTACTTTTATTTTTTATATCAGATCTACTCTAAAGAAAACCAGGTATAAAAAAAAGTTTTTAATTGTGTTGCATTTGCTTATGATAATTTAAAACTAGTTGTGGTAAAGTTCAAATGTACTATAAGATTTATAGAATTCATAGGAGCTGTGTTACCTGCTGATTAGGGACTTTATTCTGCAGCGCTTTATTATGAATATTCTTTCTGATGTGAAACAGCGTGCGAAGTCATGAACTACGGCGGCCCTGAGCACTCGCGGCACAGCAAATCGAGAAAACGCAAGATAATTTTAAAAAACTATTTGAGCAATTTGACGACGCATTGAGGAATGTGCCGCAAAGGCCAAGACACAAACCAAGTTAAGAAACACGCTGCAAAAAGTCTTCAGGAGCAACTAAATATACGTCTCCAAATCTAAAATGTCCATCATTTTTTGGTGTCCCCTAGAGCCACTGTAGACATTGGTCATAGCAATATTTCACGGGGGACTAAAAAGTGACGGACGTTTAGATTTGTCGTTTAAATTTGCTTCTGTTTTGTCTCAGAACAGACGAGTGAGATGTTTTCTGTTCTGGCATATGCACTTACTACCAAGTAATGGGCATAACAGTAGATTACCCATAGAGACACTCGCAATCGGAGCCAGAGGGGACAAATATATATATATATATAGATATATAATTCAAAACATGGGACATACACATGAGTCGGCGAGGCGGAAAACAAAGAGGAGAGAGATGTTAAGACAGAGAAAACAGCAGAACTGAGAGGCAGAAGAGTTGGATGATAAACAAATGAAAAAGGAAAAAAATCCGGCAGACAGTCGGCCAAGCTGGAATCTAGCAGGACAAACAGGATATAACACGTCGTTCACACTGACACACTGTTATAACTCAAACTGAGGAAAAACGGAACAAGAGAGAATCGTGCCAAAATCCAAACGCTATTAAAGGAACATTACTGACAAACAACAGTGGAACTTATTCATCTCAAAGCGTCAAAGCGTCACATTGTTTGATACCTCAGATTCATTTTACCTTTTGTTTGTATTTGAATCTTGAAGCTGTGTGGACACTTAGTGCATGTAGTTTTGTCTGTAAGCGCGTCTTTGGGGGACAGTAAGTCCTTCCGAAGTCTCCGTGTCTTTAAAATCTAAGAGACAGTAGTTGTTTTGGCACGGAAAGATTGTCTCAAAGTATAAGGACGAGTGTATTTGTGTTTGTTCCTTTGATTAATGGATGTCAGATACAGACTTTACCTCGCACATAAAATCAAGGCAGTAAAGAAGTGACGAATAAGTAACTTTGTCATGGTGAAATTTTCTAGAATTTTCTTTAAAAGTTCAAACACAAATTTAGTGGAACTAACTATGAAATGTGAACAATTTTCTAATCAAGTTCAAAATACTTTTTAATTTTAAAATTCAAAAAATACTTCAACAGGCTCTGGAGGTTCTAAGTTCTTCATATCGAATGAAGGTTTTTTGCAGATTTTTGTGTTTGTTGGATAAACAAACGTCTCCTTCGCCTTTAGGGGCTCGTCACATTCCTAAAGTCTTTTCTTGCAAAACAGTGAGATCAGGCTTAATCAACATTAAACTGTCAGTACATGAACGCACAGCTGTTCCATCACACTTTCGCTGTCGGTGGTGTTGATCTACATGGACCACAGGTTAGATGCTGCGTGGACACACACACACACACACACACACACACACACACACACACGCTGAACCGCTATCTCTGACAACTCAATCAGCGGCTGGCCAGAGGACAGAGCTGACAGCTGTCTTGTTACACATGCAGGAGATCATTCAAAATTACAGGTTTCACAGCTCACAGCTGTTGTAAATGAGAAAGGTGGGGGTGGGGGTGGGGGTGGGGGCACGGGAATAGGAAGAAGACTGAAAAAAACGAAGAAAATGTGATGGGGGGAAAAGAGAGAGTGCACTTGTGTCTGTGTATTAAGAAATCGAGGAACAAAGCTATTGAGCTGTAATTGCTCACGCTGGATCATTGTGATCTGTTCAATTCAGCGATTTAATGGAGTTAAACGGCCTTTTGATGATCAGCGTAAGTCTCAGCTGTTCTGGGAAAGCATCTAATGAGAGGAGGCCTGAGACAGCTTATCCTCAATCTGAACAGTCGGTGTGTGTTACAGGAGGCCGCGTGCGACCGTGCGCCTGTTTGTGTAAAACCAATCGGAATCATTATATAGGCTCGGCGGCGGCGGTAAGTGGCGCTATCTGACACGTGAGACTGATAGCACGCCGGCGCACAACAGACGGAGCGAGCGAGCACAAGAGGAGAAATCCTTCCATTTGCACAATAATGAAGTGGGGTCAGAAGCCATCAGCAGTGTTTGCCTCCCACCTAATTGTGCTCATGTTTTAATGGACTCCGTGCTCCATTATTTTGCTGACCCCGGTTTGTCACAGAGACCTCAATTACAAGGAAACAGAGCCAAGAGCATGAATGCGTGCGTGCATGTCGGTTTGCGTTTGTCAGACTGCGGTGAAATATTACTGCCAGACAGTAATAGCATTTGGTTGGGGTGCACCAATGATTTTGTGCAATTGTTTGAACTTTCAGACAATACAGGCTTTACATACTGTGTGTCGAGCCGCTGAAACATCTCAACAACCACCGAATAAATTCACATAAAAATCCACGAGCACCAGTGGATAAATTATAGAGATTTCAATAAGTACCCGACTATTCCTCTCGCACGACCACACTGGATGCTGTGTGCGATGGTTGGTCACTTTCACTTGTGTTGCTTCTTTCTATTAGAAAGTCACACCAATCTCAGCCTGCACTTTGAAACAAAACTTGAGATTGTTTTGCAGTTCGTTTTAACCCGCAGACGCCCGGGCACTTCACTTTCTTTCAGTTCAGGCCTCTGTTCCGAAAGAGGAAAATCTTCCACAGTGAGGCTGCATAAAAACACCCAAACGTGAATCACTAATGCAGCAGAAACACTAAGGCGGCAAATGAGCCGACGCATTAAATGTGCTGGTCTTATGCAGCAGCCGTTACAACAAAAGGTTCAGGCCATTAAAGCGAAGAAAAGGTTTAGGGAAAGTGCTAAACTGTGGATGGAACCAAGTTTTTTCTTGATTAGAATTAAAAGCCCTTACCTCACACGGCGTAATGAAATGGATGGTCCGGATAAAGTCAGTTGTTTCATTCGTGCCGTCATGTGATTGGCCGCCTGAGAAGGCTCGTGCTCACTAATGATCTCACTAACGATCGGAGGGGCAGAAAATATCCACGCAGACATGACGCGCTGAGTCATGACGCGTGTGCCTGTCACACGTGGCTAAAACTGTCTCGATTCAAACACGTTCTCTGTGCCTCCAGTGGAGACAATGTCTTTTTAAAATATACAGAAGCAACCCCAGTCGCTCTATTGCGCCATACAAGATCAATCAATCCCGAAAACGCGGCGGAATCCATTTCATATTCCAATAATCTTTTGGACACAGGTTGGCTCTGGGGAGCCTGGCTTTACCAGCTGAAGGAAACCAACTCTTTCTTCATGCTTATTGCTATTCACCCTTTCTGCTGCCAACTGGCCCTTAATTATTCAGCTGAATAAATTACCTATAAAGCAGAAAGTGGAGTCACGGTGTGCCAGGAGGGAGTGTGCCTGTCAGCTTCAAAGGGCCAAAACATGCCGAAATCCTGTGGGCTTCACTCCACTTAACACCAGTCACTAAGTATATATGTCTAGGCTTTCATAAGCCCAGCTTAAATGTCAGAGGGTAGATCGCTCCCGAGTGTGAGGCTCAATATTGAATGGAACTCACATTTAAATCAGCCTGCGCGGCTTTAATGACCTTCATTAGAATGAAGTGAATAGAGGTGGAGAAAGAGGTCAGCTTAAGATTGTTCGAAATTCCTCTCGTTTAAGTGACGTGTTGATGAGCAAAAAAAAGAATTTCTCAAATCCGCCAATTGTCCGACAAGGACGCTTGCTTTTGCTTGTCTGCTCAGTTTCCCCAAATTGCAGAAAGCCTCAGTGCACGAGCGTTGTTGCACACGTACGTCGGTGCTTCGCGTGAGAAGACGGGGGCTCGGATTGACTGGACGGGTAAACTAAATGACCCCTGGTCCTCCCATAGTGGTTTCTGTCAAGGTGCTGCTGGGCAGTGTGCTTAACCCCCTGCTGCTCCGGTGGAGCTGTCGACTGCAAGAGAAACGGCGAGATATTATGTGGTTGAAGTGGTTATTTCCCAGGCGTGAACGTGTGTAACTGATCCAATGAATGTGAAGCAGGTAGTTTTGGAGAGAAGGGCCGAGCCCGCTTGGTAAAACCCTCCCTGGATAGATAGGCTACACCAGATGAATGATGCTGCTGCACGTGATCACCTGAGCGGATTTGTATCACTTTCAAAACAGCCGCTTCACTTTCCCCGTGAGTTGGGTAACGTTTTCTTCCTGTGGTGATCAAGCTTTAAGGTTGCCACGCGTTCAGTGGCTGAACGGCCGGTCGTGTGTGGAATCGGGTTGTGACAACTGGTCCAACTTAGCTGGTCCTGGTCAGCGGCTTTTTTTGAAGACATGTTTAGTATCTACGATCGTTATCGATGATGTCACAACTGAGGGAGACCGAATGTAACCACAGCTTTACCCTTGTGAAGTTATTTTAGTTCAAATCCTCTCTGTAGACTCTTCAGTCCACATTGACCTTCAACTTTACATCCATGAATTTGCTCTTGCAGGATTTGGGGTGTGTTCCCAGAACATCCGGTCATTCTGTGCGTGTTGCCCACAGTCGTCAGGTGTCTGTCAGACTACAAATCTGTGGTAGTGGATCGAAAAAGTCTTTGTGTATGAATCTTTGACTGTGGTCAATCTCTGCTGGTCATTGGTGTGTCCCCAGCCTTAGTCCAGTTTAATTCCAGTGGTTACAACTCTTTCCTCCAACAGTCCAAAGACATTTAGCTTAAATGGCGACTGATTTGTCTCCACATGCAAATGTGACTGTGAAAGGGATCCTGTCTCCACGCCTGTCAGCCGGGATCAGCTCCAACGCCCCGCGGCGTCCTTTACATCATAAGCGAGTATAGGTAGTGGTGGATGGAACCACAGGCTCAGTGGGTCAACTCTGCCCCCCAGGTCCCTCCTGGCTACCTGCCAAAGTGTCCTTGGGCAAAGCCACTGAACTCTGGGTCGTTCCCAGAAGCTTAGAAGAGCAACTTTCATAGCAGCACTGAAAAGTGCTGCATAAGGAGGCCATTTACTGTATCTGTCTTATGAGAAAAATACAGTCACAAAACTTCCTATGAGGTCAACTATTTTGTAATAATTCAGACTGACTCTGTTTTTTTTAAATTTGTGTTCATTCTTTCAATTAACTAAATTAACATGTAATAACATTTCACACTGTAATTCACATTTGGAGCTGTGTTTTTGAATAATGGCTTGTTTGCCTCAGGGGCAGAGTGTGTTTCTCTCTGGCCCGAGTCTCTTCACTTTAGCAATGAAAGCTAAATGTGCCTCACTAATGTCATATAAATGCCACTCCAGACTCCTGCTAGAGCTGTAATTGCCACTCTGACTAGCTGTGCACCATGTCAGACGCCGCTGACAAGTAAATTATGCAATAATACCACACTAAACTGGCGCTCAAAGGTATTCAGTTGAGTGCTTGAACGATGGTTACGATAATTACAAATTTTCGGAGCCTTTAAACTAAGAGACAATAGTGACGACAAGCATGTGGTGTGATCCAAATAAATTTCGATGAAAACGAAACTGATCGTAAGCTGCTGGATTATTATTTTGTAGTTTTTTAAAACTGTGAAACATCCTGTGAAAGCTGTCGTGTCATCTGAACACATCGACAGAATGTGGCTGAATATGACAACAGCTGTAATTAAGTACTAATCTGTCTTATATAAGGATGTAAATATAATGCGCTGCCACTGCACAATACAAATTCCTCATGTTAAAAAATGTTTATTCTCATTCTCATCCCCGTGAAATAGAAACGCCAAACGCCGTGATCATTCACACGTCAGGCCCACATTCGCACCTTTTACACCCACTCAGTGAGGCGTCGCTGGGCCTAAACACTGCTCATAGTCCTGTATAAAAGCTAACATGCTGGCATGGGGAGGAGCCGGCGTCGGCCACAAGGGTGCGTCCTCCTGGGGAAGCACCTGAAGTCGTTTTTCCTGGAAAACTCTCCCACCTACACTCGAGGACACGAAGCATTTATGTCATCGTTCAGACTCAAGGTCATCGTGGACGGGGTACGTACGTGAATGGTCACAGTTACGTTCTGCTTGAACTGGCAAAGTCGTGCGTTATTGTGCTTTACCAGACACCAGACTTATTCCAAGCCAGTCACTCCTGCTGCACGTTGCAGCATTTCCCTCACTGTTCCTCCTCCAGCTTCTCATCACAGACACGTTTATTTCAGGAGAGTGAATCTGTGAACACACACACTTATGGTAAGATACAGAATCCAAGTAATAAAGACGTATGCCATTAAGAAGGAGCAGTTCACGGTTCATCTGCCCTTTACCAGGCGTGCACGTTATCTCATGTTAAACATCAGGTACAGGAGCAGGTACCTGTGTAAAATAAACACTTAACAGCCGTTAGGTTCAGTGTAAATGCCCACGTCACTCCAAGCCAGCGTGAAGCATTCGTGTCGTTCGCTTGTGTGAGAGGAAGAGGCAGAGAAACCACACACGCCGTAAACCACACAATGGCAACCCACAGAATCTGCTTTTTAATTTTAGGTCATCACTTTTAACAGACATCTGATAGTTATTTTAGCAGGAGGAACCGGGAGTGGATCCACAACATCCCATCGTGATGCAGTGATGAAAACCCTGCTGAGTATGTGCGTTGTAAATTTACCACGAGAGTGAATAGAAAGCTGCAGCTAAACAGCGGCTAAGGTCCAACATTGGCGGCATGAAACAATGTGAAATAGACCCACGATTCTCAAGCCCAAGGCAGCCGACAAGGGGACTGCTGAAATATGATGACTGATGTGTTTAATTACAAAGTAATAAAAATGATGGAGCTGGACGTAAGTTGAAAGTTGGCTAAGGCAAATAAAACAAATCAAACTGTAAAAGTTAACGAATCCACCCTCTCGAACCCAAACAAAAGAAATTACAGTGTAATCTTGGTGAATTAGATGAACCAGGCAAAAACACGTGGATCCAAAGTGGCAGCCCACTACTGAAGCCCTGTGCAGGTTCAGCAGCGTCTCCACTCCCTCTGTGGTCTGCGGCGTCTTACACCTAATCGTTTGTCCTGAAACGGCCCTTATCGTAGGTAACTACCTACAGTCAAGTACGCTACTTAAGTACAGCTTTGAGTATTTGCGTTTCATCTTTCTTTTTCTCCATTAAATTCATACTGCACTCTATTAAAGTGTTTCATATTTCCCCATCGATACATGCAAGCAAGATTGGCTTTGATAGCCTACTATAGTTCACATGTGACACAAACTATTTGGACAATTTGAAATGAAAAATTCACAATTTACCATTTGGTCTTTGAAATGTTCTCCCCTGTTATTTTATAAAATATCCATAGGTTTATTTAATAACAACAAAGGACAGGAGATTGTCGTTCAAAAATATCCTCATCTGAGCAATGATGCAGAAAACAGCATCTTAACGTACTTTTTCTCATTATTGCAATTTTGTGCCGTCCGTGAATTTCAGTTCAGTGGACCCCACCTCAGCAGAGCATCCTGCCAAACAGTCGTTGCTGCAGGGGTCCGGAAAAAGTCTGTCCGCTCCGTTTATTGTTGAAATCTGCGTTTAGCTTTACAGACACTGAGTGCTGTAAATTAAATCGCGACGGAGCCCGACTCACACGTCCCTTCTCCTAAATTCATAATGCTTGTTCTTTGCATAAACAAGTCATTCAAATTTGTTTTTCTCGATTGTTTCTTCATGTTCAGCAAATTGAGTTTCATTAAAAGCGATGCTGCCCTCTTTTGGACACGTACAACTAGCGTGTAAGAAGCACTTGTGAATATGTCTGAGCATAGAATAATCCAGAATTTACACACTGTGCACATTCTTAAAATGTATAAGTAATAAATCATTGTGCATTATAGCAGGTAAAAGTATTTCAGTTTTTACAATCTGCAACAATTTCCTTATGTCATTTCTAAATAAATCCATTAGTAACTGTAATTTAGTGCTATACTGCAGTACACAAGCATCCTTCCACCCGATACGTACTTCTACTTTTGCACTGTGGTTTCAGTGAAGTTCAGGTGTGTAGCTCCCAACATGTAGTTTCACGTACTAAAGAGAAATGAAACAAGCGTTGGATGGTTTTCCAAATAAGATTCTGAATTGTAGTGGAGTACGCCCCTGCCCGCCTGCACCCACAGCCGTCACGCGTCCTCATGGTCACGGAGCTCGATGTGATGCGTCCGATTCCCCACAAACCTATGGGATCTAACGTTAATGCGGTTGTCTCCTGTCACATTTAGCTTTCCCCCTGTGGTGTCATGTTCCCAGTTAAGCCATTCAGCATCGCGGGCCTGCTTATAATGTTTATTACCCGTCAACCTGCACAAAGCAGAGAATTCCGAGCGAGCTGCGGCGGAAACAGCGGCAGCCCATGCGGGCTAATCTACCAGCCGTGCGAGCCTTCAGGGCAGGGTTTGGTAATGTGATTTAGATGAGTTTCCCACGCTGGTGTGTCACCGCCGTCTCCCCTCAGTGCTCCAGCGACAGTCCCTCATTACACACCGAGCCACCGTCAGCCGTGTCGCCAACGAGCATGACAGTTTTTGACACTGGGACACCCGGTTTGTTCGTGGGTGAAATGACGGAAGGAAATGAAGAAGGGGAAAGAGAAGGAGGGCGTTTTCAGAATTAGAAATAATAGAATTGGAATTCCCTCCCGAGTCACACTTTAAAATGCACGTTACAATATCCAAACCAATAAACTTACAGTGTTCGTCATTGTTCCCTGTGACCTTGGAACTAATTCTTTCAAAAGTGTGAGACCGTTTTCTGTGGAGCTCAACACCCGCTTTGGCAGTTCTTATATATATATGAATATGAATATGAATGTTCTGTAGGTATATATGAACATTACAGTAGGTGTGTGTACACTTGAGTGTTGAAGACTCTCCTTGCCTCAGGGTCGGGCACAGGACTTCGGCTGTTTGCCTACTGCAAAAAAAAAAAGAGAAAAAACACAAAAACGGAAAGTCTTTCTTTGTCGTCTTCTCCACATCCTTGTCCCTGTAGTGAGCCTGACTCCACAATGCCATTTCCAAATGAAAAGCTGCGGCCGAAGCATGAGTGACGGGCGGCTCAACCACGCGCGTCTTTGCTGGGGTGTCTGTGTGTCGCTGTTTATGAGCGACTTCCCTGTAGATGTCAAGAACAAAAGCGCCAAGTGAGTTTCCGTCTGTCTTCATTAACCCCACGGCTTGGTTGTCAAAACGCCGCTGTCTCCTTTTGAACGAAATCAAACAGAACTAAACAGCCAATAGTTTTGCTAATTGCAATTTTCCCATTTCAATCCAGACCGGAGACGACAGCGGCAAAAGAAATATTTGGAACAAAGAAGACTTTGAGAAGTGAGGACAAGGGCAAATTGCACCGTTCCTCATCCCTCTGGTGTTCTCCTACTCTAGTCTCAATCACAGAGTCTGGTTATCTCCACCAACCAATTATTTGATTAGAGGAAGGAAACTGTTTAAATCATTAAGGCCGTTTCATAATAAGGAGGGGACACTACAGGATCCCAGGGATCAAGCAAATACCATCGGGCTAAGCCTCAGTATGAAGGGATACGATCTAAAGAACTTCCACATAATTCCACACTTGCAGACACACAACACACACACACTCTGTACGTCACATATTAGGTCGTATGTAAGACACAGTCAGGCCACGCTGCTCTTATAAGGGGAATTTTGAGTTGAAAGAGCATATTTATCTGTAAACTGTTGGTTTAAATACATAAAATAAATCTTAAAATGTTCAGCGTTGAAGACATTCAGGATTTTTACATGAATAGACAAGGTGATATTAGAGGCGTTTCCCAAAGCGCACACCCCTGCACAATCTTCCATTTCGAAATCTGGCAACCCGCTGTAATTTGTGAATGAACCGACATGGCCGTCGCTTCATGGTTTCCCCCGGAGCCATTGTAGACAACTGTCAGAGCAATATTTCCGGGGATTTACATTTGCAAATGCATTTTTAGTTGCTCCATGTCTTTTGTAGGTTTTTTCAGTGCATTTTGTCAGTTGTGTGTTTGTCAGAGAATGAGATGAACGGTGAGAAGGAATGTGAGGAAAAATGAGACTACAAACGAACAAGAAGCTCAATCCGCAAGGAGGAAGGAGGCCGATACAAGCGGAGCTGGACAAGAAACAAACTCAAGACTAATTTTAAAACATAACTACGCAACTAT
Source organism: Channa striata (assembly GCA_033026295.1). Lineage (NCBI taxonomy): Eukaryota > Metazoa > Chordata > Actinopteri > Anabantiformes > Channidae > Channa > Channa striata. The sequence goes on from CM065171.1 coordinate 26,701,381, forward strand.
GCAAAGATAGAAAGTATAACCAGATAACCAGGGCTCAGGGAATTCAATTTCTCAGGAGAAGGGAAACTAAGGTCAGAATCCACATGGGAATAAAACAAAGAAACATATATGAGCGACGAATGAGACATAACAGCAACACAGAGGAACACAGGGTAGCGACGGGGAAAACTAAAAACCATCAGGAGCCGAGGGCAAAAAACATAAAACATAAAAGGGGTTAAACTAAAATCCCGACAGAGATAACTAAGAATTGATAAGTGCGCAGGGAAGCGGGAAACACAGATGAAGGGCAAAACGAAGACTGGCAAGACCAAAGATGGCTGATGAGGAGAAGTGAAGCCGAGGGAACGAAACGGGAACAGGGAGCGCAGAAACAGGGCTACAAAATAAAAGTCCGGTGGAGGAAATGGAAACGACGGGCCAGGTGATGACAGTTTGGTGGTGTTGTGGCGTTTCTTAAAGCTGCGTCTGTGTTGTCATGGTGAAGCAGTTGTTTTTTTAATCTGCTCGCGTTTTGTATGTTTGCACGTGTTTTCTCGCTCTGCGGTGCCGTGAGCTCTCAGGGCCACCGTACAATATCAATATTCTGTGGTTAATAAACAGCCATTAGAAACACCGTTCCTAATTACACTTGTAAAACACTGACAGATAATGACTTTATCTGTGTGTGTGTGTGTTTACATGCAGAACAGAAGGAGCAGGAGCCGGTAGGAGAGTCTCGTAGCTTGCATTCATCGCACAGGATGTGATGCAAGAGGAAAGCAATGGGTTCACACAGGCTGTTGATTTCCAACTGAAACAGGTTAGGTTCTCACATTAATATTGAGAAGAGCCTGTGGGAGCACCGATCTTCAAAGGAATCAGCGAACGAGCGGCATGTTTACCAGGTTTCAGGTGCGTGAATACGACTGGTGCCTTTTGTGATACCACATAGGTTTACAGTGTGTGTCTTAGGTTATTTGCCGAGGCACGGCATGACGGACCATCAAGTGACTGTACACATCCACGTGAGAGACTGAAATAATAACAGAAAAACCCAGTACAAAGCATCGTTAAAAGTATGCATGCGATAGAAGAAACTCTGAAATGTATTTGGATTTCCAGACAAAAGGCTCGACTTCTGCCAGAAAGAGTCATTTCTTATTGATCAGCTGTAGAGACACAGAGGGAAACGAATCCTGTTACTGGATTAAAGTGCTCTGTCAGTGGTTATCCTGCTGCCCCACCAATGAAAAACATCAATAGTAATAGAACACAGATTAGTGAGTGTCTCACAACCACACACACACACACACACACACACACACACACACACACACAGTTCTCTGAGCTACCGTACCACATCGGAGGATTTTGCCTTCACCTTTGTGTAAATTCTTTGAAACGTTTGTTTTTGTAATGAAACACTATGTTAGTGGAAAATATTCTTATTAAATGTGTCAAGTTTACTCACTGCAAAAACTGATGGCTCCTTGTCTACCTGTAGTCCTTTGTCCATTACCTTAACATGACTCGGTCTCACTTATTAGTCTGTTTTCTTAGAATGACTTTAGTGGACCTCTTGACAACACGTTGGGGCCTTTGTGTGGACTGGCCTATATGCAGGGTGCAGGCGAATGAGTGAAGCCACGTAAAGCACTTTGGGAAACTATAAGATAGAAAATTGTGGCATTGCAAGTTGACACCATTTACCATATAAATCGGGACTTTTATTTTGAAATTCCAGAGTCTTTAAGACATCCCTATAAATTAAATTTTACTGACATGCTACAGACTTTTACTGCATAAGTCAATACCACTTCCGTGCTGGTAACTCGTTAGCTTTTGGGGCTTTTATTTTGAAAATACAGCTTCAGTTTGCGTTCTCTCTCAGCCGCTCGAACAGTCTTAGCCTTCTCACCTCGACAGTGACGGGGCTCCACCGTGGGCGGGAACGTTGAGACGAGTTTATGTGTCAACAGGGCTTCGTAAATGTCAGCGTTCGAGTTCAGGTAGCGGTCGGTCGATGAGGGCGTGTGTCCTGTTGTTCAGTGTTTCAGTGTGTTAACCGCCTGCCTGTGTGTGACTGATGGTTGTGTCTTACAGTGCTACACGCTGACATCAGCCCAGATGGGCCGTTAGTACAGTGACAGTCAGCGACGACTGTGACACGTACATGAGGCCGGGCCAGTGACAGCCCGGGCCTATTTGTTGTCACTGAAAAGCTCTGCCGCTGTGACCCCCCCCCCCGCAGAACACGACTGACTCAACAGCAGCCCAGCTACATGACGGGGGGGGAGACAAAGGCTCAAATTTGAGCATGTCTCCTCTGATACAGCTCAGTCACAGGCAGGAAAATCAGCCCATCGGGGATCACGGTGGTTCCAGCAGAAATCGAAGCAGGGAGTCAGTGTACGAGCTAATGTGAAGGAATTTTAAATGAAGCACAGGAAAAGCTGAATGTCTCTACACAGACAAATTTACAGCTTGGAAAAGCAAACACCTAAATAAATCATATTTAATGTATTGGATGTATTTTATTTGTTTAATGTCCCAAAATCTGAATTTTGGGACATTGAATTTGGTAAAACTCCGATTTCTGCTGCTGCTATACAAAAGGACTTAAAGCGAAAAAGAAATGAACCTTTAGTGAATTTAAAGATCTTACATGCTAAAGATCTGACATGTTGAAATCTATCCAGAAGTATCTTTTAATATATTGAAACATATTTTTTTTTATCCAAATCACTGCATTGTGTGATTGTATGACTGTGTTTTGCATCGTTTTGTAACTATTGATGATTTCTCTCAAAAACCAAATATGTTTCCGCACAATTAAACTGCAAATGTTATTACGTATTTGTAGCAAACGTAATAAGATATTTATTACATTCCAATACAATGTATTTTTTGCCTGGCACAAATGGTACTTTTATTAAAACTTGTCAGCCGGTGGTTGGGGAGGGTGGCAGGTGTAGAAGGCACCGGACTGTCAAGCTGAAGACCTAATATAGATTCCAGACTCCTGTGTCTGGTCAGGTTCAGGCAAAAAAAACCCACAGGCCTCGTGGTTAGAGAAAGTTCGCGTATGTATTTACAATCGATAAAAAAGCTTAGCGTGACATTTTCTTATGCTCAATCTTCCTCTGACCCTTAACAGCTGTTGTAACTACCCAAACACAACCATAAAATTCTTTAATAACGCTGTAGTTTCACAAACTTGACATCGAACTGCTGTGTCACATACAGCAGAAAACGCACGCGTGTGCCTGCGTGAATGAGCGACATTTACCAATTAGCAAAACAAAGATGCAAGATCTGATATTTTGGTGAAGAGAAACACGTTGTCTAACATTTTATTGATATGTTCCGTACTCGCATTGCACGTCACCATATTCACACTATGTTCACAGGAAACGCGACGTGGTTGGAATTATTTGCATTACATTGCAGATTAGTTGTCTAGGAACGTAAGTTTTAGAAGACAGAGTCGTATGTGTGAACGCACCGTTTCATCAGGGTACTGTTGGGTTTCTGTGAAATGTTTCAGACCCATGTCAGGGTCCCATAATGTGGTGAAGCCCGAAAAAAAAAACTTTAATTGGCCCAGACGGGCTCCTCTGTCTTCACAAAAGTAGATATGAAGATAAAACCTTGGCACAGTTATGAATATGCCACAAATCTGTGAGAAAAACAAAAACCAATATGAAGGGTTGAAATAACAACCGCCTTGACTCAGTGGTTATGTTGCGTGTTGATCTCATCCTTCAGCCCGTGTGAAGGACTTTCTTTGACTGCTGCTCAGGAAGCTGAAAAGACTCTGTTTTGATGCAGTGTTGGAGTCACTGTCAGAGGATAATGAAATGGGTATTTATGCAACCATGCACACAGTTCAAACTGATGCTAAGCTTGTCAGCAGACAGAATCTGTAATCAGTCACCAACTCGGGGCTCGGGGGGGCAGACATGGAGTTCTAATGAAATCAGAAGAAAAACTGAAAATCCTCAAAGACTGAGCCCACCAGTCTGCAGACATTTTACTACGCATTGTCAACCTCTTTTGCAACGCTTGATGAGAGCTGACCAGAATTACAAGGAGCTGAATTAGCACTGCGAGCCTTTAGTTTGATGACAAAACAGGACACAGTTATGTTCAGGGACAATTTTTTTCAGGGGTTTTTTGTTTTCATGCCAGGCAAAGAAGGAAATTAACAACTTGCCAAAAGCTGAAAGCAAAAATCTTGCAGAAGTCTCATCTCGGTCCAATGTTCCCGGTAACATCACCTGGGGGAGAACTGTGAGCTAATTAATCCTCCTTTATAATAATGTGCAGCACAGCACACGCAGAGTCCATATCCCTTAAAAATCCCTTAAAAAGGTCATAGGTTTGACCCGCAGGTCAGCTATGAAAATCTGCAGACATACAGTTTTTTAACTTCTAAGCATGTCTTGCTAAAGAGAAATCACCAAGATTAACAGCAAGATTATCATCCATTTAACATTTATTAATCAGTAGCCTCCTTGACCTCCAATTACATAAAGATCACAAAGCAAAAGCAGCCGGTCCACATAGAGACAAAGTTTGGGTGCAGTGTGTGAATGGTTTAAATCTGGTTCAGTGTAAGTCACCGTTGACCATCATCAAGGGTCAGTTTTCAGGGCAACTAAGCTGCTTCATGGAAAACAGAATCTATGCACATTTACTAAATGCTAAAGACCTTGCGAAACCTTGTGCAGGTATCTTTAAAACTGGCAGGAAATTATTTTGAAATAAATAGCAATAATTAATACTCATGACTGTGCTAACAGAGGACATGAGGTTGGCTGGTGTCAGAGTGGAAGATGCCCAGGATAGAGTGAGGTGGAAACGGATGATTCGCTGTGGCGACCCCTGATGGGAAAAGCCCAAAGAGAAGGAGTAACTCATCCTCATGACTAACCTGTACCCCGAATACATTGACGTATTAATTGTTGCAATACCTTATTATGAAGCTGTATAATCGTTTGCTTTCACATGTGTAACTTTGGAATCACATCCTGGAGACCCCACGTGAAAACACGCATGAAGGGTCACACCTTGAGCGAGTGATGAGGACAACTTAACTTGGCATCAACACGGCAGAGGCGGCAAAAAGAAACACCAGCATTCAAACCTTTTATTGTTTTAAAAGGTATTATTTGTATCTCATTAGCTTAGCATGTTGCTATCCTCGCATAGAACGATGACTCGCACATGTGAGGAAAAATGTGACTTTTTTTGTGATTAAACCCGGGATCAAAGTCAGTGTTACTCTTTGAAGCGACAATAGCTCCCACCTTCTTTGCCTTTTCTTTCGGGCTTCAGCTTCAGCTCATAAAGAAACGCTCATGTGCTGCTTTGCATGAAGAGGAGTCAGGGCGACTGCCGTTTATGGAACTTGTGTAAATGTTAATTAAACTCAGCAAGTCACATAGAAAAAGTACCAAACGTTGCATATTGGGGCTTTAAATTACTGAGCGGCCCTCCCTGGTTAGACATTGCATTTCAAATCCTCTGCTCCTTCCTGTTAAATGACACATTATAATGTTGAAGCTCTGCCTGCCTCAGTGGCTCTCGCTGCTCCTTATCATTCATATTTTATACAGTTGTAATAAAAATAAGTTTTTCTTGGCCAACTCGTTCCACCATGCTGTGAGTGATATGAAAAGATGGTATTGTAATACCCCTGCTTGGGTAATCATTGGAACAGAAATGGCTTTATCTTTTAAACAAGAGCACAAAGGGCCTTTTTCTAGTGATTCGTGTTCTGATCTCTTAACAGTCGCTGAAACTAAAATGAAATCTCTTGTCAAAGGCTGTTGAGCAGTAGACTGCAAATGAATCTGCAAGCTCTCAGTTTAGCTGACTATCACATGTATCCTGGGATTGAGAGTTCCAGAAAACAACAGCAGTGCTTGAGCAGCCCGTGCTAAAAATATGAAAGTCAAAATTTGACCTAATATGTCCTGCTCTGTCAAGTCCCTTCCACACACCGGAAGGGCATCATCACCTCTACTCATTATTATGTGCAGTTAGGTCTAGCACATGAAGGTAGAGGCACAAAACTTTTTTTTTTTCTCACAGGGGCTGATGGACACCAAACATCCTAAGTCAATTTAAAATTTTAGCAGCTCAGACAGTTTTAGAATAGAAAAAAACACATTCTGAAAACAATCTTCTGACCTGCCAGGGTAAAAGGGAGACAGCCCGAATCACCCTCCGAGGCTAAAATAATACAGTGTTTGGATGGTGAATGGAGTAATTTCACGAGCTGACGAGTGGCCAAGAACTTTTATAAATACGTATAATATCAAATGTTTAATGTCAGTTTTGCAATTCATTTGTTATGTTTTGGCTGCAGTTAAACAGACTTATTAGGTTGCTGAGGCGGAACGTTCTGAATCTGTGAAGAGATGTTGAGGGGAGCTCGTTGGATCAACATCAACTTAACACACATCCACAGATAGCAGGACACTTGAAGTGCTCTGACAGGGCTGACACGGGTCCTCTTGATAATAAGGATCGGGGCATATGCTGTCGGCAGGGTGTACCATGGTTGGAAAGTTTATTTCTTTTCCACTCTGCTGTCAGCAACAGCCATCTATATTTAATATTTCCATTTCCCTTCAGTCTGCCCCTTGGCCTGGTCTTAAGTAATGCTGCAGAAAACACACACTCATGCTGTAGAGAAATGTACACAATAGGTGACCACGAGTGTTTTCGTGAAGTCTGTGCAGCTATAAAACAAGACACACATTATAAAGCGGAATGAACTGTATAAGTGTTTTGTCCAAGTCAGTGCAGATATTAAAATAGATACACATTATACTTTATAGGATATTTACGTGAAGGTGAGTGTTGCCATTTTAAGCAGCTGCAAACAATCAAAATTCACCATTTCCCTCAGAATATGAGGGACGGGTCCCTAATGTCCAGTCAAGTATTAGCTGAATCTCTGCATGTCAGAAAAGCAAACTGAATATACTGCGTCTACGTAAGTGCTTGAAGGAAATACACAGCAGCACAACTCCAAATATGGTGAATGCAGAGGTTTGCAGATGTGTAAAGAGGAGGATGAGTTTGCAGAAATCGCCTGAATAACACTCACACTAATCCAAGCCATTAAACAAGTCGTTAGTCCAGGTCCACATTCAGTCTGGGAATCATCAGATCCTCCTGCCTGCACTCTCTGACTTGGTCATCCAGTCCACCCTGTCTGGTCCAACCCTTTTGAGTTAGCAGGTTTCTAACTATCGCACCCTCCGCAGTGGTGTTCTGCAGGGCTCAGTTCTTGGTCCTTGCCTTTTCTCCCTCTCCCTCAGGTTTATTGTCCAATCACGGGGTTTTTCTGTCATTGCTGCGCTGATGACACACAGTTCCGATCCCTGCTCTGGCTTCCAGTAGCAGCCAGGTTCAAGCCTCCAGGTCTACAATCCCTCTCACCCACTGATCTCCTTCCAAGACACAGCAAATGATCCCGTGCAAAGCTCTTCATCTCCGTGGACCTATGATGACTCAACAAGCTACAAAACTCTGTATGCTTAGCAGCCTCCTGTGCCATTACAGTGTTTACAAAAAAAATTCAAAAACTAAATAAAACAATTTGTAACTGCTGTTTTTTGCGTCTCTTGCACGGTACTTTAACATTTTTCTCCTCGACTTAGAATTTCTGCTTCCTTTCTATCTCATTTCTTAATTTGCTTTGGGTAAAAACATCTGTCAAATGACTAAATGTGAATAGAAACGTGAAAAGATTCACTGTATTTTAAGTTCACAAGTCTGTGGAACCAATGTGCCTATATGTGTAGGGAAGATGGACTCTAAAGGTGTTTTTGAACATCATGTGAGATAAAATAGTTGTTGCATATTCTCAGATGATGTGCACATTGAAAATGTTTTAACTTTGAAGGCAAAAACGTGCTTTTATCCAGTGAAATCATGAACCTTCAGTAGTGCTAATTCCTAATTCTGCACAGACAGAAGAGATTGTAAATGAACAAACACACAGAGGCAATAGCTGGAGAACTGCTCCATCTGTCAGAATGAAAATAAACATTTACGAACATGCAACATAATTTAATACAGAAAACGCAGGATGTTTGTTGGTCTTGCTCTTGGGTTTAACTCGTGTCTTCTTTCGAAACGATCCCTGGTTTCTTCTGCAGTCACTGCTGCACATCTCAGGGCTGGTTTGTCCTCCCCCTCCGGAAAAGGCTGACATTTCATTCTTATACAGTGCTGTATGGAACAAAATTGCCACATACCTGGAAAAAAAATAAAATCTGGGCTACTGTGAATATATATTTTTTTCTGTTTTGTCAGAGCTTCAGTTTTGTTGTGTTTCATTGTGCCTCGGTTGAGACTTTTCATATCAGCGCATGCATTATGTCAGGCCCTGCTTACTGTCAGTCTCCTGACTCCCACAGGGAAACGTAGAAACTAGTGCAACAAAATAATCCCCTTAAACCCATGCGACTTCACGCCCTCACATTGTAAGATGTTTAACGGCAGACATGCAGCCTAATTTCAGCATAGGATTGACGGCCTAAACATTTTCACCGTCCACTGTACAGCCTCCGTTAGCACATGAAGAAAATTTAAACCGACGCGGCATAGCACAGATTTTCATAAATCGATTAATCGATTATTTCCTGTGCTGCAGTGTGTGGCCGCACGATTCAGTCGCACGATGGCCTCGTGAGGACAGACGGCAGAGTTAATACACACCTGAGAAAAGCCTGTTAATGAGACAACACGGCGATTGGGTTCTGCTTTAAGAGCCTGTTTCTGGTCTTGTCCCCAGGGTGTGCTGCCACGCCGCGTCGGTATCTAGGCTCACGAGAACGGGAACAGCTGCTGCTGCTCTCCTCTCGGTCTGGACCCGGCTGTCCTCATTCTATCTATCTGTCTTTACGGGATTTCGTTTCTGTCACCTGGATGTCTTCCGCTAGCTCTGACTCTTCCTCACATCTCTGCTAAAACTTGCAAGCGTCTTTGCAAAGGCGCCTCCGTTTCTGGGTGTTGCACGAGTGGAAATGTGTAGTGCAACTTCATTTGGCACGAGAAATCTGATTTGTTGTTGCGTAGTTTCAGTTGACACACGGGTAACCAAGGTAACCGTGTTTGCTCCCTTTAATTTAAAGACAACATCCGACATGTTCGGGCTGAAGAAGCAGCGAGGACGTGAAGTAAAAGGGGATTTTGTGTAAACATTTTTCCCCCATGTCAAACACACACAGCTCCCACCGAGTCCGAGACGTTTTCCTCCTCCTCCTGATTCTATCCTCGTCCATCTGTGTCGCTCAGACGGACGCGTGAACTGGCCGCAGTTGTCTGGCTGATGTGTTATTCTGGACGGGGAGCTGAGCCGTCTTCTGTCTGCACACACGCTGGGTCCTGCTCGGTTAGACGCCAACACTCGGGCCTGTGGGACTGAATTGTCCAGATGCTTCTCTCCCAGAGCAAGAGGTTTTCCTGCCAGAGGAAATGGCTGCTCTAATTCTGCATGGCTGTATGTGCCCCTGTTTATGTGAGCACCCTGCAAAGTGCTTGACCCAGCCGCAGCAGGACTGTACTGCTCCATAAATCCAAACGCACTGTTAAAACAGCTGCTTTAAAATCCTAATCTACAACTGCAAATTTACACTTTGTGTAATTTATAACATGCTTTATGACTTTAATTTAACTTCAGTTTAACACAGGTCACATAGTAACACATATTCCCTTGAAAATTATGAATTATTAGCACTGGTTTGTTTTTGTGACACGTAGTGACAGCAACAGTCCAAATGATTTTCTGCCCGCTGCACGTTATGTGAGACACAGGAGCTGTTGTATTTTTGCAGCCCGTGCCTCGAATCTCGCTCTCTGTTGATGTCACTGACTAAAACCCCACGGTGGTTTTACCGGTATTGAGGCAGTTGTCCGGGCTTTACTCTGTGACTTGGGGCTGTCATTATCCATCAGAGTCGACACTCTGTCCATTCCAATCCTCCGCCCACGTCCATCTCTCCCTTCTCGCACCACCTAGACTTTGAATCCTCACTTTGCTTCAGTCTGTCTCATAAATATTCAGCAGGCCGACCAGTAATTTACACACACAATCTGCCATTCTCCATCATTTCTGCCCGTGGGCACATGGATGTTGACATTCCTATCTGTCCTAATCTGCCTTTATGTCCTTTACGTCTCTCCGTCTCCGCTCTCCTCACACTTCATCCAGCTTTGTTCTCCATCTTTGGACTGTGTCAGTTTCATGATACCAACGTTTGTATTCCAGTCAAAATTGACTATCTTACTATTTAGACCTATAAATATACACAATAAACTCTTTATGACGTCTGATATTGTTTCAGTTACTTGTTTTAATTTGTGCATTTCTCTTTGAAACTTACAAAACTTGTTGAGTTGAAATTTTTGTTAAAACAAAAAATGCATCTGTTTGGGGCTAAGCTTTTACAGCAGGTAGTCACTTATTGTAAGGCTAGTGGTTTAGTTCCTGAAGTGAACTTAATAAACTAATTAAAAACACAAAGGATGTTGTCCACACACAGTAGGACATGGAGTGAAATGATTGGTTAAACTGTCCATATAAAGTCCAAAGTAGAATTAAAAGTAACCTAAGGTAGAAAATAAATGAAGCAACACTGGGTGCAATAAGTGCAGTGCAAAAATACAAAAAACATAATATAATGTTTACATAATCCCTATGTTATCCAGAATACAATATATATGCTATTATATATTCCTTTATACAGTAAATACAATGTAAAACAATTTTTTTTTTTTCCCTGTGCAACAGCTAAAATTCAAAGTTTGTGGGACTTAACAGGACTGTAACACACCTTTAAGGACTTGAAAATAAGACAGACTTGATTTGTTGTCATAATTTTATTAATATAAATTTAACGTTGTACACCTTGTATGTGTAATGACAAATAAAGCACTTTACCTTCATCAATGAAATTTTATGACAGCAGATATAAGTAACAGTTTTTCCAGTGTATAAATGCAGACAGTCAAGCAGCTAATTAGAACTGGATCCAAATCAGATGATTGTGCAGCTCAAGATTTACACCCAGCGCCGGAAGTAAGGAGCCCTTAATATAACAAGGTGGAGAAGTTGGGGGGTTGCTGATGAGGATGTGCCATGTCTGACTTTCAAGCAAAAGACGGCGTCCTGTCACTGAGTTTCTTTTTCATAACAGCGACCTTTTCCAAATTTTAAACATAGCATGGCTGACATGTGGAAAATGTAAAAGAACATTGTCATTGTATGTAATTGTGGAATTGACATTTCTGTCTGTTGACGGGTTTTAAATAAAAACCATAAAAAGGTGTACGTGGACAACAGCAGTTGGAGGATGATGGCTTGTTTTCTTTTCCAAGTCTGGAGCATATTTAACGGATGATTACATGCCCGCGGAGGCAGCACAGCTCTTCAACACTTACTGTATATTGCAAAGACATAAATTGCTATTTAACACGTTGCCCTAATGTAACCAGATAAATTAAGGCAGCACGTTCCCGGCGTGTCGTTAGCAGCACACAGCATCAGTCTAAACATGTTTAGCGTAGCTCATCAGTGGCTGGGGCAGCTGATTTTTGTTTCGTGAGCGAGGACCGTGGCATCAGATGAGATGCAAATGAACTGTTTACTGAGGAGTGAAACGAATGAGTGGGGTTAAGGACAGGACGGTGGAAAGGGATGACGCAGTGCAGTGTGGGGAAGACCCCGAGCTGGCTCCACGCTCCCGCTCCGGGGATCCATCGGGAGACTGTAGAGTATGTGGAGAAATGTCAGAGGGAGTGGCAATGGAGGGTGCGACACATCTACGATTATTGAAACATGGCGTCTATTCAGTCTTATGAAAGCGCACACATCAAGAGGGATAAAATACAATATTCCTATGGCTCCTCCAGACTCGACGAACCATTTTGAATGTTACGCTGATAACAAAAGACTTTTCAGGTCTGTGTGTCCAGACCGTTTTCATTCCTGAAACGCTGCTTGATCCGAGACCTTCTGGGCTGCATGCTGACGCTTAGGGTCCTTTCGCATTGGTGGTTGGTGGCTCTGAGCTTCAGTGTATCATGATGGAATCACCAACGCTTCAATATTTGTGTCATTAAAAGGTGGACGGGGTTGTGGACTTTGGAGGCTGAGGTTCGATTCTAGAGCAAGTCTAGTGAACTTTATGATGATTGTGAGACAAGCTGGCGCACGTGAATACTCTGACACTAACACTAACACAGTTTTTGTCTGGATTTTGATCAGAAGCTGATGCTCCGGGAGCATCCAATACTGACGCCAAAGTCTGCCTGTAGCATCAATACCCAACGCGGTTTTCCCCAGGGCGTAGAACAGCGGTGCTCCTGGAACGTCCGATAGTAATGCCAAACGGTACATGTTACATCAACGTGATACGCCAAAGAACGTACAAAGCGGCACAATTCGATGCCTTAGGAAGCATCGGTATCTGGCGCTGTTGGATGAGAACATGTTGGTCTGCTACATGTTCAATGCAGAAGTTGCAAGACCACCACTGGCGACTATTCGCAAATTGGCAGAAGGTATTTATTGACAGGTGACAGGTGTAGGTGTGGACGTGCTCCTGACCTTTAAAAAACTATTTCCATTTTGTTTGGACAGTGAAAATAAGGTCTTACTGCAGCACACACACATATCAGCGGATTTGCCTGAAACTATGAGTGTGGAACATCTACATTTGCACATTCTAATAATCAAATCTAATTAAGTGTAATTTACAGAACTTTATTTATGACCATGGCACATATCATATTCTGCTACAGTGTTTCGGGACCAAGCGTCCGCTGGTACGCACACACTTGGACAGTAGCAATGACAAACATGTCAAAAGGCTAAAATATGTTCTGCTGTAATTTAAACCAAACTAAAGACTAAAGCTCTGCTGATCCGCAGCAACATTCTGCAGACATTCACAAGAATGAAGAAAAACCTGAGCACAACACACAATTTTCTCTGAACTCTTAAAAGTCGTCTACAGTAACTAATGTCTGTCATTAAATACGGCTGCTCTGTTTTTTCTGCTTCCTGCTCGACACTGTGGCGTTAACACATCGCTAACACAAGTTGCGAGGCGATGGAAAGCTGCACATGTGGAAGTGCTGGAAACATGCGGGGTGGCAGCGGAACGCTCCGACTGTGACTTCTTAGCTTGGTTGGATGCTGGGTGAACGTACGGACGTTTCCTGGCAGTGAGGTGAACGGTACGGTGGTACACTGCGGGCAGGAAGCGGAAAACAGAGAGAGAGAAATAAAAGTGGAGCAAAGAGGCTATGAGACAGTGGTTGGAAAACACTGTGTTATCAATTTTGTTGGTCGTCAAGTTTGGTCTGGCGTCTGGTCTGCTGGTCACCGGCAGGATATTTACTCTCTGTGTCTCGCACATAAATCATGTCACATGGCTGAACGAACAAACGCTGAAGGTATTTTAGCTCCCACTAAGCCTGCACCCTGCTTTCACGTGCGCCCACTATAACATGCAGCGTGTGCACACAGCGTCATGCAGACACGGAGCACGTACAGAGGAAATCATGACGAGAGCGCAGCAACACATGAACGCACACGCGGACACACACTCCATCTGTCCCCTGTCTCAGTGTGGAGGTCTCCCTTTGATCAGCTCCGGGGGGGCCTGACTGAAAGTCTGCAAAAAAGCCTCTCCCTCTCCGCTCTCTCTGACTCTCTCCCCTCATTTTTCCTCCTCTTTCTGTCCTCATTTCATACGACGTGTCTCCACAAGATTTATTACATTAGCGAAAGAGGGAAGAATGACGCTGAATTCATAAATTCCCTGTCAAGTCGTGTTTGTTATAGGGACGAGACAAACAAATGCCACGGTCACAGTCTCCTGGTTCTTGCATCCTGGCGTCCCTCCGTGCTGGTTCGATGATATCTGGCACAGGTTCCACGTGCTTTATCGCTCTCTTTTTTTTCTGATGCCTGTACAAACACGGGGCCTGAGACAACAGTCCCCGGAAGCTTTGATGCAATTAGTCAACAGAGTGTGAAGCAAAAAAAACCTTTGTAGCTTTTTTCACTGTTCACAAAAAAAAATCATTGTCAACACAAAGGGAGCAGACATCGTCTGTCAGGAGCCGAGTCTTTTTGTTGATGCCGTCCGTGGCCCGTGTGCGTCCGTCGCAGCCGGAGAGTGAATCTAGCACTCACATAAAGCAGGTAAAAGACGGGGGAGGGATGAAGGAGGCTCTGATGGGAGCTGTGGTGCCCCGCGCTCTGTGGTTACTGAAGGGCACGCTCATCTAAAGACAGCGCACGGATTTTGGTAAAAACCTTTCAAAATGTTATGTTGAATACACGGGAAAGGTCAGGCAGTGACAGACAGATTGATAAAGATAAAAGGAGCAGCCACGAGAGTGCTGCATTTTAAATTAATTTCTTTTGTCCGATGCAGAGGTCTCTCCGCAAGAGAGGGGAGGTTATCATAAAAATTCTAAATGGCCTCTCCAAATGTAATAACCTCAATTGTATTCTTACAAATACATGATAGTCATGGTGTTGTTTGGATCTGTGGCACCAGAAAGAAGGTTCTGCTTAGTTACAGCAGTGAGTCTGAGGGAACCGTTCGCTCTGATTGTTGACAGCAGCTTGAATGCATAAAGGTTTAAATTTAATGCCAAGAATTTGTGCAAAACGTGATGATTCACATTTTTCCCATATGATTTGCACCTGCTTCTGACGTGATTGTGACATTCAGTGGCATATATCTGTTGTTATCATTTCCATATCTGTGGTCCAGTAGGTGCCTGCTCTACGTGTCAGTATCAATATCAGACGGGACCGACTCTCATTTTTCTCCGTTCTTTGTCCTGAACTTCTGGCTACAAAGACTTTGTTGACTTCAGATTAATTCAGTTCAGCCAAATGCCTGCAACCGGTCGTAAAACGTTGCCAATTTCCCACGTCTGGCTCATAATATGCCAGTTGGTAGGTGACCCACCAAAGCATAATTCTTGGCTCATAATAACTAAGAAATAACTATTTAATGGCATGACAACATTCAGCGTCCAAAAAGGCTTTTGTGCCAGTGCTGAACTAGACACACTGTAAACATTCCTACACACTTCTTCTTGTCATTTTAAAATTAATGCGGTTTAATTTTACCTATATGCTCGGCATCAATTCACCTCAAGGCCCTTTACAAAGGGATTTCAAGACCTCACAGAACTATAGAGAAAGTCCAACAAATACCCGTTGAACAAGCACTAGGCAACAGTGGAGAGCGAAAAACTCTTGGTTAATGGAAGAAAGCTCCACGGAAGCGGGCTCAGGGTGGGCAGCCATCTGTGTCAGGCAGTTAGGGGGCAGCGAAAAGTGATGAGAAACAAAGAGCAACAGCAGAGACGAAACTTTGGGCAGGTTGGAAGGTCCGGCAGCCGCACTTGGAAACACACGGCTCCAAAACCGAGGGCACGTCCAACTTTATGATCATTTCAAGGATTAAATATTAAATTTTAGCTCTTTAATGTAGACTATTAGACTGCACCGTACGGTATGTATTATAGGTTTTCTTTACAGAATCCAACAAAGCATTTCATCGGAGACAGAGCCAAGTACTTACACGAAGCTTGACTGTGCTGCATATTCATCATCAGGGATATCAGTGATCAGTCAAGTGACACGACTTTACATTATTCTAATAGACTTATAATATTTTATAATCCACCTTCTTGATAGCCAATCCATTACACGCTGCGATAATTCGGTCCACTTATCACACACAGCTTTGAAACACGCTTGTGCACCTGTTCAGCTCCTACAGGCTGGACAATCATCTGTGGATATAATAGTCGTCGTTTGGAGTGTCATTCCGCAAGATTTGTGGAGATTTGCTCCACGTTGTCAATGACACACTGTCGAGCTTGTGGGACCAGACGGCTGCGTAGTGTTGTTTCCGTGACATAAAGTGGGATTAAGATTTGCGCCCAAACGGAGGTTATTGACTTCACTATAAAAGATATGAAAGCATGTAAAATTGCAGCTGCATGACCAGCTGACCTCGGTCTCTGACGATGGCTGAATAGCTGACTGACTGTTGTTGCATAAGCTGAGCTCAGCCTGGCACCGCTGGGACTTCCTTCTCGCGGTTAATTTGCCAGCAAAAAGAAAAAGGAAAAAAAACCAGATCAATGCCAGCGGCAATACTGAAGAAATGGACAGAAGGAGGAAGGAAAAGAAGAAAGGGTGAGAGGAAGGAGGGGATGAGAGAGAAGGAGAGAGAGAGAGAGAGTGACTCAGTTTTGTGACAGAGTGAAAAGAAATGGAGGCGAGAAAAGCACAAGGAGAAAGAAAATGAGGGCGAAAAAGAGAAGCAAAAAGCAGCGGGGCGAGAGTGTTTGGCGAGCTAATTCCCAGATATTGACTCTGCTTTGATTAGTAACTGGAGGGAACCTTTTAATGAGAGGCATTCTTTAATCAAACCCCAGCGTAACACAGCCCACCGAGCCGCCTCCCATACAGGGGGGCGAGCGGCTTCGACCCGCGTCCCCAGTGCAAGTCAGCAGATGATGATCCTGCCACTCTCGCCCTGACTGGGAACGTAACTGTGTGCACGAGAACGTTCCCACGTGCGAGTCAGTTGTTATCGAAAGCTGCGTGATTGCTGCACATTCGAAGCTCCTCTGTAGCAGCGTGTCGATGCTTTGCTCGGCACACTGGAGCAATAATGAGGTATTGTGTTGTAGGTCTGTGGCACTGATTTTGTCAGCGTGTTAAAGTCTCTAGGGCGAAAAAAAAGAGCCGTCTAATGCTGGAATGTGGCTTGTTGTTGTTGGGGGGGAATCAGTCTGCCGGGGCGGAGGAATACAACATCTGCAGGGGAGAAGGCACCAGACAGAGAATGACAAGTCGAAACAAAACGGGAGTGAGATCTTTAGAGACACTTTGAGGTGCTTGGAAATGGGCACCAGCAGTTTAGCTTGCAAAGGTTTGTCTCAGTGGTCTCCAGTGCGCTCATTAGGAAGCAGGGACAGCATCTTAGAGCCCCCCCCCGTTCCCAGGGACAGTGAGCAACTAATTAGAGGTCTGTCCTCCTCCCGTCCCCTCTGGAGCGCCACAGCCAACAGTAGCCTAACTCAGTTTGCAGCACGGCAGAGTTTGAAAGTGGAGAGAAGGGGATGGCGGGGAACCGAAGACGCCTTTTCATGATTACGGTGCTGCGATAGTGTCGTAAAATGCAAAAATCGTATTTAAATGTCTCCTTTAAAGCTGCACCTTCTTCGCAGTGACAAACGCCGTTTCCCTCAGTTCCGCGGAGGGTTTCCGGCCGCAAACACACTTCATGCAAATATGAGAACACGTTCCTCCGTGGATGCGGCGCCTGTTTACACCCTGAGCTTCAGGGGCTTGTGATGCCTCCGTCGCTTCTATCACGCCTGCAGAATGTCTCCGTTTGCTGTGGGCCCCTCGCTGTGATGACCCCGAAAAATGTTCCTATGGCCGGTCAGAGGGGCCAGTGAAAATCTCAGGGTGGCAATTCTTTATTAATGTCACTCATGATTTATTTATTTATTTATTAGGTCTGACTGAAGATGACGATATGGTTTGTATGAACTAAATATGAGACATTAAAGAAGGGGGAGCCTCTCTGGGGGGGCTAGCAGTTGACCAGTGGGATGAGACCAAAACGAGAAAAAGCGTTAATATGACATTCGATGACAGGAAACACAACAACAAAAGATGGGATTTTTAAACCATCAGTGTAGATCTTGCCGGTGGCACACTCGGAACTTTGATACAATTCTAACTTTAGAACGGTATAAATTATTTGAACATGCTTTCCCCCACCTCTGCACAGAGCGGCATTCCTACACTGATAAGTCACACTTTCATTGGCTCTAATTTGTCTGCGTCAGGGACTTGTAATACTTGTAATTCATTTCATTTCCACTTCACCCAAAACATCTATTTTCTTTTAAGGCACGGAACTAACAAGGGAGGAACACAGGCTAATTCTGCCTTGAAATTCTGGTCAATACCCAGGCCCTGTTAGGATATTTGATTAGATCTCAATACACTCGCCTCTCTATTGCCTGTGCTCTAAAAACCATTTCACTTGGGGACGTCGTGTGTGTGTGTGTGTGTGTGTGCAGTCAGTAAGAAAAGAGCGCCGCTTGTGTTTTCATCGATCGTGTCACTAAACCGCACATTTACCATAGCACATCTCGTACGTCGCCCTCGTCTCACTCGATGCCAATGAATCAAACGCTGCAGCGGGAGGTAAGCAGAGCTCATTAGCGGTGCTTTCCAGGGAAGCTCTCCCTCAAACATCTGACAGGCTCGTCCTGATCGATAGCTGTCTTTCTGCGTGGCGTCTGCCTTTGTCAGGGTTGTGACTAAGCCAAACATCGCAGCGCTTCAGAATAGACGAGCTGAGTTATTCTTTGCGCCCGACGCACACGTCATAATGTATACATGTATATGTATATTTTTTAGAATGGGTTGTCAATTTCGTTACGCGTTTCTTACACGATGATATGAAAGCTGAGAAACACACAGCCGGGGGGATGTACAGTCCATTCACAAAGCATCAGGACCGTGATCCTTTCTTTATTGTTCTGTCCATGTACAAAAAAATGTTTGAAATTAAATAATGACGTACGGACAATGAGCTTCAGTTCTCACATCAGTCAAGTAATGAATTAATTGGGCCCCTGATTAAAGACACAGAGTATTTGGGTATTTTTACAGCTTGGTTCCTTTTTCTCTTAGTTTTTGTCGTTGTAGCTTTTGCATATTTGGGTGTTTTGCAGCATCATTCCATTGTTTGTCCATCAACACTCATATACTTATTGTCCCGCTGCATTGACCGAACGTTGAGCCACTATATGTAAAAAAGTGCCAGAACTCCACAATCAATCCAACTGATTCATTCTAGAGCTAAAACTATGAAGACATAACACATTCAACTTCCGTATGAGACAAGCTCTTCGCCATAAAGCTAAATGTGGAAACGAGGCAGCATCCGACTGCCGGTGGATGCAATGGCAGTTTAACTATTTAGCCTAAACATAGAAAAAATATATATAGAAGGAAGACAAAACTGGCAGCGTGAATCAGGCAGAACTCAGTCTATTGTTTGTCTCTCCACAAAGTTCTGGCAACCTCAAGGTCATTCACAAAATGAGTGGCCCAGACTTCCTCTGAGGCATCATTCAAAGTCTGGCCAAAGGGCAGGAAGAGAGATGTCTTCAGTTTTTTTATTTCCTCATGACATCTCTCACTGGGGCAGGTCCACACAGACAATCACATTTCCAACTCAGAGAGAGAAGGATTTTTTTTTACTTGCGTATGCTTCATAGCTCACATTTATATAAAACCCTTATTTTCAGTTATTTTCTGACTCTGATCATGTCAGATATGGACAAAAAGCGCAGAACCGATTTGTGGTTATTTGGACAGGAGTGTCAGAAATATGTCACAATGTACCAGGAGCAGCTGTCGTGTTGTTAACAAGTCAAAATATCAATCGTCATAGAGGAAATTTTAAATGGGAACAATAACAATGTTGTGTTTAAGCTTCTTGTGTGGACGTCTCTCTGAATGTCAGTGTAACGATACGTAACAAAGGCCAACGATGCCGTGACATCATGGCCTGTGGGAACAGAAAAATCAAACTGTTCCGTCAATTACGCCGTCACTCAAGCTCTCGAGAATATGTTGACACGTGGCGTAAATGGTGAGTTGCAAATAAGTTGATACTGAGCGTATCATATCATAACATATTACTGTTCGATATATTGTTTTCCGCCGTAATATTTATTCCTGACCCTGTCCAGACTCTGGAACAGGGTCCTGACATGACCCTGGAATCAATCTGCTTTCTACACCTGCCATCCTCCCCAACCGTCTCCTGACAAACTCACTTTTCCTCAATAAAAGAACCGTTTGTGTCATTCACAGTATATGTCATATATTAACACATATCTTGCTACAAAAAACGTAATCACGTTTGCAGTTTAGTTTTGTGGGAACATATTTTTGATCACTCACTAGTTCAGGCATAAAGGACATTGCCATCCAACGTGGATGGCGTCTAACAACTTCCTCTAACTACGGCCAAAGAAATGTCCCCCTTCTGGGAGAAGAGGTCTTCAGAGTGCCCCTTGTGTTCGTGTCCCGCTGAGCTGGCCTCAGTGTGAGTCCCGCCGGGACGCTGGTCTAAATTAGCTGTGGCGTGCTGTGAAGCCCCTGCTTAATATGCCCCTGACAGAGCCAGAGCAAAGGAGAGACACATGGCGGAAACAGAAGACGGGAAAATGAGAAGAGGGGAGGAAACATCAAGAGGATGGAGTAGATGAAGAGGGGGGGAAAAAAAGGTTAATGGAGGGATCAATGAACGGAGGGAGCGAAAGACCGAGAAACAGTCCCACATGCAAAGACTTGGGGAAGGTTTGCAAAGACAAATGAGAGGAAGAAAAGGGAAATAGCATGAAAGTAAGCGAGAGAAACAGGCGGGCAGAGAGAATGCGAGAGGACATCACGGTCTATATTGAGTTGGCGGTGGCAGCGCCAGAGGACCTGAGCAGAACAGCCTTGGCATCGCCTCCTTGGCCAATTAATGTGAAGCTGTCTGGGTCCAGGGAAGCTATTAGACTCTGGAAGAGAAAAACACATTAAAAAAGAAGAGGAAGAAAGTTCAGTGCTGCTTCCCCACAGTGGCGCCTGTATGTAAAGCCCCTTGTTTTTCTTGACTGAATAATAGTCTTCACCCTCCTTCCCTCCCTTTTCAAAGCCTCTGGATGTGGGCAGAACATCTCCGCTTTATTAACCGTCTCACTAGAGACAGGACACCCTCGCCGACAAGCAGCAGCCTTTATTAAAGATGCCGCCGAGTGGAAAGGAGTGAGCATTGAGATTCAAATTGAGGGAGACAAGAAAACAGTGTGTGTCCATAGCTTTAGTTAGTTAGATGAGAGGATGAATTTGTATTGATGTTAATCAAACAAGCAACTGTTTCCGCCTTGTTTAATAACCATGCACACACACAACTGCACTGAATAACTGAGTGTCTGTGAGTGTTTGCTTGCATGAGCGTGTGTGTGTGTGTGTGTGTGAGTAAACATACAAAATCCGTGTGGAGTGTTTTCTCTTTTCTCTAAGAGTATTTATTATTAAAGGACAGGAAACATGAGCCAGCTGCAAGAAAACAGGGGATAACAACATAGTTTACATAATGTGATTCCGACGAGCGTGAACGGTTCAGCTCTAAACATTTAGTTAACTGTTTACACTTCGACAACCGGTTGATCCGGACTCACGCGCTAACGGGTAAGAACCAGCCCGCTGCTGCTCTCCCCGATTTAAATGGGCAGTTTAACACTCCGCTCAGCAACCTGCATTGCTGCCAAAGCGCCATCACCTTTGCAAATATGATATAAAAACAGTCAGGTTGTTTTAAACACTGGGGGGTTTTGTTCACGTTCCCTGAATCAAGGCGCAGATCAAAGGAATAAAACATGTGTTGGATTCCTCCTTCACACGAGTGTGTGATTACTTGCTGGACTGGAGTTTATTACTTGGAAGAACTCCATGCAACCGTTGGTGTGTGGAGCTTAAAATCGAATCAGCGAGAAGGGTTTGGTTTATATTTCACGTTATGAATTTTAAAATGCAGAATTAGTTTCTTTTTCTTTTTTTTTTGCTGCATGAAAGAACATTTGGTGGGAAAAAATCAATTAAATTATCCCGTCGTTATAGGAGATATTCGATCCCAGATTGGATCTAAATTAGCTTGGTGTGGCGCTGCATATGCCACTAAATCTCATCCAAGAATTTAAAGTTTTTTTTGAAACAGCTATGTAATCCTGGAAGTTATTTTCAAAGCCTGATTCTGTGGACAAACTGTGGGTCTATGCAGTGTTTTCATTTGGCACCACCAAAGTAAATGTTCTGCTTATACAATACTTGTACTTTTTTTACCCTTTGACACTCAGATCAAACATTCTGCAGTTCTGCCTTCATCAGGTCCACATTTTACTGCAGTCTCACCACGGCCTGTGTGCAGAAAGTGATTAAAAAGCAAAAAGCCGTTTGTCCAGGTTGTCCGCCGGCTGCTACAATCGTGTAATGTTTTCGGAGGTTTTCAGCCTCCACACCTGCCTAAACTTAAAAAAACAACCTCTGCATACAGACCACGGTTCTGTAACTCAGCACACTATTTTAGCACAGGTGAAAACAATAGCACACACTCACTTAACTGCATAACTGGGTACAGCCTGTGCCACTTGAATTAACCACCAACTGTCGAAACTCACCATGAATTAGTCACAGTTACTACACCAGAAGAAACTCTGCTCATGTCCCCTTCCAAATTCCAGCTTCCTTCGGGCGATACCCAGCACCCCCCAGTGTTTATTCCCTTACATTTCCTCCCTATTTACATGTTTCCTATTTACAATTAATTTATTTCATATTCTGTTATTGTAAATATTAATGGAAGTAATTCTTTTGTTGGCGATGGTTAGGAGAGGCGGTTAGCTAGAAAGTCAAATCTCTGTTTTTTCTGGCTAGACTTTGCATGTTCTCCCCATGTTTGATTGGGTTTCCTCCAGATTCCTCCCACAGCCCAAAGACATGAATGTCGGGTTAATTGGTGACTCTAAATTGCCTGTAGGTGTGAATGGTTGTCTGTGTATGTCTTTCTGTGTTGGCCCTGGTATAGACTGGTGAGGCCCTGGTCCAGACCCCCTCAACCCTGATCAGGGTAAGTGGTTAGGATAATAGATGGATAATTATTTTGTATTTTGAACACAGCGTAAACTGTCAATGATCTTTAGTTTGTGGTAACAGACACTACGACTGTGGCCGCTACTGACACTGAATTCTCAGTTGATCAGCCAATCAGAATGCCCAGAAATAATCCAGTGAGGATCATTACTGCTCACTGTCCAGCGCAGTGAATTTACTGTGCACATCTAAGAGATGGGACGGGCCGCCCCCTGAAAGCCATTCACACACACTGATGACGGCTGCCATGAGTAGCCAGGAGCAACTTGGGGTTCAGTGTCTTGCCCAAGGAATCTACAGCATGTAGCCAGGAGGAGCAGGGAACCACCCACCCTGTGGTCTGTGGACGACTGCTTCCTGTTTGTAATATACCTATGTGTGAGCAGGCAACTATCGCTGGATTAATTTTAGAACTGAAGAAACGTCACGATTATCAGGGGCTGCTTTTTAAAAACTGGTTGTTGAACTAATAACAATTAATGAATTAAGGTATTCAAACATCCACCGTTTACAGGCCTACTAACCCTGCATTATTAAGAGGAGATCAAAGACGATTCAATGACAAAAAATATTTTTCAAACATTAAACAGATGCCAGTTTTTCTTAGTTATAGCTGTTAAATAACAACGTGTTTAGTACAATTGACATTTCTATCTGCTTTCTATCTATTATTATTTTTGTGACTTTATCTTAAATAGACAGCAAAGACATTTTGGACGGTACGTATTGGCAGATACACACTCCACAGGTAAAACACCATGGCCCCTCTCAACACGCCCACATTTGTCTCCATGCAAACTTGAGGACAAACTGGTTCCTGGCTTGTCTCTGCCTGTTATTCAAGTTCACTGCCAGAGCGACAAAGCCATGGTCCTCATTTTCAGAACATTCCTCATCCTTCAATGGACTGTAGACATCCCCTCCAAACCATCTTGTCTTTTGTCCAAAATTTGTTTTGTGGCCAGAATCAAATATATTTGCCATTCCTCTGATCACACTGAGCTAGTTTGATAAGCGGTATTTTGTGTCTTCTCTCAAATGTCCCTGAGATCTAAACCCTTGTCCTCAAGGACCAGTGACCTGCTTGTCCAACCTACCAACCGTTGATTACCTGGGTCAGGTGTGGTCAGTCACTCAGTCAAGTGGGAAGACACAGCCACAGTCATCAACGACAGGAAAACACTTCACACAAAGAATGTGTGGAAAGACAAATTCCAGTCCCCGTTCTGTTTGGAGGCCTTCATTACATAATCCTGCCTCCGGAAGTGTTTCCCCACATCAGAGAGTTTTCCTTTCCACTGCGTGTTACAGAAATACCTGAAAATCCTGTTTTACAAATGCTTCCAGTCGACTATTTGCATATTTGTCAATTGTTTTCTCGCAAAGAATTGATATTTAGTCGTCACGACGAACCCGGGAGTTTGCAACCGTGTTACGAAATGCAGCTACAGAACAAATATTAGCATGTGAAAAGATGAGATGAGAAAAGGACACGATCAGTTTGTATTTAGTTTATATTTTCATGCAGTTTGCTCTGAGTGGCTGTAACGAGTCGCAGCAGCGGTGCCAGCGCCGTTTTGACCCGCTGACAGAATCGGAGATGTGAGTGGCAATTCAGAGGCCTGGAGCCGGGCCAAAGTAACCACCCTCTGGATGGACCCTCTTCTGTCCATCTGTCCTTTCTGTTTGTTCTCCAATTTGCTCACAGTGTCAGGGTGAAGGGCACTTTCATGTATCTCATCAGCCAAAATAAGTCGACCGCTCTCCGCGCTCCGAACTGCTGGGACGGTTCTGCCGTCTGGCCGCCCGCTTCCGAAGAACTGTGAAATTTAGCTATTTTCGGCAGTTAAGGTGTAAGAAATGTGTCAGCTCCAGTTAGCTGAGGCATACAGTGTTCTACTATCATACTGTATATCATTAAAGGAAGACTTTGGCCTAAAACTGCCGTTTTTTCCACATTCATTTATACGTCTGAGCTCACATTAACTGTTTCATACATAATCCAGCTTCAGTCCAATTTATTCGGTCAGATAAAGCATAAACGCAGTGAAAATAATTTGCACAGAAATTAGTCTGAATAATGACTCTTCCAGTTGAGGCTGATCATATCTTTCCTATCTGTCTTCCCACAGTGGATTGGCTGCAGCACTCTCCTCTGATTACATCTTTTTCTCCTCCTTTTGGTCCAGATTCTGCCTGTTTTGCAGCCGGTGCAGAGCCGTCGCCCGCTGCCGCTTCCCCAAATCATCTTTTTGCAAAGCTGTATTGTTGTCATCTCACACACACAACGACACACACACACACACACTGACTTCACAGCAGACTGTGGTCTTATCTGGTCAGGTGTGTTTACCACTGCAGTGCACTTTGAGCTTACGCTGCAGGTGCCCAATATTTTGCTTGGAGATAATTTGAGGGATTTGTGCCTCAGGTATATTGTACTGTAGCCATCTTCCCATTTTGAGGAGCACACTGGAGATAAGTGCGTAATGTGTTATCTATGATAGTCTGTTCATTTTATTGTCACGGAGTTTATCAGTCAGTCACTTTGAATCGATTGGCACAAAAGGGCAAAGACTAGCAATAATAATAATAATAATAATAAAGTGAAGTCAAACTGAAATAAGGATCATTTTTAATGTTACGAGAGGTCAGAAAAGTAATGTCAGGCTATACTTTAATGTAAGCATGAACAAAATCCATCCACAGTCCCTCATAGCACCTCATGTTCTCTACATCCCAGTGCAGCAGTATGAATAACTTTAGAGGTGCAGGTGTAAGGTGAAGGGGGTTATTATGAAGAGCCTGACGTGCCTGACAACCTGATGAGAACTGGTGATTAAGGCCTACGCTGTATCTCATCTCATGCTGATGTGCTCTCGTGTGCTGGACCTGCCAGCCGGGCTCGCACATGATGACTCTGCTGTGGTAAGGAGCTGTCAGCGCTATAGAGGCAGACGCTATAAAAAGATCTATCACTGGCAGACCAACCAAAGATCTGCCGTTCCACCGAGGAGCTTCATTGACAAATGGCCTCACATCTGTGTGACACCTGTGAGCAAAACAAATAAATGAACGGAAGTTAAAATGACGTCTCTTCCCTTGTCAATTGTGCAGATGAAACCTGTAACTTTTGTTTAAATCCCCCCAAAAAAATGCTCCAAAACGGATGTTTGTGTGCAGATGTGCTGTTAAAGGGCTCTGTGATCAATCAATCAATCAAATCAATTGATTGGCAGCTTATTTAAATGCAAATGAGCTTCTAATTCCCACGCATGCTCCAAATAACAGACAACAGATGACCTGTAAGATTTAGGTCTCACAGGTATTTGTCATGTGGGTCTCGACACGGTGAACAAAAACTGCTTCTCCACTTCTAATACACATGCACTTGTAGTTGGTTAAGTGTTAAGTGTTTTTGTTCTGTAGTAATTTTAAATGAAGAATACACAGTCAATTTGTTGTTTGCTAAAATTAATGTACACCATGCAACACGTGGTTTCTCTTCATTGTTGATCAAAATGATCCATATTCATTGAACAGATATTTAGTATTATTCTTATTTCAACGGCAGGGTGTAGCAGAGAGGAGCAGAGTACTGAGCGATTCAGTTAGATTCTTATACTAAAATAATATGTTTAATCATTTTCTAAATTATAGTGTCTTTATCGAACCCTGTGCAAACATTTTCAATTAATTATGTCTACTTGCATGTGCTGTGTTTGTCAGTTTCGTTCTTCGGACGTCTGTTTCTTCGCTGCTTCTTCGAATGCTCGTTAAAGAACATGTTCCATGTTCGAAAGTCCATAGAACATGTCGAATGTCTCGACTCAAATGAATGAATGTCTTTCATTGACATGTTGCACATGCTGCGTTGCCTCTTCCTGAATTCAGACCGCTGTACGTTATGGTAAAGTTATGATAAGTTATGGCAATTTGTAGCATTTTAGCATTAATAGCGACTGTTCTCATTTAAACTGATGTCTCGACCAAGCCTTTAGAAAAAACTGACCTGTCACCTGCTTCAGTTGAACGGTGAATCCGACTGACGCGGTTTTAAATCAGGTGTCAGGATGACGGACAGAACTCGAGAAGTTTTTCTGTTGGGACTGTTGTGAATAGAAAACATTTAGAAAAGTTCGACAGACTTTTAAAAAATGTTTTTTAAAAATGAATCTACAAAAAGCTACTTCCTGTGTTAATTTCGGAGACATACATATTCAGGACATTATGTCAACGTTAAGTGTTAATGTAATGTTTTTTTCAGCTCTCTATATTGTTTATGCGTGAGTATAGAAGCTGTAAAATTTTAATATCTTTCAGTCTTCAACTTTAACTTCTACCACTCAAAGTTTAAAACATCACAGGAGGTCCGTCATTTCGAGCAGTGTCTTTCCTCCCGCTGTGACTGCATGTTCTTAGTGACTCTGAGACAGAAGACGAATTCTTTATTAGATACTTTGACAGACGTCTTTTTATTTGCTGAGTTTTTTTAAAAGCCTGGAATGCTAGAAAAAAACACATTATTAGATGATGGATGAAACTTATTTCTCGGGAAATGTATAAGAATTAAACTGAGCGTTTCACAGAGGAGTTTGTGTGTAAATGCATTGTGCAGTTGGATCTCTACACCAAAAATTAAAAGGAGGTTAATGATCAGAGTCAAAGTGATTTGTACACAGCTGAATTAGATGTGCAAACATCGAACAATATGCAGTCAAGTACTATAATTAAGTGCAGGGCTTGAAAACATGAATATTTCAGAAGCCACAGATGACACAACGGCCCAACCACAAGAAAAATGATTTTCAGTTTACTGCAATTCGTACAACACAGACATGGTCATGAGCAAACTGGTCAACAGCCAAAAAGAACAGTTAGAGTGAGGCACAATCAATATCAGCAATGTCTAGATGATGTGTTGAAGTCCATATGGCCAAGTTGCCATTACACCAAGAGGAAACTTTTCAATGGTGACGTCTGTTTGGCAATGGCGGGAACAGGTAACTGGTTAAGGGTCAAGATATCCCACAGCAGCATTACTGGCCTCATCGTTGACACACAGGAATTCCTCGGGTGGTGTGTGTTTGTCTGGAGGATTTAAACAGTTTGGTCACAGGGTCAAACTCGGGCTTCATCAACCCGGACGGACGTCGACCTCGTACTCACGAACGGTGGCTTTTCAGCAACATAAGCAAAAGCCATAGCAACACTTGAAGAGGTTCATGTGGAGAAAATGATGGTGGCAACATAAAAGGCAGCTTTGTATCTGTGGAGAGTTTCTGCAGAAATTATTTGGTCACACACCATTGGCGATACGCAGGATTGCGTCTCACATATCGCACAGATATATATTTTTTTACGTGTACAACAGATGCTCCAGATCCATACGGGCTAATCGAGGGCACCATTTTGCAGTCGTAACAGCAACTGTTACTGAAAACTTGTGTGGGGAAGCTGCTCTTCTGTGTAAACGAACCCCCCCGCCGCCCCTCTCCCTGCAGAACTTCACATTGTCGTA
The DNA here is from genome assembly GCA_033026295.1 of Channa striata. Taxonomy (NCBI): domain Eukaryota; kingdom Metazoa; phylum Chordata; class Actinopteri; order Anabantiformes; family Channidae; genus Channa; species Channa striata. Next base: position 26,729,691 of record CM065171.1, read on the forward strand.
GCTGAAGAACGATTAGGTGCATTTTCTTGCACATGGAAATACTGCAGTATTTGTTTACCTGCGTGTTGTATATGTTATTGCCATTTTTTCAATAGTTCTCATGTACTTCTTCTACCATTGGTTGCACTGAAGGCAGTTGGAGAAAAGAGAAACATATTTGACATGGGGCAGGTTCTTTCTAACTCTTTCTCCCATTTGCAAAGTTATTTTTATGATTATAATTGATCCATAGAACTTACGCTGCACTCTTGTCCAAAAAAAAACCTTATCCATATGGAGTAACTTTAATGAATGACCTCATTCCAAATATAGCATTTAGCAACGCAAGATCAAACTTTCCACTTTTCTGTGCCATCCGTTTGAATTTGCGTTCAACTTTTGGGAGTGTGCGCATAAAAAAAAAAGAGCAATCCCAACAAGAAATAACAGTATATTTTCTTTCAATTGAGCTCCAGCAGAGAGCAGCCCAGATGGCCCAATCAGAAAAAACAAAAAAGTCGGGCAGTTGCATCTGGAGCCAGAAGGCCAGATGGAGAGTGGTGCAAATATGGGTTGAGTCATAAGAAGAACAAGGGAAAAAGTGAATGGCAGGAATGTCACATTTGTGCCCGTGTCCCTTTTGTCATAGTGGTTGATGATGACAAGTTTGATGCCTAAGATGAAGCCAGGAGAGCATCTGATTATCTCAGCACTCTGCTTTCAGTTCTGAGTTAACGTATAACTTCCAATCCACAGATTGCAGCAGCAGCAGCACACTGCACAGTCGCAGCACTTTTTTTTCCAGTTTGCTTGAGGGTTTGTAACGGGAAAAAAAACACATGTCACCGCCTACACTGCTGAATCTAAGGCAGGATTTGTCACAGTAACTCAAAAAGTAAACACGCACAGCAAGTTTCTGTGGTGGAGATCGCAGCGCTCGTCGCAGTCATTGCAGAATGTCGTTAGGCAAGATGTGCAGACGCCAGGAGCCGTGGTTGGACTCGGAGTCAGAGACGCGCTGAGGTTTTCTCTGCAGACAGAAACTCAAGGGAAAGACTGAACTTTTTCGCCCAGCCAGAAAACATATCAGCATTTTATGTATGTACATAAAGTGTACGGTCCAATCAATGCAGTTTGCCACAGGCCGACATCAGTTAGGTCGGAGCACATGTCACACCAAAGCATCTGAAATCGATCGGATACGGTTGTTCGATAAATGGCGTCAAGACGTGTTTTCAGTTCCTCATTCTCGACGTTCATGTGCACTAATGGACAAAAACATTTTATCCAAAATTTAATCTACAGGACAGTAGTAGTGTGCAAATGTGTGTATATATATATATATATATATATATATTATCCTATTTTCCATCTTTATTCTATGTTTTCCATCTTCATTATTTTCTTTTAATTTGTCTTATTGTTTTGGTGTTTTATTGTCTGTTATGCCTTGTCATCAACGTCTCAATCATCTGTGAAGCTTTTTGAAATACATGAAACATGTATATACATGTCTGTATAGTCTTTATTATGTAAAGTGCCTTGACATGACTTTGTTGTAAATTTGTGCTATATAAATAAAGTTGAATTGAACTGAATGAATGGGGGGAGAAAAAGATCCGGCTTTTACACTCGTGCCACTTAAAGCCCAAACAGAAGCATGTTCAGCTAAATCTCCCTCCTCAGAGCAGATTACTACGAAATACTCAGCAAAACCAGGGTGAATGCAAGACGGCAAAACAGGCACTTTGTGTGGTCACAGGCAGATAAGAGGTCACACCCCATCTGTCCTGGCTCGAGTCCTGGTCCCGCTGAAGCGTGAAGCCTAGGTAGGAATTAATGTGGCTACTTTTCGTCTTCTAATACTACAATTTACAACTATTAAACGTAAATGAAATACACTCTGAGCTGCAAATATAGTGAGCCATGCGTATTGGCAGGTTTTGCTGTGGGAATTAACAGGATCGTGGATGCAACATATTGGGGTGGATGGATGATGGAGGCCCAGGACTGTTGGAGTTTGACACCAGAGGCCTGTGGGTGGTTGGGCTGAGGCCACAAAGGCACTTTGGTTAAAGCTACAGTGTGCAGCGTATTATTTAAATAGAAATATGCTCCAACACTTCTCCTAATGTGGAGAGGTGCAGTGAAAGCTTCAGATGACTCACTCGTTCAACAGCTCTTGCAGCGTTGCAGAGATGGTCACTTCTAAAAAAAAGTGTTTTGAGCAATACTAACCAGTCAGAAAAAAAGAACGATTTCTGCTTAAGTATTATAATTATTTGGATTCTTATTTGTTGCAATTTCACAACTACGACTACCTGAAAGTTTGTGTGTGCCAAATATGAGGGAAAAGCGTATCAGAGCCGAGAGGACTGATTCCATGTCCTCTGTTATGCACGCTGTCTTTTTATTTTGTCCACATGTCCTTATTGTGCTAATAGACAAATGTTTTCCAGTCACACAAAAATGTATTTGGGATGTGATGTCATTTGGTTGTATAGAAACGCGGTCTTGAGGACAGGGCTGGTTTTAATGTTCTGTCTGCATGCGTTTCCTCCCACAGTCCAAAGACACGCACGTTTGGTTATTTGATGACTTTAAATTGCCTGTGGTTGTCTGTCTGTGCATGTCTTTCTGTGTCAGCCCTGGAGTCGACTGGACACCTGTCCAGGGTGGACACCCGATGGCAGCTTAGACAGGGTAGGCCGTCCTGCAGATCTTTGTTCAAAGCGCCTTTAAGAAACGAAGCAGGCGTCTGTTAAACGACCACTTGGTTTCTATGGCTTCAGTTTAGGGTGTAAATGTGCATCAAAGCTTTTAAACTTCCCTCTGACTTCAGTTTGTTAAAGTGTTTCTCTGCTTTTAGCTGAAAAACACTTTAAACACAATCAGGCATAAATGAAATATCACGGTGTCCTTAACGCCAGATGATGTGCATCAAGTCCCTAGTTACAATAGGTCATATTTAACGTCTGTTGTGAGCGTTGAGGGGTTGGTGGCACAGACCGTATCATGTGTCTGCCACAAAATGTTGACCATTTATTTTAGTAAATGAAATAAATATGAGCAGCCAAATAGCATTTTAACAAAGCCCCATATTGCTTTTTAAAGTGGTCTCTGTTTTTCCTTCTGTCCTCACACGAAACACAGAACGTGGCGCAGACGTGCAGTTTCTCACGGCATCAACATGAACACATCTCATTGGGGTTTTCCTGGGAGACAGACAGAGCAGCATTAAAAATAACCGACTCCATCCCTCCGGTGGGAACAAGGAACATGCCTCCATCCTCCAAGGATCGCTCTCCGATAACTAGTGTTTTTCTTTACCCCAGCGTAAAAAAAGGTCAGGACCTGACTCGGTGCTTTACACGCCCACAGTAATACTTCCCGGAGCGTAGCGCCACACCAGCTAGCCCACAAGCTAATTAATCCAACCTGCCTTACAACAACCCGTCAAGCACTTCATCAGCGCCGGTCAGCAGCTGCGGTAAAGGGTCAGCGCTCCTCAAACAGCCAGGCCGCTGAAGCGTGAACGGAGCGAGGTGAAAGCAATTTCGAGCAAAGACAGAGCCGCCTGTCGTGAGGGAGCCTGTGTACACACACTCCTTCAGTTTTCGAGCAGATAGTGCTCGTGGGTGGATTTACCTCGGAATGGGCACCAGCAGACAGCTGTTTCCTGTATTATGTCTTTTAATTTTCACTGTACTTTGCCAGAGCTCCGGCTCAGATCCACTGTTGTTTAATGTGCAGCTCAGGGTCAGTTTTTCCAGGGATCCCCGTCATAACAATTGAACAGATTAGCGATCTCGTTTCAACAGGCTCATCGGATACAACCGTCCGCGATCAGTCACGGATCATCCACATCCATCCAGATCACACACTCCATCTTGGCCCTCGCTCAAAGTGCCAGAGGCCAATCAATGGAATGCTTATAATGAATTGATTCCGCCTTAAATGCGGTTAAAAGTTCAAGCCCGTGCTTAATTAAATATGTCGAGCTTGGTGTGGCGCGGCTGTTTTTTAAATGTATTTACTTTTTGATGAAGACTCACATACCGTAAAAATGTGAGGTGAAAACAGACGCTGCACTGTCTGTGAGGATCTGGGATAAATGATGGCGGTTCTTTCCAAACAACGTCTGGTCTCTGCATGGGAAACAAAGAGGAGGAACAAATAAATTACCATGAAATATTTCACCCAGGTGTGTTTGGTTTAAAGGGCCGTTGGGGCGACGGCAGTCTCGCTCAGTAGATGCACCATGATGAGGATGGACTACCCTGCCGGAAACAAGCGAGAGGATTATCGCAGGTGGTACTTTTCTGCGTCTTGCTTTTTGTGGCCTTATTGATTGCTGTCTCATTCCAGCACCTGAAAGAGCTCTATCAGGCAATTTAGTAAGTGTTTAAAAAAAGAAATGGAAGATTGTTGCAATTTATTATCTCCTCTTATTCCTCTAGGGAAGAGTTGGATTATTTAATGGGGTTTTGCCACGTTTACAAAAAAGTCACATTTTTGCTGTAGAACAGGACAGTTGCATTTTTCAAAAATTCCTATCATTGTAATAAAACAAAAACAAAACATTATGAACTAATTATATTATGGACTGGTAGATGACTGTGGACTGGACACTGGTATTTCCTTAATGGTATATAGCTGGTCTCTAAGAATTAGAGCTTAAGAAGCTGCACACATGGAAAGGTGGCCGGCGTTCGGAGCCCCAAGCTTGGACGACAGTGGATTTGGCAGCAAGTGGCAGCGGGATCAGGGCTGAAATAATGGAGAAAATGGTGCAGGCGGTGAAGGCTGTGATTCTGGTGAGGTGGTGCCGAAGCAGGCAAACGGGGGCGGGACAAACAAGCAAACAGGAAGCGCAGGATTTGAAATAGAGGACAGTGGACAACATAACAAAATAAAAGCATGGAAATCATGACAGACATGGACTATGACTAATATTATCGCAATACACAATACATATTTTGTTATTCTGATATCTTGATAATAAAAGCTGCGACATGTGTCTACATTAAATCTGATTAGTGGTTTCCAACTAATCCTGATTTAAAATCCTGATTTTAAATGCTGTTACCAACAGCACTATTCCCCATTTTAATAAAACCGGTGCTATGAGAATAAAAGCATTTGGGTCAAACCTCGACAGTAGGACAATGAGCAGCTCATTGTTTTTGCTGCAGGCCGCTGTCCTGGGGACGAAATCACGGCTGCAAGCAGGATCTCTTCCTGCCATCAGTCAGGATGAGCCCACCCTGACTGCGAAACCCATTTGTAAATGATGTTTAAGACCTATACAAAGGCTGGAGCCTATCCCCTCTGTCATTGGACAGCAAGTACGCAAAGAGATTCAAACCGGGGACCTTCTAGCTGTGAGGAAGCAGAGTCAACCACTGCACCACCCTGCTCATAGATCACGTAACACCTTGTTACTGTCATACTCACCTTCATCACTGTGTCTAGTGATCCTGAACCCCCCTGCCGGTCCGGAGGTTGAACAGATGGAAGGCCCCCATCCAGCCCCCCACCATCCTCCAATATTAAATAAAGTTCATTACCTTTCAATTCCGATGTCCTGTATCTCCTTGGATCCACTTGTCAAAGAGCTTACGCTGCACGACAGCGTCTTGTCTGATTAGGCCCGTGTCTGGTTAAAACCACAAAGTAATACAACAGCAGCAGGTCTTTTCTGCCGTGTCTGAACATCAAATCCATCAGAGACTCACTGGCTTTCTCTAACTAGAGCCAAGCAACGATTATACAGGAACAAAGGATCCGGTTCACCCCAGTAAACCCAAAGAACAACCGCAAGAGGTAAAGATTGTATGTGAAGACAGTTCACCACGTCACAGGGAGTCTGCATCAGGAGAATATAATGGGGCTTTTCAGAGATTCAGCATTTCATGTTTTACATATTAACTTGCCTGAAACCAACGGCGCTAAACATTTGTCATTCGTTTTACGTTTGTGCGGCCGACTCTGCCGTAGCATCACATGCACTCGAGCGCAAAACAGCTCGGCTTCATTCTGCTCCGAGCAGTAAATGTAGTGATCACGGGACGCACGTACACGCACGCTGACAAGGCATTACACAGCCCGGGGTACCCGGCCTTCTACACCGAACCATTATGCAAGATTTCTGCCTCCCGCTGAATGCAGGTGGGATGTGGGACCTACTTATTACAGCCCAGATGTGCATGTAATCCATCACTGTCTCCCCGGCCCCCCTCGTACTCTGGAGGGTGTCTGGAGCACGGCCCCCAAAGTGCGGCTGTGCGGATGCTATTTTGTTTTCATTTTTTCTTTGTTTTAGCTCTGAACTAATGGTCTTTTTCATGCAAATCCTCCGTCTGTCCTGACTGGATTTTTCTCCCCGTGTCACTGGTTCGTGCAGCATTACACACAGGAAAACTCACAACGGCGGCGAGCATCTTTGAGTCCGGCGACAGTATTTTTGTCAGGCTCTCGAAAACTAGTTGAACTTTTAGCGTGTGAGTTGTAGATGTCAGTAAACCCCCCACGTCTCTGCCAGCACCACTACGCTACAGATGGTGTGGCAGTCGAGTGGTGGCACATTCATTATTCCTGCTGCTCGTTATTTACTCATTATATGTGTCACTCTTCATCCCCTGCATCAAAATTAATGATTTGTTTTGCTCTGTGTGATTGGCTTCTCGTTGCCAAAACGTGATTTTGCTGTGCTGCTATGACCAAACAAATTTTAAGATGATCTTGTTAAGCTTCACCCCCACAGCCGCATTTCGCCCCGGTAGCTTTGCATCAGTGTTTTCAGGTTTCACTGTACGTGAGAGAACCGGGCTTCCTACCGTCTTATTGATTCGGTTTCTAAAAGCCATAATCCCGTCTCCAAATGTCACTCACGCAGCTCAAGTGTTGCTACAGCACAACAGGCAATTAGAGCGTCAGGTTATGATTGCTTTTATATGCTGGTACAGTCCCATCACTCGAGGCCTCTGGAGAGTCGAGTGGCGAGTAAAGCAGCAGCGTGATGCTTGTCTGAGAGTTTGAGTGTCTGCCGCCCCCACACAGTCCCCTCACTCTGACACGCTGACACCACAGGCTGATTTGAGAGGCTATTTACAGTTATCTTTGCTGCAATGTGAAGACCAACGTGCCTTGTCGTAGTTAAAGGACCAGGCCGATTCTGACTTCCTGCAGTCGTCCAATTTTGCAAAGTTCAGTGCCGCAACCAACACGTCTCCCTGCAATTATCTCTGAATCAAATCTGCAACTGAGCAACAGTCACATGCGTGAAACTCTGCATAGATTCAAAACTGAACGCTGTGGGCGTGTGCACAAACGCAGCAGCGTGCACCCGTTTCATTTCCACCACATTCATAAAGACGCGTGTGCACATGTATCAGCTGTATAAATCTCAGTCAGGGTGGAAATGAGCAAACGTGCACAAGCCTCGTCTCCAGGCCCACAGTTCACGAGAAATGTTCCCTTAAACATCACTTTGCGTGTTGGCACTCGTGGCTCCTGACGCTCATCACAACTGTCGTTATGAATGACAGTCGCTGAAAAGAGGGACGAGGTTTTACTGACTGTACATCAGCAAATAAGATCAATTATTGTATTAATATATGATAAGGTGTCTCACGTTACTTTATATTTATTCTCTCTTGATCAGTTGGATCGGGATGTAAACGCACGCCACATAGTGAGTGTGAGGCGAGCACTTCCTTCCTGCACTGTCTCTGTGTATTACCAGTTCATGTGCAGGAGACGCTGGTGGTTTTCAGAACACATTGTTTATACATCCGGCCCCTGACCCATACGTCAGTTCTGAGAGGATGAACGAGCGAGGTGTGAAAGGTTGTGTCAAATTTATGCACCAAAAAACAAAATCATGGTGGATAATTGGAAATTAATTATTAATCTATTTACGGTTCTCAGTCTTGTTTCACCTCCTGCCTGCCCTTATTTAATTTTTACCAGCGCCACATCCTTGAATTGGTATAAACATATTTGTTTACCCGTTGCACATCGCGAGTTGCCGGGTACCTGGAGGACTCGGGTTCGAGACGCCCCGGTATCTGTAAAACCACAGGAATGCTAAGCAGCTTCATCGAGCTCAGTGTCGCCAAACTATTTTCTCTGAACACAAAGCAATTAAGCCCTCGGTACATTCCTCTCCCAACAAAACGCTTTGCTTTTCTTTGTTCGTTTACATTGTCCTTTACTCTACTAAGCAAGGCTTTACATACTTTGGTCCAAATCAATACTCAGATGTACCAATAAATTGCCTTCTACTGCTGCCCAACACACTAATGAACAAGTAGCTGAGCTGAGGGGGTTCAGGGATCAATTTCATCTTGTTCCCAGTAAACTCTTTAGTTTGCTGGTGTTCCGGCGTTAACCTGAGGGGGGAGTGGGCTCCCCGTGAAAGCCAGGCCCTGTGTGAAAGGTGTTGCTGTGCTTCATCACTACCGAGCACTTTTCCCACCGCCGTAACGCCGCACGCTCTTCCTGCTCCCGCCTCTCTGACCCGAGCTGTGTCAAGCGTTGCAGTAATTCCCCAATCAATACACTCTGTGTCAGCTACAACATGCCAGGAAAGCAGGAGGCCAAAACGAGGAAGAGACCTCACCCCCCCCAGGGCTAATCTATCACTGAATCAATTTAAACAATGACACCAGATGACAACAGGCCGGGCGATGTCATCTTTCATCCGGAGCCGCCGAACGAGCCGGGGGTCTGCGTTATTGTATGTGGCTGCCGTCGTGGACAAATGTTACCGATCCTGCCGCCGTTCTTCAATGTGTCCACGTAATGAGAAGAAGAGCGAGGTCAGAGATTCATCCTGAAAGCAGTGAAGCAGAGCTGACGGTGGACAGAATCCCAGCTTCTGCAAAAATATACTTTTTCACAAATTAACGGAGGGAGAGACGGATGAATCCATAAGTAGATAAATACAAACATGCACTCAGTCACTGGCATGAATGAGAAGTTCAGACAGAGATCAGCAGATTCACTGTCGGCCAACATCATCACATTTGCTGCTTGATCACATTATAAAAAACCATCTTTTGTGTATCACTCACACTTTGCCAATTACAGGGAAACAAAGACGACTTGCTGTGAGACAATTTTTAAAATATGGCAGAAGTGGTGATTTTGTAATTTTGGCAAAAAGAGTCCTGCCTCACTTCCTGTTTTACCTGCTCCATCTTTGCCCTTTGTCATTTCCTACTTGCAGGACGATTTCTGTTTCGCCTCCAACTTTCTCTCTGCATAATCAGCTTGAATTCATTTCACCTGTTCACCTGCGTTTGTCTGCCCTGATCTTCTGCCGTTCTCCGGTCAGTTGTTTTCTGCCCGTTATTAAGTTTCCTATCAGCCTGTCGTCATTCACCTGTGCACTTCTGCATTTCTGGACTCATACAACAATGAAATAAAATAAAGATTTGGATTGAGGACAACTGAACTCACTCTACAAGGACTCACCCACCAACCTCCCATCGATGGACAGTGATCTTCAAACCCCTTGTGATTTCCCCAGTATTTCTGTCTCCTCAGGTCTCCACATCTCCGCCCCCATCTTCATTCCTCATGGGCGGTATTTACTTCAGTCACTATTCACCTTCATGGGAAGACTTCATAACCTTTCCTCAAGTCCACCAACCACTCCCTAAATCAGAAAACATTACTGTGTTTCTCCCGTACTCTTGCCTCTCCTGTCAAAGTGACCACGACTGCCACCAACAGCACCTACCTGAAGGTTCCCAGGAACACAATCCATTTCAGGGAAAACCAGCCTTCCTGTGTTTGCATATCCAAGTGTTTAATATTAATTTACCCACAAAAAGCAAAAGAAAATGTGGACAAAAATTTATAAAACCGGGCAACCTATAAGATTTTGTCCAAACTGAGCCATTTATGTCCGAATGAAGAATCCCTCTCCGACCAGAGGTGAAGGCCTCAGGCACAACCCGTCTCCCATTTTCCACGCTGCCCTTTTATCCATCCCCAGGGAGATTGGGACCACGACCCCCATCTTCGGGGATTAGCGGTGCTAGGGTCGAAATCGTTACATCTTGATGACTCCATGCGGTTCTCACCTCCCACCTTAATGAGCCTATTCAGGCCAGAGTGGAACAAAGACCCGCTCCGGAGGATAGAACTGGGTTCCCTAGGCGCTTTTATTCCGACTGAAGAAGCTGCTTGGATGAATAGTGAAATGTTTCCAAGAAAAAAGTCCTTCATTCTCCAATCTTAGGATGAAATCAGGATGACTGAGAATCTTCACCAGCAAACGAGTCATTTGTTTTAATTATAACGATAAACATAATCACATCAACGGAGTTGTACCTCAGGGTGAGACATTTTCGAAAACAGCCTCTGTTTGATGATTAATTTTAAAACACAGCACCACATGAAAAATATCGTGCTGAAACACGTAACTGATGTCTCCTGATACTCTTGTTTGGCTACGACTGCACTCCGTCACCTTATCACCAGATAAACACACACACGTGTAAGGAGGTGACGGGTACGGATGGATAACGGGCGGCTCAACAAAACAGTCTACGGTCTGACATCACTGTCAGGTGATGCACAGTTACACAGAGCGTTCTTTGGTGATAAACCTGGATCCCATTTGCTTGTTAACTTGCACGTTGTCAGCTATTTCTGCTGTTTTGTGGTTTTCAATTTGCAGCGTACTGTATTTGAAATGCAGCAGAAAGTGTCATCGCTTGGTTTTTATTCCACGGCCCTCAAATTTCAAAACAACACAATCGTATCTTAGGTCATGTATGCTGAACATGGTTGATTAGCTGGATGCAGATGATGCTGGGGACTGTTTACTGCTCTAAAGTGATGCATTAGCGACGGGATTACACAATAGGGGGGTAAAACATAGTTACAGGTAATCTGCCCAACAATACTGCACGTGACATGTAAATTTAACAAAATGTGGAACCTACTGCAGCTAAAGGGTTTAGAGCTGGTGTTTTTAATCTCACTCAAGTATTTTTATTTGAGTCGTATAGATGTCAGTAAACCACATCAACTTCAGACCTTGAAAATGACAGCATATGGAAAATATCTTGCTATGTGGTTAATTTTCTCAAGATCAATGAAGGCATGAAGCTGAAAAACAAGCTGAAACTAAGCAGCGCTGGTCTGCGTTTATACCAAGAAAGACATCAAGTGTTTTTGTGGACTGCAGCCTGTCAAGTTAAGACCATGAGAAGTGAGAGCCAGCCTCCCAGCGTATTATAGCATCATACATCAGATGGTGTAGAGGGAATCCTTTGCCCACCTCAATCTTCGCTGTCCTGCGCGGTCAGCAAATGTAACGGCTCAGAAGAAATATGGATTTCACTGAACAGAGTGAAATGAAGAGAGAAAAAAGGGGAGACGTTCACTTTCTTCCCTTTCGTAAAGTGCCTTCTCATCATCTGATGCCTCATTTAGCCAGATTGCTACTTGTGTGCATACGCTGTGAATGCAAACTGTTACTGTACACACTGTCTGAGTGACAAAGGAATCAGTGAGAGGTACGGTGTGTGTGTTGGGGGTAAGCCTGATTGTTCTCGAATGAGTTGCAGGGATAATAAGCAGACAGGAACCTTCAATTCGTCGAACGACTGGCTGCCTGATGGACTGATTTACTGACTATCTGCTTGGTTGACTGGCTGGTTTTTCTTCAGCCTGGGAATCACTTTTAGCTGCTCATCTTTGACTCATGGTCCCGCTGTAAAGATACCATCCCTGCGACAAAAGTGTCCTGCACCGTGCAGCTTCATCTCCACAAACACACGGAATAAAAGGGAAAACGGTGTGTGTTCACTGTGTCAGTCGCAGTTGTTTTGTGTGAACTGATTAGATTTAAGTGGTCAGAGAGCAAAGGCCAAGCTCACTGTGAGCTCTCATCTGTCCCATTCTCATTATTATTTATTTCATTATCTCTCAGGGGAATTTCATTACATTTGGCCCCATCAACGTCATCTTGGGCTCGCGGATGAACTGATTAGAATATGAGCTGGCAGACATGCATGCGATTTACAACTCGACTGGCAATCGACTGGCTGTTTGTCGATTCACAACTCACAGTAGATGGTGTTTTTGTCTAGATCGATCTATTGTATTAAGAAAATATTTTAATCACATTTACAATTCTTTTCCTAACTTCAGCTTAATTGTCCATAGTTGCGATCACAAGCATCAGTATGTTTGCCAGCCCTGCAATAAACTGATGACCTGTCCAGACTGTCCCTTACCGATCATTTATAGCACAACCACAGCCCCATTCAGGATTAGTCGGGATGTTCTAATACGGCGTTAACCTAACTTTGGTCAAGGAGGTAGTTTAAGGTGGAAGAACGTCGATGGTTTGGAGTCTGTGATGGAAGTGCTGTCTAGTCTTTGAGGTCGGATCCTGCTACTATTTGCCAGAGTGTCTCTTCAGCAAACTGTTTGACAGGTTTGCAGGGGATTGATGCAGATTTTACTGTCCAGCAAATTATCCTAAAAGCGCAACAGTTTAGTACTTGCATCAGTACTCGTATCGGCAAGTACTCGAATGTACCTACTTGTCGTCACTCTGGGGAAAAAAAGTAGAATTGGGACAAGTGATCTAGTTATAAGATGGATGGATGTTTTTATGCTGTGTTTTCAGCAGGCTGAAAGTATCCAATGTAAAACTGCACCGACATCAATTACTGGCCAGAGGGACGTTCAAACAGCAGATCTCACTAAATCTGCCAGGCCAAACTCTCGAATATCGATGGCATGTTAAAATCACGTCGTGAAACAGCAAACAGGTACGACGCTACAAGCTGAGAGTTTTATTAAAGGCGTTCAGCTCTCAGTCATTAATGTTCTGTGCCGTCCTTCCTCCTTGCCTCCGCGCTGGGTTGACTTGAAAGCGCCGGGACATCAGGGGGAAATTGTGGTGTAATTACTAAGTGATAAAACAGAAATCATAGTCATTAAAAGGGTGCCTTTCCTCCTCTGTTGTCTTCTCTCCTCCCAATTGCTCCTGCTGCAGAAAACACTTTTCAAAGCTATTAGATTTTAGTTTTTTTTAACTTGTCTACTGAGACTGAGGCTTACTGCATTAGGGATGTTGCATGCAGTTTGCATGAAATCGCAGCACGGGTGTAGACGGGCGTGTAAATGCACAGAGCGAAAATGGCTCAATGGTGTGGTTAAAAACCACCTATCTCTGCTGTCACCGGGCTTCAGCCTGGACAGGTCTCCAGTCGGTCTCAGCGCCAACAACAGAGGCCCACACACACAGACAGACAGACAGACGGCCATTCAGACCTACAGGCAATATCTAGTCACCCACAAAAGGAAGTCCAGCGCTAACCTACCCGCCATAATCAATCTCTAAAACCAAGACTAGTCAGTGTGTGATCCTAACGACACTCGCTCCTGAGCCAGACAGGATACGTAGTACCTCGCTGGTGTTCTTGGCCTGCTGCAACTTCCTTTCCCTGTTAGACGTGCTCAGAATACCGGGGCAGGAAATCATCCAGCAGGCATCCTCTCTTGGCTCGCTCTCTCCTGTTCAGACGCCCGAGGCATCTGAAGTAACTCCTTTCAGTGTGAAAGAGCTGCGGTTCCACTTTGAGCTCCTTGCCCTGTCCCCGAGGTTACGCCACGACACACCGAATAGGATCATTTTGACCACCTGCATTTCTAATGTCTTTCTGTCAGTCTCTGCCCAGAAACCATGACAACCATTACAGCAGCTACAGGTGTTTTTAAGCTCAGCTTCAGTCATGAACTATGAAGACAGAACGTCACTCGCCGTCCAGAGTTGACTGACTCTTTCTCATTATTCTGTATTTGTAATGCTGTAAAAGTTCATGTTGAGCTGCAGTGATTGAATGCAGTGATAAAGTAATCTTGGTTCAATTGAAGTGAGCGCTGTCGAGAATTAAAGTATTTCAGGAACATAAATATGCAGCTCATTATTAATAATTAAGGTTAACCAGCTCCTTGCTTGGAGGCTAATCCACAAATCCTGCTGATACAGGCCCAGAGTTAATGTAATGATGGCTAAGCTGAGATGTTGGCCAATTATGAAGCCAACTCGACACAAAGTAAACAGGCTCCGAAGCCCCGACTGCGTTTTAACAAGTTCCCCGTAACTGCATATTTTTAAAAAAGTACCTGCTCATAATTTAATTGCTCTTAGCTAAAGTCAGGCAGGTGATGGAGGCCCGTGTGTGACATATTCCTTTTCTTATGGCAACACCGTGACGTGCAGAGACACTCTCACACATCACCCAGCTTCAAAAACCGCATCGCAGGCACAAGCGGCTCTCGACGAATGCAAATATAAGCCAGTGAAGCCGCGCGGCCTTGTTAGCCAAACACACACACGTCTAATGGTTGATACATCCCCTCGTTCCGCTCTCCGTCTGAGTCAACGCTCTGTGAGACCTAATCAAACTCAAACAGTGTCAGGCCCTCGTCTCCATTTCACTCTCACACTCGGAAGACGACAGACGTCCCATTTATTAACACTGTCGGAGGCTTTTGTCAGCAGCTGTTTATAACTAATAACTTTGCAGTTTAACTTTTTGTGTTAACGCTCAACGTTTTCCGTAGACCCTGATTAACAATGGAAGTAGAAGGAAACGCGGCTGATCGTAGTCAAAGTTGAAGGCAAACGTCGGACAGGAGGCGACAAAAAGAGTAAAGAGAGAAAGTAAGTGGGTTGAAGAAGCAACGAGTAAAACGTGGGGCCGGTTTTTAGAAAGTGAGAGATGGGAGGGTGAGAGCGGCTGAAACGATGGCCACCCATATGCTCCTCTAATATGAGGCACAAATGGATCTGCCTTTTATCCCGGCAACGCACACGCCATCAATAAAACGCTGTCAACGCGAGGAGGGGAGCTCGTTTATGCCGCAAACATATGCGCCTGCACACACACACACAGGTGGCAGCTCATTTATGCTGCTGTTTATTACCATTATCGCAGGACGAGGGGACGCGAGCCAGAGCCGGGCTGCGTCTCGCTCCCCGACGCCCGTCCTCGTCGTCTGAGTCTCAGGTGTTTATCGGGCTGTCGCCTCGCGGGGAGGCCCAGCAGGCGCCGACGCTCCTTCCTCCGTCGTGTCCTCTCGTTTTCAGCCTTGCACTCGATCTTCTTCGCTCCTTTGTTGTATCTGTCATTGTTGTTCTTTGCATCGTCTCTTCTCTGTTTCATTACTCTCCTTCACCCCTCCTCGCCGCACAGCCCTCCTCTCTTTTTAATTTCCTCTTCACCCCCCTTTTGTTCCGAGTGGTGACAACAACTCTCTCACTTTCAGTTATTTGCTCTTTTTTGTTGTTTACAGATGCGTCTGTTTTTTGGGCTTGTTCACACATCTCCAAAGGGGAAACTGTGCCGCTTAAGCATTTAATGAACTCAGAAACTGTTTTCCTGTGATTTAATCACTCCCGGATGCATTTTTATCACCGAGGTAAAACATCGTGGCTCTAATTTAGGTATAGCCCTTATCAAAATTCAGCAACCGGTCCATTTTGGTGCCCATTATTTTGAAAGGCAATTACTGTGCGTGATAATTATGTTAATGGACAATTAAGAGAGAGTGACTTTATCACGGCGTAATTGGGGATCGACTGAGCTTTCTGCATTGACGGCTATTAGCAGAAAAGCTTGCGCTCGAGGCGGAACACTGTGGCACTTCATTTGAAACCTGCTTCAAAGGCTTTGGCTGTTTTGAATAACGCCAGAGTTACACAGGCGTGCGAAGATAAAACCCGGAAAAAAGTTTAGGTACAAGTTATTCTTCCTGCATCCGGCAAGTATATAAATACTAGTGTTAAAATAATCAAACTTAAATATTAATGGAGTTCTTTACGCCTTGGCATTGGATACTAGGAGAGTTCTTGAATAGTGTTTGTCCCGTGTCAAAAATGTCAAATACATCACGAAACTACTATTTTTAACTCCAAATAGTCAAAGAAATATCAATAAACAGCTGGGGAGAGGTGACAATCCTTTGCAGGGAAAATCTGCCTGCTACAAAATCTGAACGTGACAAAATAAATGAAAACAACTTATTTCTGCGCTGTCATGGACTTTTTTCCGACCTTGGGGTGAATGTGCTGGTGACGTCCACTCGTGGACAACTTGGCCACGTCTGCAGACCTGCTCGTCGTCAACGAACTTCCCCTCGGTATTGCCCACGTGTTTTTGGTTGAATAGATTCTGGCAGGGTGAAAAAACATCAGTGTTGCTTGTCTGAGGTTGTAACACCCACTATGTTTTTGCTAACTTAACACACCATGTTCATATTCATATAGCGTTTATTAATTTTTAAAAAGGCTATAACGTTTCAGTTTAGAAACATAATTTTCTCAATGTACCAGCTTGGCCACACAAAAAAGAACGTTCTAGATCCATCCCTCTAGATCCATCCCTGTGCACAAGCACCAGATTCACTGATTTGTGTGAAACGTAAAACATCGATTTCGAGAGGTTGATAAAAATAACATGTTCAAAACATGAGGAAAATGGTGGAATGGGTTTTACACCACGAATTAATTCTGGAAATTATAGGCGATAGTTTAAATAGCAAAAATCCACCGCTCCCATCAGAATTTTCGATGAAAGCTCAGGCAGGTGCAAACCACATGACATCACAGTTTTCATGACAGCAAACAACGTGCGGACTTAACGCAACTCGGCCTCTTCTGTTCGTGGTTGGCTAAATATGAACATAATAAGTAAATCTGTATTCAGGTTATTAGGGACAAGACCTTTCTTCTCCGGCCCGGTTCAGTTCTGGTTCTGTCACTTTTCTTTAATCTCCACTGTCGACCCGTCAAACCGCTGCCTCCACTTCTTTCATTTTAATGCCTCCACCTCTTCCTCTCGTCCTTTCTCGCCATCCTTCACTTCCTTCCCCGTCTCTCCTGGGCCGCCGCTTTCAGATGAAGTTAAAACCCGTCTGTCGCTTTGCTTCCCTTCACCCCGTTCCCCCTTCCTGTCCTTTCTCTGCTCATTTATTTTTTATTCCCATTGTGTCTCAAAAAGGAACGTAGTTGATCTCATTATCTTCTGTTCTGTTTTACCACTTCTCCATCCTGCAACCCATCTCCTACCTCTAATCCCCTTCTTTTACTTCTCCTTCTGCCTCCATCTGTTCTCTCTCTCTCTGTCTACTTCCTTTCTTGTTTGTGTCTCCGGGGGGTCCCGAGGAGCCCACATGCAGAAGTATTTGCTGCCAGTGTCTCTCTTTTACTTTGGTTCACACTCTCCCGAGTCCCACAGGTTTCACGTCCTCGTCTCCCTCCTTCCATCTCCGTCTCCCCCGTCTCTCTCCCTCCGCTAACTGTCTCTTTTTCTTTCCCCTCCACTCTCATTCCCGCTTCGTTCCCATGCTCCCGCGGGAGCAGGTGGTCGGGGATGACGCTTTGCTTTGATTGCTGAATGGCTGCAGGCGTTCCCGGGGCAGAGTAGCTGTGGAGCCTCGGTGCGCTGGATGTAGTGGTAAATAATCTCGACTGGGGAGAGAGGAACAGAGAGACGCTCTGGAGGGGAAGTAGGAAGGAAGGCAGTGGATGTAAGTGTGTGTGTGTTACCACTGATCTACTTTTGAATGGATGACGGAGCATTTCAGGACACATTTTACTAGAACAGACAAGATTGTCTAATTCATGTATTTCATGTACACATACACAACAGGTAATAAAATGGTTTATTTATGGAAGCCAGTTCTTCTTTACTTTCTAGTAGCACGTGTAAATGAATGCCTCTGACTGCCCTACATTAAAATATCTCTCTACTTCTGGCTGAAAAACGCCTACAGATGACATCATGTTTCTGATTCTCTCGTCTCGTTGCTCTCCATATAGAGTTTGTCCTCCTGCTTTTCCAGGACTGCTTTTCTTCACCACCGGCTCCGCCATATGTTTCCCCTATGACTTGTCTATTTGCACAAAGACATCCAACTTAACAAAAAACAAATCTGAGTTAATAAAGACTTCTAATGAAATTTCTAGGCCTGGACACACCAAAAAGACTGTGGGCCGGTGTCGGCCTCTTAGGAAGCAACGCTCGGCCTGGTCGAGACACCAACCTGATTGGCATTTGCGGTGCGTGTTCTAGCACCAAGACGAGGCCGACATAACCCGACAGAGCAGTCGGTCTTTGATGCGTTAGTGTTGGCTGGAGGCCCGGATCCTATCCCAGCCGTCAGTGGGCAAAAGGAGGGGTCCACCCTGGACAGGTCACACTCACGTTTGCATCTGAAGGCTGCAGCGCTAACTACTCTACTCCTGTGCAAACCGAATGGAACAACCTCTACATTTACACATACGTGTTACAATGAAAGTTCTCCTCTGCATTCGACCCATGAGCCCGGGTGGATCATGAGTCTGTGCTGAGCATCTCTCTCAAGGACGCACATGGTGCATATGACCTGAAAGACTTCGGCTTCCCAAACTTTTGGTCCGGCCATTTTGCTTCCAGTTTCACACATTTATTGTTAAAATCCTTAAAACTGTGCAGATGATTTACCTTATGGGGTGTCATCACGCTGTTTAACGGCTTTTAATAGTGGCTATCAGCATCATAGCTGCGCTTCACTGCGTAACGGCTCCGCGGTGGGTTCAAACACAGCAGCAACACTGACCAACAATAGCAAATCTAAATTACATCTTCACATGTAGCTGTGGAGGCTGGTCATATTTACCACAACCGCCAGTTTTCCACATGTCATATTTGTAATAAAAATGCCAGTGGACACAGTAGTAGGTGAGCTGACCAAACATAACTACGGTCTGATAATTACTGATAACTTCCCAATAAAATGCTTGATTATGCTGGATTGCAGCCTCATCAAAAATAGTGACTTAGACACTGATGCATTTATGGTTCGAGCTGATCTCTGGCTCGTTTGATGTGAAAAGGATTCGATGGGAGTAGATAAAAGTTGGAGCGCCCGGGAGATACAGAAATTCTTTTTCAAATAACTGCAGAGGTAGGATGGTGTCAAATTCATCTTTGTCTTAGATGATAATAGTCACAGTCTCTACAATAATCTGTCACAACTACAAAGCGTGTTTTGACTCCAACACATGCCTGAATGCAGAAAAAGGAGCCAGCACCGCTAGATCTCCACCACTTGAAGCCGTCAAAGATATTTCATTTTATCATCCTCGCTGCTGTAACACAGTGATGTCATTCACTCTCGGCCTTCCTGCTTCTACTTTTCGTCGATACTGAGCTCACAGTTGGAGACTTCATAAATAAATCCTGAGTCCAACTCAATTTGTGATTCGGAGGCACTTGATAAATATGTTCTGCTGCTCGTTCCTTTGGCATCTGCATATTTCATTAAATTACTGCATATTATCTGCATATTTGGGGGTCAGGTTCTGCACGTGTACTTGCACTGTGCACACATCTGCGTCTGCACCGCGTTATTGCAACTCAGACGCAAACCCACCGCCGTGGAGCAGCTGCCCTGCTAATATAACATTCCTAGGTGGAAACTGTGAGTTCTCCGGGTCTGTTCTGTATTCTGCATCTGTGCCGTCTCTCCTCCTCTGCTGTCACAAGCCATTTTCCCCATAGGAACTATTAATGTGTGAATGTTATTGTCTTGGCTTGTGTTCAGCTCGTCCGCTCACAGCTGCCGGTGCCACCTGACGATCAAGGAATCTGCAAACAGTGGTTTTACAGGCAACAGTAGAAGTCGTACATTTATCACGCCTGAGGCTCCGATAATCTACGATGGACGTGGTCTGTGCCGTATAAAGTCACTGCTGTATTTTTGTGGTTGTGAAAATCGTGTCTGTTCATTTAATAAAGCTTCAGAATATCTTCCTACCATAAACTAGTAGATTAACTTTTTGCAACATAAAACAATGTTATAATTTCCCAAAAGATTATTATCTACAGTAATTATCCTTTTACACAGTTTGTTCAAATTGTTCAAATGATCCTTTTTTAGTTTGGGTCATCTTATTTAGAGTTAAATATGAAAGATATAGATACTAAAATTTTCCGGATGACGAGATATTAACAATGAGTCTTTTCGATGTAATTAGAAATGAAACTGTGACGATCGTGTGCCGGCCACTGTGGGTTTCAACCACATTGCCTGATAAATTATCCATGCAAGACAAAAACACAGGTGCCCTTTCAAGGTGAGCTCTTCCTGTGCTTAATAATATAGAAATGTCACTTATGGTCTTTTCGAAAATGTTTTTCAACTTTTTTTTGTGGCTTGTATTGGATGGTCAGTGGAGGATGAAATGGTTTAATTAAAGGAAGTTTTCAGTTCTTTTGTGGTAACGTCTAAGCTTCACGGAGCTCAGTGAAATTCCATTCACATAAGTGATCACAGTTACAGAAAATGATTAAACGCATTTTAAAATACATAAGTCAGGTAACACAAGGCTTACAGTTGTGTTCAAAATACCAGCAGCCGAAAATCACCAACCAGATCAATCCCCTTTTTGGTAGAAGTCGCGGTGTAGGTGTAGTAAGAGAAAACCAGCAGACGCAACAATCATCACACGCGTGCTGCTGATTGTGTGTCATGAAATCGTGAACTGCTCATCGTTAATAGCAGTGGGGAGTTCAGTTTGTGGCGGGGCCCTTATTTAAGGACAAAGGCAGCAAATGTGGTACATGCTGGTTATCGTGTATTCCTCTGAAAATCAGATTAAAATGGCTCGTTACAGAGGAGAACAGCAAACTTTGAGTAAAACGTTGACTGCGGAGAGGAAAGCCTGTAAAGAAGTGTGGAAAATGATAGGCTGTTCAGCTTAAACCGTTGCAAGTGCTTTAAAATGGCAACCAAATCCAGAAAGACGTGGAAGAATTTGGGAGAAGAGCCGAAACAGCCAAGACTCCGCTAACGCTCAGCTTCAGGGTGATAAAAGAAGTTACCTGTGTGTGCTGTAAAAGTTCGTTTTCGCTACGATCAGAAGCGGCAGATCAGCTGATTCAAGTACAAAAAGGTTAAAGCATAAATGCAGGTGAATTGTGGACTGTGGTCCAGTGGTTCAGGGCTGGACTTACCCGTTCACCGGTTTCAGAAGTCGGTTGACTCTGTGCAACACAGGTGTGAAGAGTTTTCAGAAACTTCACTGATTCACAAGAATATTTCAGTTAATACAGTAATGTTTGTAAAGCCTAATAAAACCTTTTCTCTAAAATATAAAAAAATTCAAAAAAAAATTCTTCAAGTTTTTGTTTGGAATAGAATGTGAAATGTTCCCAACACATTTGCATGGACAGAAATAATCATATAGAGCTTTACTTGCTTTTTTTAAACACGCTGATATTATTTTGAACTCAGTTGTACGTGTTGTAGCTGCATGTTCCATTTCAGTGGAACGAACACGCATGCACAGTGAGATCAGAGCACATGTGGACACGGGGACGTTTACAGTCACTCCCACGTCTAGTCTGTGTCCTTCCTTTTGGAAAAAATGACTCTCTCGAACAGTTTGTCCCGAAACAAGCCACCGAGGAGAATGAAACGTGATGATGTTTCCGTAACAACCAGGCCCACGTCATAATAGCTGCACAGACTGTGACCAAGACACATAGCCAAACATAAAATGACATCCAACCCAGGCCCTGGACGTAATTTTGAATCCAAAATGGGGCTTTTACGGTGTGCTGTGACTTTATTGTTGGGGGCTGCCATTAATTTTCATTGCCAACAGCCATTTAAAGGCACTTTAGTCTTGAATTTTACATGCCGGTGGCCTGGTTGGGCTGGTTGAGCAGGGTGTGGGGACAGTTATGTGCAACTCATGAGAGATTTGGCTATTCTGAGCAGCTCAGGCATTCAGTCGGTGTAGTGGCTCGTCGTGGCCCGAGCGGCTTGTGAACAAGACATTTAACATGTGACACGACTGTGACTCAGGAGCTGCATGTCGTGCACAGGTGAAACATGAGCGAATCTTTCCATCTACATCTTCATGCGCTCGGAGGCCGGCCGCACTGAAGCCTACGGCAGATTTACGAGCCGTGCAGTCGCTTTATGAGCTGCCGGTCGTCTTTTGTGGGCAGGTTCTCCTCCACGTTGTGCTGCCGCCATTGCTCTCCTCCTCCTGCTCCTCCTCCTCTTTTCCTCGTCATTCTGACAAACCCCCTGAGAACATATTCACACACGTGTGGGGATGAAATTCACGCTGGCTTTATTCAAACGGGCTGAAAGGCATTTGAGGGCAACCAGTGTCATGAAGACGCAAGAGCTGACGAAAATGAGGACAATATTTTGACGTTATAGGAATATTCAAAATTAGTTCCTGGTTTCTCTTTCAATTTCATCTTATTCCCACAAAAAGCTTGACGTTCAGAGGGAACATGCTGTATTGTTTTTGGGTTTTTTAAATATTCAATTATACTGCAAAACCCCTTACTTTAAGTTTATTTTATGAATTCTGAGAGAACAAATTTCAGCATAGCTTAGCGAGCAGCTAGCCTGGCTGCGTCTACACCCTATTAATGGACAAATTATAACAGACACAATATTCATTTAAATGTGACTATGTTTGTACCAGCAGTCAAGAATGACAAAAAAAGAATATAAAATCCATATCATTGTTTGTTGACATCTATCGGCTTTAGTGACAGAGGACTAGCAGCATTACATTTCTTCCTGCTGCAGCTGTAATTTGCACTCTGGGATCAACGAGAGGGCAGTAAAGAAGCAGGCAGCTGCACAATCTTTGATATATTCCTGCCACAATTTCGACATATCTTTTGTTTAATATTGACGATGGAAGTGCTAGTAGATGCATCCGCTCCGAATGTGCCGTGATCCCTCGTGGTCTGATCCGGTTGAGGTCAGGGGATGCAGACTCACAGTGTGAAAGTAAAAATAGTGTCGTAACTAAATCTTTAATGAGCGCATTGACATTCTGCAGCTCAAATCATGCATGTGATTTAATGATGAAAAGCGTGTACATAAAGTTGTCTTTCAGTGCTGTTCACTTAATTAAGGGGACACTTTTAAAAGGAAATTAACATAAGACGAATTATAAACAGTAAATTATGAAGCTAAAACTTTATGCCCGAGGAAGAAGTAAGGACACTCATCACCCAGTTACTTTATTGCCTTATCTGTGGGGTAATTTAAACTAATTGCTTCAGGTCCAACACTGTCACCCTGCGTGAGGAGCTGGCGCTTCCAAATGAGGTGGTAGGTGTTTCTGTACACTCCCAATTGTCTGCGGACAAGCAGCAATATTAGAGTTATGACTCTGCTTGAGGGGTCACGGTCTCCGTCGAAGTTAGTTGGGATGATTATGGTCCCACAGAGACTAACGGGCACGAGTAATAATGAACACAGCTCACGAGTAGCAAGAGAAGGAAATACGTCTGTTGCAATTGTGTTGTGATCACCTGACATATTTTTTTCTGCGCTTTCTGCGTTTCTATTAAAGAGATAATAAACATCTTGACTGAAAAATCTTACAAACACCATATTTTCATTTCTGTATCACTGCTCGGACGTATCGTGTGTTTTCATGCACAATTTTTACTCCCCCCCCACCAACAATTAGCCCACAATTCACCACAGCCCAGAATAATCCATCACTAAAGTTCAGTTTTTTATCAGTGGCCAGTTCAAACTCAGGCTGTTTGGAAGAAAACTGAATATGCAACCAGGAATATGTAAAGCAACTTTATTCTCCATACAGTGATGAAAATTAAATGTGATGCAAATGTAATAAAAATAATGCAAGCTTCACTTACTGAGCTTTCCCTGGTTCTTATTAGCCTATAACCTTCTTTAGCAAGCCGGCATTAGCAAGTGAGAAGCTTAGACGAACTATTAGTCTTTTAAAAGGTTGAAGGTCGTGTTAAATGTGTTTTCATACATATCATTATGAGCAAATGTTCAGAAATCTTTTTTTTTTTTTTGGTCATGCGTCGGTCAACAAAATAGCTGATGACCAAAGACTGAAGTCATACGCTCACAGAAAGCCTTTAGATGGCAACATCCAAACTAGTTTCGCTGTGACGCCTCGTGCGTCCTGTCACACACAGCGGCGAGGACGGATCAGGTAAAGCAGGAGTCCCTCCGTTGGACGAAGAGCAAGAGGACGTATTTGTGCAAACACAAATATTTCAGCGTTACCCAGTTGGTGGCGTCCTAGCCGAGGTTTTAAGATCTTTTCTTGGCTTCATTTCAGGACATTTGTTCTACTAGTAAGATTAGACTGGTAGGATTTGACTACAAAGCACCTGGAAGTTCCCTGCTGGGCCATCATGAGACCCCCTTAAGACGTGACACGACAAGACGTGTTGTGTTACCGTCCCTTGTCTTGTCCTTGTAAACCCTGCAGGAGAGTCTCAGCCAAATGGGCCCCACTGGCCATCTCTGGGGGGGTCAGTTTGCTAAGTAGTAAACCTGTGTTCTGTCAGGTGTCATTAGGGTCCAGCGGGAGTCTGGGGGGACCTGTCACGACTAGGAGTAATAGATGTCTTCTTCGCTGATTGCTAGCAGGGATGGAGTCAGCACAAACATCAAATTGGAAGTGACATCTTGATGGAGGCAAAGCAGGAGGCACAGCTGGTCACACAAGTCAGATGGAGGAAGGCAGAAGGAAATAAAAGGTGCAGGGATGAAAAGGACGGAGAGATCCAAACCCAAGTGGAGTACATAAGAGAAAGTGGCGGACAAACATTATTTATAGCAGCATTTTTAATATTTGTCTTCTAAGGAAATGGCATCTGAAAGCTGCCCACTACTGCCGCCTGCATCCAGCGGTTTGCTCTGCAGGTTGCCATGACTGCGACAAAGTGAAACCCATCACTCATTATGTCTCATTATGTTCTCCCGCCCCGAGTTTTTGTCATCTTTGGAATAATCCTTCGTCGTGATGCTTGTGGTGCATTCTGAGAAGCAATGGACATGACAAATATCTTTATTTCGTCAGGATCATTACACATGATCATCAGTGTTGGAGGGCGGCACCGGTGCCCAAACGGGCACGGGATTACCGGGCCGTCACTGCATCGACAGCAAGCGACCGAGCAGGCAACAAACGCGGCGGCGTCCTCAATCACTGTGGGCTATGTAATATCACACAGAGTAAACAACATCAGGGGAATCACTCTGTGTCACTCGGCAGCCTCGGGACGAGATCACCACAGGGGCTGACATTATGAAATGGATTAGATTTGAGAGCAATTAAAAATGAATTGCTCGAAATGAGCGCTGACCCTCACCGAATTGGATGGCAGTGATCTCATTAGGCTGGTTTCTCACTCAGTGCGAGCCAGCAGCTGGAGAACAGGCCCGCCTGACACGCTGTCAGAGAGACGGGAAACCCGAAGGGGCTGCTGCCTGCACCGGACTGAGAATTACGTCTCCTCGAGACATGTGGCATGTGGACGACACGCCGTACGTGTTTCATGTGTGTTTGTCACCGTGTGTGTATGTGTGGATCCACTGACCTAAAATTACCCGACAGGTCTTTGCGGTTTGGGGCACGTGGAGCTCGTGCCCTCATGAATGGGAATAAAAAAAAATTATGCTACAGCTCTTCTAGAATTTAATAATGACGTCGGACCAAATAAATCACATTGTAATAATAAAACAGTTTCAACTTGCAGGGTTTGTGATGCTAGGAGAAATGTAATTAGTCTTTCTCTAATGATGGAAAGTATGAATGAAATTAAGAATCCCTGCTGGGCCAGTGAGCATCAAATGACCAAAGTTGCACTAACGTCGGCCCAAACAACTAAACTGCAAATGCAATTTTGTATTTGTAGCAATTGTAGTAAGTTTTTGAATATGTTCTCACGCAACGCATTTTGTGAATGACTCAAATTTGACTAATTTCTTAATTTATGTAATAGTGAGATGTGAGGAGGTGGTTGGGGAGGGGCCTGTGTCTGGTTAGGTTTAGGCAAGAAAACCACTGACGTTAGGGTTAGAGAAACATGATAAAAATGATTTTTGTGTAAAAAAGATGATTTTCCTGTATTTCACCCGCCCTCGAACGTCCTCAGACACTAACCAGTCGCTGTAACTACCTAAGCACAATCATAAAAGGCTTTAATAACGCCACAGTCACACAAACTGGACGTTGTACTGCAGGGTCACATGCTGTATCACAGCAGAAAACACACCGGATGTTTAGCAGAAATATGTTTTCTGGTAACATTTTATCAATATGTTCAGTATCATGTTCTGTAACATATTTGCAACTCCCCATTTACATGGCACGTCGACGTATTCTGGCTTAGCTCACAGGAAACAATGTGGTTGAAGTTACAAAATCTTCAGGAGACGGACATTAGGAAAATTACATGTAGGTGTGTGTTGTCTATTCTGCATATTATCAACAAAATTGCATTTATAGCATCATATTTTAACTGTGTGCGAATAACAATAAAGCATCGTTTGTATTTAAACTCCACATATAAAAATATATCAACATCTCAGTGAGTCTTAGTAAAAAAATATGTGGCTCTTAGTGGTTGATGGGAAATAATTTTAGCGGCTGTAAAATACAAATTGCATTTTGCTACGTCGTGTTTTTTGTTTTCCACTGCAGGTCGTATGAAGGAAGCCCATTAAATGTAAAGTTAGTCTAAAGGGTTTATGATGAAAAATGGGAAAGTAGCTCCAAATTCAATGTTATTTTCAGAAAAGGAGGCTGTGAAAAAATAGAACAGAGGTGTTATTGCATTTTGGTATGAACTAGTAACACCTTTGAATAGTCCTGGTCCTTTCCACCGCATTCATAGTGTCCATGTCCATAAATGCCTGTTGAGTCTTTTCATAGCGGATGGAAACTGTTGTGCGTTATCAATTTTCTCAGACTAAATGCCATAAATAAAAGAGCAGAGAATAGGTTCTATGTTGTAGGATTCCAGCATGAATCATTGCTTCTCTCTTTATCCCCACAGCAGCTCACAAAAACAACACAGAACAAGAAGACAAATGCATTCATTAAAATAAATGCTTTGCCGGAATCTTCAAAACAACATTGGCCTAACAGTTCATTCCATCATAAAATAAATGGAAACTTTCATTTTTCTTGTGCAAAAAGCCACGGATTGGAGCACGGTTTTTCCTCGGTAATTCCCCGTTCGTCATCTGTGTCCTCATCTCCGTCGCCGCCTCGTCAATCCCTTCCCCCGTATCCTCGTTTCGGATCGCGAGCAATTAGCTGCTCGCTGTCTCGGCAGACTGTGTTTTGATTGGTCATTAAGCATCTGAGGCCTTCATTAGTGACAGTGTCTTTATCACATAGAGGGAATTAGCTGATGTGCGGAGAGACGGGAAGAAACCGAAAATAAAAAAAGGAAAGAGGATGAGGAGAGTCGAGACTGTACAGACGGTAATAGGTCAGGAAAGAAAAAGTCAAGTCAGTGATGGATGAATCATACAGTGTGTCTGCTATTCAGCCTGTCGCGCTCCTTATGCCCCAGTGACACTCTGTGATCTCAGGGTGCCGACGCCTCTCCTTCCTAATGGCTACCCTCACTTAGAGAGGACACGCTCTGAAAGTTTGATTAGCCTTGGAGTTTTGCTTCTCAGATGTGAGTGGCAGTGAAACATCGTCAATGCTCACACGCAGTATCATTAGTACAAGTTCAGAAAGAATGAATCCGATAAACGCAATTTGTCAGATTCAGCATGAAATCAAGAATTCACCCTGAATATTTGTTACCGATGACACAGGCTGACGTTGTTTTTGGGTGGGTTGCTCTCGTCAGACTTGTCCTGTTGATGCTTCACGTGGGACCAAGAGTGACAGACACGTCGCAGCCCCCCCCCCACCCCCCCGTCCCCCCGGGAACGCTCTTAATGCACTCCCAAGGTCGCCCGCTCTCGCTCTATGTAGCACAGAGTGGCGACGAGCCCTGACAGCATCACCGGCTTTACGGAACCTGCATAAGAAGGTTCCTGCTCTGTGAAGCGAGGCGGCCAATAAAAATGGACAGATCGATATGTAAGAATACACACAAACCTCTGCCTGTGTATGTTAATTCAAAGAGAGGGGGGTCCGAACGGAGGGGGGGGGTTTACGGGTGGGGGAAGTAAAAGTGGAGGCCAATGATGATGAGGTCACAAGCAACAGTTACTGTGAGTGTAAAGACGCAAACATGATTCCGTCATCTTACCTTCCTTTACGTGACTCACCTGGTTACAGCCACATGTAACAGCTACTGAAGTAACCGCAGGTCAACAGGAAATGTTAGGAGTCGCTCGCCTCACATGGTATCACTTCATGACCTGCTGTCACCTGTTGCTATGGTAAAAAGAATTGATTCTTTTCCACTTCATAGGAAATAATTTACTGTTAGATGTTATCAAACTGCTCAACGGCTAATATGAGTTATCAACATCATACCTGCTGTGCGTTACCATGGGAAACATAGTTTTGCCTTCATATTGGCACAAGAACAATGAGGTTAGAGTGATGCAAGGACTGTTGGGTGGGTACAAATACTGAAACAAGTTGACACTGACTAATCACAGAGTTTGTGCTTCATGTTAATGTGATCTCAACCACCTTCATTTGGTCATTTGCATTATGTTGAGTCAAAGAAACCGACACTGCTTCTTAACTCAAAATGGACACTACTGTAAATAATACTCGAACACTCAGTTCAATCCACACGATATAACATAAATCAACGTGTTTTTAATATAAAAACCTTATTGTGGAAAAGTGATGTCCACAACTGCGACCCAGACTCAGCACTTGCAACATTGCAGAGATTTTAAACCAAACGACTTCTTCATCCATAATTACTGAAAAACAAAGTCAATTTTTTAAACAAAAGCAAAACAACAAATCGTCTTTAAGGTTCCTGGTCTGTGTTGATTGAACACATTTTGACAGCGCGAAGCAAATACACAGATTCCGTCGGCTTCTTTTTGATCAGTCGCTCATTACCTCTGCTACTTTAAACGTTCTGTTACACACGCTCATTATTTTGCTAAGTGATGGCGGCATCGTGAGTGACTGGAAGTTTTACAAAGACACAATATTAATCACCTGCATGCTCGTGTTGTCACACTAATGAGACACACTAATAATCTCAGCTCAAGCTTCCTGTTTTGGCCCTTTAATCCAACAGATGTCAGCTTTATCCAATAATTGTTTTTTTATATATATATATATGCATATATCTTTTAGGGCTTTATGGACTGAAGTAGACTAAAGTAAACTGTGATGTTTCCCCTTTGATGGAATTTTAATTATTCAGGACTATTTAAAAGACAGTAAGAAAAGCTCAGTAGAGCTAACCTATGTATTATCATATGAATTGTGCCAAACAGGAAGGCTGTGCAGTCTGGAGTCTCCCAAACTAGTCATACAGAGTGGGTAATAGTCATTTTACATTTTTATTGGCTCATAAATATTCTCTGCACAGTTCATGCATATCTTACCCTGCATTAATAGTCAGTAAAAGATCAATTAACATATAAGTCAAAGGGCCCAGTGGGGATTTCGACCAGCTGTAGTGTTGAAGAAAAAAAACTTCTGTTCATTTCTTTTTGTCATAATCTTCTCTTAACGGGCATGTCAGAATCTCTATTTGCTCGCCCGATCTGAACTTTGACCAGTTGTGTCAATTTGCATTATAATTATTAAACATATTCCATAATAATTATAATTTCATGAAAAGTCAAGACGTATAAGGCAAAATCGTGATCTGTCTTTATCAGATCGACACCGTCTGATTCCTCAGATACAAAGACAGAGGTGGGAATAATAAAATAAAACCTGAAAATGTTTGATAATTATGCATCTGAAGTCAAAACTTATCAAACCACGTGTAACTGTATTCATTTAAGTGTATCTGTATGCACCTCAGTGCAGACGTCCAGAGCCTGTACAGACATTTTTATTACAGATATAACTTAAAGGAATATTTGCTTCTGTTTGTTTCATGTTTTTTTTGTGATTTTTTTGCTCACATTTTCTTTCATGGGCTCTATAGGGACATGTGCTCATCAGCTATTGGCTTTATGGGAATATTCGATTATATTTTTTTAGGTTTCATTCATAAAATCCTTTTTTAAATAGCTTGAAATGCTTTTTTCTTGATATTTCTTTTATAATTTTAACAAAAAAAATCATTAAAAAATTCTATTCATAAACTTATGGCTATTAGAAATGTTTTGTTTTTTTTTCCAATGAAGCATGAATTTACTGATGTCAGAGGGACACAGCAGGTAACAATAAGTCATGGTTTGCTCAGGAAGCCGACAGGGTTCGGTTTCGGAAACAGCTCCGAATGTCCGTGCAGGCAGATGTGGACGGACCGATGAGTGACACTGATGTCAGGTTGACGTGTGAAGACTTTACCCTTCAGGTTCAGCTGCAGCCCCGTTACGTTCCATCGTGTTCTGCAATGCTCTATATTGTGTTTGTTTTACAAGTCGTCTGTGTCCCTGTGGAGCAAAAATGGAGGGACACGTCGTCCCAGCCACAGCGTCTGAGTTATTACCAAAGTGTTGTAACCCTCCTGTATTATATTGCAGGAGCCTAGTGGATCAATAATATTGCAGTAGATTGTTTTAATTGATTCAGCCTGGCCTACAAGGGCGCAGGGATTATTTTAAAAGACATACAGAGACAACAGGACATAAAGTGAATAGAAGAGCCTGTTTATGCATAAAGTCTCATCTGAGATTCATCGTTCATGACTGTTAAAGAGCGGGACATGCAGTGAGCGACATGACTTCACTCCCACGGTCCTCTGGAGATAAAAATCTGGAGAAACAAAGTCACTTGGTTTGCTTCCAACTGGTAGAGAAGATGAGTGAATCCAAATTAATAGTTTAGTTCATTTCTACATTGAGCCTAGTTTTAGGCTGCTGCAAAAAAAAGGTTGGAGACAGAGGATCCTGAAAAGTTTGGATGTCAGAGTAAAGTGCAACTAAATGTTGTCTACAGTGGTTTCCTGAAAATATGTCTTTCACTAAAAAGTGGTTTGACAGTATTAATGTTTTTTGTCGTTGTACATTCAGGTCTCGTGAGCTCACTTCCTGAAGTCTCATAAACTTCAACCAAAGAAACGTTTGTTATTTCAGGAAACAGACAGATGAAAAAGCTCAAAGCAGCTGGCCTTGTTCTGGTCAAACGTGACCAAATCTGAGAACCGGCACGTCTAAAGCTCATTATTGGTGTGAAACACGTGAATCTCCGACAAAAACAAACAAACCAATTATTCTTATTCTTTTTCCACCGTACTATCTGGCGCCTATAGTCCCTCATCAGTCCTCATAAAACACGCAGGAATCAGCTCGGTGAGGACGTGGGCCTGTCTGCTTTTCTCAGCATTACCTTCAATAACTTCTGTGATATTTAACATTTTCTTTGAACTTTTCTCCGTTCAAATGATTGAAGGAAATTTTCTGCATCTTTCAACTATTCGTTAACGCTGTCAGATAGAAACTCCATTCAAAGTCTAACTCAGAAATTCATTCTTTTTAAACCAGCGACAACAAGGGATAAATGTGTTGGTCTGTGTGGGGTAGAAGGTTTGGGAAACTTCAAAAAGAGAACGTTCTATGTACCACCCGGGGAGAGATTATATTTTTACTGTAAATATAGAACTTTTTCATTAACTCTTTAGAAACATGCGTTTGTCGAAGCAAACAGAGTCACACTTTCTTCTGCGTGTGGTGGGAATTCCGTCCACTGGAAACTGGTTGTAACTTTCTCTCCTGTAAACGTGTGTTCTGTAGGAGCTGCAGCTGGACAGCTGTGGACGGCAGCGCTTACTCAGGAGTCTCCGAGCAGTTCCCATCACCGTGGCGACTGTATCTTTCCTGTTCGTCTGTACGAGGTGACGGGCCTCAGCCTGCAGACAAACAGACGCACACACTGTGGTTCATCCTGTACCAAAGTTAGGAAGGCTCTTACGGTGTAATTTCCACAGCTGATGCTCATATTATGATTATATCCCTGCAGCTTGAAAAATCTCTTGCTTTTCCCCGCTCACCTATACGTCTTTTACGAGCAGATTTTCCTTTGATGATACCAACCAAAGGCTTTTCTGTCCAAGTGCTCATTCAGATTTCTCTGCGCCTTAGACGAGCTCGTGTTTTGACACCCCCTTCTTGCATAAGGATGTTGATTGTGGCTGCGAGTGTATGATACAATGCACGCTAACAACCTTGGCAAGGAGAAAGCCCCCTCCCGTCCCCGCCATCATCCTGACCTTCACAGGAGGAAGATGAGACACAATAGCCTTGATTCTGAGCGCGCACTCGCTATCAAAGCGCATGATCTGGTTTGAGTGACATATCATTCGCATGGGAGTGTCGATGTGCAGATTGCGGGTGATGCAAGCAGCCTGCAAGAAACGCTTCCAGTCTCCCGCCACAGCAGAGGACGAACAAACAACGCGGCGCTCCGATGGGCTGCACTTGTTTGTGTCCGTGCGTTGGTGAGACGCTCCCCGAAAAATCCAATGTGTAGCTCAACGGCGTGTTTGCACGAGGCCAATAACTCTTTCAGTCAGTTCGTCAGTAGAGGAAGTTCAGACAAAGGTTTGACGTTTCACTTTGATTCGCAGGTTTAGCTGTTCTCTCTCACAGCCACACAGCGCACATCTATTTACTTACACTGACTCACGATTGATGGCTGCACAGCATTAAAAAGAACGTTTTGAATTCATTTCAATCTCATGAATATTAACTAGGAATTCTCACTGTTTTATATGCGAGCCTCAGTGGTGCTCCTCCACAAGGAAAGTGTGACACATCAGAAATGAAGGATAAAACACATTTATGTGTAAAATATCTGCACGTGCAGATGTAACGACCTACTTGGAAATGTTCTGTACTCGGACTGATACAAAGACCGGGTCCTGCATCGTAATGTGACGGAACGAACTCAGCTTCAGCCGTCACACTTTTTCCCACGTGCTTAGTCACTTGTGTGTCAGTGGCCAAAATGAAACATTTTTATTCGCAATATGCTCGGACACTAACAAAACTTCTAAAAACTGCAACAAAAGCAGATTTTCCCTCTAACAACTTTTGGTGAAACTTTTACCATCTTTCAATCAGTTGCTACACAGTAGACAGCAAAATACAAAATCAGTCTATCAGCATCCCAATATCCCACAGTGATTTTACTAGAGAGAACAAATCCTGCTACTTTCTGCACCTCCGCATTCGCGAGATGACCTGCTGAAACAAGATTTTTTCTGAAACATTTTTCGTGATTCATTCCTGTGGGCAGTTATTTCTGCATCCAACCATCTTTGACATGCAGGACTCACAGTGAACATCTAGACTGGACCAATTCAGACACTCAGAAATATTATGGCTCAGAATTCCTACTGTATTCCCTCTTTAATAATAAAGAACAAATTTATTGAACCACAGATTCATTTTTTTCCCATATTGTTTAATATAGTAAATATGACTGCAAAATCAAAAATAAAATCTCCATCCAGAAAATCTCTTTCATCCAGACTTGCAGAGGAGCATCTTTTATAGTTGATAATAACTGATCGCTGATTAAAGAAGTTTGTGTAGGGGGTTGGACAGAGGTACAGTAAAGATTTATCATTTCGGTCATTTCTGTCAGCTGGGAATGTGTTTTCCTTTAGTTTGACACAGTAATACAACAGTTTCGGGCCACTGAATGACGGCGACTGTTTTCATTAAGCGGATCTGAGCAACTGAGAAGAACTGGATCTCGTGCATACGCCACTTTCAACCGTCTGTGCTGTTATTGGGTCACACAAACGTCCAGGGGCGACGCCTGTGGCAGGATGCTGAATGATTCAGAGCTGCTGCAGAGATGGAAAACACAAATGTATCACGTCAGATTATTGTTCAGCCGTTCTCATAAATAATGGCCCCCCTGCCAAAATGTCAACACTTTGATTCATTTTTCTCACACTTTGATTCATTTTTTCACACTTTGATTCATTTTTCTCACACTTCTTTTTGTTTTTTTTGTTTTTTTTTTATTTGACATTCATTTTTGACTTTATCAAAGTGCATCCGTGTTCCTTTAAGGTGTTTTACACGTATTCAGAAAACGTTCATGGCAAGTGCCGCTGCTCCAAGTCTGTTTTTTTTTTTTTTTTTTTTTTTTTTTTTTTTTTTACCTCAATTTCCCTGTTATAAGAAAGAAAAGGCATTCATTGATTTCGGCAGAATGCCATCAAAGATAAGGTCACCCTTCCATAAATGGCATTCAGAGTATCACCTTGAAGATGGAATATGAGGTTTGCACATACAGTACAAGGTTTATTTTTGTGAACCGGTGGCACGTGATGGTGCCGCACAGTGAATGCACAATGACAGACTTTTTAAAATTAAAAATAAATAAATAAATCAATTCAGGGCTAGGAGCTATGAGGGAGACTGCTGCTTGTGCCACTGATGATCACATTTTTCTCCTCTATAGCACAGCTCATGCTCATGAATATTAAAGCGCAAATTTACCAGAAAACCCTCAACCAACAGGCCATGACTCACCACTTTTACATTTATAGTAATTTTCACAAAATAATAGCTCTACATTTAAACAGACTATAACAAGACTTTGTCACAGACAACTTTCACAATCCTTTGCTTATATTAATGTCAATGTCAAAACTATTTGTATCAATTCTAAATTATTGTTGTAAAAGGCGAAGATGTAAAAACCAGAGAGATGCAGGTTTAAGAAAATCAGAATTCAACAGATGTCTGGCGAGTGACACGCTGTAGAAATTTTCAGTCAAGCTCAGCAGTTTAAATAAAAGAATAATGATTTTAATAATTGCACGACAGAAAAGGATTATCAGCTTAGACACAACAGATGGCCCATTCTTCACTTTGGTAACAGTGTCACGAAAGAGACAAAGTAAGATGCTTTGTTTTCGTCTCAGAGGTTGAAATCATAAGCCAGATGATAAACAGCTCAAAACAGCAGCCAGCCATTCATCTGGCATTCATGTCCGACCAATAAGAAAGGTTACATCAGCAAACGGACGCGTGTAATGGAGCAGAAATTGTCATAAGTGTTGGTCGGTTGGTAAGTGATTCCACTTTAAAGCTGCTGAGAATCATACGTAAAGTCGATGCCAAAGTGACAAACGTCAACAAGGAGACGCTTTGGTAATAAAACGGACTGAACCCAGCGAAGCACTTATCTACTCAAACTGACCTCACATCAGAATAACCTAATGTGGACACTTCTCATCCCACGGCGCCGGATGAGGCGTCAGATGGCGCCACTTTTTACAACCTTTGGCGTGACATATTGACGCCACAAGTGTCCTCAGGTGTTTCCCCATTGGAAGCTCCAGGAATGCCAACATTCGATGCCACGGGAACGACTTCACGTACGCACAAAAACTGTGTTCGGGTTAGACGCAAAAACGTCGATGTAAAGTCACGTTACAGAATGAATTAGGTCACAAACAGTGACAACAGCACACACCTACTTCCTCACTGTGGCAACCATCATCATCAAAGCCCACAACATCTTGGACTAGAGTTGAACACTGCTGATCCTGTCCAGTGTCCAGTGTCTTGTGTCTGTCCACGCCCCTATGAGGCTTTTTAACTTTAACTTTAAATTTTTACTTTTTTGATGCCTCGGGAATGAGAACAGAAATAATTCAAGACTTGACCCTATGAAAATTTAACTGACAAACAACTTGAAATTTGCCTCCCTCTCTTTTATTTGAAATACTAAATTATTTAATTGTGGATTATGAATTTGGACTCCAATTACAAGCTAAACAACGCTGGATGTTTTGCTTCTACATTTTATGCTTCTACTTTAGTGGACGAGTAATCTATTATTAAGAGCGACCTCATCAGGTTGACGGTAATAAAGCAGGGAAGATGTGGTTATGGCGGCTAAATGTTTCCTCAGGAGCAAAACTTGTAAGAAGGCAGATTGTCTTAATATCCCACAGCTGTATTAGAAATAAGCCAAATGTACAGTTTCACTTTAAGCAGCTTATGGAGCTGGTGCAAACCCTGAAAATGATAACAAGGTCAGTTCAGCGCTTTATTAATCACAGAGCTGCATCACAACACTTTGATCATGAATATGTTTGTTTTCATATCTCTCCTTCTTTCTCTCAGATCAAGAAACACAATCCTTGACAGATATAAATCTACAAAGATGCCAGTGTTAAAAAAGGCCGACCCCCCCCAGTAGGAAGGTTCACGGCTTCATTGCCAGGCCCCTTTCTAATCTCCAGTATTACTGCTTCAGTCACGATAAAACAGCCCTGATGGAAGCAAATCCTGTTATCGGGGAGGGGGGGGGGGGGGGTCCAGCCTTTGTTACAGGTGGTGGATGAGTTCAACGAATGAACCCGAGTCTGGATTTTCTGGATTAAACGCACCAGCACAGTGTCTGAGAGGTGACACAAGTGCCATGTGTGCTGTGGCTCTTATGGAAAGACTCTCGCTTTGTCTCTCACCTGCAAAAGCCTAAAAGCCCAGTAGAACACACATTTTGAGGCCAAGGAGGTTGCTTTCTAATGGAAATGCATCTCGGCTGCTGCCACCCCTCATCTTCTATATTGCTTTTTCATTGAAAAAAGGGGCTCTTTGACTAGAGGAATACAGCTTTTGTGGGCTTTTGTTCCAACACTCTCATGTCTTGGGAGGACACATTAGCCCTTTATCTTTTAGAGAAATGCTGGCACATTACTTCTCTTTTATCCCATTTCATATTAGTCTCTCACATTCAGATCTAGTCAAAAAAGATATGAAGGAGGCTTTATGTGATCCCCACTTTTTTGTGTAGCTCCTCATCTGATAAATGGAAAAGGTGTACAGTACCGAGGCACGGGCCATTATTTCAAAGCATGGTTCAAAAAATGGTATTATTGCGTTTGGTTTAGCTTAGCTGGCATTGTAATAGCACAGAGCCCAAAATAACAAAGAGGCAGATAATATTACATTGGTTACATCTGAAAAAGCACCGTAGACCTTTAGATAATGGACATCACGGAGCTAAAATGCTAAATGCCAAACCATTCTGACACTGACCATACGGATAAACAGAATTAAGAACGCACGTGTTCGACTTTAATGGAAATATTTCTTCTTGTGCTTTGGTAGATTAACAAAACAAAAATGAAAAAGGTTTTAGTTTACACTGAAATGAAATCATCTCCCAGAGTTTCCCTTATAGAAGCGGCTGTTTGGATTTCTCCTCCAAGTGCATTATGGGCGCCTTTGTTCTTCCTGTTTTTGTGTGGAGAGACCAGACAGCTGCGTGGGAAATGGGGCCGCGGGTCCGTTGTGTAAAGTGTTGAGTAAATAAACAGTGTGTACAAATGAATACCGTCATATATTACTGTCAAATATTTGCCAACATTTTAAAAAAGCTTTGATTTGCAAGCAGCACGGTGGCGGAGTGGTTAGCTCTGCCGCTTCACAGCTAGAGGGTGTCTGGTTTGAATGCTGCTGCTGGCATCGTTTCGTTCTCCCTGTGCTTACATGGGTTTGTACCCCAGCCCAAAGACATGTGTGTTAAATGTTGACTCTAAAATTATCTGTAGGTGGAAATGTCAGTGTCTCCGTGTTGACTGGCGACCTGTCCAATTACTCCAGCACCCCAACCCAGTCTCCTATACGTTCCAATGCGACTAAACTGCAAATATGAAATTATTATGAATAATATATCATATTTGATGTCATTTGGCAGACGCTTTTATCCAAAGCGACTTACAGAGTAATTTAGTACATACATAATACACGCAGGGTGCTCATGTAGCCCACTGGGAGCAACTAGGTCTTACCCAAGGGATTGAACCATTGACCCTGTGGTCCGTGGATAGCTACAGCCGCCCATTTTGCCTCCTGTGAACATAAACATGTTTTGACTGTTACATTTTCCTCTATTCAACCAGGCCTCTCTCAATCTCTGACCCTAACCATCATTTGCTTTGTAACCAGTCAATGATCGTTCTCTAACTCTAAATTCTGAACCTAATCAGACAATCTTGAGTCTGGAGGTTCCCACAACCGTCCTCCACCACCTATGTTTCCATTCCCTTCCATTAATAAAAGTACCGTTTCATTTATTCAAATA
Organism: Channa striata; assembly: GCA_033026295.1. NCBI lineage: Eukaryota > Metazoa > Chordata > Actinopteri > Anabantiformes > Channidae > Channa > Channa striata. Next base: position 26,767,708 of record CM065171.1, read on the forward strand.
TTATGTTTTATCGGAACTTAACGATTAAGTTATCATAGTCGAGTTTGCACTATTGGTCTACATCATTTTTAAGAGCCTCCTGTGACTCCACACAGGATAAACGGTAAAGATAACGGACAGATGGAACTGATGTATGCATGTTTGAATTTCTGAGTACAATTTTGTTACTTGTTATGTGCAGGAAACAAGACAAGGAAACTTTTTTCACTGTATTTGTCTTTCTCTGGGTTTGTCTCCAAAGCCCACTGCCTTATTTTTGTAGCCATGGGTTTTCAATTGTTGTGGCATCTGTTTTTTCTTTCCAGAATCCTTTTCTAACCTTAACCAAAGTGGTGGTGTTGACTAAACTCGGGCACTAGGGATGCAAAAGTTTTTAATTCATTACAAAAGTCACCCCTGAATTAAGCCTAATAATCAAAAAAATGGTTTAAATGAACTCAATAAACATAAGAAAACGTAATAAATGAACATAACCTTGTCTGAGCACAATGCCGCCGGTAAAAGATGTCCAACATCCACAGGATAACAAGCAGGTAGTTTGTACTTTACCCTTTGTGATGTGATGTCGGGTGAAAAACTGTGTGTAAAGATGAAAGGCAGAAATGAAAACACCGGGAATAAAAGGAGGGGAAGAGTAAGTTTTCCTAATCCAGCCCGACTGCAGTGGCTCAGTGTCTGCTGGAAGCTCTTTGATAGCTTATGATTATCCATGCGCCCTGCCATCCGCTGACACAGGCTGAAGGCCAACCAATTAGCCTTTGGCCTGCAGAAAGCAATGCTCGGGCTGCTTTTGTTGTGCTGTAGTTATCTATGATAGCTCGCAGTGAAACCCCCACTTATGATGTCAAGAGGCTCTTTGGCTCTTTTATGTGGCCTGACACGGCTGATGAGCTACTACTGCTGGAGAGCTACGAGCACCAATGCAGAGCAAACAGGATGATAATACGCTTTGTCGCTCAGTTAGTCCTTCTGTCACTCAGATTCATGGTAGAACCGGTACACACTTGTTCAATTATTGTCTAAAAATGAATTGCCTTTTTTAATATATAGACTGAAGGAGAATCTGTGCGTTTCCAAAGAGTGAGAGCGGCAGATGAGCCAGTGGAAAAATGGTTTATCACCTTAATCCGAGTGTGGCACAAGAGAAAAAAAAAGAAAGAAAAGAAAAGCAGCTTACAACAAACATAATTGTTTAGATCATTTGTAATGTTTCTTTTTACTGTAATCCCAGATCAAATATTGCTGCGTGCTGTGTTTATCTGCATCCTGTTGGATGGAGGGAGCTTGAAATGAAAATGTGTCACCTGTCCCTTAATCCTCGACAGGAGAGTATATTAAATGTTAATCCCTCGCTATTAGACACGGTGACAATAAGAGAAAGAGGGGGTGGGAGAACGGGCAGGATATAAGCTGCAGGAGAATTTGATGAAGTGGTTTTCAATATCTGACTGAATTCTGAGGTAACGATTAAACTTTCTTTTTTTTTTTTCTCAAGCTCGGCTACACTATCGCAAGTATCATGTTATTAGCTTCCTCTTTTGACTCTGCGTCCGCCGAGAACGTTTGAGATTAGTCTTGGATCGGTGCTCAATGTTGTTCCCTTCTGTGGCCAATTTGTATTCACTCGACAGCAGTCTTACAAGTAACGGCACAGAAGAAACAATTAGAGCCATAAAAGCTGATAGCTTGGGGCTCTGCAGACCGACTCTACCATTACTGGGTTATTAGACGGTGAGGGCTGGGATGGACGGCTTTAAATGATGGCGTGGATTTGAGCAGAGGAGATAGAGATGGGGATTGAAAAGCAATACGAGTACAGGAGAGGAGAGAGGAGGGGGCGAAAAAACCAGATCAAATGCAGGGAAAGATGAGGAGAAAGGGAAAAGAAAAGGCAACAAAAGCAAAAAAGGGGCTTGTCAAACAGTTGGATATAGTGGGAATATGGGGGAGTCTGGGATGAGGATAACATGACAGATCAAGGGATGAACTAAGTGAGGCGGCACACGAGTGCACACAGGAACAGCTGTTGAGCAACTTGTTTCACATGAAACCCCCAGCAGAAAGGATGATGAGAGGAGAAGAAAGCCAAGGAAGAAACGCAGTTTATCGACGCTGAAGCAAATTAAACACGCGCGATAGGATGTGGAAGGCCCGTGTTTGCCATTCGGCATTATCGCTCTGTTTGCTTAGAGGTGGTTGTTTTTCTCTCCCACGGCAGCAAAATACAAATTATACACGAGATCTACTGCACACTTGAGAGTGTGAGGAGCCTTTGACACGAAGGTGCAGCTGGGGAATGATCGCAAATGCTTCCACGTATCGTGCAGCTCAGAATCGGACGTCACGCTGCTGAAAGTGTAGGAAGAAGAAACTGATGTTTAAGAAGAGCTGCAAAGTGGATGCGTTGATGGTACAAGGCAGGACTTTATTTACCAGGCGGCTTTCAGGGGGGAAAAAATAACACAATGAGGAATTTGTCTTTGAATTGAAAGACTCTCATCACTGTTACATTTCAGCTGATCGTTGGGAATCACATGCTCAACGATTAATATAGTTTTTTTTTCATTTCATTTAAAAATCACCTGTGTCACGACATTCTGATTCGTTTTCATTTTAATTAAATTTATTCCGTGCAGCATCAGTTTCCGAAGATCCCAGAACTTTAAAAATTGTTATTTACTAATGGCTCGTGGCTCTTCTGGTGGATCAGTGTCCCCCGGCCCCCCTCTAATTCAAATACTGATCCAAGCCTGTGAACACAGGAAGTTATTGTAACGGCCACTATTAAAGACACGTTTCTAACAGCAGGTGTTTTGTACCTGCTGTGAGTTAAGAGTCTCCCTCTACTGGCACATTAGGACACTTTGCCCTCACTATATAAGCTGCACATGTGACAGGAAGTCGCCATTTTCAAATCCCTATATCTGCAGGAGCATGTGGCTGTTGGTCCCGATAAAATCACAACCTCAGTAAGTGTCTTGTTTATATAATTTACTGAGTAAACATGAAGGATGTTTTTTTGCAGCATTTGGTGGCAGATGCATGAAAAAATGTGCTTTCCTGTGACTATGTCTGTGAAAGCAAATGTTTGTTTCGGAAGTATCAGCATGTGTCAGTCTGCAAAAAGCTGAATATGAGACAAAGTCATTTGTACTTGGACAACTGACCACAGTTTGCAACTTAAGTCAAGTCAGCAACAGACGTGTTCATGATTACAACAAAGACAGCAAGGCTTTTTCTCCACAGCAAATCTCAGGGGTATTATAACGTGCTGTGTTTTCACTATACCGAAATATGATTAAAGTGCACTTAACCACAACAATGAGGGTTTTAAGGAAATGCCTAGTTAGAAATGAGGGAAGCTAATCGGGAGCAGCCTGATAAGTAATGCACCTTCAATGAATGGTTATTGAATGACTGGGATTCGAGGAGTATCAGTTGATTATCGCTTGGAGTGAAGAACGGATCCGCTGCAGGGATCCAGAACTGCACAACGTGTCAGTCCACATGACGGACTGTGTGCCAAGCTGCGACAATGACCAGAATAAACCGCAAACGATGAAAAGGTCCAGAGAGGCAGGTGGTGTTCTAATATTAAATGATTTCTAACTTTTGCCGCTCACTTATGTGCACAATTCTTCAGCTCTAAAATCAAACACTGTGCGTAGTTCTAAACTGTTGAATGTCCTGCTCTGTTGCAGTGCGAGCTTCAACGAGTTATTCCAACACGTAATTAGCCGGGACACGTTCGGCACTTAAAGTAATATATTGGGGTTGGAGGATGATTAGCTCAAATTTATTGTGAAGTTGGCAGGATGGCTTCAGACTTTTACTTGTGTAAATGGAGTGCTGTCATAACAGCCTTGTTGTGCACTCGTCCATGTGACACTTCCCAGCCTTAATTACAATCCACCGCCTGTTTGTTGGAGAAACCCAGACCTCTCAATTCAGTTAAGTATAAGGGGAACAAATTGTGATTACTTGATAATAGACACAGTCAAGTCTGCTCCATTAACCACGTTCCATTAGCATAAACAGGAGTTTGGCTGACCATAAATCACAATGGCTTTGCTGAGCTGATGATGTAACGGAGAACATCTTTTTTTTTTTTGTGCTCTACATGTGCGACTATAACCTTCGCAGTGAAACGGATCATTTAAATGTCACCAGAAAAGAATACTGCTGGTGAACGTGATTCGTGAAAAAAAACAACATAATTTTACTTTACATTTGAATTTTCTGTTTCTTCTTTGTATTTGTGCACAAACTGTTGTTGCTCTGTGCAGATGTAGCATGTGCTTTAATATATATAAATATATTTCACCAGAAATCCACCTGTTCTTTTGTATAATGTCGTTTTATTTTAATATGTATCTATTTCTGTACGTTATATATTTCTTCACGTGACCTTTGACCGGTCAGTGATGTCACTTCCTGTGAATTCGCGCTGTTTTCCCCAGTCGGCTCGCGGTTGTGCTGAGGACAGGTGAGTCAGTGCAGGTGCTCTTCTTCTTTGCTGGAAGTTGTAAGATGGTTTAAGTGGTCCGGTTTAGGTTTGTGATAACTTTCTGTTTGTGATTTTGTGTGTCTTTATTTTTGGACGGTACAGCGTGTAAATGCATTTTTAATTTAGGCCACTGGCGCGAACATTTGTGTTCTCGTGCTGCCGCTTTTTTTTTTTTTTTTTGGTTCGTGAAGAAACTTCGTCCGTATTTGTTTTATTTTTAATTGTATTTAATTTATTACATTATCCATTAAGATTTAAGTTTGCTTCATATAAAATGATAAAATTGCCATTGATGGGTAATTAAGTGCTTAGTTGCATTCTATGATCACACTGTAATAACTGTGGATGTCCAGTTTTTTTTTTTAACCTGGATGACTGTAGTACCTTGTTGCATGAGCTGTTTGCCCTCCTACCCTGATCCATATCAATATTATCATAGTACACGTTAATATTAGGCTAAGTTGGTTTATTGGCGAAGCGTAAGGGTACATGGCCATTCGCTAGTATGTGTATTCATGTTTTATTTTTATTTTTGTTAAATAGTTTCTATTTTATTTTTTTATTTTTCCTTAGCTGTGTTAGCAACTGGATGCCTTACAATTTCCCTGGATGAATAAGGTATCTATCAGAAATGGATTGAGCATTCGACTCAGAAACCTGGAAACGATATGATGCACCCCAGGATAGACACAGGTCTGTGCTATTTCTACAACCACAGCAGTGTGATTCTTACTCCCCTGGATGGGCCTTGTGTTGCTTGACTTTGGAGTATCGCTTCAGTTTTTCTCTAAAATCATACCATTCATTTGCAGAGTAACTGCAATCCAGAAGGGTCTAATGAATGCAACTATATTCTCGCAGAACACTAATACGATCTCCGCTTGCGTGGCTAATGCATCTACTGGTTTTAAAAGTGAACTACAGTCCATTCAAACATCTGCAATTAAATGCAGATGATGCATTATCTTTTGACCTGATCAATAGGGGAGAGGGAGAGAAGTGGCTGCACTTTGTAAGTTATTTATGAGTTCGTCATCGGCATAAAGGCATGAAATGTAAATGCAAAGTAAAAAAGGTTCTTCAGATTCACTAAAACACCGACAAAAAATGCTAATGATAATAGTATCCGTGTCACTCGGGGACTAATGAAAGAATATTAGATGCTCAGACATCCCGCTGTCTCCCACCATGTGTCCTGTTGTGCCAGAAGACATGCATAATCAAAGGGCCTTGTGTTATCTGGTAATAAAACACAAAATGTTTCCTTACATATTTGAGGTTTATTATATCTCCCCCTGTCCTGCTTTATTTCTATCCTCCTCCCCGTATGTTTAGTTGGCCGTGCAGCTCTCTACCTCGCTTTGCCCCTGGGACGAACCCGAGGAGAGCTTGGAGTAGCTCATTTTACCAGTGTTTTGCCCCACCAAGCCAAGTGAAACCAATGCTCCTGAAAATTAGGTAAAAGCAATATTCTGTAGGTACAGTTATCAGCGTGTGTGGTGATAGGAAGTTACCTTTGAAAGACTTTTTATAGGTTAATGTTGTACACATCCCGCACTATGGGCGAAAGTAAATCTGCTGCAACAAAGGACTCGGTGGATTTAAATGTGTTTATGAAGGATGCAACTGTGTTTTATTTGAAATGAACGTAGCAGAACAGGCCGTTTTAGTGTGTTTATAACACTCCCACGACTAGCTGGAGTTTCAGCTTTGATGTGCTCAGGACCCGAGTTGTGTCCGTCAGTTCTGAGGATGTTTAATACATGGTTCTTTCTTTCTCTGGCTCCTGTTCTCACTCTATCAGTTCACCTGGGCCTGACTACATCTGCCTTTTAATTGCCTGTGCTTCAATCCCTGCAGTGAAATTCAACACCTCATTAAAGCCTTCGGCAAAACCTGAATCATTCAGTGAGGAGCAGGCAATTAAAGGGATGTTGGCATGGAGTTCCTGGTGGTTGATTTATTGATTGGCCGACTGTTGGTTGGTTACTTGGCTCCCACCCTCCTTTTGTGATGTGATGTCTTTCCATACCGTCGTTTGTAGAGGTAAATTACATCTGGTTGTGCAAATGTAAAACACAAACCAAACCTTGTGAGGAAGCTCAAAGGACGTAACTCAGACTTTCCTGCAATGTAAAGAATTATTTACCGACCCAAACGTGAACAGATTCAGTTCTGAGCGTTATTTCATAATCTTTAGTTGAGAGTGCAATACAAACTGCTTCCAGGCAGCATTTACTTGTTTAAACTTCAGTTTACTGAAATCACTTCCTTCCTCTATTGGGGCTTTTTTCTCCATCATTGCAAAGTCTAAACTAGTGACAGTCCATTTATTTTTGGATTATCAGTCCATAGTTGGATTAAAAATGTGTGTTTGAGAAACGACCACGTGCAGAAAGTGTGTGTGTATCTATATTTTTTCCTTGTGGGTTGTTTTCTGTGCTTCTGAGTGAGACGCTCGGGCTTTAATTTGAGCTGCACTCGTAGCAAAGATGATTAATGGAATTCCTATGCACTCAGATCGTTTCTCACAGGTGATTTAAAGGTATAATAATCCTTTACGATATTGCTCTGTGGTTTCCAGGCCATTAAAATAACACCAAATGTGTCAGAGGAACACAAACAGTTCATTTAAAACAGATTGCTGGCCCAGCACAAGACTGAGACCTGAGACGCTGGGGAACTATTGCCATGTTGTCACTGCTCCGGCTGTTTGCACGGAAGAAAAATGGAAAACGTTTACTGTGGCTCATATCTTAAATTTCCTGGATAATCCACACGTTTTAAGATGAAGCATTGCCCATCTATAGTAGCTGACTGTTCTTCAAAAGCTCATTTTGAAGGAGAAAAAAGGTGCTAACCCCTGAGTTTTTAACACATTCTCTCTGCAGTACCATTTCCCTCTGTGCCGTGGGGAACGAGATTTACAAAATCGCACAATAGTAAAGTTCTGCACAACTTTTGCCCTGGACACAAAGCACATGGAAAAGCCATCTCTTCAGTAGATGTATTGGACTTGTAAAATCTGTTCACACCAAAGTCCACAGATTTATGCCCAGATAAGCCACTCTTCCATATTCAACATAATGCTTTTATTTTGATAAGCAGGAAACCCTCTTGATTCATGTGGCACTGCAGTCATTTCCCTCTTTGCCTTTTCCTTATCTGTCGTTTTCCCAACTGACTTTTGTGTCATTTAAATAGAAATATCTATGCTGCTAATTTATTATTTGGTTCCAAATGTTCAATGGCTTTATTTTGTGAAATGGCAAATTTGTGACTTAAAATACTCCATAACAGACAGATGAAGGTGTGCAACTGATGGTAATTCCTGTGAATTCCGGACAAATCTGAAACATTTAATGTATCTGATGTATTTAAATGCACTTTTAAATACATGATACCAAAAAGAGAATGCTTTTAGTTACATTCAATACAATAAGCATCACCCTTAGGCATTGGCTTTAATAGCAGTGTACGGAATCTGAATCCAGTTGAGAATCTGCTTGTCAAACCTGAATCCTATTAAATCCTTTACTGACGTAATAGTACTTGAAATGGTTAGATTAGTTTTAAGGAGGAAGATCCACATTCATCCATAGATGCCAGTGTGCTATTATTTTATTATTTTATTGAATTTTTTTTGTTAACTTTGGCACATTTAAGCAGGTCGACAGAACTGATGTCTTTTTTCAAAGTCATCAGCTTTTCTTCTTCGCTGGTGTCTGTAATGTCAGGTTATTTGGAAAAAAAAATAGAGAGGCTGCAACTAAAAGATTCGATGAGGGATTTTCTTTGTTGCAAAGCTCAGCAAATCCGGGTGTTTTACCAACTTGGAACCGGATTCCAATTGGATTCCTGCTGGGAATTACAGCAAAGCCCTGCTGTAGATATCTTTGTGGTGGGTGTCAAATAGATCTGTAACTCTTGCTTCAGAATGCTGACTCTCTGTCAGCCTTACTTCCAGTTAGAGCTCTTAGACAGGATGGAAAGGTCAAGTTTCTCCCCTGAAGCCTCAGTGTGTCCTGCTGAGCTGCATTTAGAAGCAACAGATGAAACTCTGCAATAATTAAGCGACATCACATACACTACATTTTAATGGCACGTGTCTCATTTTTTGAAATTCTGTGCGCTTTGTTTTTTTCAGGATCAGCAGCCTGGGTCCGAGAGGAACTGTGATCTACACTAGAACAACCAGGGAGGTCCAGCCGGACATAATCCGACTACATCTGTGGTTGGACAGGTTAGCTGAAATCTTAATATTCTATTCTGCGTTTGTTATAGAAAGCTCTTCTTTAAAAAAATATAAAGACAAAAAATATAATTTTAGGTTTTAGTTGACAATCCTAACTGGATTCTCTGGACTCTAGACATTGTATAATGGCACATTTTTGCAAGTTGTAAAGCAAAAAACGATTGCTGACAATACAAAACATTACGAGATATTTTAATTGAAGTAGCAAAAAAATGGATAAACTTAAAATAATTCTATATTTCTTTACATACAAAAACAATAGGAGTATCAAATGACCCATAATTAAATAAATACTTTCTCCATATTTCTCCCTCCGTGCTTTCCCTTGGTACAGTCCTGGCCCAGTAGAAGGTTCGGTATCTAAGCCTCATGAGGCCTCAGTCTGATCTTTAATGTGGATGATCAACATCCCCGGACCAGCAGAACAGTAACTCCAATAAGTAAATAAGCTGAAGTTTGATTTTAGCTGTATTAAGTATTGGCAAAACAAAATTAATCAGCAATGGTGGTTCAAAAGACTTCAATCAAATGTGCTGCTTTCTTTTAATTAATAATTACTAGTAAAGGTAAAATGAGCTTAAGGTAAAATTAAAGGTGAGCGAAGACAAACGTTCTCGAGTTGCTCCTGAGCACCAGGCCTCATGTCAGTTTTCATTGAACACTTAAATTTGTAACTCGGGAATGTTGGCAACGACTTCACGTTAAAAATGTGTGCGAGTCGCTCAGGGACTGTCCAGAACGTACAGTAGGTCGGGGTACAAGGGTCTATGTCAATTACGCGGTCAAATTTTGGAGAAACATGGTGTTTTGGATGTTATCTGGGGTCAATTTCCTCCCCAAAATGCTTTGGGTAAATTTTTAGTTCTAAATTGCTTGTTGGAGGCTCCACCTCACCCCAAACAACCTCAGCAGGATAAACTGCATAGATGATGATGGATGGATGGATGTTTCGGATACATTTTGGAAAGACCTTTTTTTTTTTTTTTTGTATTTTCATGCAATTTTAAAAAACAACTGCAGAAATCGCAAGCCTCTTATCCTTTTAATATGTTCCTATTTGGAAGCCACAATAAAGTACAGTTTACCTCCTCCTGACCTTTTCTTCATAATACTATGTGGGAAAACTGCCAAAAGCAAAGTGGTTAAAATCACAATGCCGAGCGGAGGGTGGTGCGGAGCAGAGAAGACAGGTTGTGTACTTCTGGCTGTCAGGCACTTAAAACACTAGACACAGCTCTCAGAGAGCAGACAGAGACAAAGGGGCTCAAGCAAAACAAAGACGCTCGGCTAAGCCGTTCTCAGACTGCAAATTCGGCTTGTAAATGCTCTCAAACATGCACAGTCGGTGGCGATTCACTTTTAAAATCCTGCGAGCTCTGAATTAGCCAATTGGAGTGTAATGGTGAAGGAAGAAGCGCAATTAAGTGTCCAGACCCTGGACGCGACGTCGCTTTGAACGTTCCGATGTAAGGCCGTTAGCGTTGCGAGTACTATTACTGCTGGCTCAACACTTTGACTGGATATTTGTTGCACTAACGTATTAGAGCCTCTCAGGGCTTGTTGGAAATGAATTTGCCTTTACTTTAATTAACAGAATTAACCTCAATTCTGCAAGTGGGAAATGCAGCTCAGTTGTGTTTTAATATGAGAAGTGTTGATCGAGAAGACTAACAAAAAAAAAACCCTAAATGGTTAAAGTACTACAACATTCTGTTACACTAGATTAAAAGCTTTATATAGGGTATGTAAGTAAAGAGGAGCAACATATGCGGTGATTTCAGATGCTGCCAACTTCCTTAAACGCTTGAAAAAGCACGCTATTACCGAATGATTAAATTTGACATACATGCGTGGCAATCACTGAAGAAACAGAAGGAACCGTGAACAAATTCAAAGTTGTAATATGCCTATAACCGTTGCATTTTTCTGAATTCGTCATACAGATTTTGTCTGGGGGCACAGTTCACTCTCCACGGGTGCAATTACACATGTCTATCACTTCTTGTTGCAGTGAAGTTGTAATGAACGTGGGTGGATGTGTGTTTGTGTCGGCTCGTTTCGGCTGAGTCCCGATTCCCAGCGTCTCCTTCAGGTGTCTTAACAGTTCCGTGTGTGAGACGAACCAAGAGATGCCAGATGTTTGTGCATTTCTCAACTGGAAGCCCAATTTTCAATTTTGCGACGCAAGCAAACCCGTCCGAACTGAACGGAATATCAATAGCCCGCCTCTAAAAGAAGTAATGGCCACCTCTTCTGGCTCTGAAGGTGACTTTGTTTTAGTAATGGCTGTCACGGGGACCCGTGTCGAAACTTGAATTGATTTGCAGTAATATTTTCTCCCCCCTTTGCGCTCAAAAGCCACGCGTCAGTTATTGCTGCGTATGCTGATGCCAAGGTCATTTTGAACGTAAGAATGATAGAGTCTGACATTAGCCCCATCGCCTCTGAATGGGCAGATGCTTTGCTTCGGAAAGTAGGTTGCCAAGTGTCTGCTTTGATAACCCGTCGGGGCCGGCTGAGAGGAGCTGGCAGGCTCGTGGAGGGAAACTCCCCGTGCGTGTATTCGATGTAGATGGACTCTGCTGCATTGCCATTTAGAGCACAATGAGCACAGCACTGTACGGCTAGATTCCCCACGAAGACACACACACTCACACAGAAGTGAAAATACAGACACATGGAGATCTTTGAACATTTATTACAGCTAATTTTGTGCGTGGACAAATATTTTGTTTTTCTCTTTAAATATAAATACCTCCTGAATTTGTGTATATTACGTTTGTTGGGCGTCTTCATCTACAGTAGTAATCCACTTGTAGTGTGTGGGTGGGTGGTAAAAGTGAGAAGAAAAGCAATAAAATAAAAAATAAAAAAAGAATTTGCCCAGGATTATGTCCAAATGTGAATTTTCATTACCTTTACTTCATGATAGCCCTCTTGCTAATCCACAGTAATTTTATTCCAGCTGCCACTTCCAATAAAAGCTGAAAGGATTAAAGCAGGGGGGAAAAAAGCCCATATATTATCACCTCTGGAGTTTTGCGGTTATGATGGTCCATTCATATTAGGACTCGTTCAACCTACTTGAACCTTATAAAAGCCGAGAGTTTGGCTCTGAAGGCGCCTGTTATTTGTTCTTTTTACACTTTGTGCTACTTTCTCGTTTCATGCGTTCACTCTATGGCTATCAATTCACGTTATGAGGCCACGTCTTTGTATTTTCCCGCCTCTTTCTTTTTTGATGTTCTGACCCACTCTTGAACTCCGTCGCTCGTTTTAAAGCCTCCTCCTGCCGCCTCCTCCTCCTCGTCTGCTCTGTCCTCCTGTGTATGTGACCTCCTTTCTTTTTAGCGGTGGCAGTTGGTAGCGGCGAGTGTAGAGATGCAGAAGCTGAGATAATGAGAGCTGACTGTTAGAGGGCAGGCCTGAGCATCTGTGGTTCCTGCCTGCACTGCTGCAGTCTCTTATTAACTGCTCTCCATCCCTACAGTTGCAGGCGAAAATGATTGTAGGAAGAACTGTCAGCCTTGTGTACCACAATCACATTTTTTTTTTCTTCAATACTGATTTCATCATTTTCTTATTCACTTTGTATCCTAAACCTAACCAATCGCAAGCCACAAATCCCAGTATCAGGGTTTGTTACAATGATGTCTGATGTACAAGATGATGTGAGATCTCACTTCATGGAATTGTGAGAAATATTGCTGCCAGTGCACACACTTTTTAAAAATCTAAATGTCAAGTTTAAAAGTTCAGAAACAAAATTTGTTGGTGGATGACGTATTCCAGTTTTACTTAAAGAAAAAATAACCTGTAAACTAGCAAAAATATCCCACTGAAATTTCTACTTAAATAAAATATAAATCATGTATTTTTAACATAAGATTACGTGACGATTTTTGACTGCATCGCACTTTGTGTTTGGGGACAATAACCATTAATTAGTTATATACATAAATGAGGGTTAAAGATGTTTGATGATGTTTTCAGCTTCATTTCTGACCTCCTCGTGTCGAGTGAGAACACGGAGGTTTTTACTAACTAAATACCGGTTCACTTTGAGTACTGCTAATATGTCAAATACATCTTTGAAATAAGATCATTGAAAGAGGAACTGGAAAAAGTTGATTTATGAAATGTGCAAAGTGAAGTAAGTAAAGTAGAGATATTTGCTCTTAAATGTAGTGTTAGAAAAGTCAAAGCAGCCAAAATCAAATCTACTTAAGTATATTTTTCACATATCAGTACTTTGATTAAGTACAGTAACAAAGTCCTTGTACTCTGTTACTTTCCAGCACAGCGTTTTTGTAAGCCACTGGATTTGAAATGTCATGAACCTTTTCAAGGTGGAGAAGAGGAAGTGAAGACATTTTTAAATGACTATTTATTCACCTTAACTTCCAGTCCCATCTCTGCCGTCCTCTTTCATATACCGACTGAAGTGGCCATGGAGAAAAATGCTTCTCGTGCCGTCAAGCTCTGCAGGCCGTGACACTGAGATAAAGAACTTTTCTTGTGTCAGATTAATTACGTGCCGTCTTCGCTCATTTTGACCCTGGCTGTTTTTTAAAATGTGATCTTCTTGCCTTTTTGTGTGTCTTGTGTTCGTTTGCACAGTATTTTTCCATCTGATCCTAACATTTCTTAAGGACCTGCTCTCAGGAACCAGCAGGTTTTACTTGATGGACCAAAGAGCGAAACCTGTGGGTTTCACCTCTGCAAAAAAAAGTGACTTCATTGAATTTTTCCTTGCCAAATACTGTAATGATAACCATGTGAATGAATATTTGCAACGGTTAAGATTTGGATAGTATGTGGGGTTGTAGATGAGGCTAGTCTGTGAATTTTCTCTGAATTTATTTTTATACTTTCTGACAAACAATTTCTTTGTGTACATAAATTTTAAGATTTCCAATTAAATATCACTGAGTTATTTCAATAAATACTCTTAAGGTCAGAAACTAAAGAGCGGCCAGGAAACGGGTTAATTAAATTTCTATACAGATTGTCTCGTAAATGCCAGGTCACTGTGATAAAAATTAGTTTGCTCAGGGTGTCATTTTTATTCACAGCTCTGATCTTTTCATATTCTCTCTCCTCTCCTGAGAATATCATACTGGTTTAACACACCTTTGATTTTACTTCTCTTTTCCTGATCTCTTACTTAGCCAGTAAATGTCTTTGTAAAACAAAATGTAGAGGATGAGGAAGAGACTGAACCTCGAGAACCTTTCACAACGTTGTCTGATAAATCGTGGCTTTGCTTCATCAGACATGTTGAAATATCTGTTCAGCACTGGAGGATGGAAGTCCACTTGGGTTAAATCCGGCTGGTACTGAGTATTAAGAAGGAACCAGAATGGAAAGATGGCCAATGTGAGCTTTACCGTGAATAATTTTAGGTCGCTGTGCGTTGTGCTTTACCAGGTGTAGTGTGGAAAGATGGCAACGTTTAATTATGTTGCAAGGCAAAACATGAAATCGCTTGTTCTCTGCACAATTCACTGCGCTTTAATTAGCCACCCCCCAAAAAAGCCGTTGATCTGTTGTTATGAAAGTACTTGTTTATAATTTTCAGTGGAGTTTAAAATTGTCTTTGCTTTTATTTTTTATACTTATTAATGTATTTAGCTCTGCAGAGTCCAAATTTTCACTGCAGATATAATTGAAATGACATTGAATTATAGCTTCCTTCTATTGATTTGAGTCATTGACTTCACACGGTGCAGATGTGTCAAATACCGATTGCTTTACTATTTAACATTTTATTTAAAAGGGAATGTATCTAACTTTTGGCATGTCATATTGTGATCTATGAATGATACTAAAGTTGTGGCTAAAAAGTCACTTTATCGGCTTATAATGTGCAGAAACCTTTAGCGAATTGCATGTGCTTTAAACCACCAAACAACTTTAACTTCCAGCTGCTGCTCATATATCCAGTAAATCTTTTGTGTGTCTCATTTTGTGCTGACCCTCCAGTGACTGTCTATAGTAGTGAGCAATAATAATCAAAGCTATAGCAGAGGGGAATGAAAAGAGGGGAAAAAAACACGGATGAGGTCGAGGTTGTCTTTTATTTGCTGCGAAGACCCGAGCGCTCTCAATAAGGTTCAGGTAAGACCGACGTTATTAGGAAAGCTCAAAAATGAAGGCAGGCCTGTGTCACTCGGATTTAGTGAGGTCAAAGCCAATCATAACCAATTTCATCATTCTTTGGTGTTAATGCATGTGGTTGTCGGGTGCTCGAAGAGAAAAGTTCCCTGGCTTCCCTGCTCGTATGTTTCGTGCCTCTGCATGCGTGTCTTTATAATCGTATGCGTGCTGAGCAATGAACCAGTCCCTCCAGGAGCAACATTCAGATTGTTGGTCTGACCCATCCATCTGTCTCTCACTCTGCGCTCAGTGTGGTGTTGCCTCATAATTCATGCTGGATAAAATATGACACAAACTAGTCGCATTATACTAGATTTAGACCTGCTCACCAAGTCGTTCATGTGCCAACAAAACACCATGTGGAATGCCAGACATACAGCTGAGCACGCAAATACTCACGTTTTTTTGAAAGCTGCCATTATTTGAGCAGTGGATTAAGAACATAATTTTACAAACGCGTCGTAAATTAGTTGCGCAGAAAGTCATTTTCAGCCGCGATGCCCGTCCGACTGCCTTTTTTTTAAAAATTAAATTAAATGCGGCATGTTGTTCATCGGCACATCTTTGCAAGGGAATGAAACCATGTGCTCATTCACTTACCTATGAAATTATCTTTAGACATGAACTGTTCTAAAGCGTTACACGGCCTATAGAGCCTGTTCACCCTCTTTGGAAAACTTCACACTCTCAGACTCAACAATTTTGCCCACCAGCCTTTGTGGCTAGTGATTTTCCAAAGTTACTGGGCAAAATTGTGTTGTTAGGGGGAAGGAGGGGTAAACGTATTTTACATGATTGAAGCTGACTATTGTTACAACTAAATCCAGGACCTCTTGAATATACCCAAGACCAGTCCACATGCGAAAGGTCCCAAGAGCCTTATTGTCGGCTGAGGCAGGTCATTCTACTCCTCTGCCCTCATTGAGTCGCCTTTTGAAAAGCATCAGACGTCATTGTCGAGCTGCTCAAGGACAGGTGACAAGTTTTTAAGACTGACATATTTTTGGTTGGGGTATCCCCCCCAATTGTTGGTAGCTTTTGTTGCAATAAACTGTTTGAGATTGCATAGTTATATTTAAATGCCCTACTTTTACGATATATCACACCTTTTTAAATTTCCCCCAAAAGTCAAAAATCCCCAACATTTTTGTGAGTAGCGTATATTAAACTGCAACATGACGTTAATGGAAGAATGAAATCCTAAAGTAAAGATCCTAGTTTACTTATCTCATTGTTTCTTTTTCCTTCTCTTGCCACAACGTCTCCACCAAACCAATCTGCTCATTTCTCATTCAGCCCAGAACAACAAAGAATCAAAGAGCTCTTGTCACACCGCAGGGAAATGGCTTCACAGAGCGAAACGAGTCCTATGATTTTCAGAGACTGATAAAAACTGTTGAAGGAGAAGTAATTGACATTCCTCAAAGCCTCTTTTTCAAGGTGTGGAAGAGCAGCAGTTGGGATGTATCAGCCCTCGTGGCAGATAAGAGACTTTTAGTGACACCTTACATGGTGCCCGGTGGAAACTGCAAATACTTGGACACAACAACATACGCGTTCTCAAATACACACAGACGGGAGCGGTTCGGCTGTGAGATTCCATCTCCCTCTGATCTGGGTGGCGGCAACCCCCCACCCCCACCCGCCCCCGTGGGGTAAACAAAAATCACAAATGCTACACTGTCACACGATGACAAACAGACGACACATCTGAAAGACCAAACACGCATCTACAAATTATTCATGGTTTCTGTTTTAGATCAGTGGTTTCTTTTTCTCTCATTATCAGTCACTGTTGAAGTGATTATCAAGCAGGGTGGACACTAGCAAGGGATGAGGGCGGGGGGAAAAAAGCTTGTAAGAGAAACGAAACACAAAGTGTGGGTGTTGATAATGAATGTAATCTGCATTTAGATGATATCGGGCGCCGTGGTCGGGCCTGATGTGAATTTACTTGTTCTGATTTCATACAATGGTGTGGTTTTGAAGAGGTGCTTGGAAGCAGTTTCTGAGTTTCTCAGGTGACACCAGACCTGCACACAAACTTCCCCACGTGCCATGCATGGATTTTATAGAATCACTTAACTGTAATTTTTAACCCACGACAGAAACATTGATTAACTAACTGGATCACTGCCACTTACTATACATGAATTCTTGTTATGGACCTGATTAAGTGCAGTCTGTTTATCCAAGTGCTGCATCGGTTCAAAAGCCGTCGCACGCTGCATCAGTCTGAGTGATAATGGTGTAAAGTGGCACATTCAATAAAAGCCTGGTTTGTCACACGTTTAATGTAAAGAAGGAAAAGAAGGGTTACAAGATGTTTTTTGTTTTGTGCTGAAGGTAAAGAATGGAAGGGAACCACTTGAAATAATTAGCGATAAGCTACTTATTGTATTGATCCCAACTCTTTTCTTTTTATGTAGAGGGAATTAAGGAGGAGCCATTTGTCTGACTTGTGTCAACACTACAATAGATGAGCTTGTTTGTTCTATTTTTGCCTTTTTTGCTTTGCCGTGATGCTCACGACTGCAGCCTTAGTTATTTAGCATTTCTGCTCAGCCGCGCCACCTAGCATATATTGGAGCTATTGCATGTATCAAACAGAAAATGAGTAACTTAGGACAGAGGGAGCAGGAGTCACATTTGCAGTTGCCCACAAACACTGGGGTCCGTGGTTCGATTCCCCGTCCTCCTGGCTGCATGTCCCTGGGCAGGACACTGATCCCCTTAGTTGTCCCTTGTCTGCTACTTGCTCACTGCCAGACTTTCATTACTGTTGTTGAATAAAGCAGCACTGCCACACATTAGATTTATTTACAGCCGTGTCCATAAAAGTTGGGATATTGTGTGAATGCAAAAAAGCAAATGAACCTTTCTTTGATTGCAAACAATAGCTACAAATACAACATACAAAACTAGATTTTGTCTTTCAGAATAAGATTTGCTCACTTTGAATTTAAAGTCAGAAACACGTATTTACAGAAATGTCAGGGCAGGAGCTGGTTTAGGACTGTTTTGTATCCCCTCTTTTAATATTGGCGTGCACACATTTAGAATAAATTTCATTTAGCAAGTCTTTGTTTCTTCACAGGGTCAGCAAACAGGCTCAACATTGTCCAACATCCATTCCTATAGTCTGACAGGATATTGGGATATGAAAAGCTTGTTTTTGTCTGAGACATGAACCTTTTTCCAGTTTACTATAATATAATACTCGACATTAATGTACCTCCTGTCCATATCTGCAGATTAGCCCTTCATGTCAGTGTCCACGACTTTGTCGCTCATCCCTTAAAGATCAGTCTTCCCACGTGATCCTTGTTCTCATACACATTCACACTCTGTCCTCTTCCCTTCTTCTCACTTTCTCTTTCTACTACCCCTGTCCTCTCATTGTCTCTCTCGGTTTAGTTGTCAGTCATGGAGAAGAACAGGGCAAACACCCAGCCGTCCTCATGGGGTCACACAGAGAGGTCACTGCCAGCTGAGCCTGTTGACAGCCTGCTGCTTGTTATCCAGGGCTGATGCTGTGGACAAATTAGATCCCTGCAGTTGGTTGGAGGCTCCAGGTGTGGCCGCAGTGGAGATGCTCATCAAATTTGTTCTTTAAAAGCATTGGCAATTAACGTCAGAAAGCACACAATGCTCAAAACTAAAGTGTGCTGCCTTGTTTTCCAATTAATTAATAGAAATATGTTCCAAATCTCCGTAATCGTAACGTGGAGTAGTGCCGTCAAAGGCTCATTAGACGGGGCCGCCAGTGCAGACAGATTTGATTCTAAATGCTTTAGAGCGAGACTCGCCCTTTGAACCAATCAGAGAATTTCAATGATTTCTGCTTTATTCAGTTTTATTGTAATTTGATTTTGGCTAGCTTCTACCCAGCATTCCTTTCTACTTTTCTTTACGTAAATTGATTTTACACAATGTAATTCAAGTTGTTACTAATTATAAATGATTAATATCCCCTCAGCCACAGAAATGACTGAAATGTGCATCCCTAAAACGATTACTGATGTGGACTTGTGATTATAGACGGCATTATCCTATAAGTATCTTCTTGAGACGGAGTTACACCTACAATCTGCAATGTAAATCATAACTTCATTTGTTCTCTATATGCATTTTCAACACAATCTCATCCCATAGCTTCATATATTGACGATTCCTAAGGGGTCAACTTGTGCCGCGATGTACATCCTTGGGGTTGTAAGCGTAGCCATTTTGATGGAGTAATAATCACTTCAGTTTTTAACATGTTCTTTGTCATGTTTAAAACCAGACATTAGACCATTCTCTGTACTTAAAGGTTCAGAATCTATTTTTCCTTTTTGTTTGCGGTCGTGTTTGTGATATAAAGTAAAAAATCGGAGTGATCTATTGTTTCTTTTGCCCGACAGAGTTGTTGAGGCGTCCTACTGTGTATGTGTGCCTCTACCTTTGATTTACCTCCACTTCTTTCTTACTACCAAGCTTGTTTTGACAGTCCTCGGCGCCCTTGTAGCTGCCCTGAAGTACCCAAGGAAAAACATTTCTCTTCCCAGAAGGACATAGCGCCATCTAATAAGCAGTGGGGTGACTTGGAGAGAGAGAACAGGACAGAGAGCAATGGGTCCACCATTAAGAAATAGCCCCTAAACTACATCTGACAATGGCCAAGATTGCACTTGAACCCAATTCATCGAGGTAAAGTGGCCATTTGACGAGGTGTGGTGGGGAATTGGTGTTCCTGGATTGAGAGAGAAGAATGGCTACAGAGAGACTGAGTGGTTCTTTTTTTCATATGTCACTGCTATTCTCACTAATCCCAAAACGCCCAGATCTACATACTGTATTTGCAACCACACAAATGGACAAAAGACTTGTGATTATACAACAGGAACAAGTGTGGTTAGGGATAATTTTTCTGCACTCATTGTTTCTGGAGGTGAACACGCGAATCCAGGCTGCAGGCTGACGACTAACGTGAGCAGAGTTTCAGTTCTGGCCTTGTCTTATCTGTACGGTGATTGTTGACAACATGATTGATTTCAGTAGTTTTCTAAATCAAAGGGCGGACCTTAAATCAGCTGTAGTGCCCCCTAATGACACAAAAGACACGCAAGATTTTCACAAACTAGTGATGTAGTAGTAACGATAGTAGTGTTAAGTCTGACACTTTGGCACTTCGAAAAAAATGCACTGTAACGTTCTCTTGTCTCCGTTTTTGTAGCTCAGTCCACGTCTGAAATGACGGTCAGAGGCCGCGTCATCTGGTTCTCTCTTCATCAACTAAACCGCTATAGTTTTTGTTGTGTTAACTGTAGTGAACTGATGTGAACAAGCAGAAAAGAAGCGCTGTTTGTAAGTGACGATAGAGTTTAAAACCAATTAACTTTCATTTTATTGGTATATTGGCGTTTACGGCCGTTATGACGCGTGCACCTCAGCTTGTGGTGACATTATTTTCTCAGTGTGTTTCAGGCAGAGGCTGGAGGCGGCCACAAAATAATGTCCTATGTACAGTGGGGAATGTCACGCTGTCACCAACTCAAAATAAAGTATGATATTTCCAAAAATATAAACAGTGAAGCACATGAGCAACTTCTGCTAATTTTACGACTTTTTGGGGAGTATTTCTTTAAAATATCACAGCCATGCATTTTGACTCGAGAAGCCTTTCACCCACATTGTCCTTTTAAAGTTGTTGAGGCAGTGGACAGCTACCTCGGCTTCAGTTTAATCGCTCAAACTTTAATGATCGCACATAATTAATATTAAAGTGGTTAAGCACATTTGTTGGTGTCTGAAGAATTGTGGGCTGCTCCTTGGAGTGTGCTGCGTATGCTCATGCATGCATTTGCATTTTCAAGCACACAAATTGCTGCCATGACACGAAGCGTCACTACTACCCCCCCGTCTCTCTGTGCAGTGCATTCCCTTTCATTTCACAGGCTCTGAGGCATAACAAAGACCACTGGAGCCAGTATATTGGCAATCACACAAATCTGCCTTCACCTCAATATTTAATGAGCTGAGCAAATTAGCCTTACAAAGCAATCTATTGAGCCTTTCCTCCCCACTTTGCTGATCCCCACGCAGAGAAAGGCACCTCACAGAAAGCTTATTACAGCTGAGCCAACACTTCTAACACTCTGGATTTGTGAGAAGTATATTGTACGCGCACAACTTCGGGCAGCCTCGTGCACACGCAGACCGGCAAATAAGCCAGTACAAAACACATGGTTGCATCGTGCCATATGTTTGTGCAGCGTCCCGTCATTACGTGTCAATCCGCTGCAGAAACTCGCATCTTTGACTTTGTACCTAAAGCTGCCCTCTTGTTTCCAAGCTGTGCAAAATGGAGACATTTAAAGAGATGACGACGGAAGCTCCTTCAGTCAATCAAATAAGACGCAGCCGGATCGGTGATCCGTGCGTGATGATGGAGATGTGCGTTTCCTGACTGTTAATTAAAATGTAGCCTGAACCTTGACAAGCCTCGGATTCGGGGAGTAATTTAATCAGCTTGTTAAAACGTGGTTAGGAAACCTTTATTAGTGCTACACACACTGAGAGGAAACGGTGTGTTCCAAAGTTTATTAGACAATCGGTGCCCTTCTCATTTACTCGCTGAAAGTACCAAACTAAGCCGGGTGAGGACGTGAGGCGGTGGCCTGCCTGAAACGAATTTCTTCTTTGGAAAATGAACTCGAATTTGGTTCGTTCAGCAAAACAGTCGGGGATATCGGACTATGCAAAATGAACATTGACAAAGGCTGTTTTCTTAATTTTATGATTGAACCACCCACAGATGAAATCCAATATTTAGCACAATTTAATCTACCTACAGTATGGAACAAGGTACAGACTGTGTGAAGTGGAACAAACGTCAATGGACAACTTTTTGGAAGCTTTAAGAACTAAGGTTCAACCAATTTGTGCACCACAACTTGTGTGCCTGTATTTATGCAAAAATATGAACGACTGCATCTAGGTAAGACATGGGAGCATGGCAAAGAAATCCCTCTGTTTAGATGAGGATATACTATTTAAACAACTACTCCATTCCAGCCTGCAGCCTAATCCCTGCACTCACTCAGCTAAAGCTAATTCACGGTGCTCAGGGGAGGTTTCTCTCATCCGTCCCCAGCAGCCCAACCACCACTCACCGACTTTGACACGTCTTTAATGGCATTGTTGGATCCTCGGTTTACCAGAGGTCATTATTAATTAAGCAGACATAAAGAATGGATTTAAAAAATGAGAGGATGAAAGCATTAACCGTAAATGTGTTCGATAATGTTTAGGCATGAATACAACTTGGTGAGGTTTAGACAAAAACAAGTGTTTTACTCCTTAAACGGGAAATAAGACACAGAAATATCATCAGTAAGACTAAGAAGCCTTATTGGGCTATTAAAGACATGGCATAAATTTGGGGATGAAGGCAAAAAGCGTTAGTAAGTAAATATCAGAATACGATCATGAACAATAAGATAATTATTTTACTTTTATCATGATATGTCGACTGCAGTTTAGAAATTGATGTATTGCATTTTTTATTAGCACACAGTGCTAGTTAACAGCTGATAGTTCTGCTGTGAAAACACAGTGCAGTGACCAAACGAACTCAAATATATAATTATAGCGATCAAAATTTAGAAAGCTCCGGCTTATTAAAACATCCATGTGTCTTTATGCTATTGGACCACACATTTTTAAGTAAAAAAATTACATTCAACTACAAACTAATTTTTTAAAAGTGAAATTTGACCGTTTAAATGTAACATTATTATAAACTAGCTGCACACTCTTTACTGTGTAAAATCTACTTTTTAATTTAATCTTACTTCCGCCTGAGTCTGTTTTTGCAGTGCATAGCATCATTTTCATAAAGATTCTGGCGGGGTTTGAAACTTCGTATTGTCCTCGTTGCTAATGTTTTCCCCTGGCACCGTCTTTCCCTCCTGGCGTCGATCCTGCTCACTCTCACCAGTCGGCTTCCATTCATTAGGACAGGATTCGCTTCTCTGCTCTTCTGACACCTTCTCACGTTGAGCTGCACCATGTATAAGACTCCGAGCTGGGAGGAAGTGATTCCTGAACTGCAGCTCGCTAGTTTCTCCACCACCTCCTGTAGCTTTGCCTTGTTTGTTCTGTTGCGTTCAAGATGTTTAACGGAAACAGAGGTAGAGGAAATGATGGCAGCTAGATTACTGCTAACGACATAATGGCAATAACATTCAAAACTTGTTTTATATGTGCAGTGTTTGCAACTTATGTTCCCAGACAGGATGTTTGACGGTTTTACTCAGACCTTGGTCAAAGCTACTGTACTTAGAATGCACAAAAACGTCAGTGCTGCCTTTGACCCGAACGCAGTGCGGAGAGATTTGCTTCTAACCAGTCACAGCATTTCACAGATTTCCGATCGATTGGTAGATGATGACTAATACCTGCCACGCTGTGCAGAGCATGTTGGCATGTGAAGAAGCTGAGCTGTTTTAGAGCAGAGAGCTGGGATGAACGCGCTGGATCTGTCCCGAATCTCACGCTACCTGTAACTTATTAGCATATTGCCACTTTAAGATTAGAAAAAAAGACATGGATTCATTTTTGAAAAAATATTAAAACCCCTTCACACGTAGTTTAACCTTCGAACAAAGCCACATTCTTTTCTCTAGCTTCAACCAAAGTGTTTTTCTTGCCTAAACCTTAACAATATTCTGCATCATTCATTTAAATATAGAATATAAATCATCCACTGCATTGAATTCTAGTAAATTGAAGTTTTAGCTGTACACTAATGTCCTTGTTTGGGGTTGTATAATATTGTACATGACCAAAGATCAAATGTATGTTTAAGTTTTTATTAAATGACTGAGTTTATTTTTAGTCTTAGCTCTGTTATTATATCCTCACTGGAACAAATAATTTTTTTGTAGGAATAACTAGAGCAGCAATTAATTACTTTGGTATCAAAACACCAGTTCATTAAATCATCTACACATCCATAGTCAAGCCACACAGGTTCACAATAACTTTGCACCCACGCAGTCACGAAAAGAGTTCTTATCTGCAAATAGTGTGTGTGAATAATGGCATCTTCCTCCCCTTCATTTAACTTTTTTGCCAGTAATACCTGCCAAAACTTCAAACAACTTCTATAGAAACAGAGGCTTAAGCAACTGATAAATGAAAGCACTTCCACTGTGGAGGGCCTTGAGTTTCCATGTAAGTGTCACTGGCTGAAAGTTTCCTGGGGCCTAGTTTAAAGGATACCGTTAGTTTCAAGAACTCGAACAGAGCTAAAAAACAATGGGTTGTGTTTACGCCCGTCTGTCTCCAGTGTGATCTGGGACAGCAGAGCAGCCATGTTCTTCAGCTCAAAGAGACACATCACCGGCTCAGTGTGAAAAGCCGTGTGACGTTTTGTGCAGCACATCAATCGACTTGTTTAAGTGACTTCACCAATTTTTAGAATACAAGTTATAATGTTTCTGAACTCGTCTGCCTTTCCCTAAATTTAAAAATCTGTTCATTTTACTAGCTGGAAAATGCCTCCAGATGACGTCATCTGGAGGGCTGTTTCATTATCAAGGGTCCAGATGATGTCACACAACACTGAAGGCTCAAGGTTATAGGCTGGGATGACATCACTCGAACCAAAACACTCCTCCGGATGATGTCATCTCACGGCATTTTCCAGCTAGAAACATGAAAGTATTTTATTGTAGGGAAAGCAGAAAAGCATTTAATGGTAATAATCTACATTTATTCCCCATACTGGAGACGTAGGAAGCAGGCTGAATATGAGATTGGCCTTTAAAAATGCTATTCATATAGAACATGATCAAATGTCTCATTTAATACCTGATCTTGAGGCAGTTGAAGTCTTTATTAAAAATATATATTGTTGTGCAGTTTACAACAAAGCACAGTTGTAAATAGGGAAATAAAAAAGCCGAAAAGGACCGGGCTGCTTCAGCTTCAGAGTTGTTCACACCCGCTCACTATCACGGGGTCCAGGCTTATTGGGACACTTGACTAGGAAAACGATGACGTCAGCGTGCTGTAAAAATGGTCTGTTAGCATTTGTGGCATTAAAATGTTCAGCTTTATTTGGGCTTTTCTCAGAAATGCTTTGATTTTGATATTAAATTGATGTTGAAGATATTTCCCTCTTGATTGGTTATCGTGATTTCGTAAGAATAAGAAACTTGTTTGGTCGACTCTTGGTTTTTTCCATGTGAAATTCCCATTTGTTAAGAGCGTGCGGGAAATCATCCCTCAAACACATTTGTTTTGAGGGCAGCAAATGGAGATTGTTTGGCTGCCACATTACAAGACAACTTCCAACCAACACGCACACAGAAAACGTCTCCTACCAAGGGAAGAACGTGACGTCTAGGACAAACGGAGAGAGGGAAACATAAAGGCTGTGCCTGGAACTAATGCAGAGTTGGTGTGAGTGACCTCGCCAGGAAGGCACAAACACCGAGAGAAGCATTTCTAATCAGGGTCTGGGCACTGAGCAGTGACTAGCAGCCAATATGACAGACTGGCGAGAGAGACGCCTGGGTAGAAGGGCAGCTTGTGTCCGCGGGAGGACTCTCGGACTTGATTTCTTCATCAGCAGGTGCCAGAGTCCCCTGACACACGGGCACATACTGTAATGACACGTACAGTACGGAAGCATAGACACACAAACACACGCAGCCAAATTCAAATCCCATCCAAGCGAAGGTCTGGGACCTTGCGTATAGGTTACACACTGAGACAACCCCTGAACTGTCCATATGATCATTTTGGCTGTACATACCTGACCTCCGAAATATAATTTCCCCTTCATTTGTGTGATCTAAAACATAATGCATTGCATTAAGTTTAATGGAAATAATTCACAAGGAAAAAAGGTTATCCTACGTTTTTTCCACTTGCTGCATCTATTACACTGTTTTATGTGTATGACTCCAGTAGCTCATGCTGAACGGACGACTATTCGGGACCCAGCGTTCTACAAGCTGGATCAAAGTTCATTGTCACGACGAAGCTAGTTCGCTATTGGAGCATGAAACCAAACACGAGGCAGAAACTCTTCCATCAGCCCTGGAGTTGCCTCCTCGCTCCTCTTGTGGGCTCCGGAGTGTGTGTGTGTGCACTCTTACGCATGCATATAGCCATCCCAAGGACTGACCTGACACTTGGTTATCTTCTCTCTCCTTTGGCCTCCCTGTCACATTCAGCATAGGGAGTGATGAGTGGCACTGGGAGTCCCGCAAGTAAACTACACACCCCATGCATTATGGATCCTCACGTAGGTAAACAGGACCCAGTGACCTTCTAGGCCAATGGGGATGGCAGCAGAGGAAAAACTCCCACAGCAAAAAGGCAAGACAGACTTTATTTAGGCTATTTATTTTTTATTTTTTTATCACACCAGGATGTGATATATCAACCAGGAGCAGCGACTGAGAATACAAATGTGTGTCTGGAACTCTTCCACTATCACTTCCTGGCAAAAAAAATGTGTTTTCCCCCTGTGTTGTGTGTAGTAAAAGTCCCCAAATCTCCTCTCAGGGGATGATGACGCAGTACGTGGCTCCAATATAATTGTTTCTTATTTGACTCTTGTCACAGTTAATGCAGTACAAGTTGTTATTCTCACTTAAATCGGTGTGTGTGGGTGTGTGTGTCTACGTACAGTAGCTCTTTGCATCACAGCTCAGCTAGTGACCCACTAAATGTTTTACTGCCCCTGTTTTTGTTTTTTTTTTCAAACCTTTGCATTGTTCTCATCCGACACTGAGAATCTTTGTCGGGATGTGAAGGATCTACACGTTGGAGCCTTCGTTACCTGAAGACCACATTTCTGGGCCGCACTTGAAGGGTTCTCTAAAACCAGAGAACCTTGATGCGACGCTGTGACACAATTGTGCAGCCGTTCGAAGGTTGCTGCTCCTGACTTGACACTCAAATGGCAATTTTGACTGTAAGGACAAACTTTACAAGCTTCTAGGCACAAGAAAGGAGACAAAGTCGATATGGCTAATTTTACTGATCTGACTAAAAAATTATACAATTTTAATAGTTATGTGGTCATATGTAATTTATTTCATTGATTTACATTGAGCTACAATATAAAAATAAACTCTAGTATGGCACCATACAGGTTCCTGCCCTACCTTCTCCTGCTCTGCTATACTCTGCCCCCATCTGCTAACATTTCAGGTAGTCGTCATTATGAAATGACAATAATCCAGGATGCTTCAACATGTATTAAACAAGCAGCACCGGCTACAGTTTAGGACCAGCTTTGCTCCAAAACATCTATGCATAGATGGCAGTGCTGTTCACAGATTACAAGTCACAGGAAGCTTTGACGGCACCTCTTCACATTAAGATTCAAGTTTTTCTTTCAGAAAGAGAGAAGTTTCATGATGCAGCTTTGATAAAATAAATGTTAGCAGTATTTTTGTTTGCACAGCTCAAATAAAGTAGAACTTATTACAAAAAGTCACCATTTATATACCAACTGCAGCAACTTTTGTAAAAACCTGTAGCTGTTAAAATTCTACCTAATTTGCAATTTGTATCGTCATTTTGAGACTAAACTCTTTGGCAGAAACAAAACCGACACATGTACAAAAGGCGCACAATGAAACAGAAAAACGAATTTACAAAGCTCCTCACAACAAACGGAGGATTTGTGACACACAGCTCACAAAGAACTAATCAAAGAATGCCTGGTGGACTTTGCAGATAGTCTGCCAAGGCGCGAAGGAATCCTTTCAAAGGCAGGTTGAGGGGGAAAAAGCTGCAAATGTGGACTATTGACTGAAAAGCTCTTTGGACCGTTTCACCTCAGACTTTTTGGCCCTGGATGACAGTTGTGATGTGATGTGCGCTGGATTGATGTGCAGTCTGATGATGCTCTGCTGGCAGAGCACTTCCGCTCATCTCTCAAAGGGGAAGAACTTTACACAGATGAGGAGACGAGCTCAGAGGAAGCTTGTTCCTTTTGATCCAACGTACATTATGTGCACAGACATTCTCAGGGATGAACTTCAACAAGTGAAAGCCCAGCTCTTCTGTTGCAGTTTAATGTGGATCTGCTGTGGTGCACATCAGACGTGACACCTGACTTTAATGCTTTTGTCCAAGCTCAGCAGCTGAGTAACTGTTATCTGTCAGCCCACAGTTATAATCTGGGCCTCTCCAATAATACAGAGAATACAGCAGCTGTGGGTTTAAATCGACCTTCTACTAACCAGCTTTCCCACAGAGTATAGAGGCACATCATGTACCAAAGCTTCTCTTTACCAGTCTTGTGTTTGCGATTCGCACTGGCATCCAATCAGAGTTGCCCAGCATGCACTGATTGATGCGGGATCTTGAGATTAACTGAATATTAGATATTAATTTTAACCTGTGAGACTCGTATCCTTCACGTACGTGGCTGCCATCAGCTGCGATGGTATTTATCTCTTTGACTCTAGACCAGCTAAGAGTTTTTTTTATTTATTTTTTTTGGGGTTTAGAACCAGTTTGGTGGCTGTTATCTAATATGAAGAACTGGTCCAAAATAGGGAGCCTGTCCTCCTGTGAAAGATGAGTAGATTGGTTGTACCAGCCAGCAAGAATAACCATAGTATATTTAATATTGCAACCTTTAGCGGCTGTATTGAACATAAGACTGTCATGTAGCATTTAGACCCTCAGTGATATTCTTGAGCGTGTTGAGGAAGGATAGGATTTACATTCTAAAATCATATTGTATTTGTTGTTTGCAACAGTCATGTGATGTAAAGTCAGTACTGACTTTTAATGCAAACCCTGAAGATTTTACCCATAATCATTTTATTTGCTGTAGAGATGTTCAGATGATTACCTGGAACTGGGCAACGGGCCCAGTCCTGCCGTTGAGTACTTGTAGAACGTCTGTTAACCTGCAGATAGGCTGAGGGGGAAAATATCTATGGTTTGTAGGCTTCAGGATAATTGATGACACAGATCTGTTGTTCTCAGAACAACTGCACGTTTCTCAAGAATAAAGTTTAAAATGTTTAATATCTTTGTTTTCCAAAGTTATTTTACCCTCATGAACCTGCGTAGACTCTGAAGTCTGTTTTCTGTGCTTCGTTCATCTTTATTTATGTATTTGTCGGTTTTAGAAAAAGTCCTCTCTGTGGCAGCACCACGTCAGCAGTTCATTAGGTTTTGTGGGATGGTGGCTGCAAACGCTTTACATGGGCCATAATGCACGGACAGTGAATCCGCCACGAAAACAGCTTGATAAGAAACTGGACAGAGCTAAAAAAAATTGAGGTGCAGGAAATGTTTTCCTGCCATCAGTGACTCATGTGAAGTTTGCATTTGTGTGCTGCATGCACTACCTAAATGATGGACGGGTGAAAACCCACAGATGGAACCGTGATAATCTGTGCTTTTGGGTTAAACATACTTTAGTGACATGAGAAAATATATTATTTTTATCTTAATTACTATGTAGTGCTCAGAGTAAAAAATGTTTTCTTCTCTTTAAAATGCCAACTAGTAAACTTTGAAAGCAGTAGGTACTGTACACAACTGTGGCACAGTGGCTCAGTAGCCAGGCTTTTAGTGGAGAAAATATGTTAATAAATGAGCGGCTTGGAAAAACCGAATACCACTGAAAGGCCCAGTGATACGTCGGACCATAATTTAACATGAAATACTTCCCTGCACACCTGTTTTGTTTTAATAGTTGGGCCACGACAATTCAATAATGCATATGAAAATTGTTTTTCTGTCATTCGGGGGGTTTCGATAAACTCTGGGAAAAACAAAGAGGATTGGTCTGATTTAACAGTTAACTGAATAGGGGTAATGGGCGTGATGGTCACCTGCAGAAGGAAATAAATACCACGAGCTATAAAATGTCGACGACCAGGCCTAGAGCTGAATAATATAAGACAATAAATGAAGTGTGGGTCTTTTTCGGTGTCGTTTTTTTATAAGCGCAATATTGAGATGACCATTGAATGATATTTTTTTTTCTATCTGTGTTCAGTGAAAACAAGCTAAAAGTACAGAATGTCATATAAAATACTCTTATGTTGGTTATGCATATGTAAACATGGGCATATGCATGTGCACGCACACCCACGCACAGGCACATTTAAAAACTAGACAAACTTATTAATTCTACCGTTCTGTTCAGTCTACGTCTCCCTCTCACACTCTGCTTCCCCCTCCCCTTCTTCCCCGCTCACGACAGGAGTTGCTGCGTAAAAAAACCAAACAAAGGTCAAAGATCTCGCTATATAGTTTAGCCCGTATAATCTTACTAATATCGTGTAGGATGAGGGTCGGCATGGCCGCAGCTACACACTCGTGTGCAGTGAAGGATTACACAAACTCAATCCTCAAGTAAAAGTGCGAGTATTTTAAGCAACACTGATTATTGTAATTACGGCAATACATGTTTAATGATTAATAAAACTAAGGGTCAAAGGTCACTGTTGTTAAAGGTGGAGCTGGTTTTATGTGCTGGCTGGTGCTTAAACTATAATGACACATCAACATTTATCAGTTTCCAGCAAGTGATTGGTGTATATTTTACTCCAAGATGATTGATCCACTCCATATTTATCCAAAATTATTAAGGCAAGATATCTTGAGTTTCTTGGAACAGATGAATATTGTTTTAAGGTAGCTGAGGGAGTGGTGTATATCCATCAAACGTCAAAAATAACCCACTTTCAAAAGACACTAGTTTCCAAGGTAAGTTTAGAACAATGGCCCCCATATTAGATTCATGGAGTAAGAGGGGGGGAGAAACAAACTAGCTTTGGGTATTTATCATCGTCATCTGTGAGGAAGCCCCAGTTCCTGGGCATTCATCATTGTTAGGACACACTCCAGTGGATACATTTCCTGTACCTTTCCTGTAGAAAGAACATTTCACACGTCTGGAGCTTTACTCACATTAACGACCACTCAAGGGTGTTGGAGGGTAAACCTATTCTCAAATTCTAAATAGCATTTGTGAAAATCTCCTGGGCACTTTAGATGGGGTATTACCGTCTCTTGTTCTTTGTACTGTGGAAATACAGACTTCTCCACTAGATCACGGTGTTCGCTGTGAGCACGAAGCAGCCATTAACACGCCACCCACAAGGCAGAGATACTGTAGCGTAAACAAATGGAGCAACGGAGCCAATCAGGCTGTCGGACATGTACTGTCTGCTGCATGAGCATGTATTGCAAAATCATATTATGATGTTGCCGTGGCCTGTGAGAGGAACATTCCCGGATGATTCCCCATTTTGTCATAAGCCGGCTCACAGGTCGTGACAAAAATGGGGAAGGACACCAGAATTATCTGCATCTGAATGTTTATTAAAATAAACCAAAATCAAATCATGGGATGCGTTAGTCAGTAATTTACCAGTGGAGATGGGGTGGCTGGAAGTGTTGAAATCTATAAGCAAAAACCAAACAAAGCAAACTGTGGTAGCCAGCAGAAAGAAACCTGCTAAGAACCAAGTCCTTTAGTCTTCAAAGCCCTGATTCCAGCCAGGTGCTCCAAATCTGGCAGGCCTCCCAGTCAGCAGTGAGCCTAGAAGGAGAGAACAGCCTCTCCCCGGCCACGCCACACTGGGCAGGGGCCGTCACCAAATATGATATTCAAAAAGAAAACACAATTATGTCAGTGACCCAGTTTTTAGCTAGATTAGGAATGTGGCTTTGGATGTCAGTCTAGTCATTTGGTCAATCAACCATCACTTTTGTCTAGACAGAGCCACAATATTTAGACCCAGACCAGATGGATCCACCTACCTCTTGGACTACCCTGTTATGCCTAGTGCACTTCCTGATAAGACGCTCGATCCAGTGACGCTCAAATGGCTCCTTTCGATGCAAAGGTGCAGCAGTTCGATCTCCACCCTAAAGAGGAAACTCAATTTGCTCAATTGTTTTCGTGATATTCTTTCAGGCGCTACCCAAAGCTCATGACGGCAGGTGAGTGTTGAGATGTAGCAAACTGAAAGCTTTCCCTCGGCGCTCCCTCTTCAGCAAAACAAGGCGGCCTGGTGCATCAGTGGGTACAACATCAGGCTGGGAAATGCAAAGCAAAGCAAAATGTGCTCAGTGATGACGAAGCTTCTATTGACATCTATAACCGGACCCATGCTGATGCTGCACCAAGATACTTGAACTCCACCTGGGGCAGCAAGTCCTTCCCCAGCATCCAAGAATTCGCCCTCTTCCGGCACAGACCAATCGCATGTGCTTCTGCCCCCGTGCATCCTGAATGTCAGAATTTGACAAAGCCAATGAGAAGGACAGGAGACTAATTTTCTGTTTTGATGCTAAGGAACAGCGAACAAAGTTTTGCTGTGACCCTAGTAGACACAGTGCTGGAATAAAACAATTTGAACTCGTCTTGCAAAAATAATCTGCCCGTTTCTTCCTTATTTCCCTCAGGTGTGAGTTTCATCCTAGGATGACCTTTCGGAGTAATGAGGTGCTCCAAAGTTAACAACAGGTGACAATGGCTCTACCTTGGAGGTGGCAAGTAGGCACCAAGGTAAAAGTAAATCCACCTGACAAGGAAGTGCAGTGGGTTCTCTTCATCCTCTGAAGAGCGGGACGGAAGTCTGCTGATTAACGCTGACAGTCTGAAGAGCACATTGTGCCAGCACATTAATAATAAACCCTTAAAATGTCTGTGTATGCTTTTAGAGAAGGTTACGGAGTCGTGACATGAAGGTAAGGTGTAGGAATGAAGGATGAGCGAGGGATGACAGCAGGGTTAAAAGATAACTTGGCTTAGTTTCACATACTTTTTTATTTGCACTGCTTGTCCTATTTGAAGGTCTTAAGAAAAATTACAAATTTTGGGGGGAGCTAATTAGCTCTTTTTTTTTTTCCTCAGCATAGGATATTTTAGTATGTACAAAGTGCATAATTAATAAGCCGAGAAACTTAAATGGCTTCTGGGGTGTTCAGCATTAATTGCCTCGGCAAATTAACATATCCGCCCCATCATTTTCTCCCTCTGTGACTTTAAAACTTCAGCATGCTCGGTGAGAGGAAGAGGCTTCCACGGAGTGGGGACCACAGAGGTTATGAACCTGAAAAGTTTCGAACAAGTGTGGTACAGTATAATAATGTGGTGCGTGAAGTCTAACTTTGTGCTTTTGGGATCGTTTCCTTTTACTTTACACGTATGTAGGCTTAATATCTGTACGTATAGCTTTCCCGCTTTGTGTCAGAAATTGCTCTGCACTATTACGTGTGTTAACTTTGCGCTCATTTTGTACGATGCGTGTACATGAGCCCTCCAACCAAAAAGCTAAAAGTATTTTATCTTTTTAGTGTCAGTAGATTTTTACCAACCTCATATACTCACTTGAGAAATGGGGGAAATTAACAGCTACAGTATTTAAATCTATTCGACCCGGGATCCAAAATGGTTTCCTGAAACCGCAGTTTGATTTCAAACTTAGCAGAGTCCGGCCCTGCCTGGATGCAGTGATGTGCCAAATGTGCCAAGCCAATGTGCCAGCTCAGTGGGTGCATCTCCCCCAGTGTCAGATGACCAGGTTGTGAATCATTGATCTGAGCAAATCAATAGTCAGCACGTCCATCTCCCGTCCACTCTAAGCGGGTCACCATCTGTGTGCGCGTCCACATCCTGTCCGAAGCATCGCGGGAGCCCATCAACACACACCAGGTGGCTGCCATCTGGGTCCCGCCGCTTAACACACAGCATGGCTTCCTGTGTGGGAGTGTGTTGTATGCATGTTTGTGCGATTGAGAGTGGCCATTAAATGTCACATTTGTGGGAGTACATAATCAGTGGCTGTGCTATGTTGCAAGCGCTGCTGAATTGACTCGCTTCCCTGTACGTGAGAACATGAAGGTGTGCGGCGTCTCTGTCCGTACGCGGAGAAGGCGCTGCAAAGTGGAGGCGTTGGCCGACTCCGCCGCTGGGAAAGATAATGAAGTGGTAACAGGGTGCCTGTTGCATTGGCATGCCGCTATCATGACAGTTGGCTGTGGAATGTTTTAGAGGAAGGACTCGGCTCATCGTGTACGAACACGGAAGCGTCGGTGTGACTTTGAGTCTTCCCGACGAGCTCATCGTCTTTGAGTGTCTAAACCTGAATTGTCGAGCTTGGTGATCATTGCACGTTTCGCCGTTAAAATGGAGGTGGATTTATATTCAAGTCCTACAGCTCACACTGTTGTTTACATTGGACACAAACTGGTTTTCATCATTATCAGGATTTTTGCTATTAGCAAAAAATCCATAAACCCAGACTGTACGTTGTTACTCACTTGTTGTGTGAAGAATACAACAGGTTTTCTGAATATCGTTATTCATCCAATATTCCAAATTTGTAGTGGCCTTTTTTCTTTCAGCTAATTCATGACATGGCTCAAGGGAAAAGGTGATACAGATTTCAGACACAACAGCAGGACTGTGTTTACATGCACTTAGAAACCTGGTTACTGGAAATCCGCATATTTTGAGCGCCTGGCTCATTCAAAGCGTTGCTTTCTGGCTTTCTGCGTTTACATGTTGCAGTGGAGTAACAGTGGGGGGGGAGAGAAAGGGAAGTGGTCTGATTTTTAAAAAAATCTGCAAAGTTAGATTTTTAAAAAAATCTGCAAAGTTAGACTTTGACCTCTGCTTTCACTCAGCGTCTTGTTCCTGTCTGCAGACCTCTGTTACGAACATGCATAGAAACCTGGTTATGCGTACACATGGCAAAGAAATGTAACTGGGGAAACCAGGTTGCCCCCTACTCCAAATCTGAAGACCAGCAAAGATCAGTTTTCCTGAGAACGCAAACTGTAATCTGGACACTCCAGTCCATGTGAACTCAGTGACTTATATGGACGTGGTACTGAGTAATGCTTTTGCTGCTGTTTCTTCCTTTTGTGTTGTAAGTCTTTGAGTTTAAACAGGTGCTTTGAGACTGGTTCTGTAAAATCTGTGCATGTTTCTCCCCTTTGCTTTGGTTTAGATGCACAGTGACGTCGGTCGCCCTCAGTTGAGCTTCTCAGTCAGCACTTGTTCTACACACGGATTCAAATTTGCAAACAGTAGTCGAGCCAGTGATGCATCTGGAGGACAGACTCTGTTCCATGTACATGGAACAGGTTCTTCTTTAATGATGTCGCATGCGTGCAGACGTGTTTACAGGTGTAAAAGTAACTGTCCTGCGTGTAAGAGCATTTGCCCTGCACCACACCACTACTTCAATCCCTTTTCCTGCAAGCAGAAGTACAATCACACGTCACACGTCTTTAGTCAGGAAGCTGTTGAAGTTTAATACATTTTGTGGTGTCTGTTTTTTGGCCATAAATAAATTACACGTGTGTTCTAAGTACCCGGGATGCACCTTTGTGAACCTGCTGCAGCATCTGTCACATCTGTATGTGTGATCATGTCTCTGTGCCCACACACACGTCCTTTACTTTCCATGTGGATTTAGGTGTTTGCTTGCGTACACATTATGCATATGCATCAACATTCATGAACATAGCATTGCTTGCACAGAGGCTTTAAGCCGAATCTCCAAACAGTGCTACCTGTTATCAGAGCTACAGTTACACTGGCTGTCCTGTGGAGCAGAAAGCAAACACACTGGGAAACACGGAGTCCCTTGGTAAAACTCCCGCAGCCATACATCACAGGAACCTGACCTGGAAAAAAACTAAAATAACACGACAGATTTGGGTCCACAGGCAAAGGTTGTTTCACCATTAACTGAAAGGAGATGAAGCTTTGTGTTGGGCTGTAATTGCAGTTTAAAAGTAAATCATTTCTTCGGGTCACATTTAAAGAAAAAGAATAGATGGGCCTGTGTTTTCTCTGCATGTGCGTCTTCACACTGACAGTAACCTGAACATCGTTTACATCCAGAGGTATGAGTACACACCAGACAACGTACAGGGAAGAATGAGGAGTTTTTATCTGCTAGTGGTAGCTGTGGACAATTACTGTATAATTAAATTGGAAACGCGATTATGCTTTTGTAATGTAATGAGTTAATTATTAGTCTCCATTGAAACATATTTTTTTTGGATGAATGAAACTGTACATTCATTAAAGGTGAGTTGTCAGTAGGTGGCTGGGGAGGGTGGTTTGCGTTAAAGTTCAGGACTGTCAAGCCAAAGACCTGAGCTTGGTTCCTGAGTCCTGTGTCTGCTTCGGTTCAGGCAAGAAAAATGCAGATGTTGGGGTTAGAGAAAGACTGGGTGGGTTTAAAAGCCATAACACATTTTGTGTAAATAAATTTTGACCCTCTGACTCTAACTAGCTGCTGTAACTACATAAACACAACCGTCGAATGCTTTAATAACGCTGTAGTCCCACAGGCTGGACGTTGTGCTGCAGATCGCATATTACGGCAGAAAACCAAATTTTGCTGCAAGGCCAGAACATTTTGAGGGACAAAAATACGTCTCCTTTAATTTTCTACCCTTGTATGTTCAGTAACAAATTATATGCAACTAGCCATTTATGTTACACGTCAGCACGTCAGTTCAAAATGTAGTAAACCGGTTGCCATGGTTCGGCTTGAACATTCATGTTTTGTACATGCAAATCAAATGACATTACCGCCTGCTTCAGTCAGACTTTGTGCCGTTTGGCAAAGATTAGTTTGCTGTGTCTCACCATGTTAAACTCATTAATCACAGTGTCATTGTGTTGGTGTGCTGGTGTTACTGTTCAGCAGGAAGTGTTGCTGTGACTGTAATGTCTTAGTTTTGAGTAGAACTTTAAGTATCCTAAACTTGTGTTTGTCACACAGCCTCTTTATCATCACAGTCAACAACCCGTAAAAAAAAAGAAGATCCCCTTGGATTGTTGTTGAGAGGAAACGGGGAGATGCTAGATGGTGGGTTGGCCTATAAAAATGTCATGGCCGACAGCACTGTACTGTATGTAGTAAAATATTAAGACTGTCTGATCACTGGTGGAGTTTGCTAGTTTCCCAAACTGTCGTTTCCTTTGAACAACAGGAAGCACTTCTTCTCTTCTTCTTTTTCCACTAAGATGACCTCCATTCTTATTTGCATGGCTGAGCAGAATGCTCCTGTCCTTTATGCCTGATTGAATCAAAGAGGATTGTATGCCACAGTCTTTTTTTTTTTTCCTAAAAATGAGAATAAGTCTTCAAATAGGAGGTGTGATTCACATGCATATACGCACAGTATTTGTGTGTGTGTGTGTGTGTGCGTGCAGAGTGGATATTTTGCATCATTTCTCCCAGTTTCAAAAGCCGTTCTACCTTCTGAAACGGAGATGACAGGGTCGTATGTCATCTCTCCTCTCCTCCTTCTTCAGGTGTCAAACTTGGACAGGAAGTCAGAGGATTTAAGCCCCGTGCTTCCTGCTGTAGTACGACTTGGTTATCGTTCAAGCACAGCTGTTTCCGCTGTGAAGTGTTGTCATCCCCTCGTGGCTGCCTGGATCATTTTAATGGAGGTATTTGTCACAAATGCTGATGCCCGTTTGAAAATAAAGACGGCAGAGTTCAGAGAAAGTTGCGAGAAGTGCTGCTTAAAAGTCTGATCGCCGAAGTACATCGTGTAAATTCGGCAATTAAGCAAACGTTATGTTCTCAGTGTAGTGTGCTCCGCATCTAAAGGCAAGTTGGATTGATGTGTTGTTAATGACTATTAATATACATCTTAAATGACTACATCTGAACATATAGAGTATTAAAGGTCACATTTAATAGTGACGTATTAAAAATACTCTTGCTTCAAAAGCTAAAAACACAGCGATACACGCTGTCCGTGTACTTTGGGGCCACAGTGGCTGTTGAAAAGATATGACACTGCTGTTCAAGGTGCTGTTCTTGATTATTGAACATGCTGAAGGTCTGCGTGGTGCATAGAAAGGAGGTGGTTGTTGTTGTTCACACTGCACCTGAAGGAAAAGACCGCGAGGATACTGTGTGAACAGTGGCACTGAAGGAATCGAACACGCAGCAGAGACTAAAGGACAAAAACATTACATTCGAGGACAGTAACATCGTTCTTAACCTTTTGGAAGTCGAGTTCGGGGGGCCGCTTTGTTAACGCGCATAGGTCACGATGTCAACGATGACACGGTGCTTGTAAAGCGGCTACTACGCGGACTGTAACGCAGCATGAAATGTGACAGTGTTGTCATTTAATAACAATGTCCAAATTCACAGTCCACAGCGTCCAGCCAACGAACAGCTTGTCCACGTGTCGTCGGGTATTTGGGCTCAGTCGTTTGTGAATGTGGGTAAAAGTCCTCCCACAGTGTGCACCCGCTGTATCTGACGCCATGCAACGTTTAAATGCTTGTCATGTCCAAAACATTAGAACCACCTGTCAATATGTTGCACACTAGAATGACTCCACCTCCCACTAGGAGCACAATGATAAAAGACAGAGTAGAATATTCCGCTTTCTGATAGTTTCAGCCTGAAGACTGAGAAACTATAACTCAAAGTAAAATAATTGGCAGAGCTGCTGTATTGGATTTCAGTAGCTGGAACAGATGTACCTAATGAAGTGGCCACATGTGAACCGAACACTCGTGGCTTTGCATTAATGCACAGAAACCATATGATGTGTTTTCAAACACGGATTGGTTAATTGATGGATGAGCTCAAAGCCGCCCTGTTTGACCTCTGCCGCCTCATAAAACCCTGTAATTAATAAGTAAGTGTTTCTTTTTTCTTTTCCTCTAATAAATCTGTCCTGCAACATGCCACTTTATCCCTTCACTTTATTTCAGGGGATAGTTGGGACCACAGGGTTTGCATGGAAACACAGAGGAGACTCAAGCGGATGGGAGCGTTATATTAAAAGTCCTTCCATGTTCACATGTTCTTCCAGTTTTATAGGTGAACAACTACTGCATGGTTATTATTGTCTGACACGTCTGTCACCACTACCTTTGAGTCACATCTGGTGGTAGCGGCAAACAACTGGGGGATTGAAACTGGAGAATGAACCAATGGACATGTTTGTGTCCACTTTGGATTTCAGCTCAAGCTTTATAGTGCAGATTTTCACCCCAAGATCAACGGGTTCATTTGCTTTTTTTGGTTTATTGTGTGTGTGAAACGTGAAAATCAGCTTTTTATGTAGCATTTTTACCTTGATATTGATGGCACGATCTGAATAAATAGTGAAACATTTCAATCACCGCTACCCCCCCCCCCGATTTAGACGGAACCAGCGTGTTCAGGTGATGCCAGCGGCCCTCTTAAGGCTCAGCTTGTTTCTTTGCGTTAAGTGAATGCGTTATCATTATCAGTATGTTCGTCTCAGGCAGGTCG
Organism: Channa striata; assembly: GCA_033026295.1. Classification (NCBI taxonomy): domain Eukaryota; kingdom Metazoa; phylum Chordata; class Actinopteri; order Anabantiformes; family Channidae; genus Channa; species Channa striata. The sequence continues at coordinate 26,806,949 of CM065171.1, forward strand.
TTTAAATCCCGCACAAGGTTAATTAATTAATCAAGTTTAATGGAGGGCCTCGAAGTCCACCATGAAGAAATATGTGTTTTATAAAGGCCTTAATGAATGTGGCTTCACTGTTTGCCAGGAGTTTATTGATCAGAAGGACCTCATTCTTTTTAAAGGGTCTCAGAAAGTCGGTTTTCTTTTTTCCTCCTTTAACCGTGTGAGCAAAGTGGCTAACGTTAACGTGTAATTGTGGTGGAGTTGCGTGTTTCAAAACTCATGTGAAAATGCGTATTTGCCGACATTGAAATGCATGCGTATAGTTACTGCACAGTATGTCCAACTCTCACTCCTCTAACACCGTTTGCAGCAGCTGTTGTGGAACTTTGTAGAGTGCTCCGGGTTAAGTGGAGCAATTTAGCAGTTTTAATCAATTTAACAGCTTCAATTATTCGTCAAAGCTGAAGAAGCAGTAATGGACAAACACCATTTCTACTGAAATCCAGTTCTTGTTTGAAGTAAAAGCTACAGAATGGTTTTGGTCTCTCGGTTACATGTCTTTGTCTCCTCTGTGTGTTAGCAGTAATTGAGCATCTTTTTTCTTTTAATCCCAATAATCTAAATACAAAAAAAACACGTACTGTACCAGCTGTGTCCTATTGGAGATTGTTTAGAAGATAATTCATGATTACACTATCAGTTTTCATATCAACAGGGGAGAAGAACAAATGACTAAATTGCACATTTAGTCTCAAAGCATCACAGTCTCGTGTGAACTGTACATTGATCGTTAATACAGTACACGGTGATCGCATGCCGGTGGACTGAGCTGCCGAACTCTGTCTCAAAAAACAAAAAAACCCACATGCTGCTCTAGTACCTACATGTGACGAAACGGGAACACTTTTCCACATGACTAAATGTAAATGCTTTCTAAGGCGTCAAATGTTGCCACTTTGTACGTCCTATGGCATATCATAAGGACACCACAGGTTCATGTTGGTGCTAGTATTTGACGCCCTGGGAACAACTACAATCCGGTATGTTTGGTGTCCAACACTACAGGACTGTCGACTTTAGATGATGCAGGAACAAGTTTTCTATACACACAAAAGCTTCAGGTTAAGGTCACGTTAAGAGACATTATGTTGGGGTTAAGCACTAAAATGTCAGGATAAAACTTGGTTCCAAGATTTGCATTAAGCAAAACACTACAAACACACGTACTTCATTATGCTCATAGTTACAGCGCACAACATCTCGCGCTAGAGTCCAACCCCGCTCTTACCTTGGGAAAGTCCTTTGTCTTGCTGTCCCATCCACCTTTCATCCAGCTTTTCACTTTACAGACTGCGTCGTTACTTTAGACGTCAAATATTGCACGACGCTGAAGGGACTGGACAAAGCGGTTAGGACATAAACATATAAGAGATGGCGTTTTTGTTTTTCAAAGGAGCTAGGCAGTTATCATCTGCAGCCAATCTATCACTCAGGTCAGCTATTATAAATATCAAGTCTCCATGCTGAGGATGCAGTCAGTTGGGGAAACCCCTACAGAAAAGATGTGGACGAAGCTGAATCAGCAGTTGCATTGATTTTTACCCGGATGTGGATTTTCGATGTCAACCAAAAGCTTGTAGTTCTTGTTATCATGCAGAGCTGCATATGTTTCCTGAATGCATGTGGCTGAAACTATGCATACACTGTCAGTCATCCTGGGAGGGGGAGTGTGGGAAACATTTGTTAAAGCAGTTACCTACTGTGCGATTATTAGGGGCTGAGCTGTGCACTAAAGTGGAGAAGGGTTGTGTTTACATGTTAATGGTGATCTGCATAATCAAACAATATTACTATCTGGATACTTTAGTCACTCAGTTTGGTTTTATGGCTGGTGGATCAGCGAGGCTGTGAATCCTAATCTCCCCACAGGGACAATAATGGATATTATATCCAATCATAACATACACTTTGAATTAACAGTCATGGCTGTGTTTGCAGTGACACTGTAAATTGTCTAATTTAGCACATTTTGCAGCACAGTCATTTATATTTCATCACCACGCCAGCCCACTGCCAGAAATAATGTTGAATTTTTTTGGGCTATTCTGCAAAACCTTCGATTTTTTTCTTTTTTCTTTTTATCATGTCTGCCCTTGGCAGGATATTATGCTTACAAAAAAAATCAAGTGTCATTCTCAGTTTCAATGAAAATTAAACAGTGTGAGTCATGCTGCAATTTTTACAAGGACTAAAAAAAGCTGAGGGAACTGTATCAACACTATTACACAATGCCAGTCTTGTTTAAGTTAGACCCGTTCGCTCTCGCTTCTTTTGGCAAAAGGCAGCGTTGGTCACACATATTTTGCAGATTTAGTAAATAGCTAATTAAGCTCTGATGGTAAAGAGACACACGCATCGTCCTCGTTTAATGCTCTGACAAACGCACTCACTTGTTTCATAAACACAAGAGAGCATCCCAGCGTGAAATGAAAAGGTGTCCCTCCTGGTAAATGCCTGGTTTGTATCCCATATTTGCATGCAAAGTGTAATTAAAAATTGAAGCAAACTACCTGCACGTGGCTTGTGAAATGGAGTGTGCTTATGAAGCTGCATTAAAGCATTGAGTTTTAATTAGCAATTCCCAGGTGTGACACAAGCTGAAACGTGAGTCTGATGTAATTTGGCTTCTGTTTGCAACATAAATTCTATTTTATACCGAATACAATTACGACTTGTGTTCATAAGCATGTTTATATTTATATAACAAGTTCCTTTAAAGCAAGTAGATGCTACTTTAATTTCCTCTTCAACAGTTCATCCTCCATAAGAATATTCCTGCCAACAGTGAATTAACTATAATGGTGAGCGCATAATACAGTACATTATTCTTCCTGCCTTCCTTATACCCATTGCCTTAATATGACTGCTGAGGAGCTGTGATAAAAAGGGGATCCTGCTAATGAGAAAATCACACTATAGCATCGAACAAACACCATATGTCAGTGTAATCCACTTTCTGCATTATTCATATCCCTGTAGCTGTGGTGACAGCACAATGCTGCTCGACTACATTTGCAAAACTGCTATTAACCTACAGTCATTTCAGAGAACGCGCTGGCTGCTTTCGTCAACGTGTCATTTCCCTTCCACGTCTCGTCACGCAGAAGAGACGTATCGGTCCACAAATAATCTCGATATGTTTCTTTGTGGAGAGCAAATATAGAATTTATGTAACGGCAATGCTGAGTTAATACAACTTGATTTGTCTCGGTTTTAAAGGTTGTAAAATGTGTGACATCAAGAGGCTGTAGTAATGAGAAGGTAATGGTGTCATTGATGGATTATTACCCTTCAAACCTACAACTCTAATCATTTTTCATTTGCAATCTTTTGAATGCATCGATCAGGCAAAAACATAACAAGCTCCAATATCTGACGCTGTGGGATGAAAACGTGTTGAGCAGAGGAGCAAACGAGCTCAGGAAAGACGCGATGGATTCCTATCAGGCCTATACGATCTGCGTAGGTCACTGCCGAAATGTCAACAAAGCGTATGATACAAGAAGAAAGCACTAAATGGAGTTCCATTACTTTACAGCATAGTAAATAACTTGTAATGTTGGACTCACACACACATCCATTTGTTCCACACGGTGGTTTAAGTAGGACACTGATGGATACAACAGCAATACTGATTTTATTTATATATATATATGTGCTGCATTGTTTCCCAGTGTCAAACAAATCACGCTAATCTGAGTTTGCCAGTCACGGTGCAACCGAAGCAAAGAGGAAGAGGGTCTTTGTCTGATCTCCACACAGGCAAATGTACACAAACACACGGAAGCCCATGTGCAGTCGGTTGGAAAATTGTTTGGTGGTAATGTGTCGTGTGTGTGTGTGTGTGTGTGTGTGAGGAGAGACAGATTGGTAGAGAGACAGTGAGAGAAGGAGAGAGAGAGAAATCAGGGACGGTCTGCTTAAATGCTGACAAATCCCTGACAGTCTCTTATCGCCCCCCCCCCCGCCTTCACGTATCATCATGTAATATTTTATATGGATGGATTATGAAAGTGTTGATTTGAGATCAGAGGTTTAACATTGGTAAATCCCAAATATGTTTTGTAAGAACTATCTCAGGAAGCTGTTTCAACTTAGAAATACACAGCACATCAAGTCAAAAACATGCCTTTTATTTTTTTTTTCCTAATGCAGCTATTTATTTAAATTAAATGTTGCATGTGAATTGGTTTGATTTGGATTTGTTAGTTTATTCAACAAATGTTCCGTTCCACTCATGTGAGTGGTCTGTAAACCCTGGTCTTGTTTGATTTATTTGATTCATTTTGTTTAATTTTGTGAACGATGTTTGTATTTGTGTAAACTTAAGCAACCATAACGTTTTACTTTTCAAAGCGAGAAAAAAGTCTAAATAACTGCATGTTTTCTTTGCAATAGCAGATATTTGGAAAGCTTTAGCTGTCAAACAGAGCACGCTGACAAGTCTTCCTATAGTCAACTTTTGTTTTTGAGTCGAGTGAACTCTCAGGTTTACTCCTTCGCATAAGAACATCTCTATAAATTATGATAGTAAAAGCAAGATATTTTCACAAAGTAATAATATAAAACTAATAATTATTTAGATAAAAAAAAAACACTAAGCTTTTAGTGGAGTAATGCGGTTTTAGAATTTTCTTAGCAGCTCTCTGTCTAAAACAGCATTTGTTGATTAATCGGGATCAGAATGGATGGAAAAGCTTGGTTGTGTTGGGAATAAAGCACATTCATATAGTTTCACCAGTAGGTCTCATGCAGTATTGTTCGCCGTGCTTATAATTGCTGAAATGACTCATCACAGAATAAAACACCATCTTAATTGTTGGCTACAGCATACATCACACAGCCAAAACAAGCCTTTGATAGTGCCGTCTCCCATTTGTGTGCTCTCTGAGATTTCCTGCCGGAGTTTGTGTTACAGAAGGCATGAAGCAAAATGGTGATTTTGTGATTTTTAATTAAGGCCGTTGGTTATGTCTTTGGCTTGATTATAACAGTGTGGCACAGCTCCGTTTGCAGTGGAAGAGAGAAGCAGCTCGCTCACATCGCTTGCTTCTCATTAGATAAACTCCTGGGGCCTCATCAAAGATCTTTCTCCCTCCTTTCTGCCACTTCCCTCCCTCTCTTCTTCCATAATGCACCGTTTTCCCAGTGCACCGCTCCCTACAGCTCCAGGACATGCTTTACAAACACCAGCAAAACAGTCCTCCTGATGCTAACTTTTCACCGTTTTGCTCCACTACAGAAAAAAAGGTGGCAACTCTGCTTTGCTTCTACTCCAAACTTTACCGCAGCGTCATTGTCAACAATGGGCATTTACAGTGATGCCTGATTAAAATGTGCAGCATGAAACAACGTCCGTACTTTCATATCTATTTGTTCTAGGAAATCGTCTTAGGGTTTCAATACTTTATTAACTGAATATATTAGGCACCAAGTGAACAAAGTATTAGCATCAGAAAAAATAGGCAAGACTTTGACGAGGGCCAGAGCATTCCTAAAGTAGCACTTTTTTAATGAGATGGTGATGGGTGCAAAGGCTTTTATCGATTCTCGGTCCCACAGAAAACCGGAAAAAAACTGTCAAATGTAGCACTAACTATGACCGACAGGTGTCCACACAGTGCATTGCAGATTAGTCAGACTGCTCATGCTGACCTCCATCCCACGTGTGCCATTAACCAGGAGCAAAGATGGCACCAGGACGCACAACGATCAAACCAACAACCTTTTTAGTGGACGATTGCTCTAACTTCGGACCCACAGTTGCCCCTAATTTGTTCTGAGCCAAGTACAACCCTTAATGGCAGTGGTATTCCCTAAATGGGACGATCTGTAGGACAGTTAACTCAATTAAGTCTGAGCCTGACCACCCTATGGAGGAAATAACTTTGTCCAGTTGTATTAATCTTTTTTTTTTCGGTTATTGCCCAGAGCTAATGACCAGAGGTGAGGATTTGGAAGCTTTGCAATGCAGCTTAACCCCCTCTTCACCACACTGGTTGATGCTGCATTAGTCCGCCTGTCATTCTAACGCTATCACCACGAGTTTAGCCCCGCTCCATTCCCTCAGACTTGGACGACTTGTATCTTCGCCAATTTACAGTGAATGCTGAAGGTCAGTCTGATGACACCAACAAACCCACATCCTCTACAAAAAGCGAAGAACCAATTGACGTCCCCAAATAGGACTCTCCTCCCACCTTCATCTCAAAATTCTGACCATGAAACGCCTGACAGAGGCCACGAACCAGGAATCTGTTTGACGACTTAAAAAGGATGCAGACACATCTCTCACTCTGGTTACACAAAGACTGGATGGCCCATAACAGCAGCTCTGGAACCCTATACTCCCGCAATATCACCCGCAACTACTAGAGCTGCCAATCCCCCAAAATCCACCGCCCCCTCTCTTTCTAAGCAACTCAAGAAAAGAATGTCTAACGCCCAAGTATTTGAGTTAGTGACAACAGGCACATTCCACATTCCTACCACCAGGTTACGAAATCTGGGATCAGCACATCTAGTTCCATGACCTTGCCTGACTCTAGACCTGCGTCGCATCTGACCCGGATTCCTGTCCCTGCAGGAAGTGTGCCCACAGGGATGTGCTGGAGGAACAAATTAGATAGTTGGAGGCCTCACTTTACAACTTTAAGAACTTAATATGCTGCTGCCATATTGATGCCAGGTGCCAGAAGTTGGCTTCAGAGGTTTTGAGTCCATGTCTTAAGGGTTTGGACCCATTTTTGTGAGAAGAGGGGAATTTGCAAGATATTAGGCAGCTGTAATGTTGTCTCTGATCCGTGTAAATTAGCCACAGTGATGCAAAAAGAAAAGTGAGTCATTGCATTTTCTGTGGTAAGGTAAGAAATTCTTTAACATGAGACTTTTTTTTTAACAGCACTCTTCTATAGTTTCAATGTCTCGTGGAAGGTCTAGGCGGCACCATATAAATCTATTATTTACCACATCAGGACCACAGTTGCACTAACAGTTTCATGCAGGGTTAAATGGCTTGGTTGAGGGGAAAACGGTTATCTCAGCTGGTACTCTTCTACAGAGTCCTTACAAAATCCCATTCAGAAGGATTTGAATGTAGCTGCTGAATTGGGTTTTGTAGGAGCATCCAGGACATAACTGAGTGACTGACAAAATGCTGTGTGTGATAAACAGTCAGATTTGTGTTTTAAAATCGAAGTAATGGACTGTAGGAGCATTCAAACAGTCGTCGTTTCCTACCCACTCACATTCACAGAACTCACACACACAAACATAAACCCTTTCATTAACCAGCCACACAAACAGTGGGGGGTGAACCGGCCCAGTTGCCAGCTCATGAATCACGAGATGACAGAAGCCAAAAAGCTTGTGTTTTCTTAGAAAGCCATTTAAGAAGAAGCAGAAATGGTGAAGAAGGTAGAGAGGAACAAGGAAGGTAAGAAGGGAGTGGGCAATATGACGGAGAGGAGACGTGTTTTGTTTCCTTTTAACAGTCCTGAGTCAAGCCCAGTAAAAAAAAAATTAAAATAAAAATGTTAGCAGATAAGTTTAACTGCAAACTAGTTGTTTTTTTTTGTGGTTATTTAAAAAACCTTACAAGCCAGGCAAGTCACACATTCTACGATTGATTTGTGAATCACAATAAATGTTCATATTAAAGGTTAGGATTTGTATTTTGAGGTGAAAACAGACTAACATTATTTAAGTCAGAAAAAACTCTGTTTAAAATGTCATAATTGCTGAAAGTTGTCACTGTCATCAACTGTGCGTGAAATTGTAATGGACGCCGTAGAACAGAGGAGTAACATCCTGAGAGAGATAAAAAGCAAACTTTCGTCTGTCCATTAGTTTTTGGTTTTTTGGGACTGGTAAAATGGATCCCGTTTATCTCCAGTAAAGGGCTTCAAAAAAAGGGCTTCGAAAACCCTATGACTTCAAGGTTTGATTCCCCCTCCCTTCTGTATTTCTGAGCATAGACTGAGACGTGATGAGAACCAGTCGGCGGTTTAGCTTAAGTCACAGGGCGCAACGTGGACGAGACGACTTGTTTATTTTCATTAAAGATCCATTGGAAGCACGAACAAATGACATGGTAATAATCAAATGGACACCTAAATCAATAAAGATCAAAGAAGTTAAGAAAGCGGTCAACAAAAATTAAAGCCACCCTCCCCTTTCCAACTGGCAGGTTTACATGAAGCCTTGAAGCCCATTGTCCCGCCTTCCTATGAAATAAAATTCTCCATGTAACAATGATGAAATGTTGATAGATGGGACCAAATAAAATCTAACTAAATTGCCTGTTACACATCAGATGTCATTTACATTAAGCTGACAAAACGCCTGATGTATTCGATAATTTCAAGACTTCTCAGCATTAGACATTTGCAGTTGTCGCAGTTAGTATTTCTTAAGATGTTGAGCCTCATTACTAAGACAACAGTAAAAATCACACAAATGACTGTGATTATAAGCAGTTTGGCCACACATCTGTTCCCGCTGAAGCAGCGTTTAAAAGTATTGCTTCCTTAAATGTTTACCGGTGCTTTGTGTGTACGATTTTAAGGCGCCACTGTACGTGCGGCTTAATTACCCGTTACGTGCAAGATTATCACGACTAGGAGACGCAAAATTCACCTTTAACTATTGCCTGGGTGTATGAGACCCAGCTCCACAGTGGACTGAACCGTTCAGATTTGTATGAATCATTACTTACGTGTCAGCCGCTGAAGCAGACAAATTGGTAGCTCAGTTCTTTTCTTTTTTTACATAACAGAGGAACAAACTAGGTACACTTTCCTGATGGGAAAGTGTAGTTCAAGTATTATTATTTTTATTATTCATGACTTCGGAGAGGAACATTATTTACAGTGAAACATAGCTGGTGGAGTAACACCAAAGGGCTTAAGAAATGGTGCCTCATTCTTCATTCTGCAAGATGTTTCCTCCTCTGACTTATCCAGCAAGGGAGAAACATTGCTACCAGGCTAGTCTTTTTTTTCCCCCCCCCCTTACTTTCTCTTGCTTAGACATAATATAATTCTACATAAGTCTGCTCTGCCAAGGGCAAATCCTTGTACAAACATTTTTTTGTGTGCTGTGAAACACCTTACTGCCACCCATCATTCAAGTTTGGAGTACAATTAGGAGCCGTGCGCAGGAATCCTGACATCTAGAATCTGAAAATATGAAAAACTAAAAACAAAAACCCGGAGCTGTAAGAGGCAGCACAACCACCTGAACCTGGTTTATAGATGTAGGTAGAGCTGGTGGAAGGAAGTCTGTCGGGTACAGAGTGAAGGTCTCATGTTTAGATGAATTTCTATAAAACCTTATTCTTTTAAAACCTGCCATAAAAGAATTTCACCACAGTGTATTTTAGTATTTTTTACATGCTGTAATTCTACTTTTTGGAGTATATTCACATGATATAAATCAATGTAATTCTTACTTTCCCAATTTTAAGGCTATTATGTTTAAATCGATAGCAAAGAAATATATTGCTAAAATGTATTTATGTATCTTAGTAAACATAAAAATACCAAAAACTCTAACCTTAGACTTGTCAATGTGAACGCCACAAAATTTATCAGAACTCCATACATTTATTAGTTTGAGATGCACAGATACAAATGATGGACTTCAAACCAAATATGGTTGTTGGGATGAATAGCGACAAGTGAACTGTCGCATGTGGATTAATTCATCATATGCGACAACAATACGTGCACATAACCGCATGTACGATCTCCAGAGGATGAAATACAGTTGCAGATTTTTGGCTTTTACTGACATGGAGCACAGACACATTTGACACATTTGATGCCCAGAGGATAAACCTAATACAAAGTAATATTAATTGCCGAACTTGACATGATCACAATTTATAGAAAATAAATTTGTGAAGTATCATCTACTAGATGCCCTCGCAGGACAAATGCTACAAACATACATTGATGGCAGGTAATATATTGTGAAGGACATGTACCCGTGACCTGAATTTTCCTCTAGCAAACCTGCAGGACTGACGTTTATGGTTTAGTAAATAAACGCGTCAACAACTATTAGACGGATTGCCATTAAATTTGTTGTCCACGTTTATGGACGGCGATCCTTTAGCGGACGTTCCACAGCTCATCCAGGACACACGAGCGGGCGTCACCTGAGAGTTGTGAAGGTCACCCATGAGTTTGTAAGTTCACACTGTAGTTGTGTGAAAGTGGTCTGAGTCAGCTGATTTAAAAATGTTGTGAAGCCACTGGGGAAGCTGTGTTGAAATGGCACCGTGAGAACCCACACCATTACACATTCAGGATAAGATTGCATCCGAAAACTCAGAGAGAGAGAAATGGGGGATGTCCAGGGCTGCACAGAGTTTGCAGGACTTGGTCTCGTGGGATTTGGCTCACACAATGAGGCCTAATTATCTTCAATCTGTATTTTGGCTATAAGCTGAAACCTACGGGAAAAATGATTTGCCAGAAGAGCAGCGAAGTTGCAAGAAAATAGATGGCAAAAAACAGGGTGAGCCATCCTTTATCCATGCTCTGTCTGCTCCTCTCCCTCTTTATATTCCTCTCTTCGTTCACAGCAAATTGCTCTGAGACTTACAAAGCTCCTCCAGCAGGGCTCTCACCTGGGAACTGGCCCGGGTCTGCGATCTATGCCTCATGCACTTCTAACTTTAAGTGTGTTGCCATCAGCTCCGCCAATTAAGCCTCTTGTTCCCCCGAAGTTCTAACTTCCTTCTCTAATACCAGTCATTGGAAATGGAAATGAGGTGGAAGGTTTTTCCCCTGACGACAGAGGGGAGCAGTCTCTTCAGGTCTATGCCTGTTGTTGGACATGTCGCGCTTCTGATGTGTTCCTAATGTAAAGAGTAAAGATAATGTACTTCCACTGTAAACTGTCACTTTTTATAATATGAGGTTTAATATATGTTTCAGCTTGAGTTGTCACTGCAGAGTCTGCAGGTCTAATTTTGTACACTCCCAGGCCTTGCATGGATAGGAGAACGTTACAGGATGCGGCTGTTAACCCCTTCAATACTAAAGCCTTTACAGTCAAGAACTTAGGGAAGGATGAGGTGCAGTGAGCGTGTTAGGCTGCTGGTTTTTAATGGTCTCCTCTGAGACTGCATTGAAATACCATTTGTCCGGCATGGACCACTTCGGCTTATTGTAAATGCGTATATGTATAAAGAAACAAAATGCATTGTGGTCCAATAACCTGTGCATCCTTTATTGCTCTCCACTGTAGCTCCACAGATCTGTTGACTCAGCCGAAGTAAAACGAGTTGAGATATTGAAAATCGGCCCCTCTGAGGGTTAAGTAACGTTGTCTCCTTCATTCTCGGATGTGTCCGCAGCTGCTGTAATGCTCGCTGCTGCCCTCCCTAACGGTTTCATCTAGGCTCATGGTCGGGGTTCTCTGTTCACAGTACTGTATGTCCATGATGGTATGTTCACAAAAAGAAAAGTATTTTCCGACCATATTTATCTTTGTCTATATAGATGCACAAAAAACCTACAGTAAAAACTGGTAAATCCAAACGCAGAAATTCTGCTGTGTACTGCTTCTGGATTGTTTCTCTCTTGGAGAGTTTATGTTGCAAATATCTGTGGTATCATCACAACACAATTAAAACTCCAGTTGCCATGAATGATTATGATCCTTACCTGAGTAAATAAACAAGGATAACAGAGCTATGCCCTGACTTATAAATTCACATGTGGAGGGTAAAACATTCATATGTTCACGTTCAAAGACTTTTTAAGTGCTTGACAGTAAACAGGGTTTTCATCTGAAGAGGATACTGGCATTTGTCATTAATGGCAAAATGGCCAATGGCACATGTTTTCAGGTGTGGCCTTGTATTTGAGGCCAAGCACAAAGTAAAGCCCTACGAACGGCTTCCGTGTCCGTGTGCCCTGTGAAGATATGGATCATATTTACAGATGCTATGAACGTACTATACAGTTAACTATAATCAGGGATTTACAATAGATTGTCCAAAGTACATGATGTAGAATGCAAAAGGAATGAGCTGACATCTGCCTGCTTCCTCTTTCCTATTTTTCTAAACATGCCAAGGTAGTCTGAAAAGGGAAAAAAAAACTGAAAATGGAAGTCAGGTTATTTAGCTAAAATGTTTTTATGGTGAACACTTGAGTGATTCCATTTTTTTTTCTTGATTGTAATACAAGAGGCACAACAATATGTTTGAGAAATATTTGAACAAATTGGCTCCAGTGCTGGCATCACTTAGGAAAGACACACTGTTTGGCAGCGTGAGCTTTGCTTCACATGCAATATTCATTCATTCTCTGCTCCGGTCTCCTCCCTTTGTCTGATGTTCATTTGCGGCCTGTAATTAACTCAGCATTTCTCTGTCATAATGTGGAAATAAACCGCAATTTAGCTCAGACACCAATTTAATCATGTGTGTGTATGTGTAGCAAGAGGTTAATAGGAACAGAATTAAAAGTGAGATTAGACACTGATTAGCTCGTATAGTGCAGATAGAGCCGGATGGAGGGTAGAGGGGAAACGGCGCGAAGGAAGTGCTGGGAAGAGGAGCACGGGGAGGTGGTAGATTTTTAACTTGGGGAGGGGCTGGAGATGAGAGTGGACATGGGGAGGAGGGGGCAGAGGGTGATGTAGCACGCAAAACGGTGCACGAACATTTGTCTGATGAGGTCAAACGCTTCATGGGTTCGAGTCAGATATCGGGACCAGTACGGAGCAATGCAACATCGGGTTTTCTCGTGGTTTGTAATCGAACTTTTTCATCTTTTGCAGCGACAACAAAACTGCACGTCTTCACAAACATCTGGCATTTGCACAACTTTGCACAATATCTCCGTCTGCTTTGCACCATAAACGGTTACGTGCGTGCAAACACTTTTAGTCTGTGTCAGAGTGTTAGACCTCAGTGCATCCTCGCTGACGGCGCATGGTGTAAGCCTGGCTTCTCTTCATTTTCTACTTCACACTAATAGAGACCACTTTTTCCTCCTCATGTCCACCGTGAGATACAGAGCCAGATCAAATGACTCCCGCCGTGCACTGCTTTAGCAGAGGCTATCTCGGGTTGTCTTGAGTTCAGATTTGTCAGCGTGAGCTCTGATGAAGTCTACATTAGCAGTGGCTGAGTAGCTAAGCCTATTAGTAAGGGGCTGACGCTAATGGACAAAATGAGGGGAACCAAAGAGATAAAGGGATCTATTTTCATGCCGGTGAAAAAGGGGCGACGGTACAAACGCTGGAAGACTAGTAAATTACAAAACAGGCAGACACAGTCATTTTGTACCATAGCACCAAGCACAGTTTCACCTGTAAAAATGGTTATAACTACTTTAGATCGTATTTTCTTCCAACTATAGAAATGTCTTCTGTTTTACGTCTACCAAATCAAAGCCGTCTCATTCTCAGCCATTTATATTCAAATGACATCTGATGAGAGGGAAACATTTACAGTAACAAAGTCCACGGAGGGAGGAGGCCAAAGTGGATGGATGAGTCACCAGAGGATTGGGCTTCAGTCTACGTTTCAAACTGCAAACTACAGCACATTTCCCCCCGATTTTATAGGACCCTGAAGTCAAATGGATTAAAGGTTCTACGGACTGATGAGACCAAAACTTGGCTTTGACATTCAGACTAGTCATTATAACTGGTGAAGAACGGCAGCAGTTATTGTATGTACGGTTGTTGGTTCTATTCCTGGATCCTCCTGTCACAATGTGAACGTGTCCTCGGTGAGTGCAGACCAGCTGCGTATTAGCTCCTGCATCAGTGTGTGTGATTTTGGCTCGGCAGTCCTTCTAATTTCGGAGGTCTCAAAAAGTGCCACTTTGTCCAGTCCCTTCTGCGTCACACGTTGACACTTGGGGTTTGCATTGGTGATTGAAGCTCTGAGCTTTCCGTGTTGTACAGTGGAAACCCATATATTTGAATATTTGACCCCTAGAACAATAACATAGAATAAAAAGTGATACATTTTTATAGGAAGGTGGATTTTGTGGTGGTTGGTAGAACAGGACAGGACGTCTGCAGGAGACCAGGGTTCGATTAATGCGGCTGATGCACTTTATTGACGATTGTACGTGGTCACTGTAGTAAAGAAGTGTGTGTGTGCCACTGTTTGTGGCATTTTTTAAAAGTACATTATGTAATTTATCTTCTAACTTAACATCACGCTGAAGTTTTTGGGCCTAACCCATGTTGTCCCTTAACGCAACCTTAACCTGAAGTTGTTTGTCCTAACTCTGGAGTGTCCAATAGTAACGCCAACGGGGAACCCGTGGTGTCGGTAAAAACCAGCCCAATTTGACGCCTTAGGAAGTGTCATTATCAGGCCCTGTGGGGCGACTATTACTGGAGTTTGAGTGGCTGAATCACGAGCAGTGTAAAGCACTTTGGGTACGTATGAGGTAGAAAAGCTCTACGTGCGAAGCCATTCACCGTTTTGGTGGCCTCTCTCACTAGTGGAATATTCTTTGGTCTCCATGGTGCAGTCAAAGACTCTGACTCTCCAGTAATTTGAACGTCTAAAAGTAAGTAGAATTGCATTTATCCTACAGTCTTTTTAAAGTAATTTACTGCGCTCAGGTGATCATTTGAATAACAGTGCGACTTCTGAAACGAATAGGCTGCACCAGTAAAGATTCTGGTGAGTTCCTTTTTAAGAGGTTGAATACTTTCGGAATCACTTATTTTCTGTGAATTAATTAAAATTGCAGGGCACCTAACTGCTAAGACTGTTAAGGGTCGTGGGGGGTGCCGGACCCAATTCAAGCTGTCATTGGGCAAGAGGTAGGGCACACTGCACAGATTGGCGACCATTCACGTTCACGTGCAGGTGTTTGGACTGTGGGAAAGAACCCGTTCAAACACAGGTACAGCAAAGTAATTGAGTAACTTTTTGTTGGAGTAACTAGTAATCTGTAACCTTAAAGTACCTTCCCAACACTTATTAGTTCCTCATGTTGATTGGTCACAGTGCTACAAAAAAAGCATAAAACAAACTTGAATCAAACATCTTCATTTACTCATTTTCAGCATGCAGAGCTGTATGTTTTTATTTTTTTATTTTTTTATTATCCAGCACGTCTGAACACAATCAGCCCCTAAGCAGGTTTGTTCGCCGCCTTTTATGCATGCAACCCCTCTTGTTTGTTTTGCTGTTATTTGTTGATGGGCTTTCTCTTTTGTATTACCAGAACAAATTTAATTAGAGCTGCAGGAATACAAATCAGTGTTCACCCACCAAATGTTATTTGGTCCCCTAATAAAGGACTAGGAGAAAGGAAGGAAAGAATTACAAATGGGTTTTCAAGAGTTTGAAAGAGAGTTGCTTGAGGAATGCACGTCTTTTAACAAATGAATGTAATTTTACAAACCGACCCTATAGGCTAAAGTGAATGGACAGGCTGAAGAATAAATAGGAGTTTTTCTCTTGTAATATTCTTGTAATTTTCTTTATATCACAGTACAAAACACAGTTAAACAAAAATGGGAGAAAATCTCAAGCCTGAGAATTACTTGTGGTAAATTTAAAGTGCATATGAGGGGGATGGAGGATACAACCTGATCTTCTATAACAATATGTGCCTTTCAGTTAGTGAGTTCTTGAATAATGACAAGCCATCGTAAGAAAGCAGCAAAGTATTGTTCGAGTTACCCGTTCACTAACTTTATTCTCTGGGGGTTTTATTAGGAAACGATGACGAAAGCCCAGCACACGCTCACCCTCAGCAAATCTTTCATGCAACAAGCCAGAGGATATATTAAGTGCTTAAGTAATAATGACTGATTAATTAATCGGTTTCTCCCGACACACTTGTTTTACAGTGTAAAGAAACCAAATGCGTTCTCACTTTACCAAAGCCTCCCTCCTAGTTTCCTCCCTTCTCCATTTCTTTCCTCTTTTGTTCTTCCCTCTGACTCCCCCATTCCTCCCTCCTGTAACACACTTCCTCCCGAGCACACACACCTTGACCTCAGTTCCCTCCAGCTGTCTCCCACAGGCCAGCTTTGTTTCTCAGTATTAATTGGCCCGGGCTTCTTCCTGCTGCACGGCTACATTAATAAATTATTTTATGGTTGAGGGGTTAGAGGAGATCCAGTTGTGGGCCATCACAAAACTGCAGTACACAAACAAGCATACAGATCATATGCAAATACAATGCGCATGAATAACCTGCAAAACATTGGGTTTCAACACGCAGTGTGTGCTGTTAGTTCAGTGACTTCCTTTTGCATCTTCTACAGCTTCATTTGTTTAAAGCTGCATTTAAAGATGCACAGAGCAGTTTACCACCACTGGGAGGCAGCCGGATGCTAAAGTGAAGTCGGGTGGAACGTCTACGTCGTAGAAAAGGCTGATTCCAAGAAGCTGATAGGTTGTTGACATAAATGCAGCGGCTGTAGTTTTAGACTCCACCGCTTTGCTGCAGGAAGTGGATGGATGGTCAAGAATGCAGGGAACTTTCCTGCAGGAGGCCAATGAGTCGGGTGTATATCTGCTGTTTGTTGGTTTGTTTTAACAATGAACACGATGTGAATCTTGCGATAGATCAGGTTTAGAATTTAATTGAATTAACTAACATTTATACCTATTTCTATTCAAACCACGTTTGCACAGTTTTCATCCGGTGTATTTGACTATTTAAGGCAAAGGCAAATTCACATTGCGTGAATTAATAGTGCCCTCATTTTAGCACTAAGAGGCCGCCATTTTGGTGGGGTGCAGTTTCAACAGAAGCCTCCTTTGAGAGTGTAGGGATAAACACTCAGTCTACACGACCTCGTACGACCTGTACTGTAAAGGGTTTTAGCTTCTTTGAGTCTCAAACTGATCCAGCACCAGCTTCTTTGCTCTCTGCACTATTTCACATTGGGCAGGTGGTGCTCAGGCATGTAAGGCCTGTGATGCAAGTCTCTGCTTGTGCTTGGGGGTTGGTGACAGCAGTGACACTCAACCATATGACTAAAGTGGACAAATGAGCAAATAGTTATGTTGAGCTGGAAAGGTCTGTACTGCTTTTAACTGGGTGTCTACACGAGAGGCCTATCAGATGTGTTTCCCAGTCTCGGGTGCATCTGATGGGGCAGGTATACAGTAATCCATCTGTCTGCACAAGCTGTGTGACAGCTCATGTTTCACTCATACTAGGCAGCAAATGCAGAGAGCCAACGTGACACATTTTTTTTTAAAGATCCAAAACTATTTTCCACCGTTGTGTGGACATAACTACAGCCATTATGTGCTGGACTCTTGAGTGCTGCCAAAACGCAAGTGACCTCCACTCGATATTGTGTTTGAACATATGCTGCTGCTCTGCTATAGTGATGATGATGACGATGATGATGATGATGATGATGGGCCCTTAAAGTGAGAAGTATAGGAATGTCTGAAGTTGGACATAAGTGTGAGCTGAGTATGGTTCTGTGTTCACCGAGCCCTGAGTTTGAGCCTGGTGGTTCAGGTGAGCACCTTGTCTGGCAGCAGCAGTTACTGGTTTGAATTGGATCGGCTTTTAAGGTCGTAACTTCGCCCGTGTTGTGACTTCATTCACAGTATCCAGCCTTATACGTCCTTCGGATTATAGATCTGTCCCTTCCTGTCCCAGCACTTTTTAAGGAAAACTTTTCATATGTCACGGTGTCGTTAATTTGTCTACTTAATATTGTTCAATTGTCATTTGTTCAGTTATTCGGACTTACAGTAGTTCAGCTCCTGATAACTTTGTCATTACAACAAATTTCACTTCATGCAACAGACATTAAAAGCGCAGTAACATTAAATTAAAATTAAAAAATAAAGGCATTTTTATAGTGCCAGAGGTTCAACAGTCTCTCAGCCACAGGGAACGCGCTTCGTTTAAACCTTTCAGATGCAGAAGACATTTCCTCAAAGAAGGAGTTGTATATCACAATTTGGCCTTTTTGGTAAATCTGAACTTAAATTTTAAAAGTGTTTGGAGCGAATGACCAGTAATTCTAATTGCAGTCCACTTTCTCTTGTACATGTATTGTAACTGCTGTAATTAGTTAGTTAAGAAAAGTGTAAGATCTGACCTAAGCTTTCCTTGAAGTGCCAATGTCCTCAGAGTTTACAAAAATTATAATCTGATGATCCAATTTTGCATTCTGTGAACATTACTTTCCTGTTTAAACTTTGCAAACATTTTCTTCCTGATTTCTCCCAAAATTTGTAGTTATCCCTTTCATTTTTCCAAAATTGAAGCTCACAGGACTGGACACTTCCCTGGTATATGCTTATTCTTCTTATTGTGTTATGAGCCTGTCCACCGTAGCATTATCAGCCAAGGTAAACATTGAATACAATAATTTGCATACATGAAATATAGCAGTGGAGAAAGATGTCAGGACAACACAAAAGTGACTTAGAAAACATGCTGGTAACTTTAAGCACTTGTTTCTTGTCCTACAAAAAATGGAAAATCCAGAAGCACATAAATTCATTGACCCTAAATTTTTTGATCAAAATGCTCTGAAACTAGAAAAATATAAATGTAAAAAAACCATACAGGGCAGGCGACGGCTTCTTCTTCTTCTCTGTGTGCAAAATGACTTTGACCGAGCAAAATCAGAAGAAAATCTCTGAACTGGTTTTTCAATAACCTTCATTGTAACAGAGGCGAGGAAAACTGGTCTGACAATAACTTGTTTATGATTAAATTAATAATTCAAGCAACCTGGAACCTTTGACTGTTTAAGTGATTCATTGAAGATATAAGTTAAAACTCTCCTCTGCCATATTTGACCTCCAGTTCTTCAAAATAAAAGAGTGGGGAGAACAGATATTTGTCACTCAATGAAACCCTTTCAAATTTTAAGTAATTCCAGGTTGTCCTCTCAAAAACATATTTTTCTCTTTAAATATACAGCAGTGGTGCCATATTATTATGTAGGCATTGCATAAAACAAACCTTTTGTTCCTTCATCTAGATCTTGGATTATCAACATACGTCATTACATGGACATAGATCGCGTCAGAAATTAGCTGAACAAAAATGTAAATCTAAAACAATAATCACACCCTTCTACAATAATCACTTCAAGACAAGTTGTATTCACACTGAATTGGATTAAGCCAAAAAAAAAAAACCTACTTCTGAACTGAAATACATGTACCAGCTTTAGTTTAAAAAAGCCGCAGCAGAAGCTTTGAACTACTTCAACCAACGGATTTATTCTGCAGAACTGACCCACCGTCTCCTCTGAGGCTCTGAGGTGCAAGGCAAGCCTTTGATACCAGACAAACATACTGATTGATTGACTGCTTGATTGATCACTGCTGCCTTGACCTTTTTTCCTGAAAAAGACTGATTGGAGCAATAAGTGTGGAGTAAACACAGACCCACTGGGTATCTGTGTTGCTGCATCACGAGCCAAAATGCTGCTCGATGCCAATGCGAGCGAACAGGACGGCTGCAGGGCACAGGGCGGGTTTCTTTCTTTACTTGGGTTCCAGGCCAGAAATGCTAAATGAGTCCTGACGTACGGTGCATTTCTGGAGCGAGAAAAAGTGTAGAAGGCAAGAGAAGTAGAATGGGTGTCATTTCAAAACCTCGACAAATCTCATCCGACTGCAGACGTGTGCGCTGGTACAGTGTTTTATCTTGTTCTTTCTTGCCTGGAAAGCTTTTCAGCAAAACTGATTCCACATCTCATTTATAGTCTAGTACTGGCATGTTGGTCCAGGCTATACTGTGCAGAGATGGATTTACTTTCCGTGCAGCGCTCACCTCAAGCCTCGGTGGTATTTGCAGCCGTGTTCCTCTGTGGCTGATACCATTTCCAATTCATTAAGCCACGCTTTGTTTGAGAGGACCTGCAAATTAAACAGCCGGATGTTGTTTTGCTTCCCTTCCATCCTCCATCTGTGTGCATCTTCCTCTGCTGTTAAAAAGCAGTGTGTTGCAGCGAGCATGACTCTGTCTCTGAACCTTTAATATACAGCCTGGGTCCTTTGTGCTCTCCACTAAGTGTGTGAGTGTGTTCCGTTGGAGTTCTCACAGCTCTGACTAAAATAAAATATACACTTCTGAAATAACTGTGGGACAATATGCAATAGATTTAATTTGAAAAAAAAAATCACACCGTATCAGCTGTTCTGTGCACGGAACCACACTGTCTAAATTGGTTGAACAACCTGCGTCGTTGGTTTGTTTTTATTTAGTTTTACAGCACAGCTTCATTTTTACACACTTGCCAACTCATGTGTGCAATTTAGGATATTTGTTAGTTGCGCGGCCCAGATTTAGTGTGGATTAAGTTACTTTATAATTAACAAGCTCCCAAAAGTGAACAACAGGGTCTGCAGATGTAGTTTCGGCTTTGTATTTACAGTAGGTTGATACATACACAGGACAAACCAATACCAGTTAGAACTTAACCTAAAAACACAATATGTCTCCGCAGCATCGTTACTAACAAATCACAGTTGCATTGTGATTAGTAACACTGCTGCTTTCTTAAGTATTACGATGCATTTTGCATTTTATGACGTTTACGTCCTCTGCTCCTGCACATTTTGTGATTGTGTTGCTGCATGAACGTTGTTGAAATGTCAAGTTTTATCAGATTTCCAGTGCAGCCTCGTTACAATGTGAAACAGCTTCAAACAGCAGTAGTTTGAAGGCCAATAGATTTAATGCAACATTGTCTTTTTGGGGGGTAAGTAAAAGTCATAAATCAAATTATCGAATGAAGGTAAAAGGGGAATGAAATGAAAGTGCTTACAATTTGTCTTGAATGTTCCAAAATATCCAAAAATACAATCGTTAGGAGCTGTAGCTCAGTTGTCCATGAACCACAGAGTCAGTGGTTCAAATCCCAGTCTGAACCCACAGCTGTTGCTAGTGTCTGCTACTTGCTTGTAAGTCACTGTGGATCAAAGCTAATTGACAAATTTTAATTTTAATAGCAAACTGTCCAATAGTTGGTCACCATTAAAATGTCAGCCTTTTTAATCTGGGGGGAAATGTTAAAAACACCTCACAGGCTTATTTAATGGGCCACACGGCTACTGGCCGACGGTGCCGTTTGCATGTTCTCCCCGTGTTTCCACGGGTTTCCCTCTGGATATTTGAACGGTTGTTTGTCTGTATTGGGCCTGACATAGAATGGGAGACCTGTCCAGAGTGGACCTGCCTCCCACTGATAATGGATGGACTTATAGAAACACTGTAGTTTCTCCTTTATGGTTAAAGGTGAAGATCAGCATGCAACTGTGAGTCAGACACAAATAATAACTTTAATACCTGCACCAGCTCTCTCTCTTTGGTTCCACTCAATAAATATGTGCAGCCCAGACAGTTCAGAAACCCAAACAATCTGGTTCAAAGTTCCACCGAGAGAGGCTGAGAAATACAGTGAAAACATTAACTGGTAGCTATTATTTTTTTCTTTGTCTTCATCCGAGGAGAGCTGCACAAAGTCCTGCTGTGCACTCGCTGTGTTACACACACAGAATTTTAATCTTCAGGTTGGTTTTCATGCACTAGGCCAAACTCTCGGATCTCGTTTTTCTTCACTACAGGGGTTTTTCTCACACACTGCGGTAGATTTAACTGTTGTTGTAGCGGTTTAGAAGCAGACGGGTCACAGGCAATCATTTTAATAACGTGGACAAAGAAGAGGACGGCTGCCGGTGGACTCGCTATTCCACTCTATGAAATGGAAGTCAAGCATGGCCGAGGCAGCGCTCTGGCAGAGGACATCTCACTTTATAACGCTCTGAGACAGGAGGACACGAAAGACAAAAAGAGAGAGACGGAAAGTGCGAGGCCAAGGGAGAGCCAGCACTCTGGGAATGAGACTGGCAGACCAGAACAAGCAGGGAAGCAGAGCTGAGACAGGAAAAGAGAAAGCCCACAGGAGAAGACAGAGGCAGAAAATAAAGAGTCTGGGTTTAATCCACTAAGACTTTTCTGTAATTTGAATCATGCTTGGTGAAATTTGATGATTGGTTCATAATTTACTTTTATGCACTGCATTCCTAGCTGCTATGATTCCATGTAGGAATTAGGGAGAGGATTTCCTGTTATTAAAAAATAAAACCCTGATAATGGTCCAGTCTAACACACGCTGGCGTATTGAGCTGCTGCGTTGACTACGTTTCTTCAGACGGTGAAGTGACAAACAATCCCAAAGTCTTAAGCTTCCAGTGCAAGGTTGAGATTTTAAAGAGACTGAAAAACAAACGGAAAAAATACAGTAGTCGAAAAAATATAACTAACCCTAAAATGTTTCAATCCACCCTGCATCTGACATGTTTTGTTCTTTAAACAGTCATCTGTCGTCTTAAGGACCTGACGTCTTTTTCTGCACCTGAGTCCTGTAAATAAGCCCATATACGAATGAGTATATGAGGGTTTGTTGTTTGAAACATTTCAGCACATTCCTTTTAATTCCCTTGGCAGCTGATGGAAACTGTGCAGTCGACAGTGATGATGCCACTTTGTTTTCGGCGCGTGCTCGACCCTGTTGGCAAAGCTCGTTCTCATTTGTGAGGCGTAAAAAAGCGCCACTGTTTCTAGTCCTTTCTGAGTTTCGTGTTGCTACCGGGCTAGTACCACAGAAATCCAGACGCTTCACACTTTGACGCCTAAAGCAATGACGCAGAATATGAACAGAAAGTTCTGTAGGGGGGCTGATGCACCAAGATACAGAACTTTCCCACAAAGAAACCACGGTTCGGCTTAATACCCTGACGTTTTTGTGCCCAACCTTAATGCAGTTTTTTTGTGTGTGTGTCGTTCCCAACTCGTCAAATGGTCACTCATTTAGCACGGCTCTTCACATTTAGTCATTTGGCAGATGCTTTTATCCAAAGCGACTTTTGGTACACACACGACTGCGATGGCTGCCACGCAGGGGTCTCATCACTTCACAATGTAGCTGATCATCCACCCGTTCTCACACACACACACACACACACACTGATGTCAGTGGCGGCCATTCAAGGTTCTCATCTGACCCACTGGGAGCAACTGGGTTGTCTTCCGAACTTGTCGGTAAGGCCAAATCTAAGCAAAAGTGACGGGAAAGTATATTTGAAAGAACCGCCAAAAGTGGCAGCATAAACGAGTTGTAACTGGGAGAGTGTAACTTCCAGTTGGTGGCAGGTTTCACCCATCACCACCTACAGTAGCAGCCCCGGGAATAAAGGGCGGATCCGTGTCTTTGTTCCCCCTGTGATTGACTTTCTGGTGGTCGTCAAACTTTTCTGACAACTTTTCAATAACAGAGCTGACAGATAAGCCAGTCGCACTGGTGATTGTATTAACTGTTATCTAGCTGCTAGCACCATTGCAGAGCAAACATACTTAGTGCACTGTTCTCTATCTGGAGTGTACAGTTTGTGCTGATTGTCCCCGTTTGTCTGTGTGTGTGTGTGTGTGTGTGTGTGTGCAAACACAGAAACAGATAAGCCTGTGATTCAGTGAGACTGACTATGAAACTAATTGGCCAGTAATAAAACCGCTGGCTTAATATTTAGCTTGTCTCTAGTAGAAATCAGAGTCATGGAGAAATCCGCACAAGGTCAGCGATGAACTGTAACAACATCACAGTCTATTATATCCGTCTGTCTGGGGGGAAAAAGTTGTTAGTTACATGAATTGACTTTTATAATTTTTTGGGGAAAACTTAACTCGAGGCTAAAACATATTCTAGTCTTTTTGTTTTTAAAGTTAATGTTAAAACACTTAATATATGCAGCACAACAGAGTCAATAATCCGCAACTCGGCAAAAACCTTTAGCTCACGTTTCAGAACCCAGATTCTCTCCCGTGCAGAGCAGCTGTGTCATGTGCGTCGCCTCCACGCTTCTGCCCTGATGTCGTCTCATACTGCATTTATGGAATCAAGGTCCAATAATTGTAATGTCTATGATCATGCCCGTCTCACCTCCCTACACAAAAATTCTTTAAAACTTTGCAACTACATCTGAATGGAGGTTGTAGGAACTCTCCCCATGCTGCGGTTGTCACCAAGACCTTGCTGGGTAAGATTCTAGGGATTTGTTAACAGTGTTTTTGATTCGTTCGTGGTCCAAACTGTAAAAGCAGGTGTGTGTGCAATAAGGAGCACAAACCCTGGCTATGAAGGAGGAGGTTACGGTGAGTTGAGGGGTTGGTGAGTGTGAAACTCCTGCTTTTGCTGTTACTAGTCTTAAGGATGCAGAGATTTTTAATGCAAAGTAAACGCAGCTGCTAGTTTGGCATCCGACATTTTGTCGTTTGCCTCCCTACATGTTGTTTGATGAGAGTTTGGATGAGCATAAAGAAGTTGTTGCAAACGCCTGAGAGAAAACAACGAACAAAAAATCAAATGATCTTCTATTATTAAGCAATGTCACATCACAAACATATGGTAGTAGGACAAACTGAACCAGGGGATTAGACGTATAGAAATGAAAATGTATGTGAATGCTTTTAGGACAGGTGTGTGTGTGTGTGTGTGTGTGTGTGTGTGTGTGTACTTGAATACAGAGGATTGTGTGTGAGACACATTGTGGACAATGTGTGGTAGTTTAAAACATATACTTTAAAATTGATTTGCAATAGCTGATATTCTGTAATGTCTGAAGTCGCTACAGGCAAGAGAGTGAAAAGTGGATAAAAGGGAATGAAGTGTAAAAAGGGGGGAAAAAAACATAAAGCATTTATGAAGATACAAAATTCTGGATTAATGTGCCATTCACTGACTGTCCTGGTTTTCTAAGGCTTTATTTAACAGGGAAAATGTAGTTTTGTGAAATGATGAGCCATAAAGACACCTCTGGGAGCGGACGAGCTCCACAGCTTTTTCCACCATCCTCAGTCTCACACCATCTTATTACACGTGGACGTTTGTCTTTCTGCAGATGGGAGGACAAAATGCATTTTCGAACCGCTTCCCTTAACCTTAATTCCAGGACCTTAACCCATCTACACCTGATTATTACTTTTAACCCTCAAACAACAGCTACTGAAATCTCTCTCTCTCTCTCACACACACACACACAAACGGAGCTTTAACTCTGCCGAAGTCACAATGGCGGACAACCACTTTAAAAATGCTGCAAAGCCAAAGAAATGCTTTCAGGGACCAATACAAAGATGGCCTAGGCAAAAAAAAAATCTTTTGTGACATTTGAATAACATAATAAAATGATTCAACATTTGTAAAATAATTTATTTTTCTGTTCTTATGAAAAAATACTCGTGGATAGTCGGTAAATAATGAAAAACATGATCAACAGTAGCCTTGACTATTTGACCTCTTGCCGCTTGGCACCTACGTTTAATACTCTTAAGTAAAATCAAAGTTTCAGTCCTTTTGGTTTTAGTGTAAAATGCCTGAATGCATCGTCGACATCACTTACATTCCAGGCTAACCTGGTATAACATGAAGCTAAATGCTAAGTGGACGCGTATTGTCTTGTAAGTCCAAATGTGATTAAACCTGCTTCCTGTACGCCGGCCGTCTCTGTTGTTCTTAGTCGGGGAGTTCCTGCTCGACCTTGGCTTCGCAGCACCGGCCAATCGATACTTGTGATTATTTCAGCCACTTTAATTCCAGCTGGATGCCAAAGAACATCAGTATTCATGAGGACAGTGCAAAAAATTTCAGTCTTTCTCTCCCTACCTCCTCGTCCAGAGTTCAGCTCAACCACATGAATATTTTTCATATAATTAGAATCTGTGACATCACGATAGAGCCGCAGCTGACGTAGGTGAAGTCTTTCCCATCTCAGCCGCACACGTTTGAGTAGAAATTTAGACTTGGACTCGTGTATTCACGTATTCAGTTCCTTCAGCTTTTGCTTGGTCCCATCAAACATAATTTAGGTTTCTGAGGACGTCATTATCATAACATCTGTCCATAATTACAGCCGCACCTCGGTCTTCAGAAGCTTTAATGCCAGTGGATTTCTCTGTCTCCCGTTCAACCAATGCTTGGTGTTGACTGTGTGTCACGTTGTTTTGTGACGAGCTTTTGATATTCCAATTTCAATTTAGGGCATGAGTGAGGATTGTTTAACAGGAATTTTTGTATGTGACATTAGATATTTTTAATTTTAGTTATTTTAGTACAAATAATATTGGCCATCTGTATCACGCGTTATTGTATTTCAGAAATTGTGTAATGTGTTGATCTTTTCAGTTTCAGGGCCTCGTCCTTTATGTGCTTTGCTCGTCCTGTCAACTAAATATGATGTCACCTGTGTCAGCTGTCAGACAACCCCCCCCCCCGACTAAAACTATTCAAAAACTATGAAAACTCCCACCGTGACCATTTACCCACCCAGCCATGACAATGTTTCTGATTGGCTGATATGTGTAGGACTTGTGTATGACTGGTTGTCTTGCTTCTTTTTTTTGTCTCTGTTTAAATGAACAGACTCTGACAAAGGCCATAAGCTAAAAGACTTTGGTCTAGTAAAAGTTGTTTGACAGTCTCTAAGTTTTGCCTGGCAGCTTGATCTTCGGCTTCTCCTCATCCGTGCACCTTGACGGGAGGTGAAGTTTTTTTACCTTCGGATTTCTGCCACTGAGGAAGCATTTAAAGAAGCCACAGAAGAGCAGCGTTTGATGAATAATGTAGAGAGGACAGTCGTTGGGATGTAGAAATTTTCTTCCCTCTATACTCGGAGCGTCTCGAATAAAGCACGTCAGATCTCCGGTGGCTGAATATCAAACAAACGGAATTCGCTCTTCAAGCATAACAGAATGTTTCCTCTGTAAGTTTGTCGTTCCTCTGAGACCGCGGCACATGTTGAAGTTTATGTGCATCACAAAGCTCTCATCCATGAGATGCACTGGCTCTCAGGAGGAAAGAAAGAATGGAGGTAAGAACGAGGGAAAGGAAGCAATGATCTGAAACTCGGCGCCGTACACAGCTTGACTTTATTATGTTTTTTTTGTAGTCGTACCGTTTGAAGCCTCCCTCGTTTTTTACCAAGTTAACAAGCAGTTATTAGTTATAGCTATTATTAATATCTGGTATTTACAAAGAAATGCACAAAACGCATCTAAATATTTTCATCGGCGGTATTGTAATCCATTACTTTCTACACTAATGAACATAAAATACTAGCATTTTGCTAAGTGGAACGTTTCCAAAACCATCTTGCACAGTGTGCGTTACTTTCCTGGTTACAGTGCAGCAGTTAAACGGTGATGGTTGGTGAGGTTTGGTAAATGATTACAGTCAAACATGACTTGTATTTGTTCCTATAAAAATCTTTCTTTGTTCACAGCTGCTAAGACCTTTTCGAGAACTTGGCAATGGCAGATCTAGAAATTCTTAGTCGAGATGTCTGAAAACCAGTCAGTAATATGTACTGGATTCAAAAATTTACATTTTTAGGGGGTGTCTAAGAAGCCACCGACTTCCTCTCTTTTCATTGGCTGTTTTAGAGGTTTGAACAGCTTGCCCTTTGTTTCACAATCACATCTTTGGCAACTGAACAATTGGTGTGGGGGCTCGCTGGAAGTGGAGTTGCCCCCCTCTGGAGTTGCCTGTAGAATTTGGCCGTATGACCAACTTACTAATGCTCACAAATTTATTCACACGTGACATTTCAGTATGATTTATATCTCCATCAGGTCACAGTATTTTAACCTCCACACTCATAAAAAGTGGAAATTAGCAGCACTTTGGCTGTTAGTTGCGGTGGGGTGACACGTTGATTATATAAGAATGCCAATTTCTCTAACATTCATTGATGCAGCAAAAGTAGGAAGTAAGAGTGAGCGTGATCTTCTAAAGTATGGGAGTGTTTGAAACACTTTGCAAGTTCTGCCAATACTTTGATTTATTTTGCTGCTGAATTGCTAAATGTAGACTGGAATACATTCCCTTAACTTTAATTCTATAGTGAAGAGGCTTTAAAACACAGATCACCAGTTAAGACTGGTCTAGTTTCTGTTTAAGGAATAAAGTCCTGCAGTGCAGACTTTGTCATAATTCACTGTTTAAGGAGATTAATTAAAATATTGAAATGTAAATGACTGAATTAACATTTTCATTAAACTGTTACATTCATTGAAAAGTAAAAGAGCTTAAGATCAGATTAATTGCAATCGAAAAAATTAGCAATAGATTAAACGTCAAATACAAACAAACATTAGGTGCAGCCCTAGTTTTAATAGAAAAGTAAAACACTTTGAAATGTTGTTTGACGAAAATCTCAAGTGGGTTAAAACTTGGAGGTGGTTTGTAGCCATTAAGTTGTTAATTGTAAACGGGGCAAAAACAGGTCTGGAGTGTTAAAGGTCAAAACTTTATTGACCACCTTCATATCCAGCATTCGTCATTCTTAAAATAATCAGTTTGCTTTTAAAAGGCTTTGTGACTAAAAATGTATCTCCCGTATTTGTAATTGACTGATGGCTTAGTCGTCTTAGGAGGACAGAGCCTTAAGTTGCAGCGTCTGGTCGTTGTGCCGTTTTGTGCGCACAGAATTTGTACATTGATTCTGACTAAGCATGTTGAAGCGGCGGGGATTTCCCAGGAGCAAAGCGTCGGACTTATCAACGATGAACCTGGGGTAATCTTCAAATCACGCAGCCGCAGCAGTAAAGCCCTTATCCCCTCTTCATACAAGTGTGAGGCGACTGAAGTCGCCGCCTCGGTTAGAAATCCCACCTCCCCAGTGCCACAGACAACAAATGGAGAACAGTGCAGCTGTGAGCCGTTCAGCCCAAACCGCTTCACTAAGACGCAGCTCAGAGTAGCGAGCCGACCGTAATTAGACTGAGATCGGTTCGTCTCGGCTTCGAGAGAATGTTCCTCTCATGTCTGTAAACTGACACCTGTTATTTCATCCTCTACACGTTGGAAAATCACATGAGGAAAAACAACATGGAATGTAAATGTTAATGACTGAAGTGAAGGTGAAGCTTGTGTGTGTATATCAACACACCCGAACCTCACAGTTTGTTCGGGGACGAGCAAACTCTGCTGCCACGAGTCAAAAGGTCAAAACTCTTAGGAAAAACTATCTGTAAGCCTCAAGTGTATGACCCTTATCATTTTCCCCAGCTCTCTGGATCGAAGGAGGCAAGTTTGCCAGACACGGCTCGTTACAAGAAGGTCAGAACCTAAAAGGACTCTTTAAACTGGCCCACTGTGAACCTTCAGCATGTGCCGTGTCCATTTGATCTTTGGTAGAACAGAATGGGAGGCAGCGTGAGAAGGAAATGACGACAAGCTCTGTGGAAACGAGGGAAATTCGAAAACTGATTGCAATATGAGAAGTGAGAAGATAATCACCCTGCCGTGTTCCTAACTTTGTGTGCGTTCATACCGTTTTTCCACAACTCGCACATTAGGCGCGAGCGAGCTGGACGCCACGTCAGTCGAGCCACTAACGCCCAAGTGCAGAAACCTGACTAGTAATTTAGAAACTCCTGAGAATTCTGGTTAAGTGCTGATTGTGTTCATCTACTTCAGGCATCATGTGTCACAAGCAGGTTTTACATCTAGTGAACGTTTTCATTTCTCACAGCCCGATTGGATTCTGGCTACTTTGACTTTTAATCTGCCACGTGGGCCCCACAGCTGCTTACAAAGACTCCAGACTTCTTCTCCTGTTTTCCGGGGACTGTTTCATACTGTGCCCAGCTTTTACACAAGACACATAACAGCCATTGTCACACCAAGGCACAAACTAAGGGCCCTCTCGACTTCGTGGACCCCTGGGCCTGTGCTTGTTAGATCTAGTAATCCATCCAGTCTCCACAAAGACAAGCCTCCCAAAACTTAGCTGTGACGACCGAGTGACTTTGCACTTTTGCTCTAGAATACAAAGTCATATTAGCAGACACACGCTGTGTAATGTATGTGTTCTGCACAGTTGTATTTATGTTTTTGTGCATGTGTAAGTAGTCCAAACGGTCCATTAATCACGCAAAATGAGTGATAAAGTGCGTGTGGTAATTAGTATCTTCAGGCACCTGGAACACTCGTGTAATTACCCCCCCGCTGTCGTGATGTATTTTCTCGTGAAAAAGGTCACAGCAGGCAGCACGACGACTGGCTTTAAACACAAAAGCCACCAGAGCAGTGAATCACACACAGTGTTTTTTAATCCGTGCGAATGTGCAGAAACTTTTTCCTGGTTGAAAAGTACTTAAATCCTAAAGCTGAAAACACTAATGAGGCCCATTCAAGCCCAGTCAAGCCATCAAAGGTTTGTTAATGACGAGCTGGACATTTTTGAGAAAGATGTTCAATCTTAGTGGGGGATGATTTACCAGATCAACACTCTCATGTTGTCAGGAAATAAAAGGCCAGTTAGCTCAACGCAGGACACACGTTTGGGGAAAAGTACAAATACAGAAGCTTCATTTATGTCTCGTCATTTGTTTAATCATGATCACTTGAAAAAAAACGTACTGAAATTTGGAGATTGCAAAAAAAAAAACACGTCTTTGAAATATGCTGTATTTATACAACTAAAGTGCAAAAGCAAATATATTTAATGAGGAATATAATTTAAAACATTACAAACAGGTTATGGCATGTTGCAAATATTGGTAGGAAGCTCATTGAGGTTCCTAGAAAACAGTTTTTTTCTTTTTGTCCAAAAGACCTTTTTATGGTTGGTTAAGGTTTGGGGATAAAAAAATCTGTACACCTGCTGCTCCGTTACCTTCCCCCCCCTAAAAACACTAACGTATGTTGGATCAGAACATACGTATATAATAATTATGTGTCCCACAGAAATTTAACTGCAGTTCAGATACATATAGAATCTTAATTTCTAGGACAAAACCCTCAGAAGTTTTTGTCCAGCTTCACAAGTTTTTCCATTGCATGTCTTTAAAATGTATGATTATTATTATTATTATTATTATTATTAGTGTCGTTGTTGTTGTCTCTAATTGATGCAACAAGTCATCCAGTGTTACCACAGGACCAACAGGACCATCCGTCTTTCAAATGCGGGATCACAACAGTGGCAGCGTGATGGATTAGTTGGGTTTGAGAGCAGATTAAACATGTTAAAGGACAGGAACAAGTTTTTTCTTTTTTCTTTTCTCTTATTGTGACTTTGCCCCCCATCGCTTTTGCTTTCAAATGTTTGAGGGTCTGCGACCTTATGTTCCCTTCGGCTATAGCTGTTTTCTGACTGTGTATCTTTGGCTGGTGGTAGAAAAGACCTACAGCTTGTGGCTAGTTTTATTGTCAACTTTGTTGTATTGTATTTATTTTTGCACAGTGTTGGGGAACGTTACTTTGACAGTAATTAATTTACATGAGTTACTACTTTAAAAATTTAGTCCAACATTGTTTTGTCTGTTTTTATTCTCTGTTGTATTACAGATGATTGACAGGTGCACCAAGCAAACTCTTTGTTTTGCACTCATCTCTATGAAAGTTTTTTTTATTCTCAGTGTAGTTTTAGTGATGCTTCCCCGAGATTTCAAACATCGCCACTTTTTAAGTCCTCTGGCATCTCGTAACTAACGCCTCAGCTGCCCTTCGGTGTCCCAGGAGCGCCACTACACTGCTGTATGATGGGGGCGTTACGGGAATCATGGCGTCTGCTTGTCGGACCGCTCACCGTGACGTGGCATGTTACAGTCGTCGAAACGCTGTAGGAAAGAAGTGGACAGTGCGGCACTTCTTGATGCCTTAGGAATGAGAATGGGCAAGTTTGCAGGATAATTTTTTAATGCATCCGTCTTTTTTATACAATAGAAACTGGCAACAAATAATCGAAACAGCTTTTTCTTTTCAGAGTCATTTCAAAATAGGTTTCCTGTAGAACACAGCGTGGAGACACTGTCAGCCACCTTTCCCCCGCCTTCTCCAGAGTGGGCCAATGCATAGACTGTTGCATCACGGTTTCCCCAAACGTCCTTGGGATAATGTGTGTGGCGCTGCCGCACTTTGATCAGATTGTAGCATTTAATCCCCCAAAAGGAAACCCGGCAAGAGCCGCAGCTTTTCTTGGGACAAGTCATTCCAGTCTGGTCTGTAAACAAAGGCTGTAAGAACCTAAAAAGGTTTTAAGCAACACCGAACCCTTACAGAGGCGCGTTACCGTCACTCTGATTGTTCCACCTTATCTAATTTCCCACAAAGAGAGAAAATCACTTGTGAACATGCGCCTCACTTTATTTACTGTTGCCACGGGGGAGAATCGATCTATTGCCGCGCAGTTGCTCAGTGTATTGGCTATTCTCACAGTTAGGGAGGGACAGAGGCCAAGTGGTTCCAGACAGTCTCTTGTAGATCAATTCTAATCAAGACAGTACAGACAATATACAGAAAGAGGAAGATTAACAGTCAGTTATTACAGTTATTATTCACCTTGACTCAAATTTGTCTGAGCACATGTGCAGCTTTTCAAGGGCTCAGTAAACACATAAATGTTAATAAGAGAGAGCGGAAATGTCCGTTTACTGGAGACGAAAAGACGGAGTCTACACTCACCAGTGGAGTTTCGCTGACTTACCCCGACTCAGGGGGGCTGCAGCTGAAATCAATGAATTAACACTGAAACATTTTTGGATGGAATTTTATTAAGTTTGTGTCGCCCACCTGATAAGAGGAAAATGTTCCCGTCATTTCTAAATGATGTGGATAATGTGACCATTTGTGTCTTCAAGCTGGATTTAAAGTCACTACAGGAGACGTAAGTCCGTCCAACTTTAGTCCGTTTAAACCTTTCCCAAAACAAGTAAAGCCATCAGGTTTGCTGATTAAAAAGCTTTGTTATATTTATGCGAAATCCACAATTTTTTGGGTCCTTGAATTTTAGCAGTTACACTCTAGCTAAAACAGTTTGCAGCACTGCATGTTAAAGATGATTTGTGTCTTGATTACTATCATATAGGAAAGAGAATTTAATTTCGACCAAAGCTTTTGATTCCTGTGTTTGTGATAAGTCTCAAAGAAACAAAACATTCCAGCGTGTAGAAATATGCTAAAGAATCACTTGACATATATGGTAAGTGACGCCCAGCGTGAGCAATCACTCGTCTTGTTATCTGGCCCAGATACTGTAGGACATAACCACGATGTAGATTCAATTTATGAACAGGATTGTGAAATGGCAATTACAAAAGCATTTTTTCATGTCACGAAGCACTTCTTATAATGAATCGCAGTTGATTGAAGTGTGTCACGATGGAACAATTGGTGTGTTGAGTAAAAAAAGCGTTTCTCTGTCATAAACAGTATGAGCAAATCGATAGAAAAACAGGTTACGTTCCAACTCTGCCATATTGCCTCAGGTCACAGATTTTAATAGTCACTGGCAAAAAGGACTGTGGCTTCATCAACAACATAACAATGAAATGTTTTTTTTAAAAAGCAGTAATGGGTTAAATTATATTTACATTTGTGCTTTGTTATGCTCATTGGTGTCACTCCCCTTAAACTTGACTCTTAAATTAGTGAGTCTGTTTTGAAAAGGTTACAAAGAACAGTTTAAGATTTACACAATATCGTGTCCGTTAATTTCCAACTGTACCAGGTTCATATACATTAATAAGAATGTAGTATGAATGATGAAATGTCATGTCCATTTCTAATGGGGCAGCTGAATGTATTTCGGGCACTGAGTGAAAGTCGGTCACTAAAGTTCTTGTACAACGGCAGCTCTTAAACTCACCACAAAGACCAATTCCTTTAGTAGTTCGGAAAAGCTTAAAAAAACTAAATCTGCTTTGGGGAAATGAGTCAATGTGATATAAAAGTTGAAAACACGTCAGTCAAACTCGCCTCTACAATACTCAGCATGAATTGCTGACACACTGGTATCGACACATTCTTTGCAATATTGCACATTTGCTTACAGTAGATTTCATCAGTTCTTACGTTTACGTGACAAAATACTTTGTCATTTCACAGATTGTTCCAACACGTATCGATCAGTAGCCGACCTTCCTCCAGAAGTCCACACAGGGAGGAGGGTTAAACCTGACCCTAATGTTTCCGTCCTAAAACATAACCAAATATGTTTGGGGTTTTTTTTCGCCTTAAAGCTAAGAAGGTTGTAGCTCTGTGTTTATCAGTGTAGCCATGGCAACAAGGGTTGGACTTGCAATGGCCCTGTATGATTCTATAAACACATAAGCATCAGTGCAAGCTGAACATGAAAACTGCCACCAACACTGGACTGACAAGTCATATAGGCACAGCATATGATTATGATTGATAAGGTGTTAATTCAGTTTCTATCAACCACACAAAAAAAGTGACATGACAAACGGACATGACGGGTTGAAAAGACACAGGACATGTACATGGCAACTAAGCTAATCACAAATGCTACAGTGAGTATGGAGCTGAAGCACGACACAAAACACACACACACTATCCCCTGGATGATTAATAGCTGCAGCTGGAATTTTGCAAACTACATAAATCATCAATATGCTGATAATTATGAATCAGAGCTGATAAATGATGAAAATAGTCATGATGTAGTGTTTTTCCTGCTATCTGAAGCGCAATCACACTCTTGTATAGACATGAGTGTTGCCTCACTTGACCAGTCTTATCTACAGCACGTGGCGTGGAAACAGTTTACACGGCGTTCAACGGTAATAAAACGAAAGACGGACAGACACTCTGGGATCATAAAGTGCGTG
Organism: Channa striata; assembly: GCA_033026295.1. Classification (NCBI taxonomy): domain Eukaryota; kingdom Metazoa; phylum Chordata; class Actinopteri; order Anabantiformes; family Channidae; genus Channa; species Channa striata. The sequence continues at coordinate 26,841,622 of CM065171.1, forward strand.
GGCGTTTCTTACATGACGCTCCGTTACATTTGTCTGATCTCACTCCAGGCTTCTTCTCTTCCTCTACAGCCCCATTTTTGGGTTTCCTCTCCCTCGTTAAAGGCATGTGGTGGCTAATAACTCCAGACACGACGTCGAGTGACAGGAAGTTTGTGAAAAGCCAGTAGAAAGTCGCAGTGGATAAGTTGAGGGGCTCTGTGTGTGTGTGTGTGTGTGTGTGTGTGTGCGTCCGTGTGTGTGTGCGTCCGTGTGTGTGTGTGCGTGCTCCCTTCTGTGCCGTGAAGTTGAGGTTTTGAATCCAGCTGGGCTCGGGTTGTCCCTCCATGTGTTGAATGCTTAACTCACGTTATGGATCACAAATTACCTTCTCCTCCGCTCGTAAATATTAATATAATACTTTATTACCCATTGCCCTTGACCCTTATAATGCCATAAACAAAACAAAAACAAAAAAAAAGCAAAATATCAAAAACATTGAGTAGGTCTGACAAACTGCAACATCACATAATAAGTAGAATAAAACCCAAAGGAACAGCAGAGATTGTATAAATGTTGTGCTTCTTTAATTTCACTTTGTAATGTCCTCCACTGTCCTAGTTGTGTTTCAGTTTAAACTTTGTTATATTTAATATATATTTATATATATATATATAGATAAATGTACACGTATAATCCGCACTGAGGTTCATCTCTTGTTGGCAAGCAGAGGGCAGGCAGAGAGGCTACCAGGAGCACCCGTCTTCTTTCCTCGGTTTCTGATTTGTCCTCTCCTCACGCCGTTCATTTTCATTGATTCATTCATTCATCAGTTTTGTTCCACTTTTGTCTCTTTGTCATTCAGAAGATTCCGTGGTGCCAAAGGTTGGGGCAGGAGGGGGGCAGTTCCCGTAAAAAAGAAGGACTCCCCCCACGTTGTTCTCTCTCCGTTCCGTTCTCTTCCTGGATTCCCCTGTTCCGTCGTTTTATTCCCTCAGGTCCTTTGTCATCTTTGGTAGTAGTGTCCGACACTTTGGTGTGTCTGGGGAATAGAGGGTGGAGGGGGACGTCGAGGGGTGCGGTTCGAGGGAGCGGAGCTACACGAGAGGGGGACGTGTATGTATGAGGAGGGACGAGAGGAGGACATGGGGACGGGCTGACATGAATAACATGAATCTAAGTGGATTAATAGACTGACAAAAGGAGAGAATATGAAGTTTGACTAAGATCATTAAGCGTGTTCACTCTAGATACAGGACGAGCATCAGCTGGTTATACTGAGTGTCTCAGGAGGAGGAGAAACTAGACAAACATCGTGTGTTACCGTTCATCTAAGCAAGAGGGATGAAATGAGGGACAGTCGAAAGACGGTGAGGAGACGGGTAAACAGAGGACGTGACAACGGGGTGGGGGGGTAGAAAGAGGAGAAAAAGAGCGCGAGTCAGGACAGTGTCTGGCAGCACAGACGGGCGGGGCAGTGAGAAGTCCTCATCATCTGTAGAGCAGCGACAGGAAGCAGGAGAGGCCAAAGGTCAGCCAGCTGGCCAATGGGAGCGAGCGCGATCCACCAATCAGAACTTTGGAAACAAACAAGAAAGGAAGAGAAACAATCGTCTTGTTAGTTTGTCAATTCAAATATTATGGATTTATTGTTTTTACAATGGTGAAAAACAGACACGAGTCCGTGTGATTACAGCACCCGACGATTCCTCACTCTGCACCAGGCAGCTTTGTTACAGCTGAGCCACAATCGCGACTTTTATTTTTTTTACTCAAACGTGTGGTTTAGTCATCATTCATTCTTTTAGAAAATAGGCTTTCGTGCATCATAAATCGCATGGGAGAGTTCTGACATGAATTCAAGGAGAGCAGTAGACTGCAGTTCATCCATGCTTAAATAATAAGATGGACACTTGATAGATTTTTCTATTTATAATCTTTTGTACCACTTCACGTCATTCATTTCTTCTCCTCCTTAACCATTATCTAATAGGTCAACGCTGATTCTGGACACATTCTGAGACAAATGGGTGAGAAAGGAGAAGGACGGGGACTGTCGCCGAAAAGAATGGAGCTCGTGTGAGTTCACGTGGAGGAAAAAAGAATCGTCCGCGAAGAAATGGGAAAAAAGTTGATGGAACAACAGGACAGTGACGGAGAGAAGAATGAGGAGGTGGATGATAAACAGAACGTTAACGTACACGTAGTTAAGCTGAGGTAACAGTGTTCGAATGTCTACACAACACTCGTCATCGCCGTGTGTTTCTATGGGCGTATACAGGAAGTCACCACCTCACCTTAAAAATATTACCAATCCCTACAAAATGTCACTGACTATAAAAACAAACACATGTTATGGCCTTAAAAATGCTGGAAATTTTGCACTCTCTTTGCATCGAAGTTGCAATTTATTCTATACATTCTGTATCACGTGTACCAACCCGTGCACTCAGTTTAACACGCCTCCGCCGCTAACTGCATCATTCTAATCCCTGTGTTTGCTTTATGTTGTTTTGCGCAGTGCTAAAGCGTCTACGTCTGCGTCGGTGCAGAACACGTGAGAAACGCCTCCAGCAGTAACTTTTCTGACGCCCCACCTCTCCTGGATGTCTCACACGTCCCCTGAATAACAGTAGCTCCCTAATCACAGCAAGTGTCTGTTCTCATTCCTTCAGTGTGAGACGCTCAGGATTCTCTGCGTGTTCCATTACATCTAATTGAACGTGTAAGTCGCTCCTTCTGAATTCATCACAGTGAACGTGATCAGGTGAGATTAATCCTTCCCAAATCCTCCTTTTACCTCCCCAGCTCCACAGTGACAAAAACACTGTGCTCAGGACAAACACATTTGTGTTTCTTAGAGTTGCCTGACTGATAATTACCCATCTGTCTGCGCTGTGTGTCTGTGCCTGCACAAATCCTGCAGGACACACACACACACACACACACACACACACACAGATACACACACACACACAGCTCGAGAGCTTTCCTCTTCCTGTTTACACCTTCATCCATTATTCACTCCATCCGCCAGTATCTTTACTTGCACGTATATGTGTGAGATCGCACACATCCATTAATGATGTGTGTGTGTGTGTGTGTGTGTGTGTACAAACACACACATTAGCTGCCAGCGGACTGAAGCTAAACTGCTGGCAGGTTGTAGTCTCATATTCTCTTTCTTCTTTTAGTTCTTGGACTTGTTTCTCTCTCCATTTATTTTCTCTCTTTTTCCCTCTCTCTCTCTCACACACACACACTGTCACACACACTCACACACTCACACACACACACCCTTTGGGCTATGTGAGTCTCTCTCCACATGCTTATATGCACTGATTCGGTAAAACTCACTGGTTTTTCCCTCTGATTTGCAAATCTCCACAATCACTATTTAGAATAAATACGTTCATAAAAAATATGTATTGTGTAATTCTGACTTGGTTTGACTTGTTTAGCGTGTTGACATGAGAGGTGTCAAGAAATCAGGTTATAAAAAAAGCTGCTCCCTGCTGGATCCAGGTGTTTTATCTCACTGTGCAGATGCCTCACACATTCCCCTTCGCTCAGCCTCTTCTTCTTTATATCTTATCATCACACACATCCTGTCCATCTTCTCACTTTCTCTTTTAAAGAGGAGTATGACTGTGCGGGCGGATACAAATAATAAAATGTACCTCACTGTAAAATTTGGTGGTACAACACTTTACTGCCATGTTATGAGCCGCATGCAACAATCGACACAGATTTAGTTTAAATGTTACTTCTTTACAACTAGCCAGATATCGTCAGTATATAATCTGCCTGACATTAACACGTACAGATAGTTGGCGGATTAAAGTCCCGTTACTGTAGCTGTTTGTATTTAATTTCCACTTTACACGTGTCAACACCAGCAAACTGGATTTGATCTAAGTGCGTCCGTGACATGATATGCAGCCATTTACAGTGTCTACCTGCAGACGTGTCCAAGGTCATTTGCCCCTTTCTGGATTCAGATGTGATCATTCGTTTTTTTTATTGATCGTTTTGTATTGCGGAGCTGTCGCAGCCGTACTTTATAACGCATGACACACGTCACCCGCTGCAAACGTGCGGCTCATTGATTTGTTTTTAATAGTTTTCAGTCTTTGGGATTTGTTGACAATAAAAAGAAGTCTGCAAAATCACCTTATCATTTCGTTCAGTGAGTCTTTCGGGCTTCGACAGGTGGAGAGGAATATGGAGGAGTGAAGAGCACAAAGGCTGAGGCTCCCCACTCGCCTCCATGCCTGTGTTGGGTTGTGTACATCCCCCACACTACTGTAACAGCATTTCCTCTCCGTTCTATATTTGCACGCTTACAAGCACTAAAGAATATGTTTTGTTCTCTATTATTCTATTGTTCCTTTGAAATGTTCCTCTTCGGTAATTCCCCTCCCTACTGCCCCTCAATTAATTTATTTTCGTCTGAAATCAATTTAGTTCAACTCAGTTTAATTCTTTTGTGCTTCAGCTTCTTAACAAGTGCTTTATCGTCCGCAGAGAACAAAAAAAACTATCAGCACTTCTTTTAGACTATTTTAAAAAACATCATTTCCCCTGCACACTTAGTCTCTGAGAAAAAGTCTACCTTACCTGTCTTACCTGCGCTGGCTACAGTGTTCTCCTGCTTGCACTTCCCTAAGGTGATGGAAACGTCGTCGATGGCAATGTCCCCCTCGAAACTCGGGCCTCGGATTCCTTCAAACACAATCTGTTTAGTGCAGAGAGAAACAAGGATACGGGGTGAGTATTTGTTACTAGCATGTTGTCGTCCCACAGCGTCAGATAATGGAGTCAAACTGCGTCACTTTTTTACGTCCTTTGGCGTATCGTGTTCATGCCACAGATGCCCTATGACCTTAATATAGCATGATTTGCAGAAGCATTTATATACACAACAAAAAAATTGTAGACATAACATAACAAAAGCCCCGTTAGAAACCACACAATCGGGATGGAGCCCACAATTATGGTTCTGTAGCCAACCTTCTACTTTCCAGTAGCTTAAGTAGGTAATTTTCATATCATATAATTGGGAAATTAATTGAGAGGATTCAGCAGGTTCTTATCATTATTGTGCACCCAGATGTTCCTATAATTCCTACAGGGCAACTTGCTCTGTAATACTTTCTATATTGGCTAGATGTGACTAATCCATCACAAGTCCAAAATCAAGACGGCTGATAACGTCCAAGTGGCTGATTAGGTCTTTTGTCTTTTGTCAATAATAAATGAAAACGAGCTTAACGACAAAATCCATTCATTTCTGTACATACTGTACATGATCTCACACTGGTCACGTGAATAGATTCACCGGCACTGGAATAAACAAAGAGCCCTGCACAAGAAGCAATATGCAGAGAGTAACATCCCTCAGTAAGACGCATTTAGAAGTTGTGTTCTCGTAATCATTTGAGAACCCACAGCAACAAACTGAACAGGAGAAACTTTGCAAGCATCTTCCTCATTTTAGCCACCAGCCATCTGCTTTTGACTGACAGCCTAATTACTGTTGTGTTCCACAGCACCAAAAGCCCATCGCACCCAGCTAATCAAAAACCGAGTGTATTCTGTCTGGAATATGAGGAGGGAACAAGCAAATAAACAAGGAAACTTTTTTTTTTGGCTCCAAAACAACAACAAAAGCAACTCTCCCCTCTGCAGTTGTTACTGGCTGTAACTGCATAGAGTTAGTGTTTAATAATGTTCATCGTTGAAGTGCTGAGGGATCGTCAGTCCGACAGTATTAATGGCTTATTTGATCTGTTAAGTGGCTTCAGCAGAAATATGCTCCATGCACGAGCTGGTACATGGGCTTGTAGTCCGATGTCGCGCTGCATCTGCCAAGCAGCCCTTCAGCAAGGCACCGAGCCCCAATAGAGGAAAACGGAGAGAGGCGGCAGGAGCAGGTGCCACCGTGACGCGCGTGGATTTGTGCTTTAATCTGCATGTCCAGCACCTGAACACGTGAGGTTAACGAGAGGCCGAGCAGGTGCAACAGAGGGGTGGCAGATACGCACGGCTGGCCTCGCTTTCAAAACTCCATCTGTCAGAACCTACGGGCTGCGGCGGGGTGTTTAACCTAGGGGACGGGCAGCGCCGGCCCGCGTAAATGTAAGGAACCAGAGCAAAGTTGCCTTCAGTTGTTTCCAATTGTGACCCAGCGTGGAGAAAAGCCTGGCTCGACCCCATTTACAGTGTGTTCCCGGTAAATGAAAGGCGGGCAACAGCGGAGCAAACTCGGTGGCGACCAGCGAGGAACTCCATTACCTTTGTTTTAATCTGCGAGCATTGCGCTGTTAGCTCCTTGCAGTGTGTCAGCTTGAGGTATCAAACTGAAATTCATGGGGCAGGTAGCGCTGACCTACACGCTGGCACAGCCGAGGAGCAGCGTGACGCCACGTGAAGTTCACCTCTGAGGCGTAATTCCATCAGAGCGCTGGCCAGGAATGTATCATTCTCATAAACCTATAGTTTGGGCTGTAGCTGCGACTCATTTCCTCGCTTGTTTACGTAGCCCAAGTCAGCCGCATGATCGCAGAGCACACACACACACACACACACACACACACACACAGGTAGTCTTGGCTTTTTCCTTTCTGTTTCTATGTGATTTTACTCTCCCTTCCTCTTCAAAATAGAGAGCCTGTGTAATTATATTCATAAAGGGGACGGAAACACGAGAGCAGTACCGCCTCTTCCCCACTTGCTTTCTAATTTAGCCCCAGAGATCTTCTTTGAATGAATAAATAAAATAATTAGGAGAACCTTGAAGCTCATTGGAAGAAGAGAAGTGCAGCAGCAGCAGCAGCAGCCCAGGGTAGACGGGTTTAGGCTCATTTGTGCAAAAGGATTATACTTGATTTGTTAGGCGAAGGGCGGCTGTGAGGAAAATTCACGAGTAGAAGGAAAAAAAGAGGCTAATTGGTCAAAAGGCCACGGACGTCTACTTTATAAATGGCACGATGCTGTTTTCTTCCGGTTAACATGTTGTTTTATTTATGCACCTTCTTCCTCGAGTCCCATTCCGTGTGTAAATGTGTGTCGCTAATAGAACCAGCGTAGCACGCTACAGGATCCCTACACGCCTCCCTCCGTACACCTGCAAGCACAAGATGCCAGATTGTTGCATAATTAGACATGATGAGAAAAATAATTGGGAGAAAGACGTCCAGAGATACAATGGCCTTGGCACACAAATACACAGAACCACGGCACAAATAACCGTCTCCTTTTAAGCTACCTAACAACACAATCATACCGAGCATAATAATTTCCTCAAAGATATCAAACAGAGTGGCACAGCACAAAGCAATGCAATATCCTGCCATGCAACACAGGACGGCAAAATAATGATTTTTTTTTTTTCAGAAAAAGGCTCAGGAAAACAACTTTCTTTTTTCACTTAGAGTCGACTGCTGGCAGATTAAGCTAAAGTGTGAGCTGCTCGTGCCAACTGTGTGTCACACACATTTCTGCCGTTCCTCCCAAAGTTTCTTAACCTTGGGCGTAGCAACGAGCCTCGATTCACGGTCATTTAACAATAGGTGGATGTAAAGACCCTCCTGCAAGCCAACATGAAACGTTCCTACATCAATCAGGCAAAACATTATGACCACATGTGCAATTTAATACAACTCTGCCATGAATTCTACTTTTACAGGGTCATCATTTGTCAGTTTGTCGGTTGCAACTGTCAGAAAGGTGATAATTCTGTGAGGTTAAACAGATAAAGAGAGCGAGCTCCGCCATCGGCGCCGGGTTGGACTAAGTTCGGCAGGTAGCTGAGTGACTTTCAGTGCCAGACTTATTCCACCACGATGCAGAAGTCCGTCCTGCCAGAAGTCTTCACAATTTTTAATACATAATGAAAATTGCTCGTTTGAACTAATTTTGCCATTCTTGATATTTTTTTTATCCGTTTTTCTTTTGTTGTTGGCCGCTGTAACAAAAGTAATATGATTCTATTATTAAGGTCCTATTTGAAATGAATGAGGGGCCCAAAACCTTTGACATGCCTCCGGTGTGACTAGACTACCCTCTTTGACCTCAGGACCAAACACACGAATTATCACCGTTCAGACAGTTTGGACTTTAAACTGAGAAAAACTGAGAGATTAGATTTGTAAAAGTAGAACTCTTGGCAGAGCTGCTGTATTGGATCAAGTGGTACAGGTGATCATAATGTTATGCCAGATTGGAGTATGTTACAATTAACAGCAAACATATTTTTAAAAGAGATGGGGGCTTTAAATCCTCAGCTTTTCATAAAAATGTGTTTATGTCAGCTGACTATAAGGGGGCTATACACTGAGGGAGACCTTCTGATTTTTCATCAGATATGTTACTGTATGTTCAGAAGTTCTTCAGTCAACGTGTGTCCACTGAAAGACTGGACCCATAAACGGAGACTCAGTTTCCTACTATAAGTGACATTAAATAGTTAAAAACACAATTTTCTTCAAAGATGGACTAAGAGGTGTCTTTGTCAAAATTGTAAAAATTCACCATTCAGTGAGACAGTGAGTCTGAGCAAACCAAAGTGAGATAGACAACGTGTGTGTGTGTGTGTGTGTGTGTGTGTGTGTGTGTGTGTGTGTGTGTGTTGGATCAAAGGGTGTACAGTAAAGTGTCAGGTTGGAGTTGTGGATGTGTCGTTTCGTCGAGCCTTGTAACCTTTAATGTTCCCATTGATGTGCTGTCCACATATCAGAGGGGACACAGCCAGCGGAGAGAGTAAAAGAACGGCCCGTCCACAGACAGCTTTGAAATGCCGGTGCAGGAGGAAGTCGCTGCAGAGTGGGGCACACGAAGGTGGGTTGGCCTGGTTTCCAACAAGCCCCCAGGTACCAAACACTGCAAGGAGCACAGATGGCCTCTGGGTGAAGACACGGAGGAGCGAGTGGGGACACAAATCATCCACTACAACACGGTAACATGTCATTTCTGTTTCATACACTGGCAAATTCATCTGGATTTGGATTTTACAAAGACTTGCAGAAGTAAAACAATACAAACATTAACCCAGAGAAATCACCACAGATACAGACTGACACTGTAATAATGGAGATGCTTGTGTACGGGTAACTCAAAAATGTTTCTGTTTCCCCGGAGATGCAATAATCCCGAAGTAAGAGCAGAAAAGCTCATAAAGTGGCAGTTCACATTTCATGAATTTACTGCTCGAACATACGCAGACAGTCGTAATTATGGCCGATGGGCAGTAAACAATTTAAACTCTAACGCTTCTGTATTGGTTGGCTCCAGCCCTGTTTACTATAAAGCCCTTGTATTAATGCAAGCCACTGGCTGGATCTCAGCTCTTGTTTTAGAGCGGCAGGAAGGGGGAGGCTGTTCTCAAAGACATCATTACTTTTGTTGGATGGAGCACAAAGAGAAGGGGAAATGCGGAGACGAGTGGCAGCACCTCAAAGGCCTTGGGTGTGCGCAGTCAGTGAGCTGTGCACAGGGCTAGAAAGTTTGTTCTCCGTGGACATGCTCGCAACATGAAGCAGAAATGAAACAAGCGCCAATATCCAGTCAAATATCCACTGGGAATGTAGCTGAATTAGAAAGTCATATGAATGTTGTTTGGAGGGGAACTTTCGTATGAGGGCTAATGGGCACTAAGAAGCAAAGAGTGGATTTTTCAACAGCAAGTGAAAAGAATTCACAGTAAACCGAGAGGCTGCTGTAATCTACAGGAAGCTGTGGGCTGCAGCCACACGGGGCTGGTAAAAACACAGCGCTGATGGGGAAGTAGGTCAACGCGTGTCACCTGACCTGCACCACAACCCTGCTCTCCATCCAAACTAAACCAGTGTGGACACGACTGGGTTCCAGCTTTGATGCTCAGGGTTTAACGTACATGGACCAAACGGAGAGACAGTAACGGAGACACAGCCGGTCGGGGATCTGGTCAAACAAGAACACTTCAAGTCAATTAACTAATGAAAGGGGCCGTGAGTCTTCTGCATGCGCCTGATTTCTGAACGAGGTCGGGTTGTTCGGGACCACTTTAAAATGAAAACACTATTCAGCATGAAGTGAGGTGAAATGTGTCTCCTTTGAATGTCACAAAGCCTAATTTAAGATGCAAAATGACAACAAAGAGACAAAACAGATTTTACACTTTTGAGTGCAAACAATGGCCAAAAAAGACAATGAACAGAGATCAACACATGAACATATTGATCAAAAATGACGTGCACAGATGTGAGATGACTAAGATCCAAACCGACCACGAAAAAAACGAACCATCTGTAGCCGTTTGAGTCTATATCAGTATGTGGGTTTGAAATAATACGGTTGTTTTGCTGATAAGAAGTCAAACACAATCCCAAGTCATCATCTTCATCATAAACAATAGTTTAAGTTTCAGTCCCTTGTAGCAATCGGACATATTTAGCCCGCTGTCGCCAGCGGTCAGCTCCCTCATTACATTGACTGTAGAGAAACCAACACGTCCCAGGGACAGAGCGGGAGACGCAGCCGAAGACAGAGACATACGGCGCGTGGAAAAGACCAACACGGGGAGAACCGAACACAGAACCGACGGCTGCGGCGCAGCGAGAACGATGGGATTCGCGTTCAATATTTCATCAGGCCCTCGGGGAGCGTCACACACGACACGGAGTAGGGAAGGAAAGTGCGAGCGGGCAGACGGATGGCGAGAAGCTCCAGTGTGTTTTTCAGCTCGAGTCCTCCGGCTGGTGCCGGGATCAAGGTCTCGTGCTCTGTGCATTATTTAACATCAGTGGTCTGCAGCAGTGTGTGAGACCGACAGGGCAAAGTGGAGCGACTGTAGAGCTTCGAGATTTTCATATAAATGAAAGGCAGGAAACGTCTCCATTAATCATGCAGCGATTTCTAAAGACAAGAAAGGTATGTTTTATGAATTTTCTTAATGAGGTCACTCGATTTGATTAAAAGCCCAACCTCACATACTGTGACCACTCGCTCAAATTATTTTTATACATTTTCCGTCCTTCGTGACACAGGTGAAGGATGGACGTGGAAATTTAAGTATGTGTACGTTGCAGGGATATATTTTGTCTAAATGCCCTTTTCAGAACGCGCCGGCAGACATCATGTCACTCACCTTGCAAAATTCAAACGAACGCACGACCAATTGCGCACCGCGTCGTGTGGAAGGACAAACTAGTGTTTGTGAGCACTGAACACACAGACTCCACCCGCCTCACAATCCACTGCACCCTTACATTTTACCGCCAGAAGCAGCTCATGGTTTGGGTTTAATGGACATGAGACAAGAACGAACTGAAACTTCACCAAATGCAAAACAGCCATCAGGCAGAAAAAAACATGAAGATTATGAAAAGGTTCGATGTCCCATGTCAAGACCAGGTCCTGACCAGCCACGGTCGAGGTACAAAAACAAGCAAACTTAGTGGAATCATTCCGCAAAAAAATAAAGAAAAGCAACAGATCAGAAACTCAGCAAACGCTGTTAGCACTTGGATCGACACACACACAGGACACGAGGACCCGGTGCAGACTGAAGTGGATGGTTTGAATTTACTTTGGACCCAAAACACACACCGCCTGACTGAAAATAACCACTCTGCCTGAATTGTAGGACTCGTGTCCCCAAACTCTGGCACATAAACTGCAGATTTCACATTTGGCCAATGTCAACAAAATATCTGAAAATACGACTTGTTTTAAAATTGCACACCTCTTCAGGCCGACAACAAAAAGCAATTGTTTTCACATGCCCAGGCCTCACCACGCGTCACCCTTCACACTCCTGGCCTTCAACGACGCACGATTAAGAACACACACAAAAACGATGGCCAAACCATGAACAGGAATATTACGCTGGACATACTCACACTCGTGTGATGCAATGGACAAACACCATGGTACAGACACACACACATCACAAGGAAGAGAGACGAGTAAAAAAAAAAACACAAGTCCAGCTGGATGCAAAGCAACCTTCAGTTGCCAAGGAGACAACCCCTCTCCTGTACGCATCCTTCCTGATTCAGCCGTCCTGCCTCACCTCGCCTTTGCCCCAGTCACAATAAAAATTGTGAGGATGAATATTTAAGATGCACTAAGTGCTTCGTAGATGACACACACACATACACACTCGTGTGTTTCGCACATACAGCCTCTGCTTTGCTCACGAGCCTCCTGAACGCGGCCTGACTGTTGAGTTTCTCCTGACTGTTTACACCAGGGCTGAACACGTAATTGCTGTTAAATCAATATTTCAGTTTGAAAGTTTTTTTTTAAATGTTGCAGGATCTAAACAACCAGAAAGGCATAAAACACCTGTCCCCATGAGCTTCCGAGCACAAAATCTGCTCGATAAAAGACAGAAGTGAGATGCTCGTGCTCTGGAGCTGCTATCCACACTGAAAATGGCCTCAGTGGAAGCAAACGCTAGTGTGGTGACACGACGGAGAAGAGTTTTGGAAAACAGGACACATGGCGGGAACATGGTGGGAACAGTCCCAAACTTTCCTGGCTACCTTGGAAACCATGTGTGGCAAGACCACAAATCTCCCCAAACATATAAGAAAGCACCGCTCGGCTGCATATGATGATTTAATTATTTAAATAAAAAAACAGAAAATCTGCTGCTGCAACCAGAGCCTCAGTGGATCGGCCGGTGATGTCCACCAGCCGTCAGGCATCACTGGCTGAAGTGTTGGTTTTGTATTGCTACACACACACAAAACCCCCAAAACAAATCGAAACGCCGCCGGGATTTTACTCTTTGGAAATCACGTTTACAGAAGAAGACATGACGACCCTCAACAGAGTGACCGAGGTTGGATTTACTACCGAACAAGCAGTAGAACAAACCCTGAAGCTCATACGTCAGTCAGTACTGCGACAGGGGAGCTGTAGAGAGCACACACACAGTAAATAATACATAAAAAAGAAAGGAATTGCATACTAAATCATATTACTGCTCCTAAAATATCCCAATCTGATATATTATTCAGCTTTAATATGCACTGTGTATATGTTTCCGCATGCATTTGGATCTGTACTGTGTGTTTTTACGCTGTATGTCTGCTGACAAAATATCACACTGTAGTCAAGCGCAAATACATTTTCATAAGCATCGCTAAAACACAATTGCAGCTGGATTACATTGTTGCTGGATGTAATCAGGAAATGCTGAAGATTATTTTAAATAGCAAGTCGCAAATAAAATGAAACTGAACCTATTCCGAGTTTTCTTTGCCCCTCTGTCTGACTACGGTGCTATGAAGCTGGTTTGTCATTACGTTTGCATACGTCGAGCGCGAAGATTCTTTCACTCACTAACACAGACACGCTGTTTTTGGAGGACAGGCTTCACTCGGCCACTAATCCACACTACACTGACCTCAGCCGCCTCGGGGACGCACCGTCTCTATCCCACCATTCTCTCCACACAGACACACAAAAGCTGAAACACAGAAACCCCTCAGGCAGAGGATAAAAATACCAGCTGTCCATAAACCAGATGTCATATTTTGAGAGACTTCCTGTGAGTGTAATTCACCTGTAATGGTAATTTAAGACCACCAGTGCGGCTTTACTGTAATATAACCAAACGCTTGTGTTCAAAGAACATCGCTGACTAATAGAGCAGAAAATCAGAAATAGAACTTTGGAACATGCAGATAAGATGTGATTTTATACGTACGTAGACAGGTGTGTGTGTGTGTCTGTGTGTGTGTCTGTGTGTGTACAGGCATAAAATGTGTATCTAAGACACTGGTTAAGATGCAAATCCAATAAAGCCTTAAAAAATACAGTATGCCCACTGTTTCAGCTTTAATTGTCCCTTTAATGGTGGAAGAAACATGGTGTTGCTGAGACATAGTTAATGAAGAGCAAATACAGCCCCCAGCTAAGGCCTTCAGCCCACATTCATCATGAATTCAATTTCCCCCATGCACGTACAGAGACTATCTGGAATCATTACAACACAACTCGCAGGCCTCCCCTGCTCATAAATAAGCCTGTTAATTGACCTGTCATAGCTAATTGCTGCAGGGGCTAAGAGACCAGTGTGTGTGTGTGTGTGTGTGTGTGTGTGTGTGTGTGTGTGTGCGCGCACACGTACAGCGGTTCTTGCATGTGATTTTGTTTGTGCATGTACATGCAGATGGGAAGGCATGTGTGGGTGAGCGTATGGACGGCCGCTGGAAAGTTGAAGACTCTCTTCCTTGACTCGGATGATTTTAGAGCCATTAGTCATCAGCCTTGAGACAGGAAGGTGTAAAACAGACCGGGGCAGCAATCGACCACTAAGTGCTCTGTCTGTCCCAGCAATGGGCCAGAGAGCGGAAGAAGACGAGAAGAAACAGAACAAAAGAAGAAAAAGAAAAAGAGAAACACACACGCACACACACACACACACGAGAACACAAACCAACACCATCTTTATTTTAAATTTTTTGTTTGACCTTGCTTTTTCTCTGCCTTCCTCTGCTCACTCGTTAGTTGCAGGTAGACACAGACACACACACACACACACACACACACACACACACACACACAGACACACACGCGCAGTAAGCGAGATGTGCTGGGGGAAAAATGAGTGAGAGGAAGCATCTCGTCCAGTCAGAAAAAGGGACTGAATCATGCAGTTTACTCGGCCACATCCCAACAGGGAAGGAGTAACTGCGAGCGCAGCTGCCAAAGAGCCAAAGGGACGTGGATGATGTGTCAACAGACAGTGCTCAAACGCAGGCCTCGCCTCCGTTATGTCTCCCAGACCGTTTTCCTCCACCAGTGACTGAACGTGTTCAAACTGAAACGAGGCACGAGGAAAATATATGGTACAACCAAAGTAGGAAACACTTTGCCCCTGGAGCCTAATTTAAGCTCAGTCAGAGTTTAGGACATGAGCAGTAGTTCACAGTATAGTCAAAGGAGGAGACGCTAATCAGGAAATATCTGTATTGGACATGATTTTTGTTAATAACTGCAGTATTATACAGTGTTTCTAGTGCATTACATTGGCTCCGGTATGCTGCAGAAGCATAAACGTGTCATGTGCATGGATCCACGCACATCCACTGGACGCTGTCCTCCGTTTCCTGATGCCACCGTCAGAGTCCCGGCGTAAACGAGCTCTGCAAGTTTTTCTTGGAGTGGAACTCACTGAGACCAATGACGCCGTAATAACACACAGTTTCTAATCCACGAGCGGACACGGCTTTAAAAATTCCCCGAGAAACTAAATTCAGTGTAGATTAGTGATGTGGCCGAAGCTGATCCATGTCACAAAATTCTGCATTAATATCAGCCCAGTGTATCCAATTGATGTGCAGCATAAGCCCCATTGCCAGACAATGTGGGACTTTTTCTGAAATGCAATCGAAACGAAAACCTGCTTCGACCTTTATTTATTGTAGCTGATGAAAGACGCACAAAAGTACAAAAGAAAGATTTTTACTGACCAAGCTAATCAAATATTCAAGAAACACTGCTCTGAATTAGCAATAGGTGAGCTCGTTATACCTGGATCTTCTGCTCAGTCATAGATGGGTCATGGCCCCCAGCAACGAATTTAGGCCCTTAACAATCTATAGTGAACATGTGAGACTATTTACAGTCGGGGCTCCAGGAAAATGTCAGCGTATAAAAGCCAAGAGCAGAAACCGCCGTGGAATGCTTGTAACCTTGGAGCTCTCGGGTAGAACTGCACGACTAATCGTCACGACGCTGTGATGTATCCGAGACGGTTACACACGAACAAGCTGAAGCGCTGCCGAGCTGTCGGGGCCCAAACTCACGTCACATGGACTGAAAGACTGAGAACATGACCAAAGACGAAAAAAAGAATATGCAGACTGCACAAATCTGCATCTGGGAAGGTACGGCCGTGCATCAGCGCCATCAGCATGGGCGACCTGCAGTGATGGTACCATCAATGTGGTCGTGTATATTGGCATGTGGTTCCACATGCAACCGTACATATATTTATACCAGTGCCTTGCTTCATACGCAGTGTGTGCGCACGTCTCTCTTTTGTGAGGCACCGAGCATCATAAAGCTGAGAATCAGCTCAAGTCTTGAAACTTCGTTCGTCCGTTACCAAACTGTTAATAAGTGACATTAAAAAGAACGATGATGTAGGACAGTGGCCAACATGACCACATTTCTTTGAGTGTGTCACAGGCATCAAACTCTAATTTTGCTCATATTTAAACAATCAAAGTATGTCGGTTGGTGAAAGCACTGACGATCTTTACTTTATGGTTTTTTTAAAGGTTCAAGCAAATTAACAAATCATCAACTTTACTGGATTTTAGCAAAAACGACGTTTGCATCAGTAAAGTTCAGCGTTTGTTTAGATTTCCGGCTCTTCATATTTCACCGCGATAAATGGACATACACACGTGCTTCTCTGAACATTCCGCTCTGTGTGAACCCTTGTTCTCCACCCTGAGATCAGCACATTCCCGATGAAGCGAATAATCCCCCCGTTCCTGTGTGGATCCGCTCGCTGCTGACGTTCAGCAGAAAATGAGCTGAACGTTCCCTCAAAGGTCCTCATCTATCAATACTCCCCTCAGTACTGAAATGTCAAAATGCTGTACCCACATTTATTTAATAAATGAAAGAAATGTGCTCCAGTTCCTCACATAAAAGCTTTGGGGTTAATTTATATTTATCAGACTATTTTTCATCATTAGTGCAACTTCTCACACAAATGCATAATAATGTGACGCTATATTGATTCCAGCAGGCAAACAGAGCAGATGTTTGAGTTCTTTCTCCAATACCTGTTGACATTTAGTCTCTGCTTGAACAAGAACAGAAAAGAGGTTTGCCATTATGTTTTAACTCCAAGCTCACTGCGGTGGCAGTGATTACGGGAGCTCGAATCAGCCCATTTGATTTGTAAGCCCAGTACTTGGTATGTGGAATTCCCTTTGCTTCTGAACAGACGCCAGAGTATAAACTCCCCTTCTGTTCTGTCTACAGCGGCTGCGGTACCGGGCTTCCTCTTGGGGGGGAAGGAGGCAGCACCGAGAAAAAGACTGCGGCAGAGGAAGCGTCTCGGAGATGACAGAGATGACCTCGAGAAAGCCAAACAAAGAAGAGCATATAATCCCTTCGTTTTATTCCTTTTTTCGTGTCCTTCTCAGAACAAGACGAGGCAGATCTGCACACGGTGGAAATTAACCCTCCTGAGGCTGATTTCAACTCAACAGTTGAGCTGATTCAACATCAAGCCGACAGTGGAGCGCGTGTGTGTTTGACTCTCAGCAGACGACCAGGTCAAGTTACGCTTCTGCGTGCAAAACATCTTGGCTGCTTCCTGTCAGGCTGCAGAATCCCGCTTCCTCGTAAACACTAAGATTCTCCAAAAAACAGCCCGCTGCAGGTTCGTGCACTTTCTGCGCTGCCGCATTGTTGTTTTTGTAATTCTCGTCGTTGGAACGAAATGCAATCACAAAAGCTCTTACCTGGAAGGGTCCGCTGGGGCTCACGTCAAAGAAAGCTTTCTTCCAGTCCGGGCCTTGATGACCAGATTTTGTCCACACCAGTGAGTCCACAGACGCGATGCTCCTGACTCTCAGCAGCACGTTCAGGGTGCCTGTGAAAAGTATGCATGCACACAGAAATACAGCAGAAATAGAGTCAAATGTCAAATAAAAAAGAGAACGTAAAGATTTGAAAATCATTTCAAAAAACTATGTTGCAACTAAAGACTTTGATGCCACATTGTCTCAAAAATGTCGGGACTGTGTCGAGTCACGTCTTCCTTTAACAGCAGTCTGAGAGTGTTTCAGTTCCATCTATACTCGATCAATATTATCTGCTGCGTGTATTTAGACGACGTGTGGTGGTTTGTAGTTGTGTTACGAAAAATTACGATGGTGTACAATGTTTTTATTAAATCATAAAATCTCCAAATTCTTAGCAGTTTCACATTCTTTTGAAGAATAGGCAGTTCAAGTACCAATGTGCCTGGTTGGCTTGTCAGAGTTCAGGACATGTGGCATCGCTTAAACCTCATCCATTGTTAGTAACCGCTTATCCTATTAGGTCGCTAGAGCCGATCCTAGCTGTCACAGGGAGAGCGGCAGGGTCCACAGGCCGCCAGGCTGTGTCAGGGCCAACACCGAGACATGCACAGACACACATTCATACTCACATTCACACCTACAAGCTCATTTAGAGTCACCAGGTAAAAACAACCTGAAACCCAGAAAATCACGGAGACAACATGCAAACTCCGCACAGACAGGCGCAAACCTGCAGACCTCCAGCTGTGAGGCAGCAGCACCAAGCGCTGCACCACCACTCGGGGTTTTAGTCACGTAAAGGCGACGCACCAATGAAAACACGACGAACAGAGCAGTGGCGTACGCTGCATGAGACGTTGATGGCTAATCTCTACACGGCCATTTTTATGTAAAAATGGCACTAATTGGAAAACCAATTAGTTTAATTAGGATATGAACAAGTGTTGTGGCGGCTCAGCCGGTAGGTAGCGTTTGGTTGTGGGTGTTAAACACCGTCTAGAAAGCAGCTCTGTATCAACAAAACCAATGGGACCGGACTCTGATTGATGGAGCCCACTGCCAGACCTGCATTTGAGCAGCACATACATCAGTTTGCCTTTATTTATACAAGCCAGCCGCGGCCGCGTTATGGGCTCATCTATTTCACACGTACATAGGAGGTGAAAATAAATACGCAGCATACTGTATATTTTAGGGTGAGGCTCCAGGTCAGATACTGCATGTGGATGACATTTGGGCGAAGATTAAATGTGTGAAGCTCCTTGGTTGAGTGGTGATATGTTGGGCAGATAGTTTTCACACTGACACAGCTACGGAGCAAAAGGACAGCAGCAAGGAGGAAGCAGAGCCGTGGTAGGAAGATGAGGGAGGAAGATGACACAGGAATCTGTTGCAAAAAACGACCTTTGTTGCTTTTTATTTAGAGTTTATGCTGCACCGGCACATGACGTCTGCCTTAAATTATATATAAATACTGAAATGGAACATAACACCAAAATGTATTGTTCTGTAAACCAAAAAGTTATTGGCATCCTTTGAGCCATGGAGAGGTTATCCACAGCCTCCCTCTGTCTCCCTCCCTTTCTCCCGAGTCTGTAAGGAGCAAGAGAGTCATTCATCTTCCTAACGATCCCCAGCCAGATTCTAATTGGAACATTAACCAACCACCAGTCTCTTAAACAAATACGCAGGCAGGTGGCACCATGTGCTCACATCACATTCTCCATCTACGTGTGTGTGCGCACGCGAACGCATCACAAGTTCACGGGCTGGCAGATATGAATAGGACGTTATCCTGCTGCAGCGTCAAATCTGATAACAAATATGTTCAATGTGTGCAACTTTCCTGCACAGCGATTTAATGGAACGTGGCTGTACATGCAAACTCAAAAGGGCCGTTAGATTCAAAGCTACAGTAAAGCTACAGTAGGCAGAAGGCTATGATCCAATTACATGCACACAACCAACCCGACCCAACCCTGAGCCACGTTTGAACGTAGCCCTAAATCTGATTCATATCGAATCTTTGTCAGAACAAATTTGCTGGTTATTTATGGAAATTCTACAACCGAACCTTTTTGTGCCTCACATTTCAGTTAAATGTGCACGTGTGTCGACTTTTCAAGTCACTAACCATGTGATGGTTCGAACCACCAACAGAAAAACTCAGCATCAAGGCCCATAATGTGGAAGTAAGCGATGAGGTGCTGTTGGTTTTTCTCTGGAACGTGGTCTCATCCTCAGCACCTTACTGTGAATTTGTGCAACATAAATGAAATTAAAATAGATTTCGAGTTTTATGCTACAGGGCTCGAAGCTTAATTCTTAAAAATTACATAATGTAACTTTAAATATTAAAGAAATAGTTTTAGGAAACTTGTTTTTTTTCCTTTTTTTGATGCTGAGAGGCAGATGAGAGTTCACATAGATTTTATGTTATTATTTTTTAACTCTGTTTCCTTTGGAGTGAGCTGCCGGAAAGTTCAGCAGAAACACTGGAAACATTCTGCAGTGGCCACGGGAGCTGAAAACCCTGATTCCTGTTGTCTTACGTTGCTGTGTGTCCGTCTGTCTGTCTGGCACAGACACATAGACACTCGGATTTAAAGTGAGCAGTAATAAAAAAACAAGGCTTCAGGTCGTTGAAGGAGTGACGCTGTCGCTGTAAGAGTCACGTGCGACGTTATATCATGAAGAGGGAGCCTGGCTGATTCGTTCACCTGCTCAGCCCACTGTCTCATTCCACCTGCACATATCCGAGCCTCGTCGTCTGCTTTGTCACTCACTCACCGCGTCCTTTCTCTCTCTCCTCCTCCTCCATCACCGTCTACACACACACACACACTGACACAACAGTGGGAAGACGAGTGCGATAAGCAGTCTATCGATTGGGCCGAGGTAAAGCAGAGTGTGTTGGTGAGAGTGTCAGAGAGACGGAGGGGAAGGCACAGCTCCATCACGGCGGCTCGTCCGCAGAAACGACAGCAGAGACACACACACGGTTAAAGTTGGGCTCAAACGAGTTCCTCTATTCCACTTTCGGCCTTTAAAGTCCACGTTGGTTTGGCCTCCCCGTACCTCTGTCTCCCGGCTAAATCGTGGACGTGTGCCCGTCGATGGTTCGTGTGTCTCTGCTGCTGGTTCGCTGTGAGCCAAAGCTTTGTTAAACTAAAATTACAGTCTGTGCTCTGGCCTGTGGAGCCAAACGATGAGCCGAAGCAGGTCAGTGAAACTTCAGAGTAAATAACCAATTTAGGATCATGAGCAAAGGGACAAATCTGGCCTCAACTATCTTGCAATAATAATCTGATCACTGTGACCCGGTGTCAGTCTCCACTTCGGTTCCAGGCTCCTAAATAAACCTCTCGACAACGAGCTCACCACATGAGACAGACAGCGCAGTGCTCCAGGTCTGAATAAAAGTCTCGTCCACACAACAAAACATTTAAATAACCTCCACTCTTATTTTTCGTCCGTCCCTCCGAAGTGAAAATAATCCACTGATTCTCAGTAAGATTGCCAGTGGCACCCCAGTCCAAAACCGGACCCAATGCCAAACACAGCTAATTAAATGCTGCGTGTTCTTTCTTTGCTCCAAAAGGAAACGCATTAGGGCGAATATCAAAACCCGTCCTGAGAGCCGCTGTTTACTGGTCCATTTTGAATCTGAAATCCAAAGGCCGGGCTCATACTTTCTCTCATCAGACACTTTGCACTCGTTTCATATTCACATAACCTGGGGAATATAAAACCGCCAACACATGTGGGTCGAAAAAGGCCGACGCTTCAACGGCATTTTGCCTTCCCCCGTATACATCCCTCTTTAACACAATACAAATCAAGTACATTAAAGCTGGTTACGGTGCTCCAGCACGAAGCCCCGCCCCTTCCATCCTCTCACCACCCCGGAGCATTAACGAGTCGACAGCCTCTCCTGCAGCTTCACTTCGAGCCTTGTTTTCTTCTTCTTCTCTCGTTTTTCCTTTCATCCTTTCATTAACCCTCTCGCTGCGTCACTCCTCCAGTCTCATCTCTCCCCTCGCCGACCCCCCTCTGTCTCATCCTGCTCTCGTCTCTCTTCGTCATTAGGAGTCACACTTTGTCTCCCTAGCAGGAGTGTGAGCTCTGCCAAGGTAAGACAATTAGAGTGACGACAGATTGGAACAGACTGGGAGAACTCCAGAGTAAATTGAGAGAGAGCAGGGAGTAACTGGTAACAGATTGTGGTAATCGTAGGCGAGCTCCGTGCGACTGACGCCGCGTCATCGTCTCATTGCTTGTCTTGCAGGTGAACAGCAAGAAGGAAAGTCAACATAAACCCACCGGTGGCATCAAACGCTAAATACACGCTCATAAAAATGGCGACATCTTTGTCCCTCTAGCGGCACGACAACGGCCGTGTCCTTCACACTGGGCACTTCTTTGTACCTTTGTGGTAACAGCTGCACTCGTTATCCAGCAAATACTTGTCATGACCGTAATCAGTCATAACTACATTAGTGACTTAATAATTGTGTTGTGTTTTCATATCCAAAAATCTACTTAAAAAACAGATTAGATTATGTGTTAGATATGTAAAAGGCAAACACAGATACCTCGAGGTGGCATAATTAGCCCTGGGCGTACGTTCGTGTAGATCGTGGAAATGGACTCTATGCTTTTTATGGCATGCATAAAGGAGTGAGTAACTAGGTGTTCTGCGTGGGCAACCATGACATGAAAGAAAACTTCCGTCAATCCTCTTTAAGACACTGAAACCATCAATGAATGGATTAGTTTTTTGTCTTTGCTGTAGAGCTCCACCGTCAGCCCAACACACCCGTCCACTCACTGACACATTCTGTCATTACATGAAGCTTAAAGAAATAATACTGAAACTTCACAATCACGGACATTTGTCGAGCAGTCTGCCAGTTTTTTTTGATCAATCGGTGTTAGATATATAGTTCGTTTAATGTCCCACTAAGTGACCCGTGCCCCACTTGGGAGGCGTGAGGCTGCGGGGCCAGTCCAGTGATGGTGCTCTGTTGTTGTGTGAAGGGGGGGGGGGGTGCTGATGCCCGGCTTGTTCCGTGGGACCTGGAAAACACCCGTTGTCGACTGTGCTGTTGGAAGCAGCCCTGTAGTCCAAATGTGGGTCAGCTAAGTAAAAAGGTGCAAAGAGTTCGAGTAGCTGTTGCTTTTCAGTGGCTTCAACCCCATCCTTCTTCGTAAAGAGAGTCATTTATCACATCGCCAGCAGTAAATGCACCAACTCATGGAGAATATTTTTTATTAATACAGTGCCTCTGCTAAAGGTAGCACTGTTCTTTTTAGCGCTGGGTTCACTGAGGTCGCTCGTGTTTCAGCCTAGAGTGAAGGAATCTGTGTGCGACTAACGAACGTGCACATTGGTAACGTGTAGGGCGAACGCGAGCGGACGAGGCTTCGTGCACTTTGCTGTGTGACGCGCTGAGGCACCGTTCAGGGCGTAGATCAGTGTCATGTGGAGAGCAGCTGACGTGCAAAGCTCGAACTAAAAGTCTACATGTACAACGTTCCTTCCTGTCTGAGTAAAATGGTGAAGTAAGTGAAAAGAAAACAAACGTAAGAGTGAACGTGACACTAGTTATCATATGCACCTATAACATAATGGCTAAACACACGAACTGACGAATCCCGTCCTTCTGAATGTACACACACATTTGGTTTTGATGGGAATCCATGCCTGTGTATAGGTGGAGTGTGTGCACAAGTGTGTGTGCAGGTGTGTAGGCTGGAGGTGTGTGACAGAGCATATTATGATGAACAGCTCCCCCCATATGACTGATGGTGTCTTGCCACAGCCATAAATCACACACCCACTGCCCTCATCGCCCACGCCCAGACACACACCGAGGCACGAAACATACCAGCCTCTGTAACACTCCACCCGCCTCCTCCTCCTCCTCCTCCTCCCTCGCTCTCTCGCTTTGTCTCTCACCTACACACACGTACACCTACCATCCTGTGTCTGACAAGCTCTACAAGCAAAGGTCAAGCACAGAGTTCATCTTCTGACAGAAGTTTGGCAACATGAAAATCCAGATAGTATCAAGCATCAGCAAACTCCACGGCGCCGCATCTCCATGTTTGCCGCTCCGCTCATTACAAGCTCCCGCGTGTTAGCAGACGCCGTGTGCGTGTACTCACCGATGTGTTTGCCCTTCATGTGGTAGTAGAAGGCGACGCAGTATGTGATTCTGCCCGAGCCCTTGGGACCCCTGACGGAGGTGACGTTAAAAAGCGGCGACAGCAGACGAGCCTTGTCTCCCTGAGCGCGCGGCCGTGACGCTTCGATGTACATGTAGTAACCTGAAAGTTACATGTGCAACGTTACACACTTAAAATGTGACAATGAGCACAGTTGGATTTGTCTTTGTGTGGACGCTTTGCAGTTGTCTCACCCTCCTTGGTTCCACTGCGGTCTGTCTCCGGGCCGGTGTTGGCGGAACGCTTGGGATTCTGCGTCAGATAATTCTGCCTCGTCCAGTCAAAGACGTCGCTTCGGTCTTGAGAGAAACCGCAGATCCGTTCGTCCTCGAAACCGCACACGTGGTCTGTGACGTTTCCGTGTCAATGTGGAAACAAGAGAGAAAAACACATCGGATCATATCTGACAGACTACAAGTATCATATCAAACCTTTTCGTAACCCCGTGTCCCACAAAATGAATCCCAGCAGCTATTAAAGAAGCTCTGAAATATTCACTTCTTTGCGAAGGTCAGACATCCAGCCAATTACTGACAGAGTGTAGGAGGCAGCGTATAGAACGTCAAAGATTTCACATCTTATGCATATTTTCTGTAGGACTTCTCCATTCAGATCATTTTAAAAGGCAGTGATGATCAGGTCAGGATGTGTTAAAACAAAAAGACGGACAGATCCAAAGCGAACCTTCATCAACACAACGGGTGGGACTTTAACGATAGATGGTGATCAGAGACGTGTGGCCTGCAGATCCCCTGCCAAAAGAACTGGAACCATGTGTGTTTTGTATACGAGTCCTAAATTCATGAGTCATTTGTTATTTTTGTACTTTTACTCCCCGTGTCCCAATGAGTTTTTATGGTTAAATATGATAAGGTCTGTAAGAAATGCTCACATTTTATTCTCATATGACTTGAAATTGATCGGTAATCAGCCCGTCCTTACTATTCTTGAGCTGCAACAAGTGGCCAATTTAGGTTGCTGGGAACCTTAAACGTTACCATGGTGATTGATGGATTGAGGATGGACTCATGTACTGACTAATGCGTCTCTACAGCCTCACTGAGTTTATTAATTCGTGATCACTAGTTGTGTGATGTCACTATAAGCAGAAAGGCGTTTGTAGATGACGTTAAGTCAATCAAACCTCAATCAAATCACAAAAGTTTTGTGTTGGTAAAGTCATGCGCTGCTGGTTTGTAGCTAACAATAAGTGTTTTATTTTTTTAAAAATTGATAAAAATAATTTTCATCTGTAAATATTATCTTGCTGAACAAAACGTAGGTATCCTAAACTTCGGTTGGTCACTAAACTTATTTCTGCAATAATCCAAAAAACAGGGGAAATCCCACTGAGTTTGCTCCATGAGACACTGAGGTTTAAGATTCAAAGATGGACGTTAGATAGAAATTCAGACTTTTCAGCTTTCATTCCATAATTCTAATACCTTTCGAGACATTTTTAAAATGGGCACATGCATTCCAAAGTGTAACAGGTGTTTCAGCTTCTGTCATGTGATTTTTAAAACACTTTGAAGAACAATGAAGAAAATCCAGGTGAATCTTTTGTGCGGGAGCATGTTTGACTCTGTGGGTTAGTTTTAGTCTTTCTTTGTGTAAAGGGACGGAGAAGAGCGATGAACGACCCCTCGATGTAAACACTGGCTGCTGCACGTACTTTAAGGGCTACTTGAGTCTCTCGGGCTACAGAAAAACGATGCTCCTTATGGTAATGAATAAAAAAGGGAACAAAATTAAGATGATGAAGAATATTATTCTTTGCAGAGTGCCACCACTTCTCTAAATGGGAAGAGATTGTTGGGTTACACTCATGCATTAGTTTTGGATGTGTACGGAATAATGAACCAACCAACTCCTACGAATGTACGGTAAGCATGGGGATCTGGGAAGCAGTGTGTGTGTGTGCGTGTGTGTTTCGATGGAAACCAATTCCATGCAGGGGTCCACGTTTTCCCATCTACGCTCTCAGTTCTCACATCGAAACGCTGCGATCAGAAGCATCCTGAGAAACCCTTGACAAATAATCAGTGTGATCTTTTCTTGTTCTGACACTTTGGCTTTTTGATCAGGAAACAAAAAGAGATTAAAAAAAGTTTGTCTGGTTTTGTCACCCATTAACGTGCTGACATGTGTAGCTGAGTTTCTGTCTGTGGTGCCGTCCCTTCATTAGCCCGTCTGAGGGCTGTGCCATTATCAGAGACTCAACAAACAAATGAAAATGGAGAGACGCCCGTTTACAGCAGCGATCTGAAACCATCCAAGCTGACAGATTCGGCTGAAGCAGCTCCCCCGGACACACACACACACACACACACACGGTCCAGTGCAGATGCCGGCTGCTCCCCGTGGCGACGGCGAGCGTGTGCTTCTTTGTTTCAGGAGCTAATCTATTACTATTCACACCTTGCTCCACTACATACGCTCCTTTCAATTTGCACTGTTGTTCTCGCAGTCTGCTCCAATCTGCTGTTGTTTTAATTGCCTCACCCTGGCGGAGCCGACTGCCACTCCTGCCAGAAAAATGCTGCACATCTCTTAATGAAGAAAACAGACAAGACGCAATTGACTGAGAAAAAGAGAGGGGAAGCAAATGAGAGGACGCGAGGCGGGAGGAGAGCGCGAGCAAGTGCACAAGAGTGAAACACAAGGAGCAACTTGGTTTTAAAATCATTTCATTCAGTTAGATTTAAACTATGAGCTGATATATAATTATTCAAAGCCTTTTACCGGTCACATCACCTTAACCAGGCTCATATCTTCGCAATCACGGCCACTCTTTCCTGACATTTAAAATGTCATGGGCCTGCTTCCAGTCATCACTTGCTTTCTCACATCCCACTATTACCCCGCTCTCCTCCCTAGCAACCGGATTTAATAAAGGCCACGGCTGGGTCACGGCAAACTTTGCCTTGACAAACTTGTGCTGACATCGCTCGCAGCGTACAAGCTAAATTAGCTTTCATCAAAATGCGGCAAGCCTTCCAAACTTCAGCGCTCTGTCATCAATCAGCTCACAACAACAAGCTTATGATTATGAAATGTGGAGGAGCGGAGGATATTAGTGAAGTCTCACCTGATGGTCTCGGGTAGGTGTAAGCTGCAAGGAAATCACAATGACATCGATTTACACTCATATAAGCAGGACATTTCAATTATATGTAATATTTAAAATATTAACTTCAGACAAAGACATTTGACGAGAAACGGTTTTAATCGTGTCTTACGCTCTGAATACTGAATGATTCGACTGACGTAGTCGCCGGTGCTGTAGGTGGTGATGGGGGCCAGTTGGACCTCGTAGGACAGAGGAATCCTGAGGTCCGATATGGTGTGGGACATCAGCACGCCGCTCTCTGGCTCCTTCCCTTTGAGGTCGATCTGCCTCGACAGCAGGTTCTGCTTGTTCTAGATTGGTCATCACACAAACACGCACAAAAAGATTGAGGTTATTATCGAAGCCAAAGTTATATCACGATTTAAAATTAAACGTACACACTGGAATCACAAAGACTACAGTAAAACTGTTTCAAATATAAATATAACTACACAGAAATGACAAATAATCCAACGTTTAAGACGATAAATCAAAAATGTCGGCTCGAGGGAAAACTGGGAGTTGTAGTTACATCATCAGTCCAGTTGTGGAAAACAGGGAGGTGGATTTTATGAGGTCAGTCCGTGTGGCCCAGTTTCCAAAACAGAAATATTAATTGAAAGGAATGATTATTATGTCCACAACACAATGAGGGTGTAGTCGGCCACATACAACCTACTAGTGGCCAGTAGATTTATCACCATCACTACTGGCGGTTACCTAAAGCTGTATTCAGAGCGACGCTCTGTGATGTAGGGACGAGGTCGGGGGTTAAACGAAGCCCTTCACCTCCTCGTGCGGGCGTTGGTCCTATGTCACCTTGATATTGACAGAAGTGCAGTCAACGTAGCCCCTGTTGTTACCATAAAGCACAATCCCACGGGTGTAAAGTATCATAATTTACCCCCTGATAATCATCACGTGATCATATTATTTACTTTTCACTATTGTTGCTTGTATCCTCACATTCTCATTCACACTCAGTTAAATCTGGTGCGGGCAAACAGCCAGTCCTGGGCATGTAGCCAACCAACACACCTCAGGATTTGAATTGTGCATATCTTGAAGTTTTTAATTGCTCATTTCTTCCCCATAACAAAGTGAAGCAACTGTCAGTGGAATTAAATGCTCCTTTCTCTCTGACTGCTTAGTCTCCGTGCATCGACTCCCACACTTGTTTTGAGATCTGCTCCCAAAGACTCGTGCTGCTCCCGAGCAAAGGAGCTTTGGGATTTCAACGTGTCACAACATAGATTCAATGAATATTGCTTCAGTAGTAGAAAAAAGAAATTCCACGTCTCCCCTATTCGAGCATTTATGGTAAACCATTGGAGAAACCGACGCACACTAAACCCCAACGACAGTGGACTCGTGGAATTGGCCGTGAAAATGGAAATAAAATGGCCGCGGTGTTAATCCGGTCCAATTGTTTTCTTCTCATTTTTCAAGTTGACTTTTTTGTTAGCACCACTTTTAACAGAGCTATTGCTTCGTGTTATTCCGCCCACGGAGAGGATCCATTAGCTGTGTATCTGCCTCTGATCCCGGCTACTTAAAGACCTGACAGTGAGCTCAATCTAATGCATTAGGTCAGCCACTCCACCATAACACCTGAGTACACCCACAGCATGGCATTATCAGGTAATGCATCGAGCAGCGGTGTGTGTGTGTGTGTGTGTGTGTGTGGACAGTAAATGTCTGCAGTACAGGCTGTTACATGGAGAGCAATCAGAGTATAACCAGTCCACGATATGCACACAGCCACATTCTCTCTCTTCCACTAGGAGCAGAATATTTTATAGAAGTCGTGGGCGAGTCGATCGAAAATATCAACGTTGGCATCGATATTGATCGATACTTTAGTTTCAGTCTGTTTTCTGTGTGTATTGTTTCCTCTGTCACCTTTGCTCCTCACCCCCCTAAACTTGTGTTTTGATGTTACGTGGTCACGTGACTCAGGGGTGAGCAGCGGGCAGAGACCAATCAGAAGGGCGGAAGGGGAACGAAAGGGGAACGGCGTGTGGCTACATGTGCAGGACGAAAATAACATTACGGCAAGCTGCGTATTTATAATTTGGAAAAAGGGTGCAGCACACGGCGGGAACGAGGCAGATTTATACAAAAAAAATCATGCGAAAGAAAAGAAAGAGAAATCCCACATATTTTCCATTTACCAATAGACTTTGTTCAAATTCTGTCCAAGGTTTTAAATAATTAGTAAAAGTCAGATTTACCAACTGGATGATGCCTCCAACCTAATTATTAAAAACTACCGGTATGGGCGATACTGGCCCTGTCTTCATCCCTGAGTACCGCTCACCACCGTTTTGTCGGATCGTTTCAATATGACTCAATTTGCTGTTGATGTATTGCACGCAAATGCTCTTTTAAAATTTCAAGTGTCCCAGATTTGGGACGACAAAACGTGCCAAAAGTGAATGAAAGTGAATGTTACACGTTTGCGCCTCGGCTCCTTCAAACCAAAGAGAGTTTTAAAAGTCGGGGAGGCGCTGATGCATCCCGTCCCCTTCCCTCTAATTGCTTCAGTACAGTTTGCCCTGACATCGCCCCGCTGAAATCTGCTGTTCCTTCTGTCCTCTGACACTCAGGTTGAGGTGTGATGTTCCCCCTCGACGTCCACTCACCACCGCAGCCGCCAATTCAAACTCGCCTAGACTCGGCTGATCATTTCTATTGACGAGACCGCGGTGACTCCTGCCCAGGCTGCCAAGCATTTGGTGTGACTCCAATTACCGTGCGAGTCCCACATGACAGCCACAGCCCCGCTGCTTGCAAGTCTGTGCTCAGCAACATACTTGGAATCGAATCCTTCCCTCCTCACCAGGCGCTGTGCCACTAATGGCTGTTAAATCTCCTTTTCGCAGTGCCAGTCTGGCCGTTTCCATTTTCAGCTGCTCCAACTTTTCACCCTCTCATACTTGTCATGGAACATCCTTTTCCCCTCTTGTCACTTCTAAGCGCACCTTTCAATGCAGAGTTTTAAGAAAATCTGTTCAAACCTTTGACTGAATAATAAAACTAATGTCATCTTCTTTAATTTGCTACAGACGCTGCAGAGAAGAACCTGCTCCTTGGCCACCGTTTTCTCATTTGTAATTAACCTTAGTAAAGAAACTGCCTTAAAAAGTAATTCAACTGAAATTGTGTTGTCTAATAACAAGTGTTTGTTTAATGTCGTACACCTGTACAATAAGTTTACATAACTAAAACATTATGACATAATTTTCTGTAAAATGTACGTCATTGTAAGGAGCTGGATGAATATGAAATAAATATTTTACTCGAAGCAGCACTTTTTTCTTTCTTGCATCTTGGCAAATAGCAGCAGATGATGCTCCAAATCCACGTCGAGATTAAAAAAAAAAAAAGGTCAAAGCTTTTCACTTGTGCTGAGCTCGTGCGACACCAGGTCCGAATCCCTCCTCTGCAGTGCACCACATAACAGGCCTACTCCAGGCCTGTGTCTGGGTCGTGCTAGGGGGCTGGGACACAGCTAATATTTGCTTTTAAGCTGATCAGGATAAGAGCTTTGCTGCCTCCCCAACATGTTTTCAACCCGCGGTGTCCGATAAAAACCCTCCCCGAGGTGTCGAACGGCGTCACCGGTTTACGTTCTTTGGCGACTCATGTTGACACCACAGGTTCCCCTATTCTGTTGTTGTTGGACACGTCAGGAGTGCCACGGTTTGACGCTACGGGGTCGACTTCACCCACACACACGCCTGCTGTGGGCTGAATTTTCAAGGCTAAATATGGTAAAGAAAACAATCATCAGTAAAGTGCATCTGATGCTGGAGTCAAAGCCTGGTCTCCTGTGGGAGAGTCCTGTGTCTGCCGTCCACAAGCCCGACCACCTCGACAACCTCTCTATCGCTTTAGGTGTTTAATGTTAATTTAAAAACGATCGTATGTACGTGATTATCGATTCAAAAACAGTAATAAAACAGGTCGACCCTACCGTTCACAAAACAAGACCCAAAGTCTAATTTAGTGCAATCATTAATGTTTAGAAACGCTCTGTAAGGCCATTGTGGGAAAGGAAGGAGCAAATGACGTGTATCTGATGTCATCCAGCCGCGACACGGAGCTGCTGAAGTGAGTGGTACCAAACGTTCTGTGGACTCGGGGGTTTATTACCTACAAACGGTACGATAAATATGCAAAACAAAAAATTCTTTAACTACTTTAACAAGTAAGCCGCCTTATTTAATCCAACTGGCTCATCTCTGATAATCCACAGTGTGCAGCCATCATTTTCAAATGAATCTGCAGTGTAGGAGGTTTTAGCTCAACTGCCATTAAAACCTGTCGACTCGGTGTACGTCGTCATATAGAGCAGAATATTTTACACTGTAGGAGTTTCATGGGCAAATGTATTGTGCCCTTTTAACACCCACTTACACTCACGTTCATCCATACAAACATTTACAGACTGCTCATACCGCGTATGCATAATTATGTGGAATATAACAGGAGGAAAAAGCTACGCTCATGTAATATGCATGAAGTGTGTGTTAGCAAGGAGAGATGAGTTAATAATGCTGAGGAGTTGGGAGCTTTAAAAGGAAGTGGAATGTGTTTTCTCTATGAGGGGACGGGGTCTCACACACACACACACACACACACACACACACACACACACACACACACACACACACGCTCTCAGAGGAATTCAGCTTCAACTGCAGGTAAAAGACGCCGTCTCTGTTTTCAACGATGTCGGCTTCACTCTCTCGGTCAGTGGACATAATTTGTGTGTGACGGGCGGAGACACACAGCGTGAAGAGTGTGGACCGAAGAAGCAGGAGGAGAAGTCCAAGTGACAGGACTGAGTGACGGACATATTTACAGAGGCCGATGGACTGACATGGGAGTCCATCTCCGACTCTTTGACTCGGTGTGTGCGTGTGTGTGTCTCGCCTCTACGCTGCTTGTGTATCCGTGGGCCCGCGTGCGTGTGAGAGCCGGTGCCACACGGGACGCTTTGAGGAATTTCAGCCAGACAGTGTTGTCAGCTGTGTCTCCATCAGACTGTCAACAAACAGACAACGAGACAAAGAATATGTGAAAGACGAGGGCGACAGCGAGGGAGCAGCCGTGAGATGGAAACACAGATGCCGAGTGATGTGTGTGTGATAGACAACGTGAGAGGAGGCGGACCTCTTCAAACAATACGGAGCGTGAGGTTAATTTTTCTATGATCCTCCATCAGTGGATATATTCCGTCATCGAGCCAGCACGTGTGTATGGGAGTATCAGTGCTGCATGGCGAGTCTGTTGTGTACATAAATTATTCATATATTTGATTTAATGTAACACTCTAATTCATCATGAATATTTTTAATTTCTCATATATATGATAATGGGCATGTGTGTTTGTACTGGAGTGTTTGTGTGGCCGCGTAGCGAGAACCTGAGCGAGCTGAAGCCGGGCTTCTGCTGTACGACATGCACAACGACGCACACCTTCACAGCTGCCGGCAGAGGACCAGTCAATACGGAGACAAGGTGCAAACGAAGATGGGAGGATGAAGTTGTGATCAGCGGAGAAATGAATAATGCAAACTGAAGAAGTGAGAAATATGAGAGGAAAAGGTGGAATGTTAGTTCAGTGGTGTCAGTCCGTCTGCAGCCGTTTGTTTCTCGTTGTCAGCAGCAGATGTACATGGATGAAAATGCAAATGTCATTTTATTTCCTAAAAATGTGCATGTAATTTTAGCTGAGCGACATTATTTGGGCATCACGTCCTGCTGTGCTCATTTTTGGTTTTCGAACTGACAAATTTCTGTGGATCTCTTCAATGTGAGAATTCTATAGAATGTAGTTACTTCAGTTTTCACATTCTAATAAACTTTCTAATAAAAGTCTGAAGCTGCTTTTAAGGGAGGATCGCAATCTTCTAAACTAAGAAAATGTAAGCCTGTTATTACCTTTTCTCCCTTTAATGCGTCTGCATGAGAAAGGAGCGCGGCAATAATTAGAAAGGCTCGAGTGATGATGGACAAGCGGAGTTCGGTGCGCCAGTGCACATCGGAAATGAGCCGCTGCAGCTAAAAAAAAGAAGTAAAATTATCACATTTTAATTATCTGTCACAAATCAAAGTACTCCTTTAAGAAACCGTGGGGGTGGAGGTTGCGATGTGCGGAAAAGGGGTGTAAGAGCAGCTTGATGAAACAAGGAGGGCCTGTCAACTCGCTTAATTCCTGAACAGGGGAACCCCCGCAGGGAGCGGGAGACGAAATTAGGAAGTGTAAACGGGGATTTCACAGCCTGGCAATGAGTCACGGAGCAAACCACGTCTGCCACATCCACCCGGGATGGAAGAGGCTTCAGGTAAACAGACGTGCATTTAAAGTCATTCACGGGGCCCTAAAACACCGACGCGCTCGGTTGGAACGTCGGCGGAGAATACAGACAAGTTAACGCTGATGGAAAAGCTTCGCGAACACGAGCAAAAGCCACGACCGCGTGTCCGGACCTTCTGCGAAGTGCACCGGCCTACAAGAACTGATCCGAGCGCTGCTGTATTCCCCTCTGAGTCTGCGAGTCTCCCCCAGGAGCCCCCACATCATTTTGTATGTGCTAAAAAGATAGAGTGTCGAGGCGTTAAGAGGATGAGCCGAAGAAAGTGTTGCAGAAATAGATGGCTTGTGAAATTGAGACGGTATTACATTTGAATGTTCTCGTATGCTATTTAATAGTCGAGAGGGCCGGTGAGATTTGCTGTTTTTCTTTAATTTGCATCTTATTTCTCTCTTTCGCACATTTTTATATACTTTCGCTCGCTCTCGCCCTCTGCTTCTTACTCCCTCCGTTGTTTCTATTTGGCTGCATCTTTAATGTTCGTATAAAAACATGCAGGTATAAAAGCCCGACAGTTTAACAACATTTAAAAAGTCCTGAACTGCCACATAACGCAACTCAGTATTTTAACACTGTCAGCGAAATAACCCGCAGCAGCTATTTATCAGTGGCTTTTCAGAAGCCACGCTTCAGCCAACATTAAATGCCATCAAGTCTGTAGTCATGGCACAGTACCTCAGAGCAGGAAAGATGAACAGGGGGAACGAGAGGGACACGAGTGGAAGGTGAAAGGGAAATAAATGGAAAAAGACTGAGAACGTGAAGCTGGGAGTGAAATATGGACGAATAAGGGCAAAAAAAACTGGACAGAACGAGCGGGAGAGGGAAAGTTCTCGGAGATGGAGCCTGTGTTCACCGTCTGTGGCCCTGCAGAGTCTCACCTAATAAGGTGATCAGCCAAGTCCTAAAGCAGGAGGGGAATTGAACTTTCACAAAAACAAGTTGGCAGATCCTGCGTTCACCACGTCCCCCCCTCAACACACACATCAGCCCCCAGCAACAAACTGAGCAACACAATGATGTGAGGTTCTGGTTCCACTGTGGGCAGAGGGTTCCACCTCAAGATGGGTCAGTTTTCCACCGGTACCGGGCAGCGTGACATCAGCAGTGTGTGAGACGTGGGGTGAGGCCTCCGTGGTTCAGGCCTCTGCTGTGGATCCTGTTGCAGTTTCTTACCCAGGGAAACGACATGGTGACCCACTTTTATTGCTCAATGGACCAGTTCTAAAGCCCAAGTCCCCATTGTGGACGGGGGCCAGCCTGGGCGCTCTGGCTACATGTGAAACACTCTGGGTTCCGACAGTTGTCAATCAGAGCCCGCCTGGAGCAATCTGTGTAACAGTGTCTGTGGTTCTGTCAGTGGGCCTCAGGAGCCCACATCGTAAGTTCAGAGGTCGTCCTTCCTTGGACCATTTTTGGTAGGTTCTGAATACCACAGCACCCCACAGGACCTGCCATTTTTGTCCTGCTCTGACCCAGTTGTCTAGCAATTACAATTTGTCTTTTGTCAAAGTCACTCGGATGCCGCTTGCCTATTTTTCCTGCATCCACCTTCAACAACTGTTTACCTGCTGCCTGGCGCTGCAACCAGAAAATCTGCGTTCTTCACTTCACCTGTTAGTCGTTCGGTTGTCGCAGCTGATTGGTGCAGAAAACAGCTGTGATGATATTGATCATAGCTAATGTAATTTGTAAGTTCTTAGTCCCAGAGTTTGTGGCACAGGAAAATGAATGCACATCGTCTACTCGAGCACATCTCATTTGAGTTCTGGCTGGAAATCTGCTCAATGTGGGCGTAAGAGTCGAGGTTTCAGAGGTTCCTCCAGTGCATGTTTATTCTAAATTCAAGTTTGCGACTGCAAGACTAATTTAACACCCTCACAGGGGATGTGAAAATGGAGTCACATCAATGCAAAGTGAATCATTTGAGGACAAGATAAAACATGAAAATACTATTAAACTTTGGACTCCTTTAACTGTCTCTGGACTGAAATAAGGCCAAAATGCAAGATGCATTTGGCAGTGGAGGCCAGAGCTTGTTAAGCCGCCTGTACAACAACATCAAGAGAAAACCGTCATTGTTTGTTTGGAGCTCAGCGGCAAAATCTTGCTGCGACGGGGAAATAATTGCATGTGGAAAGTTTCAAAGGAGGGTCACGCATTCAACTTCAGCACTGCAAAGGAAAGCAGACCTCCATTTGTTGTTTCAGGGCTGACAGCTCACCTTCACACCTCCGGGGACGAGAACGTTTAAAACGAAGCCTGGGTTTGATTAAGTGGCGAGAGCCGACTACTGTAGAAGACGGTCGATGGTTAGTCACGACACGGGGAAACGGGTAGAAGGCAAACATTATTACCATGCACGAGCTCACAAAATCAGGGTAAGAATGATGTCACAACGATCCGTTTGTTCCCTAAGAAACTAGACCGTTTCCAGGAAAATGGATGAACGAAGTGGCTTTGGCATTTCTCACACAGCTACGTGGAGTCAATCAATGAAGACCTGCACTGACACTCCCCAAGCTCATCAAGCCCCGTGTTTACTCGGGAAGCACAATTCACTGCACACCGAGCTGTGCGTATGCGTGTTCGAGCCCGCTCAGTCAAGGTGAAACCAGAGAGCTACGTGGGGCCAATTCCTTGGACTGATTGATGTCACAATCACGAGTGTTTGATAAAACGGCGTGTGTGCACCTTTCTGATGTTTATCCAGTAGCCTATGATCGGGTCGGTAGCTTTAGGCTCCTTCTGTGTCCACTGCAAAATGTAGGAGTAGTTGTTTCCTTTCAGAACTCGAACTGGGTTGGGCGTGTCGAAGTAGAACTCAGCATTGTAGGGTTTCGCTGCAGTACAGTGGGGCAGAGAAAGAGACGGAGAGAGCAAACGTTGTGGATCAGTGATACCGAGGAAGAACCGTCTCATGTGACCCATGAATAGAAACCACACACATATATAGGAACCAGATGGTGATTATACAGTATTAGCATCTAATTGATTTTCGCTCACCAGAGACGTTAAATTTGCATGTCGACGTTCCCGCGCTGTTGCTGACTCTGCACTCGTAAGAGCCGTTGCCGGTGGGTTCCAGCTTGAACTTCAGCTCCGGCACCTCCTTCGAGTCTGGCGTGGGCGTACGGATTTGTTCGCCATTACGGAACCAGCGGATGTCGGTTAAGCGTAGAGGGTTGGACCGCAGGACCGCACATCTCAGCGTCACCATCTGATTGTTCCTAGAACGCTTATCCTCGAAGACTGGGCTCACTATGGGAGGATCTGCAGAGACAACAGGAAGTAATTAACTGTGTTCACTCTTACTGTGCATGTAATAGTCGTGATTGCAGATGTTAGAAATGTGTTTAAAAACTGTAGTTTTAGTGTTTATATTAAGCAATAAATGTAAAGTCGTTCAATGCCTGGTGGCCATTTGACTTATTTTTATTAAATTCTTAAAATATATATATTTGTAACAGGTTTTTGTAGGTTTTAAATAGACAAATGTGTTGGTTGGTCGGTTTTAAAATCGCTGATAATAACTCCACACGGAGCTCAGACTCACTGATCTTTGGTTATTTTTTGTGTTACCAGTGAATAAATGTCAATTTCTGGAAATCTTAGCAGTAGTTTCATTTGGTCCCCAAACTGTGCCCCCCCCCATAACCTTTTAGCACCAGCCACCACTGGTTCCTGTTACATTCTCTGAGTCAGTTGTTACCATGTGCTAATATGCGTCCAACCATATTCTGACATACGACCTTCAGTGGTTTGGTTTAACGTTAGAGTACAAACAGACTAGCATTTCAAATATCCATCTATCCTTTTTCTTCAAGCACATTCAGGGTCACAGAAGGTGGAGCTTATCTCAGCTGTCGCTGGGCGAGAGGGTACAACCTGAACTCACTGTTGCATGCATGTGTTTGGACTGTAGGAGGAAACCCATGAAAGCACAGGGAGAACATGTGGTGGACTCAAACTAGGGACCTTTCAGCTGTGAGGCAGCAGCACTAACCACTCCACCAATACTAGAGCAGAGACATTTGCTGCGTTGAATCAGCCGCAGTCAAATGCACAGCATCAGTTTCCCTCCCGACGTCTCCAGTACCAAACTTTAAATCTCAGTTTTGTGCTTTAAACCATTTCCTCAGAGCATCACAAAACATCAGTTTTGACAAATCATTCGACACAGAACAACCGTTACTGCCACAAGGAATCGGGCGTTCCCACAAGGCACGGCCACATCCCTGCTGCTAACCTATTCTAACCAGCTGTAATTAACCTGTCGGCAGCGGTGTGCGGCTCTGCGGTTAATGATCGACTAGCTGCTGTTGCCCCGGGGTCAGTCAGGACACAACGCAGCCAAATGACTCTGCTACAAATCAGCAGCCAGCTAGTTCACCCCTGGCTAATGATGTAGATAATAGACAAGATGCTAATGGTGGTATTGTCATATGTAACGGAGATGAGATCTCTGATGTTAAGGCCCCCTGAGGTGAGGCAGCATGACTGGAGTCCCTTATGAATCAAGTTTATCAGACACAGATTTGTAATTATAGTCTGATCTATGGTGTGTGTGTGTGTGTGTGTGTGTGATTCAAACAGACGGGGCCACAGAGTGAGTTCCAGTTAGGAGGAGATGGAGAAACACAGGCAGGCAGAGAATGTGAAGCTGGATTCGGGAGAGATGTGGCACCAAAGCGGTGCAGCTTTAACACGCGTACGCTGGCAGGGGGGCACGCTCCCCTCAGATGCATGTGGGTCATACGAAAGGCTGCGGACAAACGATACAAACTGCAGGGTGGTTTAGGTTGGAGGACACAGGATCTGTGTGAAAGCGACAAGATGCACAGCAACAACTGTAACTATGATAACAACTTATTATGTTATCGACACTGAACTCAAAACTGTTTTTTTTCCTACAGGGACACGCTGCGTTGGCAGTTTACCATTCTGAGCCTGCGCTCTCCTCACAGAAATATAAGTCAGCACCTGAATGCTAAAACGCCTGGAAACTTCTCAGCTTCTGTGGCCCCGTGTTTAGTCGTAATTCTCGCCACGTGGACGCAACATCCAGCACAGACACGCACAGCTGCTCCAAACTCTTATTTGTTTAGTCAAAATTGTCATTTGCAGCCCAGCGTCCGGTCGCCGTTATCTCTTAACCCCTCGGGAACGACTGTTTGAGGTGCATCCTGCAGCCGCAACAGCATGTGATGGAGATAAGGCACAGGTGATTAGTGTATGGTCACACACCCTGTTGCTGCTTATAGGCACACATGTGCATACTGATGGCTACCTGACTTTGGAAGCAGGAGGCAAGGGTAAAGAAAGACGGACAACGTGTGGAGGGATGGCGAGAGCGGCAGGGCGGCTGCAGAGAAGGTGCGTTGCGAGCTGGTTTGTGAGCAGTTTATGAATCATTCCGTCCCCAGTAGAATTTGGAAGACAAGTTATTACAGTCTCTCACCTGATATTCATCTCAGGCATGATTCAAGTTCCTTACAAGTAGGTTTTTTTCACTTGTGTTGTTGCAAACATTATTCTTTGCATTTATTTGCTCCTCGTTCTCAGCTCACAGCCCCAAAGTTTAACATTCATAACATTTCATATTCAGGAGAACATAACCCATGTAAACGCATCCTTTCTATCTGTCGCACTGAATGCAAAAATGGGATTCCATTGGAGAACGCGACACCGGCCGAGCCAAACGTTTACAACGACAGTGTCGGTTTACGTGAGACTGAGAGCGCGAGGTTTGTGTGGGGGAAGGTGGGACGAAGGGAGAGGCCTCCCAAAGAAGTCGACAACCAGGAAGACGAATCACGGGGACGCCGTGGCGCGAACGTGAGAGAAGTCCGTGATTGAGTACGGGAGGTGTGGAGAGAATGAGAGCACGCAGGATGCAGAGCGGGAGAGAGAGAGGGCCAGCTGATGGATGATGATGACCAGAATGGCAATGAGGAAGAACAGCCACCCATCTCGGTGGGAGAGCGACGGAGCGAAAAGAATAAGCAGGAGAGGCGAGAGTGGCAGGAATCTACATGTCCGCTCGGTTATTTCTGCCGTGAAGAATAACGGCGTCGTTCCTAAATGGGAGGCAAAAGAAAGCGGCTGCGTGAAACGGGAGCAGGGCAGTGAAGAGGGGCAGTGGGCGCAGAAGAAAGCGTGTGTTGGCCGAGGCGACACAGAAATCCCTCCTCTTTTGTTCCGTTTCTCCGTGTGCCAAGTTCTCTCTGTCTTCTTACTCCTTCCCATTTCTGCAGCGCCCCAGTCACGCTGTTTTCTCTCTCCATCTCCCGATAACCCTCCCCCCTCCCTCCCTCCCTCCCTCCATCCGCCATCCATAACCCTGCTTTCCTGTTTGGAGCTCTCGCTCTCTCTCTTAACCCTGTTTTCTCTCGTCCCGAGTCCTGCTCATGTATCTGTCTCATCTCTGTGTTCCTTTCCACGTCCAGAGTGGGGTGGCCACCTGGTCCATTAATCAGAGTTGGCCAGTGTGGACAGCAGAGCTCACAGAGTGTTGCCCTCATGCCCTGCCTGCATTAGCGGGCCCTGTAAATCCTGCTAAAGGAGAGGAGACAAGAGGAGAGGAGAAGGGAGGAGGAGAGGAGACAAGAGGAGAGGAGAAGGGAGGAGGAGAGGACACAAGAGGAGGAGAGGAGACAAGAGGAGAGGAGAAAGGAGGAGGAGAGGAGAAGGGAGGAGGAGAGGAGAAGGGAGGAGGAGAGGAGAAGGGAGGAGGAGAGGAGATCGGGCTCGGTAGTTGTCAAACACGTCAGATGAGGAAATTGGTCCAAACACTCCCAATCCTCTCAGACAAAAGCTGGTTTCTTCTTTTAAGCGGAGCAGAAAATAAACATTTCTCAATAACTCGTTTTCTGAAAATTCAATAAAAAACCATTAGGCTTCTATCTACGTGGCACATTAGTGACTCATCTCGCGAAATTTCAATTTAATGAAGGTTTTAAGCTTTTAGTAAACCACAGATTTTTCACTGAAGATCAGCCGCACACAGATCGGTTTTTGTTATTGTTGCTTTCGACTAAATTACTCAAAATTACGGATCCATTGACAACAATAGATGGAAACCCTTAAAAAAAAAAACCTTAAATCCCTCAGTTTAGAATTGATGAGGACTTTCGAACGTGCCGGCGTCGCCAATTTTCACATTGCTGTGTTAAACCGGAGGTTGTTTTAAGGGAGGGGCAGACACTTAGAGGTAGCTGTGATGTTAGTCTTGCACAGAGCGTGTATTCGTTGCCCCCTGCTAAAATGCATTCACAAAAGCAACAGGATCTTGATATCAAATACAAGTTTTGGAAAGTAGGAAAGTAGGAAAGTGCTTTAACTTCACAGCGTGCACATGCAGCTCGGGGAGATGAGCGATTCCGTGCGATTCCACCGGATAAATAAGACGGTGTGAATATTCTAGGTGAAATCTGATTCAGGTTTGTATTACACGTTATACTCGGTCAGAAGAGCTGGAATAACGCAGGCACTGCAGAAACCCGTCAAAGTCGGAATCTGAGTGAGCAGGATGAAGGTTCTGAGACTCAAAGCTCGTCCTCCGGCAGCTTTATGATGACAGACGTCACTGAAGGTTTCCCATAACTTCAGCAGGGACTGAGGTCAAAAGAAAGCAGCTGCGTCCTCATTTCATTGTTCTACATCTGCGTTTGTTACATGTGAACGTTCCTCATGTCGGGGCCAAAGAAACAGTTTCAATTTACGTTAGAAACAATAAAAAGGCTTCACAGCCTGTGGAGGTTCCCACAAAGCTCAAAATCGGAACTTCTGTTCCACGTTTTCAGCACCTGTGTCCACTGTACATGTTATTTATGTATGATTATTATTTGCTACTTCATATCCTAGTTTGTTTTTATATTTCATTAGTTTCATTTCCATGTTTTCTTTTTCATTTGAATTGCACTGATATCGTGACTATTATAACCGCTTGTTGCGACTGTTGCCCAGGGATCATTAAAGTTTCATATTATCGTCTTATCTTAGCAGTAAACAAGACGCGGCTGTAATAGTTTTTCAAAGGATTCACAACCAATCTGGACTTATTAGACACAACTGCACAGCGGGCGGCGGCACATGTTTTCAACGAGCCGCCCCAGCCTCCCTCCGCTCGAGCTAAACGATGGCGTCGCCGTCGTGGGTTGACGTTCGCACTTACACTGCACGTTGAGCTGGACCTGCGCCTCCCTGCGTTTGATGTTGAGCCCGTTGTATTGTGCAGTCTGGCACCGGTACGTCCCCATCATGTCACGGCTGACGTTCCTTAGCCTCAAGCGGCCGTCGGGCGTCTCCACCGTGGACGCCCCCGTCGGCATCAGCAGGTCCTTTTCTATTCGTGACCAGAGAATAGGCGGACGTGGTTTTCCATCTACCACCGAACACACCAGCTCAGCGTTGCCTCCCTCGCGCACACTCACCACCTGACCTCCAGGTGGAACGGACAGCACGGGAGGAGAGACTGCAGGCGAAACAAAGGATTTACTCTTTTATTTCACTCTAAATTGATGCGTGCGAATGTAATGTACGTTTGCAAATCCTGACAGGAAGCTGCTGCTCCAAAGCAAGACAATCTTGTTTTCTAGTCTTTTCCATTTACAAAGACGCTGGAGGAAAATCTGATGTAATGCAGCAGACTGCATATATCTACTTCTGCATGTCTGAAATAAACCTTGCTAAATTGTGTGGGTAGATGAATCTGTGCTGAAGTGCAGCGTAGCAGGCTACAGCGTTTTATGTAAGAAATCATCAGGCTGACATGGCTTGAAAACTGCAATTTGACAGTGAAACTAATCAAAAGCAGCAAAAGAAATATATGAACGAAAGGCTAAATTTGTTAGACAAGTTCGAGACGAGCCAGAGTTTCAGAGGTCACAACAGTGAGAAACTGGTACTTCCTGTCTGACATAGTAGCAGTGAGGTTGTTAACTTGTTCTTCAAATTAACTACACGCAAGTATTTCATTTTAACAAACATTTAGCAAACATTGTGATTTTAGTTTAATGTTCGTAAACACTAAACTCGTTTTCTGTGTGTCTAAATGCAACCACAATTTAGTTTAATGATGGAATTATGAGGAAATGCACTATTGACCACAAACACTTTACAGTTTTTTTATTGTTTTGCGTCTATATTGGACATTTTGTGAAATCATATTGTACATTTTGTGTCATTTCTCAGTTGTTTAGTGCCTGTCTTGGTTGTGATTTTCTTCTCTTTGTGTGTTGTCGTCTCTCTGCTCATTACTTTGGGTCATTTCGCAGATGTTTGTGCTCATCTGGAGTCTGTTAATTGACCTCTGTCGACCGAGACATATGCACACGAACTCCCTGACCTCCCGGGTCTGTCCTCGTGGGCCCGTTCACAAATCCATTTGTGGTTTTACAGAAAGATTAGTTTTTCTGACATGTTCAGTATCAAACTGTAATCTTCAATCACAGTTAATTACAATAAGAGCAAAGAAGTGTGAAAACATAAGAGACTGAGCTG
The DNA here is from genome assembly GCA_033026295.1 of Channa striata. Lineage (NCBI taxonomy): Eukaryota > Metazoa > Chordata > Actinopteri > Anabantiformes > Channidae > Channa > Channa striata. The sequence goes on from CM065171.1 coordinate 26,884,380, forward strand.
AGACTTCAGAGCGGTTTTCCTAAACAACATGACACTGACGGCTCGGATACTGACTTCCCATCATCCTCTTCTCAGTACAGAATCCACCTAGCAGCAGCTCAGACCTGCTACAGGAAGTTGGACTGACAGTTTTTTTGGCCTTTGTCTTAGTGAGAGCGACAGACAGAGAAGTTTATGGAAATGCACCTAAGTAGGAAACAGACAGAATCTTAAAACGTATGTTAGAAATCTCACCACTGTTCTGGGAGATGTTGACGTCCACGCGCAGCTCTGGCACCCGGCTGCCTGGGAAGTTCGCCACACAGCTGTAAGTGGCCAAGTCTCGGAACTTCATGTCCACAATCTCCAAGCTGCTGGTGCCGGGCGCCATGTCTGGGTCGCTGCGCAGCAGGATCAGGTTATCCGAGTTGAAAACAGGTGCGCCGTTCTTGTACCAGGTGTAGTTGACCTTGTCTTGCGGGGTAGCGTCGACGTGACACGACAGCTTGAGGTCTCGACCCATTTGGATGGTCTCGCTGTCCTTGTTGGAGTCTGGTGTAATCTGGAAGGTCAGATTGCTCATCGCTGTGTGCGGTGGTGGCCGGGGAGGGCGAAGAAGAGACGAAACATGCTTTAATATACTGTACGGTACAGTGGGAGGGAGAGACGTTACCAGGAAATACTTTCAATATCACTTTATAGAACTAAAAAACCGGAGGAAGAATTTGTTGAAATATTTTCCAACAGGAAGCTCTTAAATGACTCGTATGTAATTCACCCACTTGGATCGACACGTTTCTTTTCATTAAAATACCGTTAAGATAATGTTAAGATAGAAAAATAATTAATACATTTTTTTAACTATAAAAATGTGTGAAGCGTTCCGTGGACACTGAGGTGATGCTGAAACTGTTTTTACACCGATTTCGTCACATCGGTCGTATTTTTGCTGTTGTGGCAAACGGACAGTGTTTAAAAACGCACTTTAAAGCCTTTGTAGATGATTCATTCATCTGCAAAAAATTATGTAATTTATAATGTAATTATGTAATTTTAAATATTTTTAAATACTTTCCGCAAAAAACGATTTACATGATAAGTCATATTATCTGGCATTAGATTTTTTTCTAAACAACTCAACTCATGTCAGCTTTTGAAAACAAAACTAGTCCATTAGTTCCCAGCATCCATTGTTTGACTTAGGACCTAAATCTTCAAAGCCTATTTTTAAAATCAAAAACCGTATGTTGGAGTCGTGTGAATTTAAAGTATGGTTTTATTTTGTGTCTTTTTCAGTGATCCCCACACTACAAAAGAAAAAATAATGCAGTGTAGAAGTTCTGACGATTTCACGTTGTCTGCCTTTAAACTCTAAACCTGTATGACATTTCATTAAAGTAAATAATGGAATCAAACTAAATTGAATAATAATATGAAGGGAGATACTGAGTTAAGGAAAAAAGCAGACAGAAGCAAAAACACTGGGTGAAGGAGGGGGATGTTGAGTGTGCGACAGTGTGTGAGGCTTCAAGAGCCTGACAAGAAACACCGAAGGAAAAATAAAATTGAAGAAGAAATAAAGAGAGAGAGAGGAAGAATCAAATTGTGAAGAAGGGAGAGACAAAAGGAGCCAGATACAGAATAAAGTAACAGGGGGATACGGGGGAGGAGGGGGGAAACAAAATCAAGGACAAAGAGTAACTCTCACACTGTCACATTTAATTTTCAGTTTCAAAGGCTGCGTTTCCCCAACAGATTTCCTTGGTGAATACAAAACAGCTCTCTGCTTCCCCACTAAGAGCGGAGACAGGCGGCGAGGAGGAGAGGCGAGCTTGATTTAAACTCCTCTCCAGCTCGTTAACAAGCTGTTTGGGTGGAGCCGCGGGTACGAGGCAGCGACCATATGGTTAACGCAACCTGCAACTTCACACGGCTGTTGTGGAGAGGCGCCTTAACGTGTGCGCGAGGTGGGATTCTGTAGTCGTGTGTGTATCCGTGTGTACGCTGGAAGTCTGCAGCGTGTGTGTGTGTGTGTGTGTGTGTGTGCGCCTCGCCACCTGTGCTGGTGTGACGGTGCGTTCAAGCCCATTAAGCAAACAGGAGAAACCCATCCAGCATACGCTCTCTACAGTGTTAACTAACAGAAGAGACTGTCGCTAATTGCTTCCACTCCAGTCTAACTAATTGGAGTGAATAAAGATGATTAAAGGGATAAAAATAGCCGGGGGGGCGGGGTGGGGGGGGGATGGAAGGCTTCTGTTTTAATGGCAGGAGTATGAGGAGAAAGCGCGATGTTGTGACGAGATTCGCATCGGCTCTCTGTAATGACGAATCAACTTCTCGCACACATATTTGCAGACATGGAGCTTTCATCCTCTTCGGTTTGGGAAATAATTTTAGCTTCAGGGTTTTGAATGAAGGGAGCACTGACTGAACGACGCAAATCAAAGATACAGTAACTTTATGGAGTTTGTTTAAGGAAATAAAGACATTTCTCACATGTGCATTTGGAGTAAAGTCATTTTTGGTCATTTTCAGCAATTCGGGTACTGAAGAGGATTAAGGCCTCATCTACTGTTTTTGTATTTGGACATTTAACTCAGTTTTCTGACTTGTCAAAAGTCAAGTCAAAATTCATCTGGATTTACTTTTGCATGTGGGCTTTAGACCACCGCAAAAATAAATCAAATCAGCCGGACACGCTGCTCCACCGGGTGACGTGCGTCTTCATTTTCAACGCTGGGCTGGAACATTTTCAACAAATGTTTCCATAAATGCTACAAACAGCTGTACATTTACAGTGTGCAGCAGTCCACAGAGCGTCAGCTGCACAAGATCCCGTGGAATAATGGTGACTTAGATCATTTTTTTAAAAATTATATATCGCGACATAACCTAGTATTTTGAAGAAAGAAACATGTCAACCAATGTTGTGGCATGTATGGAAGAAGAATTAAATGTGTACGGACACTTCAGCCAAATGTTCCGAGCTTAGCTGTGGTCTGGAAAAACTGATGGATGCAAATGTTAAGACAAAATGACACATCTACAGCCCAGACTGAGAAACTAATCCAGGTTAGGACTGAGTAGAAGCGACTAAAGTGATTCCTGTAGTGATGATCCAGTCTTGGGGACCGTGTTTCTGATGTCGCCCTTTTTGTGTTGCTTATTATAATACGTTCCAGAGACTCTCGGGCCGCGTGGGACCGACCAGTAAATCTACCGTCTGCCCCTCCCCTCCCCGAGGACAAACACACCCACATGCTTTACTTACTCCTGACAACAAGATTGATGTTCTTGCGGGCCGGGTTGCCCACGTTGTTGACAGCCGTGCAGTTGTAGAAGCCTGCGTCAGCCGGAGTGACGGCCCGCAAGACCAGCGTCGCCCCTCGGACTTGGGCACTGAGCGGAAGGGAGCCGGGGTAACGCGACCACGTCACAGTGGGGAGGGGGTAACCCGCGATCACCTCGCAGGTCAGAAGCACGTCCTGGCCGGGATCCACCACCACCGTGTCGTTGACCGACAGCCGGATCATCGGGGGAGCTGCACACGAGGGAGGAAGGGAGGATTGCAAATCAGTCACTGCGCGGCTACATGCCACCGCCGCACAGGATCAGCGGGTCACATTTGACTCTCGCAGATGTTGTATACTAATAATGTGTCACATCTGATGCAAATGAGAGCTTGTCAGTGTTGTTGATGTGTGGTTACAGGATTGAATATGTGCAGTGATGACACCGTTTCAAAGCCACAACGGGAGCGACTCCGTTACGGACGTGCTTTTTCATCAGCACATTTCTTTCTTCTTGGCTTCTGAGCTTGTGGTGCTTAAATATATGCTTTGCATTTTAGATACACTCACACTTCAAAACCCTTTATGGATATTTCAGGAGAGGAAGTTCTGTCTATAGAAGATCGCCACTCCACTGTGTAAACTCCGGGATGCACTGGTTCAACGAGACCTCTGACCAAATCAGCACACAGCAGTCATTTATAATTCAGTTCTGTACACTGTGCGAGTGTGTGCGTGTGTGTGCGTGTGTGTGTGTGTGTGTGAGAGAGAGAGCCATTGTGCATTCATGTGAGGATGTTTGGATTGCATCCTCAGTACACACTAAACCAAAGGTAATTCATGTCCCCGCTCCCCTGCTCTCATCTCACCCGTATCTTCCCCACGCCACTGCCTCCATTTCCTATGACTGACCTGACAGGAAGAGCACAGGATGACCCGAAATGCACCTGCAGAGGGGAAAAAAACCCCGATGCCCGACAGAGATCGATAGGAAGTTTCAAGTCCGGCACAGTGAGAGCGAGGGCACACACAGCACACGGTACAGTACGGCAAGAGTGACGAGGAGGCAGAGTACAAAAGACGGGGCTGAAGCGGGAGGAGGGAGAGGGCGCAAAAAAGATAAAAAAGGATATTCATCATCTGGCAGGAGGCTTGAGAAGAGGGAGAAAAGCAACACGTTCACCGTGATAGTGACCACAGCAGGTCATACGGCGCACAATTACCGAACAGACACTGGAAGAGAAAGCCGGGGATTATTGAAGCAGCCAGTGAGGGAGACACGGCCTTTACAGTGCGGTTTCAGGTGCCTTAGCATAAATCCAGAGCTGCAGGTTCCCCAAGCTTCTCTTACCGCACACTTGTTGTTATCACGGCATTCAGTGGCCACCAGAAAGAAAGGACGGTAATATTCTCTGTTATCGCCGTGTTCGTTCAGCGAAGGCACAAAACCGCGATGGTTAGGGTGAGCGAAAGACGGCGCGCTTAAAACTCCGACTGAAGTAACCGATAATATCAGACAGGATACGAAACGTGTCTCTTGTGTCAACGTCCTGCCGTCCACCCGTCCACCCTCATCCCTACAAACAACGTGATGGATTTTAATTTTAAAAGGCCACTTTTCTACGGCTTTAGTTTAGGTTGCAAATGTCCATTTTTGCTTTTAAACTTGTAAATTCAAAATGCGCAAAGTCGTTCTTTAACTGTAACTGTGATAAAGACGACACCCAATTTCCTGCACGCCCCAGTCTTACTAACTATGGCCGTGCGTAATCGTTCACTGAACCATAAACATGCGTGTGATAATGGTTGATGACGATTATGGCATCTCAACACTTTTTTGCTCCTCACGTCAGATTTCACACACACCGTCTGACCACCCAGTTTACTGCAGTGCAAAGACCATAAAACATAAAACCTTGGACTTATGCGAAGTCCAAAATCTGACTGATAAGTTATATAAAGACAACGGCTGCTCCTGGTTCCTAACGTTTCCACCAAATTCTTTGTGTTTTGAAGCTGAGGATGATGAAATGTCTTCTTGCAGACAAGGTCTGCACTTTTTAAGGAAGTGAAAATGCCCCACACCACATCCCGTGTGTGCCAACCCTACCTGCAGCATCCCATAATAGCTTTTTGCATATCTTGCCACGAGGCATAAATGGGTTGAAGGCAGGGTAGGGTTGAGAGAAATGAGCTTACGACCGAAATGTCACCAATTTAAATCCCTCGAGTGGCTACAAAAATCATTTTCAGTGGACTGAAATGGAAAGCCCCCCCCCCCCACACATCAATTACAGTATAAACACCATTTAGGGTGTCCGTGCCGTGTAGGGCAAAGCAGTCAAGTCCCAGGATCCCTGCAGGTGCTGGTTCCAAACCTGCGGCTGTACAAGTCCTCCGCTGACAATGTGTGTGAGTGAGAGTAAGTCACGAGTTAAAGCAGCAGGAAAAAACTGACAGAAAGTTGTTTTAAATGAATTTTGTCTATTCTTTATTAAACTGCTGCATCCTATTCGACGTTTGTACCAGGCGATTCCTCTATATTGTTTTAGCATATGGAATCATAACGACGCAGAACTGTTGTGAAATATTTCCTGGGCCTTTTTAGAGATAAATTAAAAACAAACAATACACTTGGCTATTGAACATGTTGCACAGTTTTCTCCCAATTATGCTGTATATCAATTCATTTGCATGATATATGCTCCGTGTTTGGAGAATGTATCACCCCTGGCACAAAAACTAAAGAACACACACACACACACACACACACACACACACACACACACACACATTAAAGAGCTGCAGTGACGGTGGTAAACACCTATTTTATTTGCCAGCGTGAATTCATTCCAATTCAGTGGATGAAGAGAGATGAAAGAGGCTTACATTCTCTAATAGGTTTAGATGCTTGTAGGAAATAAACAAATCCAAGTTCAGAGTCGGAACCGCGTGAACCTACAGCTGCTCGACTAAAGAATTATATAATTCTTGGATCTGATTTGAGGACCTCCATAGTCAGTAGTTAGGGAGGCAGAAGAAAGGTGGTCAGGAGAAAGTAGGAAATGTCTGTTCCACGTTCTAATTCGGTGTTAATTGGATGTATATATAAGGGAATAAGGGAAAACAAATGATGCTTTTCGAGAGTTTAACTGCAGCAGACGATACGGCATCGTGACACGACGCCTGTTAAATCCAGCACAGTAGTTTTCTCAGACTGGCTGCACAACACGACGCAAAGAGCAACAAAAATGCGATCAAGCGAATGGCAGGAAACACTGAACACAGCTAATACGTCGACATACATTTCTTGTTGCAGTATGGATCGGGTCGCGTACGTCCGTGCGAGCATAGCGGCCGAACTCGAGACACGTGCAGCTGAGTTTGTGCGCTGGCTTTGTTGGTGATGATAGCAGCAGTATATTTGCCGTCATGACCAAACCGGAAGTTTCCTGTTCGAACCCGACCCGAACCTTTGGGTCAAAATCTTGTATGATGTGTGTTAATTCATGTACTGAGTCACTAAACCACGGTCCATTAGTGCTATGAATTATTGAAGTTTATAATGATGGAGAAACTTTTATTCTTGGCCATTTGATCAGGCTGTGATTAAACTGCACACATTTATAAATCTCAATGTCTCACACATTATTGAAAACATGACCTCAGCTACTTTTGCTTCGTGCAGAACCTTTGTTGAGGTGTGGGCGGGCGGGTGAAGCGTTTCTTTGCAGATATTTCTGAGGACTGGGTCATTCAACTGGGCTCAAGGAGCCAACGTGACACGGAGGAGGCGACTCCGGGCTTTTATCCACCTGAGAGCGGGAGAGAGAGTTAATCCTCAGACTCACCAGGCAGAGGTACAGGAAGCAATTCACTCGTCTAATAGACTTCACGCAGTACATCCACTCATCTCATCTCTTTTTTTAACAGATTGCAATCACCGTAATGACAGAGGGAGACTCGTTCACAGACGCACGTTTCTGCAAATGCAAGGAGCCGCACAAAGCCGTGCGCTTGCACGCAGGGGCTCGTCCTCTCTCAAACGGGTGACAAAAATGTGCATGCAAAAAGACGTGCGCTAATGGGATATCTCTTTAGCTAACCTCACTCGTGATGACTCTCAGGCTGACAAGGAATTTCACTAGCGTAACAACTGCAATCAGCACATAAATAGCGCTGTCCGATCCTATCGCGTCAAACCACCAGCACCAGCCCAAAGAGCTGAACAAGCCTCCATGGAGGCTCTCTCTCTTTTGTTCTTTGATATTAGAGCAAAATTAAAAAGAAAAGAAAAAAATTGTAACACAGCCATGTTCATCACGCAGATTCCACACAATCCCAGGGCCGACCCAGAATACGCTGGACAGACGACATGTGCAAGCTGGTACCTCCTCACTTTGACATGGCAAAAAAATAAAATGAAAAAAGAAATCAACACAATATTTATCGCACAATTAGCTATTACAAGTGTTTCTCCGTTAGAAATAAAGCAAAGGTCATTTTTAAATGATATATCAAGGGGATGCAAACTTCTGCAACTAATGCTCATCTGCAGGAGCACTGTTGTTTTCCTAGGCTCAGGACGTTTCTCCACTGAGTCACAACCACAGTGAGTATAAGTAACGTCTGATATTTTGAACACGTACATGACGGTTTCCATATTTATGTGCAGAGGATAAGTGTGGAATATTCTTCCTTTGACTGATCCAGTCTGCAATAACGGATCAGCGGCTGTTAATTCCGTCTTTGCCACCATGTTTGTGCGGATTCACATCAGTACTTGTAGTGTTGTGTACGGTGGATTTTCCCGACGTCCGTAGAGTCGAACTCTCTTTTTCAGACCTCGGTTTCTCTCTCGCCTCTTAAAGAGGATGATGTGATTGGCCGTTACTGCCTCCCGCCCGACTCCACCTCCTCGTAACGCATTCCGCCCAATAGTAATGCATTCCGCCCGTCTTCCACGTAGCGCCTGGATGAGCCTTGCTGCATTCGGTGTGCGCCAAAGCTGGTGATCACAGAAATTGCACAAAGATTGGTAGGACACGCCCACAACGCCTTCGCCCAGGGAGTTCGAGGTCGCCTTGTTTCAGGAAAATAAGGCCTGTGCCTGATGAGGATTTCACTCAATCCCTGGATGTGAGCTGCTGATTCAGTTGATGACCGGTTTCTAATTTTGTAAATTCTCGGTTGGACAAAAACAGGAAGTGCAGCATCACACGCAGACTTTCTATGAGTTCTGCTGATTACTGGAAGGTTTGAGCACTAATAACAAAATAACCGACACAGTGGAGCGAAAAGTGTAGAAAGAGAAGTTTGTGAAGAGGGAGAGAAAATGTAAGACGGAACACTAAGTAAAGCAAGAGTGGAGGAAGTGAGGATTTGAGAATTATAGCTTCAATTTCCTGGGGATGTGTGGGTGATGGTAACGGTGGGATCAGCCAGCGCTCTTCCCAAAGTAATGGGATTTATGTGCAGCACGGCGGTTTACAACCAGGTAACAAATGCCTGTCTCCTCCCCTCCTCCTTCGTCTCTCTGTCAGTTTGTCACCTCTGCAGCCTTAATATCGGTCTTTTTACCTGCCGTTGTCTCTTTCTGTATCAGGATCGGAGTCCGTCTTCGTTCTGCATTTTCCCACTGACTTGTTTCTCTCCCACCGTCACGCGGCTTCATCCACATCTGAAGTAATTCAGCAATGAGGTAAAGATGAATTAGAATCCGTAGCAGCATTTCATCGTTTTGTTTTGCATCCAGGAGAAAGCGGTTTGCGACATCACGGCAGCTCAAACGTCGGTGGGTTACGGCCTTGGGGTTTGGAATCAGATGCAGAAAGGAGATGTGAAAGTTCTGCCAAAGTCCAGAAACGTTTATGGAGTTATCACACTCTGCAGCCGTCATTCCAGCGGCGAGAAACAACTGCCGGCGTGTTGGAAAGCCAACAGGAGGTTCCAGGCGGGATCTGTAAAATGCTGATTTTGACCCCTATGCACACGAGTGAGGAGGCGAAGCCGAAGGCTCACACTCCACCTGGACATATTAATGTGATGTAATTAATTTTAAAATGAATTTAAAATGAATGATAAAAAAAACCCAAGTGCAATTTAAAAAAACTGATGTGGTCCAGCGAAACCATCAACAACGATTTCTAAGACAGAGCGCAGGTGCACATGGGCGTGTGGTCAGTCTCTGCGACGACGTGGTCACTGCTGAAAAGAAGATAATTAAACCAATCTGTTCTAAACCTTTACACACACACACACACACACACACAGACCTGAAACCCCCACCCCGGTCCCCTCACTGGACCGGATCTGAGACTAGTGAAGTGATGTGTTGTGATCCCTGTGGGATCCGCTCAGCAGAACATCCACACGTTGTGCTGCGTCCGTAACTGAACTTGAATGTACGAGTAGAAATGAACAAAGAAAATGTAATAAAGTGTAATTAGTGTAATAGAGAGACTGTCACACGTCTTGCTACATCTAATCCACTCGCAACCGCGGATTCCAGCCTCACATTAGGCCGACTACACTTAGGCAACAGAGGTTTTACACTGCTGAGGGTTATTGCCTATTGATCGTCAACTTTTCATGGGATGCAATAAGATTTGCCACCTATCGATCCGAGTATATATATACAGCGCACCAGTACAACACATTAGTGTGGAGGTACGCTGTAGTAATCAATACAAAACTAAATCAACCCATGTATGCCTCAGTCGCTGGCTCAAAGATTTACGTGCGTTTCTTTTATCCGGCATGCAAAGTGTTTTCGCAGCATTGTTTCCCGGGAGGCGGCGTTTTCCACCTTCATATCTGCACAGCGACAGAAAATAAAGTGGCCGGCTTCGAAGGCCCTCAGCTGCACTCGGAAAGTCTCTGCTCGGTTAATAAAACCCGACAATTACTCACAATAATTAATTTTTTTCCACTTTGGTATGTAGTCTGTTTTTTATTGCACTATTTCACTACAGTGTTCATTAATCAAGAAAGCTGACACTTTTATGACTATACTGTAATAATGAGACCTCTGCGGGAGCCCACTACTAAGAAAATGGCCAGATTAACCATTTCCCTTCACAGGGAAATGATTAGCCGAGAAGGAATCTAAAAAGAATTGATTGGCCTGTTCCTTCAGCAGCAGTGTTTAGGTTTCTCCTCAGGATGAAAGTGGGGAAACCGCTGACGTGTTGATGCCTGGTGCAAAGATATGAACAACAAATTGACTTTCCAAATGTTAATACTCTGAAATATTCAGACATTGCCGTCAACTTTGGACCGTTTCATGTTTGCATCTTTAATCCAGGCACGTGGTCACAGTCCAGAACTGATGGTTCAAGAACAAGAGGAAGCTGACGCCATAACTAAATATGAGCCCGGCAAATATTGAAAAATAATTCATATTCACTGTAGGCAAATGTGCAGCATTTGCAACAGACAGAACGCGCCTGCAGGAGAGTGTTCACACTTTGTAATCGTGAGTTGTTATTTCAAGATGGGCAAGTTGCATTTTTGTCATTTCTTAGATTTAAAAAAATACATTTTTATACATATAAACACACGGTCTAAAAGTTTTAACAACACATTTTAACTTGTGCACAATGTTTAGTTCCAGATATGCCACAATAAAGCTTCTCAAGGACACGCTCACTCCTTTTCAACCGCCGACATGTGACAAAATCACAAGTCCACACACAGGTTCAGTCTCATTCAGTCCAACTTCGTGCACAATCCCTCCACATTCGCCGCGGCCTTGTTCCGTCTCCTCCTCCGCCGCTTTAAATAACGTGACAAGCTCGGGAGCATTGCCCCTCGTGTTCCTTTTGACGAGAGGCCGGGGAAGAGGATTTGGCTGTCGGCAGTTACTGGAAAGCAGAACCCCCGAACTTAAATCCCGGGCTGGGATTACGATATAAAAATCAATCAATCCGCCTCGTCTCGGCGCGGCGAGTCAGCGATGCTGGCGTGACCTAGTTGGATGAATCTAATCTAAGCGGTGACTGATGCCACAAGGACAAACGGGAGCTCAGCGGGGAATAACGAAGTACGCTCATTAGATAAATATTACAGAGGGCAGAAAACAAAGGAGCGACTGGCTGCTTGTTTTCCGCTGTGCCGTCTCTCTGTCTGTCTGCGCCCTCCACGTATCTATTGAATTTGATCTCGGCTGTAATTCTCTTTATTTTCAGTGTTTCCATGTCACTCACTCTTGTCGTTTCGATATTAGTCTGAAGAACCCAGTCTGCAGATGTGATTTCACAGCTGGACTTGTCTAACCCTGTCCTGCTTTGTTCCCACGTCGCCTCCGTCGCTCTGTCTTCGTCGTACCTGAATGACTCACCTCCAACTAATCACTTTACCTTTGAATACATTATTTGTGTGAGGGAGGGAGCAGCTGATAGCGATAAAGACTTCAAATCGAATCACATGCTGCATCGGAGCGTCCTATTTTGTGTCCGTACAGTAAATGTTACTGAAGTTACGTGTGCGCAGTGACCATCACGACGAGCGTTCACACTCACTGTGGCCGTTCTACGTGAGGCGAGAGTCTAAAACCAGCCGGTTTGTGGCAGGTGGTGACAGTCCTGCAGCCCCGGCCGTTCTTCTCCTCCTGCTTTTGCATTGTATTTCAGTGTGTGTGTGTGTGTGTGTGAGTGAGTGTGTGTGTGTGTGTGTGTGTGAGTGTGTGTGTGTGCGTGTGTGTGTGCGTGTGTGTGTGGCTGACGCTGTCTTGGAGTGTTTTTCCCTTCTGCCCGTTTGTGTGTTTTCCTTTCGCCTTTCCCTGATTGGACCATTGTGGGTCCCACTGGCCAATCAGAGCCTGACGATGACACACCTGAGATCTGAATGAAGGAAACTCACGATGGCTGTGTTTTCACGCCATGTGCTTTGACTGCTGGTGTTTTAACTACTGTTTGAGAGTCTGTTGAGCCTGTTTCTGGCTGTTGTTGGAGTTTGTAACCTTGCTTTAATTTAACTTTGAGACCGCTGTTGTGAAGCTTTTGTCTTTACCTTTAGGACAAAGACCTCGATTTATCTTCGTTGGAGACCGACTTTGCCTGTTCTGCCCCGTTTTGGTTTTTCCTGCCTTTTCTTTAGCTTGTTTTGTTCGATTCTAATGCCTGATAGATGCCTCAGGTCTGTTTTCTGACTCCTCCTTAGTAAGTCGGGGTCGTATCAACGAGAATTGGTTTTGTTAACAGTATGTGGAGTTTTGTGGAACATTTAATCTATTGATTCCAGGGCTTTGCTACAGTGGGGCGATGTGATTGTGGTTCTGAAAGCAGAGATGAGCAGCGGCTTAAAAACGAGAGACTCCTAACTGAATGTTTTCTTCGCTGCCACTGGCTAATGGTAAATAATATCCGAGGTTATTGAATCTATTCATTTAGCCAACCCGTGTGTGAACACAGAGTCTTTCATCTGCGTGAGCTCAATTATTTTTCACATTCACACACTCCTCCAACCTAAAACAACCACAGCAGCATCTTTCAAAAAACAGTGCGGCTGTAGCAGACGGGTCACGATGGCAGCGGGAGTTCCGCACTTTCCCCGACAAAACGATACCACATCCCAACTGCTTATGGTGATGGATAACACACCATCTTTCAGTCTGAAATCGTACATCAGTTTCCTGAGGTCTCTGACCCATCTATTGACTTTGACCTCGTCCCGATGTGGACTTTCATGTGACCTGACTTTCCCTTTTGTCATAATTAATATTCACCTAAACACCCAATGTGACTGTCACACATTTCAATAGGCCATTATCAGTTCTCATCAGCCCATAATACGGCCGTGTCGAGCAGCTGTAGTGACCGTTGGATGCGTTTTAAAGATTCGCATTGGCCTGGGTATAAAATAAGAGACTATAAAGTGGGAGGCAGCGGTTTGTTTGTCGCTTTACCCACTGACAGTATTTTAACCCAAAGCACATGTAAACCAGACGTTTCTGTCCTTCGACAGAAAAAGTGTGATAAAAACCTACTAATCCAGAATTCTGCGCTGATAAGAACCGATTAGATTAGATAAGAGTCTGTCGGTCTGTTTCAATAACTTTTCAATCAGGTGCAAATTTTTCACGTTGCCATAAAACCAGAGGAGAGCAGCAGGGTCCAATAAAGAACGAGTCAGATCTTCGTCCGCTTTACTTGAGCCTGTACAATCCATTGAAACGTGTCGGCATTGGCCACGATTCCGTAGTAAGGTCAGTTGAAACCACCGCAGGAGACGCTTGTGTGTTCTCAATGTTCCGCATGATAAGAGCTAGAAAATTACATTTTCGTGGAGAGAATTTAATTTAATTTTATTCATTTTTTAAAAATAGCACAAGTGTTTGAAAAGATAAATAATAGATTAGAATCATAATCCTTTAAAATTAGCCTTCAGTTTTACTCACTAAAACACCAAATGTGTATAAGGTCTAACAAACATGCTGAATGTCTCATCACCTGAAAAACAAATTTATGAATATTTGGTCCAGTCTCTGTTTAGCCTGTTAGACGCCTGAGCATCATAGAAAGGAAGCGTACACACACACACACACACACACACACAGGATCACACTTTTCCTATAGTCTTTGCTCTTTCTTAATCACACACACACGGACAGACGCACGAACACACTAAGCGGCGTGTCTTCTGTCCGTCTGTGAGGCTGTGAGATCCAGACAGATTGGCTTTTCTGGCGAAGCCACTGAGCCCTTATGCCGCCACCAGGCAGCCATGGGTTGTTGTGGCTGCTGCGTGCCTGCGTGTCTTTGTGTGTCAATTGACTGAGCCACGGGGACCGAATCGATTCCGTCCACAGGAGTCCGAGACGGGAACAGACAAAGACGGAGGGAGCGAGAGCGAGGAACACCCATCACGAACAGCAGGAACAGAAACACCGACACTTTGGTTTTTATATCCTACCTGTGGATTTCAGACAATGCCGACAAATTTACTGTTTTACAAAAGCACGGGAAGGATTTCGGAGACGTTACAACTGTGCATTGATCAGATGGCCGGGGAGCCACAAACGAGCTAATTTGCACGCCGGGTGCTGCTGCAGAACTCCCTACAAGCCTTGGGAATTACAGCACGGCGGCGTGTTCAAGTTCACCAGAACCACGTCGAACCGAGTCAGCCTTCATCTGCATAGGATTTAAAGTCCGTCCATGTCTCAGACACTTTTCCTTCTTTCTTTATTAAAATCCTCTCTCTTCTATCAACCGTGATTCATTAGCACGGCTTTGTTTTCTGGAGCATTTATATTTATATCTATCTGTCTCCATCCCAGTTATTTTCTGTCCGATTCATTTTTGGGCTTTAATTTCCTCATCCTTCCCCGTTTGTCTGCAGAAACGTCTTTCGCGAACTCACTCCTTCGGCAGAGATGCCAAACTCTGCCTTCTCTCCTCTTAACTTCGTCACACAGTTTGGCTCTAAGAGGGTTTTTTTTCCCCTCTTTATCTTTCCCACCTTCAGCTCCCTTTAGAAGTCTCCTCAGAAACATTATCTATTATCTGAAAGGAGGCCTCGCTGCTCGATTGATAACCTCGCCTTCGGTTCAAAGTCAGTAAATAAGAAGTTAAAAGCCCTGAACACCAGTGGCTCTCATAGAACTGTGCCAAATTAACCCCGTCTCTTTACCCGTCAATGTCACACTGAGGTGACATTTCAGCGACAAAAAATACTGTATTTTGCTTCCTTGATTGCTTTTGAACACAGACTTTGAAGTGACATTTATAAAGCTGTGGAGGAAGTACACACATCCCCTTCGTAACACAAGACTCTTCCTCTACAGAAGCGCCTTGTTCTGCTGTCGCATAAGTGTGATTGGGAAAATCATCGTTTATTACAAATATGCTGCACGTATTAAAATGGAGAGAAGCTGTTGAAGCTTCATATGAGCAGAGATCTTCACCGTCGGAAGGTCTTTGAGGGGGGCTCACCTTTCCAACCAATCCGAGAGCTCGCTTTCCAACCAATCAACAATCTCTGATAAATTAGGATTATTCTGGTTTGAGAACATACTTAAGCTTCAACAAGCTTTTTTGTAAACAAAGTTTAACCTGAGACAGTACGTAAAAAAACACATCTGACGTTATTATTTAGGCTGTAGGCTAAATTGTGAAAAATCCAGTTACCAGGAGCCAAGTAAATTCTGATTCTGCTTCATATGTGCAACCAAATGTTTGAATAACAAAATGAATCCTGCAGATTAACACAGCCTGTCATGGCTGGTTAAATCATCATCAGCTGTCAGATTCAGAAGCGGGTGTGAGCCACTGTTTAAAAAAGGTCATCAGGTAAGAGGCTGATTAGTGGACTCACATGGAGTGAATGTGAGGGAGATGACACACATCGACTTGTTGAAGAAATGAAAGGACACTCCCCCTGCTTTGACTTGGGAACTGGGAACCTTCAATCCTCCTCCAGTGAAAGTTAGAACTTAGTTTCTGTTATTTCTGTTAAATTAACATAAGTTAATTAAAAATGAGCAAATCTCAGCCGGAGCTGGTCCAGGGCCATGAGAAGAAGAAGGGAAATGGAGCGTGTGAACAGCAGTGGACCAAACGCACAACACGGACGCTTCAGACCAGACGCCGGGAGGAGCAGTCCTCGCCAAGCCACTCGCCACTCAGAGTGTTTTTGTTTCCGGATTGTTTCCTCATTTTCAGCAAGTTGAGGTTTGTTTGTAAAAAGCGGCGCAATGTGACGCCATATGAAGCGTCACTGTCTGAAACTGTGGAATGACAACGTGCTGCCTACACTTTTACACGTTTTAATACATTTTGGACGACAACAGAGGTTTATGACCCAGACGAACAAGCTAATCCAGGCTGCTGACAGGCTAGACACGAGTTGGCGAAATTAATTGTTTCAAATTTAAGTTTGAGTGACTGTGCCGGCGTCTGTTGAATCGACAGACAATGAAAGTTTAAGAGACATTTTAGTTTGAGTTGAGGAATCTGAAATAGTTGTTTTGCTCGTACGGCTGCTTTTGTGACCTCCGGCCTCCTTTGAGTTAAAACAATCGTCGTAGGTTTGCAGTTTCATCGTTATTAGTGCATTTTCACTCCGGCCCCTTGACTTTGATGAAGACTTGAAAAAGCCCCAAACAGCCTCCTCATCTTCAAATGGCTTCTGAGCACGTAGATGCATAATATAAAGCAAGCACTCTCACTCTCTTTATAGTATGAATCTTTCATTAAATTTGAAAACAGGGACTTTCAAATTGTTTACACGACTGAAAGGAATTAAATACAGCTGACAAATATAATATGAAATCATTCAGGCTGACATTGAGGCAGGAAGCAACGGGGTAAACAAACAACAGAAAAGGAACTAAAACACTGCACACGCGAGGGACTTTCCCTCGTGGTGTAGGAGCCTGGCTGTAACGAACCTGACAGGGTTGTCAGCGGCAACAGTGTTGCTCTAAGTTGCGGAGTAGCAGTGGCGTGGAGATGGACAGAACGGTGTAGAGTGAATTGGAGATAACAGGGAGTGTGACAACTGAATTACAGCTGACGGCCCCGAGATGAGCTCTCAGCAAGAGAACAACAAGACAGATAGACAACACGGCTCGCTGGGAGGCAGGCGAGGAGACGGAGGGAGAGCGAATTTGAGTGGGAAGTCAAAGGGCAGAGGAAAGGAAGATGTGAGAGATTATGGGAAGGGAGATGGCGAGAGGTCGAAATGCAAGAAGAAGAAGAAGAAGCAGTGAGGAAAAGAAGGTGTGTGTGTGCGTTTGTGTGTTCGACAACTTACTGGTTGCATTCGTGAGCCTGAAGGTGACCGACTTGTCTTCTATGTTACACACATTGCGGACGGACACCTGGCAGGTGTAATCAGCAAAGTCCTTGGGCCTCAGGTTTTTCAGCTTCAGCACCTTAGTCTCACCCTAGATGGAACAAAACAAGCGTGAAACACTGTTTGTATAAAAGTGCACGGCCACGTGATATTTCATAATGCGCCTGTGTGTCTAACGCGGCCTGATTATCAACTCAAGCGTTGCAGATCTATAACTGGAGTAACACATTTTAATGGCTTTTGCATAAGACCATCAGGAAAATGAAACCGATCCGATTGTGCAAAACATAAAAGCTAAATCCACCCCTGCCCCCGACTATTTGTGAAATTTCAGCACTTTTTAGTCAGAGATCCCAGTTTATTGTCGATCCTTCATGGCATAATTACACAAACCAAACAACCCCCCCCCGCCCGTGCTCTTTTTAAACAGCTGCTGTGTGTGAAGCAGGACTTCAGTGGGATGATGCCTTTCAGGCCCGGGAGGAGCAGTGCCGCCCGGCTAATTGAACTCCGGGGGCTCGGCTTCGTGGATGATTGTGGCTTTGATAACCTGAGAAAGGGGAAACTCATCGGCTCAGGCTGAAACTCAGGCTCCTTAAAAGCTACATTTCTGTGCAACTAAGGCGCAACGGCAAATATGTTTTTTGTATGGAAATGTATCTGCAACATTGAATATATGACCCGCAACATAAACGGCAAGTTGCAAACGTGCATTTCCTGCGGCCACGATGCTGATCGTGCTGTGGCACCAGGTGTCTCTTCTGCGGCGTGACGCACAGGTTCATCATGCAGGTCTCTCTAACCTTAAACGCCCTAAACTATTTTAACTTCAATAGCTTTGAGACGCTGGAGTCTGTCTGACAGTCCCGCGCATTATGCGCCCACCCATCCTCACCAAACCACTTCCCTGAATTATTGTTACATTTCATAAGAACACAATCCATCCAGCGCATTACCATCCCTATAAAAATGTAATCATGTTTGCACTAGGAGACGTTTAGGAGACGGGGCTGCAGGACGGAGCTCGGCCGGGGGACAGTTTATGTGGGTGTTTGTTTAACTCGTGTGCTGTTGCTTGACTTAATAAATGACCAGAGAACGTGCGGCTCTGATATGACTGTGTCAACAGTGAGGAATATTAATCTGTAATTTATGATTAGCATTAGCACACATACATTTTCAGCAACTGCAACAGTACTAATAATGGTCATGTGACTGTTTTATCATATTTTAAAATGATATAAAAAGGTATTACAACGTAGATCCTTCTCCTCCAGTCGTGTCTTGTGTATCTACCTTCTACATATCTGCCTGTCTTATACATGTATCTTTTATTTGATCATCCACTTGTTTTTGTTTGATTATATTCACCAGTCAAATAACCCTAAATACAATCTCTAAATATTATGTCAGCAGTTTGTATTTAAATGCTTTCCATAAATATATTCACTTGAATTCTTCACAGGGGGAGATTAACCACTCAAAATCCTTGATAATACACTAATGGTTTATTGATTTCAGAGGGAGTGGAGGCTCCTTACTTCTAACCAGTGACCTTTTTTATTTTGTAACAACAGATTTTATCCGCCGAGGCTGTCTACATAATTACACTCCTGTTAGCTGCAGAGTTAGTTGACTTTTATTGGAGATGGAGGTCTCGTTGTGAGCAGGTCTTTTCCTGTGACAGACTCTAATCCCGTGGCTCTTTGGCCTTCGTACTCTAATAATGGCAAATGAATAAAATAAATTATTAAAGTAGATTTAGCTGAATATGCAGCTGACTACAGCTTATGATACGCCGTTTAAACCCTCGCTTACACTCTTGCTCTTGTGTTTTCAACCATTGCTCTCAAATTTAGTTTGACACGGACCTGGTGTGCTTAGTGCTTTGCGAATATTAATGGAAACACTGAATCAACAGGAACAACAGGAAGAGCAGATTTCGACCGAGCGAGTGTTTCTGGGTACGCAGCAGAGGGCAGAGCGTGGCCGCACACCAGGCTCCGTGTCGGTGCCGCGCACGTCTTGGCGTTTACCTGCGTGTAAAGCGGCTCGTAGATGTCCACTCCGTTGTCCTTGCTCTGCTCGATGAGCATGCTCCCGCGTTTCCAGATGAATCGGGCGGGGGGGTTGGAGTTGACGGTGCAGCGCAGGAACACCGTCTTCTCCTGGTAGTAACTGCCGCGCACGTCACTAATGGTCTGGTGCACCGTCAGAACGGGCGTGTCAAGGTCTGCAACACACAGCCAAGGAACACAATCAAACAGATACTGCTGCTTGTGCACATTAGCAGCTTATTCATTCATGTCTCATTGAGGCGCGTGGAGAAACTCAGACAGGAACGATTCACAGAAGCACCAAACTCTGCAGAGGCCGTCCAGTTAAAAATAGCTCGTCGTTTGAATGATGTTGTCGGCTTTTCTGTGCAAAACATTGGTGGTGATTTGTGTGGCGAGCATGGGATTTGGTAACTGGGACACAACTGTAAATAAGGGCAAACAAGTGCCGTTTGTTGGCTGACTGGCCCACACACACACACACACACACACACACACACACACTGACCACAACCGTCCAAACTGCTGCCTATTTATCACAGCTTCTAACAAGCACAAATGTCCAAACAATCTGTGTGTTTGGCTGCTTCCTTTTCTAGCTCAGACTCTCTCTCTCTCACACACACACACACACACACACACACACACACACATTACATTTATGTGTTTTTACGCCCCCCCTCATTTCCCTGTGCATCTACTTCATGTCGTCTCCCTCCCTTTTTCTCCAGCTGCTGTCACGAGCTCGGAGGCTGCTCTCCCCTGGTTTCTGCCATCTCCCCAAAACTCACTGCCTCTTTCACTCTTCATCACCTTCCCTGCCTCCCTCTATCCCCTCCTCTTCGCTTCTTGCCTCCATCTCCCAGGGCGCACTCGTGTGTGTGTGTGTGTGTGTGTGTGACATCCTGATTCTTTGCAGCCTAATTGAAATGTTGCAGACTTCAAACATCATGGAAACAATTTCTACCAAAACCAGGATAAGGGTTTCATTTTACCTCTCCTTCTTTCTCAGCTCATTCGGGTTTTTCTTTCTGTGCGTGTCCCTCACTGCCTTCTAACGAAGCCAGCCCACCTCAGCTGCACACTTATCAAGAAGGCACAAGCTATAGGAAAGAGGTGACGTGGGAGCAGCTACTTTGCTCCTTGACACCAACAGACGTGACGGTAGCGAGGCCCATGTGACGAGGGAGAGGGGAGAGATTTGAGACAAACAATGTGTGGTTAAGGATGCTTGATTTTCGAGTGTGCTATTGAAAAGGGCACAGCTGTCACACAGGGGCCATGTCTCACACACACACACACACACACACACACACACGTCCACGCATGCACATGCTCCCACATTTAAACCCACATCAGTGCTTCACAGCTCTTTTGTGAAGGTTAGAGCTTGGGGACAGACCGGCACATAGCACACAAAGGGAACTCGAACCCGCTCAGGTGGCTCCAAACAAATCAGGTCTCGCACGGCAATAAACTTTCTTTTATCAACTAAAGGCTGAGTCACGGGGTCATGGAGGGACTTTTCAAATCATAGGATGCCATACAACACTCCTTGTTTAAGGCTACACAGAGCAGAGCGTCAGCCTTGCAGATCTGAAGAGCTGCACCTTCACATTTCGATGTATTTCTGCTCGTCATACTGTATGTGTTTGCCGTGTGCAGAAAAGCAGGTCGTGCTACTGTAAATACGCCGTAGCAGGACCAATGAAACCTTGAAATGACCTGCTTTGCAGCTTTGAGACTTGCTGAATGAGGTGATACACAATGTCACGCTTCTCAAGGCTCATTCATGCCTTTCACATACAGTACGTGTGTCCTCTGCGTTACTGCACGTGCGACTCTACGAGGGTCCAGGGAGGTTGTGCACGAGTCCACGGACTGTTGACACTTTGCTCTTTCTATTCACCCGAAGTGCACAATGGTTCCGTCCGTTAGACATTTTGCTTTAATTTGTTTCACTTTTGGTGACATACAAAAAATAAAAGCAGTTCATCTCGCCGTGGCCAAACTGTTCTGCACTGTGTCTTTATACGCATTTGTGTGAAGTGGGGAATTTTCACGTTAACCCCGTTAACGACAATGAACAACTCTACGACAGCTTTAACGATGCTGCAGTCATAAAGGCTGCATGTTTTGTGGCACGTGGAAGAAGAAAAGTTGCACCGTTGAGGAACATTTCAGTTATATGTTGGATATTAGCATTGTTGCTCATTATCATTTACGTTCATTCTCACCCTCTCTTCATTTTGGAAACAGAAAACCTAATTGTGCATCCCACAATGCAACACCTAGCCGGTGTCCTACTTCCTGGTAACAATCAATGCAATGGGGACATTGTAGAGATGAGAACATTACGTTTGCCTCAAATACTCAAACATTCAAACGTTAATAGTGACAGTTGTATTTATAACGGAGCTTACTGTGAATTACTTTACACAGTATATCATCTTTAACACGTTCAAAAAACATGTAATGCATAGTATCGTCATTATTTATGTGAAAAAAAAACTTTTTAAAAAAAAAACTTTTTTTTACAAACACATGGTTGAAAGAGCAAAATCTGAGCTTCACACGGTGTGTCAGACCTGCCTAATCTGCTTCCTCTAATGCACTGAAGTACTTTTGTCTAACTATTATTCGGGATGTTCACAGCGATTCGGTTATGTGCTCTGTGAAGTGCTCATGTGTTTCCGTTCCTTTCATCTCCCCGTGGACGTCCTCATTTATAAAGCGACAACCCACAGATTGGAACAAAAGGCTCAGCGGGAAAGCAGACAGAGAGGTACCACCAGTCTCTCTAAAAGCCTCTGCCAGCAACAGGCCTTCAAACCTGGGCAGCTATCAAAGATATCTGCCTCTCAGTTCTGCCACGTGCGCATGTGTGTGTGAAAGAGATCTGGCAAAAGAGCAAGCACCGCTGTATACAGTGTGTGTGTGTGTGTGTGTGTGTGTGTGTGTGTGTGTGTGTGTGTGGGTCCAGGATTGGCACATGGATTCTGTATGATTTTCACAGATCATTTGCAGCGCAGAGGGAATCCTACTGTAGCTGACTAATGCCCTAACAGTGCGTGTGTGTGTGCGTGTGTGTGTGTGTGTTACTCTCAGCATGAGCGACTGGGACTATCTGCTGTCATTCTGTCTGTTTCGTGACACTGTGGTTGAATGTGGAGAAAGTGGAAAGTGACAGATTGACACAGACACAAGCACATACAGACAGGTAGAGTCACAAAAGTGTAAACGGTCAAACTGCCGCCGCTCAGACGTCCCTACGGTCCCTAGAGTTAGGGGACGACGCACTACATACGGTGCCCGTGCGTGTGTAAATTAATACATTTAGGCTTTGGAAATTATGAATATTGCAGCTCTAATGATTGCATGTCCTAGAGTTTGCAGTGCGAAAAAGAGAAAACTAAATTGTCGTTTTGGAACACAAGCGCAGTCTGAGCTTGCTTAAAAAACACAAATGTGTCGTGGATAGAATGATGACAATCCTTTTTTTTTTTAACATGACAATTGTGTTGTTCGGGCCTTCATAATCCCAACTCCCAGGGCGAGTCTAACTTTACTCACTCTGGTCTCTTAAGTAAATAGAGACACGAGATAAAACTGCAAGTGTACAGAAATACAATATGAAACTTTAATGAAGCTTCTGATTTCCCCAAAGTCCTGCCTTTGCACACAGCTTAGATCAATTGCACTGCACTGCTTTTGTTAGCCGGAGCTTTTAATGTACATCTACGCTTTTGAATTTCAAGCTGCACCGGGGGGTCTGGGCTTGTTTTCTGCTTAGACGCCACACAGCAGATCTGACAATAAAACACATTGTACTGTGCTTCTCCCGCAGAGTGTTGTCTTTAGCTTGGACGCAGGCATTCAGATAAAGCTTAAAGCCGCTTTTCTTTATTAAGTCGGTGCTACAGTATGTGACCACTGCTCTCTAGTGCCCAGTGACGGGGAACCGGCAGATGTAATCGCTTCTGAATGACTCTCTTCCTCTGTTTCTGCATAAATGGAACCTGAAATGTGATCAGGGTTTCACATCCTGAAACTAGATAAAGGACAACGATTTGCTCTTGACCCATGTGATGCTGGTTGTCTTCAGACCATTAAAGGTCTGATCTCTACACAGAGATTGGTCAGATTCGATGGTGATGCAGTTTAGAAAGCCACCAATGACCTTCTATGGAAATAAAACGCAGCCTCCAACACGAGAGAAGCAGGGCAGCGCTCACAACACAGTGCACAAAAACACAAATTCAACACAGCGAGATTCAAGCCAAAGATTAAAGCCAAGACTCCGACTTTCATCACGTCTCCGGCCTGAACCGTTCTCTGCTATGACAACATGTGTGTTTAAGGTCACTGTCTCGCTGTTGAACATCACTTCACAGATGGACAGTCTGGCATTTCGCGGCGGAATTCCAGCAGAGTTTGCTCGCACAACTCCATAGCTGCACCAGTGACGACAAGCCGTCGTGGTCCAGAGGCAGCGAAGAGGGGCCCAGATCGCGGAGCTGCCGCCACCGTGTTTCACAGATGGGAGGCAGTTCTTATGCTGGAATGCAGAGTTTGGTCGTAGCCAAGCAAAAACCATTCAAGCCAAAATGTTCTACTTTGGTTTCACCCGTCCACAGAACATTCTTCCAACAACCATCTGGCTTATCCGCATGGCACTGAGCAGACCGGCAGCAGCAGTCTACGTTTTTAGAGAGTTGTGGTTTTCTACTTGCCACGCACACCCTCGTTATTCAGCGTTCTCCTGATTGTGGCTCCTTAATGACTTAAAGACAGATATTAGCGTCTGCACTGGGCTTCCGTGTGTTCAGTGGATTATTAAACACCAACCGCTTCCACAACCTGATGTCCACTGAGGTCCGAACTCTTCTTTTTGTCACCATTTCCAGCCTGGTGAGCTTTTCTACCGTGGTGTTCGGAAGTCCAGCCATGACACTTCTACAAATCAGACTGTGGCGAAAACCCAAATGCTGCCTCTTTAAATTACGATTAGATCCTCCGCCATAACACCGTAACTTGTTTGTTTTTTTAACTTCTGTTATCTGGCTTTTGGCTTTGCATAAAAACCTGATCATATTTTAGGTTGTGTGTTCATGCAGAAACAGAGAAAATCCAAGAGTGCCACTGCTTGTGCCTCCTGCAGCACACGTCCTTGCACGTTTGTTCTGGATGATATCATGTTGAAAAAGTTGATGATTTTGGTTCATTAAGGGGCAGATTTGTCTTTTAATTAAAAGTAACAAATCCTGCTTCAGTCGGGTCAATTATACAACAAATGTGAGGTTAAAATGTTTTGACTATGTTATTTATTTAGTCAGACTGAGCCAATATTTAGTTTAGTTCAAAAATTGGCACCATGAACTTACACAAGTAGCATTTGTGCAAATACTTATTTTCCGTCTGAATAAAAATAATAGAGTAATAATGCCAAATCAAAAAAACTCTGCTTTCAAATCAACAAGGTCAGAGTTAGAGAGTTCACCTTCAGCTTCCTGAATCCCCCGAAAATGGGAAACTTCACCGTCTATACAAGCTGAGTCTTTATCTGCTGCCATTTTAGCAGTTTAACATTTTTCTAATTGGAAACACCTCAGTTCAAATCAATTAAATGTTACTTCATTTGAATTGTGTTGATAAAGAGAATAACTAAAGTGACAAAGCACAGAGACTTGACGACTGATACAAATTAATGCAAGAGACACAATTGAACATTGTGTTTCATTTAGTCTTCATCAGTCACCCGAAATGTGTTAGAGCAGCTGCCTGTTATTAAAATTCTCTTATCGTTACATAGAAAAACACTGTCAAGTATTTTACTTCTATTTGCCCTGAATAATATCAGGCCCCAGCTCATCTCAATTATATTTTGAAAGGAAGGCAGGAAACCCTCAGCAGTCTGTGCCCGGAGGTTCAGACAGAGTGAAGCTCTGGTCAGGATTTCCCATTACGTTTATCAGAACAAATGCTTTTACACTCATTTCATATCGGTTGAGTTAGATCTTTGAAATTACAATCAAACTTTAACATCTAATAATTATTGTTTTAATTCTAAAACATGTAATGAAACCGGCGGTGAGAATGCAATTAAATCGCTCAACGCCATCGCGATCACACCTACAAATAATTCCAAAAACGACCTGAGTGATGGTGGCAGTGAAGATTTGCTCAGAGCCAATTCATCCCGGCGTTTATGACCAAACGTGCTTCTCTGCACCATCTGACCTCTGCGGTGAGCTTTCCCCTGCAGGAGGACACCCAGGACTCCAAATCCTCTTTGATTTCCAATAACATGTCCTGTACTCTAACAGCACTCCAGGGTTAGACGGCCATTAGGAGACCAAAGAGAAGATGACAGCTTAAATTGAGTGTGAGTGTGTGACGAGTGGTGGACAGATGTGTGTGTAGTTGCTTGAGCTACAGTAGCTATTATGTACCTGTAATATTCACATTAAACTGAACTGTAAGCACTGTGAAATCAGATCGCTGCACATCAATTGGCTAATTCATGAAGACTTTAAGACAGATAAGGGGGGACGGGGGGTGGCGAGACAGGATCAATGCTGGACAGATGTGATTAAGAGCATTTGCCTATTCACCACAGAACGAGAGCGAGTCACTTCAGCACAACTCAGATTGATCATCGTTCGTCTGCAGCTCGGCGGTCATAAACCAAACCCCCGAAAGTTCAACGCGTGCGACTGATTTGACAGTTGCCGCAGAATCCGCACGTCCTTAAGGTTCAGTAGGGGATGGGTGGGCCACAGTTTGCTTCCCACTTTAGACTGAAAGATGTTTTC
Organism: Channa striata; assembly: GCA_033026295.1. Classification (NCBI taxonomy): domain Eukaryota; kingdom Metazoa; phylum Chordata; class Actinopteri; order Anabantiformes; family Channidae; genus Channa; species Channa striata. Next base: position 26,910,324 of record CM065171.1, read on the forward strand.
TACTTCAGTTTTCATCATTTGGTGCTTTGTTCACACTGCTGATGACAAATCTCACTGTCAACGAAAACCTGCTCTGCAAACTCTGCTGTTTGAGACCACGTCAAAAGCAACAGGAAAAGTTTACGAAAGCTCAACTTTATACAAATGTGCTGAGATGGAGTTGGACAGCCGGGTGTGAGCCAAACGGGACTCTCCCGACTCCAGAGCAAATAGAAACGAGTGGGTTTACATCCGACATGAACGAGTTTTAAACAAACCTGAGGGAAAGGCTGATTCATGCCTCAGTTTCCCGATTATTTACGTGCATTTAACGTATGTTATGTAACAGCAGAAAACAGGAATTGGTGGTAAAATCTAATTTCACACATACATATATACCACTCCATATCTTTGAAGTATGAACCGATGTCACATGCAGCCAAATATTCTTACTACTGTCAAATCACAGCCTGTATGATAAATAAAATGAAAAAAAAAAACATTAATTTACTGCAGTTGTACTAAACTCCACTTTTCTAACATGCGAAACAAAAGCTTTGGTTATATAGGTTCAGTTGCCATGGCAGCAAGAGATGCAGCAACCTCTTGTAGACCAATTACTCAGTGCCTTTGTCATTTTACGTGTCTTCAACTGTAAACTCAGAATATGCAGCAAAGCTGCTGCTGCCGCCGCCGCCAGGATCTTCAGAAGCCTGGTGAAGTGAGAACGATGGATTTAAGCAGTGCAAAATAATGATCTGTCGCACATTTGTTTCCATTTCCGTGTTCAGCGGGATGGGTGGACTGCGGTTGTGTCCAAACACTGTTTTCCAGCATTCATACATGCGATGGACATTTCAACGTGATGAAGGCACCAAAAATCTGCAGTCTAAACATATTTAATCTGCAGCTGTGAGCAGGCATCGCACCGACTATAGACAAAAACACGACATCATCTCTGTGTCAAAGTCGCACATGCACAAATTAAAAACCCGTTCTTACAGGCTCTCACACACACACACACACACACGCCAACATTATGATGAACGTGTGTGTTCACGCAGCCACGTGCACAGGGAGAAGAGCCTGTGCGTAGACAGAGGCACGAACAGACTCGCTGTTTGATGGAGCTTTGCGCCTCGTCAGTTATTCGGCATCCTGCTCACAGACGTCGCCCTAAAGACGACATGAAACATGTGCGGGGCCTGAATTTGGAAATAATGAGAACATCGCCTGTGTTTAAAGCGCGATCAGAAGTAACAATTGATTCAAGCTGATTTTCCCTGCTGTGTATTTTTTGGTACTAAAAATATCACTTTTTTTCATACGTCTCCTTTCATTAATGCCTCAGTCTTTAGCCTGTGACGACACATGGTCTGGAACAAGAAAAACTACGAAAAAAAATGATGAGACATTGCAAATAATAATATGTTTACATACAATCAGGGGAATTTGGAGCATTGCTTAAAAACCTTGAGTGTGAGAAAAGACAACATGGATTCCAGACGAGACATTTTATATAGAGGAAGGGGCGCAAGTGGCGAAAGTTGGGTATGAAATCATAAAAGAGGAAGCAGAGTAAGAAGAGGTGCAGGAAACAGACAGAGGTGGTGACGTTACAGGTAAAGACACCGAGAAATAAAACACAAAGAGGACGAAACAGGGAAAGAAATTAACAGAAGAAATACACTAGCTAAATAAATGAAAACCATCTTGGATATGATACTTTATGGAAACATTCCTCACAATCTCCCAGAAGTTAGCAGTGGTTAAATCCCAGTGCTGGCGTGAAAGAGGCTTTAGTTTCCTTCTTTCCATTTTCCAGTTTGTGTAGAAATTGTGTAAAAATGTTCTGAGCTGGTCACGTTTTTCACGCCGTTTGAAAGGTTAACTTTTAAAAACTGTCAAGAAAGTCTTTAGGAAATTAGGCGCGTGTGGCAAAAGTACAAGCATGGTACAACTACGTGTGTAAAAAAAAAAAAAAACTCAGATACCAGAAAACTGTAACTGTGTAACTTCCCATGTCTGAATATTAGACTTGGGCCTAATATAACAACATACAGTTGTTACAACATACAAGTTGTTTAAAACTAAGCAGAAACTGACTGAAAATGAGTTTTAAGAACATTTACTGTACGTCATGTGAGCTTGTTTTCCACGTCCCGGCACACTTCCTGTATTTGGCACAAAGTCATTTTTTGCTTCTCCGTGAAGCTACTGCGAAACCTGACGAGCCCACGACTCCTCGCTGTTGGCTTTTCTGCTAATTACAAAGCGCGGCGCGTTAAGATGAATTACACAGCGCGTCTTCACCCAATCTCACACTCGTGAATGGGGGGTGTTTTCGTTGAGCCAGCGCGTTATGTACGAGCCTTAATTATGCTTTTGTCAGCAAAGAGCCTGGGAAATGGTATTAAACATTCATGATGGTGTGACTCTATTATTTTAGGCCATAAAAAGACTAATTTGGGCACGGTTATTTACTGTGAGTGTGACAGTGTTGCTGCCGTGGTGACAGCAAAGAGGGTGTAAAGGGATGAAGAGGCATAGTTTTCTCTGGGTTAAAGTAACGCACACAGAATCTTACACAAAGGCAGTTATGCAATAACACACACACATTTATGCACTACTTACCAACACAAATACACACACACAAACTCCTCAGGGGCAGAATAACACATGAATCTCTGTTCCCTCGCTGCAGGGCGAAAAACAACAAAGTCCTTCCGTGTCCCTGCAAATGTCTTGTGACGTTGTCCATAGGGAGCACAGAGAACATACGGTCATACGGACGCCGCCTGCAGGTCATGGTGGGATCCACGCATCGCTGCGCGGACACTGAGGAGGGTTAAGGAAAGGAGGAGCTGCCCGTTGAAGGCGGCGAAGGAAGCTCGCACCATCGCTCACACTTGTGTCAGTGTGCACGTGTGCACCGTCACCAACACACACACCCACAGCTCTCTACGATTGTGTCACTGCACACGTGCGACCTGTCGGTTCCTGCGTGCAAAGCCCAGCCCCGGCACGGCCTCGGCACGCTGTGCTGTACCTTTAATTAGTTTTGTGGCACGCTGGGTAACACGCACCGCAGCAATACAGGGTGTGGAAACGCATATAGACACAGACACAGGAAGTAATACAGGCTGTTCGTGCTCTTAAAAATATGAAATTGCTCGTGTTTTATTGTGTTGTGCTGCGGGACAAACGCTGCACTCAGAGGCGATCTACACAGAGCCTTTATTAAAACAACTCGGGCCACTTCTGTGGATTCCTGCTCAGACACTAAAGTGGTATTCTGGCACAACTTCACTTTCATTGTCTCCTGGTTAATGGGAGACTGTGCACAAATAAATAAATAAGAGCGGCGAGACTCCCAAGGTAACAACAGGCCTGAAAACAAAGAAAGTGGCGTCGCAAGGCTCAGCAAGAAGCTGAGAAAGTTTGCGAGGAGACGATTCAGACGGCGTAGGACTTTATCCCGCTCCGAGGTAAGACATGCAGCGCTAAAAGCATCGCGTCGCACGAAACAACATCGCAGCAGAAGCGCAGAAGATAAATGTTTTACCAGAACATCATAAGTCATTTCTATACACACACAAAAACGTTGTGTGCCAGACACAAAATTCGACTAATGGCTCCTGATAATTGCGGACACAGATATTATGATGCTGGCTAATTAATGTAGATGTTACAGGTACAATGACGTACGTCCGATCCCTGTTCGCTATCTCAGCCATTAAACAGCGTCTTTTAAATCTCCGTCACTCTGTCCCACTGCAGCTTTAGCTGTGAATTAGCTGCAGTAGCCGCACAGAAGTAGAAACTTCCTGTCTGCGTTACCCAGCATCTTCCTGATTTTTTTGACAATAATTCACATCCGTATATGCATTTATTTTCCATTACTATTATTGGAAATTATAATTTTGTATTTTGAAGACAGCGTGAGCATCATCAGTAACGATGTGTTTATCGGGACAGACGCCACGACTGTGGCGGGAAGTAAGACGAGACAAAAGGAGCGATGGTCACGTTTGTTGCTCGTCATCCAATCAGAATGCAGAATGATCTAAAGGTTGTTAAATTTTTCCATCACTGCGTCTCCACTGATGCTTTAGAAAAAAGTTGTAAAAACACGTCCGTACCATCTATACATATTAAGCCCTTTTTTATTTTTCATTTCATAAAACAATTAATTAACCAACCGTTTATATGTTAGTATATTCCAGTAATTAATATTATTTATATATATATAAATATTATAATTTTACGTCTATTACATCCTGTGTCGCCCCTCCCCTTTTGTAAATATCTGTAATTTGTTAGCTCGTTAAGACCCACAATGAGGGAATTCCCTGATATATTTTTCATCACGTCAATAAAAGGTCAAAGGTTTATTAACGGATTCCTAAAAGACGCCCTCAGGCGTCACACACACAAAGCACCTGCTGACACACTAAACAGCTACAGCTGAACACGTGAACTGTCCACTTTTGAGCAAAGCCTTGTTAACTCTATGAATCATAACTTACAGAAAAAGCTGCTGTGTTTTATGCTGCTTGAAACGCTGGAACATACAGTAAAGGCGGTTTCAGGGAAAAACGCTGAGGCGATGTGAATAATCCACTGTCCCCTCATGAATCATAAGTGGGCTCTTCTCAGAGACCAGATATTAGTATAAATGCCTCCGTGTGTATTTTGAATAATAAGAGCAACACGTCTTTACGACACTCTAAAGGTCAAAGGTTCCTTCCTAAATGACACACTGCATACAAACAGATGATGAGCCGTATATTAAATATGTATATTTAGGTACACTAGCTGTATGCAGACACTCATCTGGGGTGGGACAGTCTGAGAAGACCTCGGACTGAAAGCACATGTCTGACTCCCTCAAACTCTCCCACGGAGGATCCACTGTGGAACAAAAAGCAGCTTTTCAGACCACCGGCAGTCCTCCAAGTGTTATTTTGGAAAGTGCCCCCAGCGAAACTCTTCACACAGCTTATTAGGCGACGCTCTGAGAGAGAAAAAGCTCACCTGCCGGTGGCTGGGGTGGCTTTTATATATATAGTGGTTATTCTCCAGACTGATTTGTGTGGCTCACCGGCAGCAGCAGCTCTCGGAAAGTGCTGAGCCAGCTCGGTCTTAACGAAATTTAACACCCTGGGTTTTTGTAGTGCACCCACCGGACACAGATTTCAAACCTTTTGTTGTTGTTGTTGTTGTTGTTTTTTTTCCTTTTCCTTGTTTATTTTCTACTTCCTGTTGTTTCTGCTCTTCCATATTTCTCCCCCAGACAATAATCTCCACACCTGTTTTGAACAGATTTGGGTTTAGGAAGTAAAACTGCTTAGCGTATTGTTCACTTGTTATGTTTCACTTTGACTGAGGTGAAATACTTTGAAATGATTTTCTGCTTATTGTTCACTGTAAGGACAAATGTGTGTTTTTTTTTCAACAAATGTTTAATTACTCTCATACTATAATATGAGTTCATTATAATAAAAGAAAATGAGTCACTTAGTATAAAAGCGAACATCTTAGACCTTCTAATAAATACTATGCACTGTACAGTGTATGTTTAATCATAAAAACATGTTGGCACGTTAATCTGCAATAAGAATCATCAGTGAGTAGCGTTTGCACAGCCAGTGTCCTTCCTGCTCTTTCATCCGCCGACACTACACACTGATCAACAATCCAATTCAATCCAGCAGCTCTGCCATGAATTCTACTTTTACAGGCTCATAATTTCTCAGTTTTTAGCTCGAAACTGTCAGAAAGGTGATAATTCTGGTCTCTGTTTATTACTGAGGTCAAAGTGGGCGGTGGAGTCGTGCTGGCGTGCGTTAGAAGACGAGGAGGTCCTAATGTTTTGGCTGCCTCATTCATTTTAAATAGGGTTTCTAAAGTAACCCTATTGTCTAAAGTAATCTGTAGACAACTAATTTGTCTGAAGTTTGGCTTCCTCAGGCGGTGATGATGATAATTTAGCCCGTTTTCTTCCGACCTCTCGGCTCTTTACTTACATCTGTAGTAGATTTTGCACGAAGGCCGACAGAGTCGCAGCTCTTCTCATACCTGCACCTCTTTGTTCCTGTAATATTTTGCTACATTTTTCTAATCTTGATCCTTTCTATGTTTCATGGCCATCTAATCCTCTAGTCTTTGCCCCTGTGTCTCCATCCTCATCCAATTTCAATTTTTCTATCTGCTGATACACAGGCTGTGAGCCTGCCCCGAGGCACCTCCCATGCTTTATAACACTGCCTTCATTACCCAGCCCGCTGCAGCTGGCCATAAATGAAAAACTGGAGATGTGGGAGGAGGGATGGGGAGGACAAAGGTAAAGGAAGAGTATAGAAAAGGAGAGGAAAGGGTCAAAATGCAGCGACTTGTGAGAGAGATAGTGAGGATAGAGGAGGAGGGTAAGAGGTGGAGAGTGAGCAGGAGGTGCAGATAGACTGAGGAAGGAGCAAAGACATAAAATGTAAGTTGGAAGTTATTGGAGACTGGCTGGATGAAAAATGCCACGGCCATAAAATAATATTAGAATTGGTCTGGCCTTATGGCGTTGATGAATACAGATGCTGCCCAGAGGGGTCTTTGGCGGAGGGGGGAGCTGGCTAATTTGAACAGGCATCCCACCTGTGAGGGCAGTAAAAAATATTAAAGGAATCCAAGAATTGAAATGAAAGGTTCACTGTCACTTGTTCAGTTTATAACCTCAGGTTTGCAGCTCAGGTGTCATATAGAAGGCGCGCTCACTGAAGGGAGCGGCAGAGGAGCCGGCCATGCGTGCAGGATCTATCATTAATATCCCTAAATTGAAGTACAAACTGGAGCAGAAATGTGCCCGCTGAAGCTTCAAACAAATATTATGCATGACGAGAATCAAACCCTCCTCTCAACCCCTGCACGCTCGAATTAGAGCATCTTTTACCCCCGTCGCCCAAACGCATCGTCAGTAACTGGCCGGCCAATTGATGACAGCTGAGCGAAATCTGATCGGCAGCATCGATCGGAGGGAATTGAAAAGACGCCCGAGTGTCTTAATTACTGCCACGTCAGGATTGTGCCATTATATCACATTTAAATGAGGTTTAGGGAACGCAGTCAGCCAACTCTAAGGTCAATATGGATCACGCCGGGAGTTAGAGCCATCGATAGGCAGCCACGTGCAACTGTAACGAACTCCTCCTCGTTGTATCCCACCACATGTTCCCATTCCTGCGTCACAAACAAACTGAATATTTCTGTCCTGCACCAAATGTCCATGTTGCAAAAGCGCTACGCCCCCTACACATCCGGATCCTCGACATCCACTAAATGTTGCCATTCTGACGCTTCTTTGATGATTGGCTGCCTCTCTCTCTTACGACGACAGCGCCACAGGAAGGAGCCACTTGATTTATGCTTCATTCCAGCGTTGTGGTTATTTTCCCTGGGAAAAATATCAGCGAGTGCTTTGAGAGCCGGTGGTAAGGTCAAGAACGTTTCAAGCTTACGCCACACTGAATAACCTTCATGGAGAAGAAACAGTCAATAAATAAGGGACGGAAAAACAAAAAGGGGAGGGAGGGAAAGAGAGAGAGGCATTTTAGATAAAGCCGACCAAACGATGGGGGACAAGTGGAGTGGTCTTATCTCCTCACGGTCTGCAGGACAGCTTAAAGCCAGACCATACTTCACACTGGGCGTGTGTGTGCGCCGCGGTGGTCCCGCTACTAAAAGCTTCAATTCTCCTTGGATGGCTCCATTCAGTTGTCGAGTATGTGGAGACATTTTTCAAAGCCATCACTAACAAAATAAATGTTCGATTCTGAATCTCGCCGTCTTTTCTTCCTCGTCTAAGCAGCGGATCGGATACATTTCGACGCGGCTATTTCTGCAGGGATCTCTCGTCTTCATAGATTCTTTTATATCCGTCTTCATCTCCCTCCGGTGGATGTGTCTCTATCAATGTCTGAAAGTCAGCCTTTCTGATCAGTCAAACACCGTTTTCTTATCTTGTCTCCACCCAGCAAAATGATATAAAAGCCTGACCTTACTTGACTATGTATGAGGCCCTAAAACACACACGCACACACACGCACACACACACACACACGCACACACACACACACACACACTGCGTGGCCACTTTTACTGGGTAATTTTGCAGCATCACATGGCCCACATAGTTTTTTTTGTTTTTATTGTCTTTGCCTCGCTGAGTTTATCTGATACAATTAACACACGGTATTAGGAGTATCACTCTTGCAACAATTGAAAATATGTAGATTGCTGATTGTAGCCGCTTATTCTGATGTTTGGACTCGTATTCCATTGTTGGAGGGAATGTGCCATAGACTTGCGGCACTTCAAAGATGAATCTATCTGAACTGCCTTTTTTAAGATCTATTTGCAAATACAAAATGTGAACATTTCCATCCAAAAGTCCTCAAACTGAGCTTCTCTCTGTGAATTGTAGGGACTTCTCTAACCGCTCGTGTCATGTTATTTTGCTATAGGGTCAAAACCTGTTTTGTGCCGAACTACTAGACACCAACTACGCAAGTGCCATCACCCTAGCTCACGATTCATTTTGTCGAAGGGCCATAGTAAAATTGGGGCTTCTTATAAGGAAATAATTTGACATTAGAAATAACAATAACCTACATAAGTACAGCTGTTTTGGCTCTGTACTGTACAGCTGGAAGAGGAGCCGGCCATGCATGCAGGATCTATCATTAATATCCCTAAATTGAAGTACAAACTGGAGCAGAAATGTGCCCGCTAGAAGCTGCTAGAAGCTTGCTTGCCCATTTTGTCAAGTTAAACCCTCCTGAGACATATAGAGCTTTAAGGTGTGAATAAAGGGCAGCAGCTTCAGTTACACTGCTGACAGATTTCAGACAGTCATCTATGTAAAAACTAAGCACTGTATCTACAGTGCTTAAGTGACGAGTGACACGTTTTTGACAGGTTGTTTCTGTTATCTTCTGCAGTTTTTCTTCACATAACTGGTGGATGATGCGGCCCCAAACAGGTGTACAGTCAATTTGTATCCCACCAAGTCCTGTTCTGTGCCTCCATTAGGCCACCACAGGAAACGCAAAAGATCCGTGTCTTCATTAGGAACTCCAACCTGGTGATACATTTCTTCTATGTCTGCCATTAAAGCTATCTGCTCATGTCCCTAAGAGGGAATTAGCAAGATCAGGACCCTGTAACAGCTCAGTGTTTAAGGAGGTTCCTTTAAAACTGGCAGCACAGTCAAAGACAACTTTTAACTTTTTCTTTTAAAGATGGTAGACCTCATTATGTGGGATGTCCCAAACTTTTCCCTCTTTTTGGATCAGTTCTTTGTCTATTATCCCACTTATGAAAGCAATGTACTCTTCATGAAATCCTGGATTCTTGCAAACTTTTCTTTTAAAAGTGAGAGCTCTTTGTATTGTTGCATTTCTCTTAGGGAGTCCAACATAATAATGATTTGATTTTTTGATAAGATATGATATGATGATAACAGTTTTTTACGGAATCCATGAACTGTATATTGTCCATTGACATCACCAGCTTTTCCTGACTAACTGACTAACTTTTCCATATTACCAACAGAAACTGCAAACTTCACGTGTGCAGTACTTGCTGTGACACTGTCTGGATGTTTTCTCAGTGGACCATTTCCGACCCACCCAAGTGCAGTTCTTACTGCATATGGTCAATTGTCTTTGCTGTTTATCACCTGCCAGGGTTCTAATGCCTTGTGAGCACTGGCCCCGATGAGAGGTCTCATGTCAGCATTGATGATGATGGGCAACTAGACTTCACTGAGATAAGACCACATTTCTATGTCATTTTGAACTCGGACATGCTGGATTGCTCACTTTCAAGTGGAGAAGCCCTGACATCAACAACTACTTCCTTTCTTTGTTTCTGTTTTTATTTTTCGGAATACCTTCCTTTTTTTCTTTTCAGCTGCAGAACTGTCCAGCAAGTCACCAAAAAGTGGATCCGAGGTGACTTTTACTACTTTTACTAATCTCACCCGATCCGCAAAGTTGGCTCTGCTACCTCCGGTTTCTTGGACTTCGAATGCAAAGGCTCTCCACTTCTCTGCGTTTAGTGTTTTTCCAACTTCAGCTTTAATTTGGCCATTTGTATGCCTTTTCCATTAAGGCTGATGCAATTTTCCGTTCATTTCCATACCTATCTTGAAGCAATCTCATGGCTTCTCTGTATCCACAATCTGCAGTCATGTGTTGGCAGCTTCTTACTAAATCCCTTGGTTCTCCTTTAGTATATTGCTCCAAAAAGTACAATTTGTCCACGTTGTAGTCTGCTCTGGACTCCATAACATGCTGAAAGGCTTTTACAAATGACCGAAACTCAAAAGGATGTCCATGGAACAAAGGTACGTCCCTTAGTGGCAGTAGAGACAAGTGCTGACTCTTCACAAGTAACTCTGTGATACCCGCTTGTTGTTTGATCACCCTGTATAATTGTCCTTTGTCGGTCAGATGGCGTGATGGCTCTGTGGCAGTTACTGGGATGAACTTATAGGATTCATGCACTTTAGGCTTGGCACCACACACGTCTACTTTGTATGAAGCCTCTCTACCACGCTTTATTGTAGGACTGTGCTCCCGGTCACCTTTGCATTTATATTGTCAACTTACTGCATCGTTTGTATGGCATAAGCACCTTGTTGTTGAATTGATTCATAGACTTCACAGTCCTTTCCTTTTGCATGAGAGACAGCCAGTGATTTTTCTTTGTTCAATGGTCTTTAAGTTTGCATAATTTTCCATTAATTTTTACATACGGTTTGATTTTGCAGTCAACTGTCTTAGTTTGCCTCTTCCCCACACCGATAATAGAACTTTGTATTTCTCAATGCAAACCTACATGCAAACATAAAACTTAGGAAGGCTAAAAAAGTTGTCCTATCTCCACAAAAGCTTAATCATATTACACAATTGAATTAAATGTTAATTATTCTTGCAGACTGTTGCACAGATTATTAAAGGACACCTTCACTGATATTAAATGTGCTTCTTTTGGTTCTACTTTGAGAAATCAAGACCTTTGAACATCTGACCTCTGGAAAAGCAGGACGAGACACTCCATAGTGTGAGCATAAAGTATCATCTGCCTCTAGCTGAAAAACACCTCCAGATGACCACTTGGATGACAGCACACAGTTAAGATTATGTCATCTTGTTGCTCACGCTATGGAGTGTCTCGTCCTGCTTTTCCAGAGCCCCCACAGATGACATCATCTGAACAATCCTAATGATGGTGTTTTTTAGCTAGAAGCAGGAGCTGTCCGCTGTCTCCGAGCTGTTTATCTGAGGTTCATAGCTACTGGTCCTGCCGACCTGGCCAATGTCTCGTTGTTGCTTTTCTCGCTCGTCTCTTTTCTCTCTGCATTTCCTCTCCGCCCAACGGGTCAAGGCAGACGGCCGCCCACCCTGAGCCTGGTTCTGCTTGAGGTTTTTTCCCTCAAAGGGAGTTTTTCCTCTCCACTGTTGCCTATAGTTGCTCTACATAAATAAAGTTAAATTAAATTGTATTGAATTCAATTGAATTCAATTGATCTGTACCTTTATTTTTATCAACCACAGCTTCTGTTTAACAAAGCCTCCAAACAGTTCTGCTCTTAAAAGAGCTAACTGCGATGTAGTACCTCAGTGTGGAGGGGCGGGGGGGGGGCACAGGCGACCCCAAACTGTCACGGAAACCCATGTCACATATTATCAGTGACTCACCACACTCACCCACCAGGAACCTGGGGTGAGGAAACTGTAGGGGGATTACAATGGGAGTGTGTGCACGCATGAATACTGTACATACACAGCTCCTTGAACTCATTCTATCAAAAGCTCGTGCTTTTACACCTTCTAAACATGTAAGTACACACACACACAGGCAACATTAGGTCAACCACATACTGTACTCACAACAACCGTTCTTGCTTTGAACTGGAAGAGCACAGTCCCCGGAGGACGTGTTCGTCACACAGACAGGTGCATTTTGATTCATTCGTAGGCCTGCACCGTAATGATGGGGACATTTTACCCTTTACTCAGCAGCGCTTCAGACAAATGAGGAGCCTCTGCAGGAACACTGAATGTCAGAAGATGCAAAATGGCAAATTTTGCTTCACGTGTCTCTGAGGTGATTGCGTGTATTAACCGGCCATCGCTTAAAAGAAAATACCACAATGCATTTCGGGCGCTGTCGCCTCTAAGATATGTGACGGTGGAAACTTGCTTTTAGGATCATGGCTCATTTAAGCAGATATGTGTGGTGTTTACTGAGGCGTAAAGCAAGAAAATCCTGCAGAGATTTCACTGTCTGTGATTACGGCTTCTTAAGCGCTATTAGGAGAAGCTGTTAGAGCAATCGAAGTGATAGCTACTGTAAAATGTGGATCGGTAAGATTTTGCTGTGTCGAAGCCCTCACAGACAACTAGATGGTGCCTGAAATTTGGATAAATTAGGCTTCATTGTGACAGCGTAATTGTAACATGTCATATTAAGCATATGCCTTGGAAGTAATCACAGGCTGATTGTGGTTTGTGCTCATCACCTCCATCTGCTCATCCATCTGTCTTGAGAAATGCAGCTGATTTGCAAGCAAACTATGAAACTTCTCAAGTTGCACTAATTGGCGACATTTGATCAGGCTGCGGTAAAATGACCTAATTAATGCTGTGATATAATGAAAGTCGAATCCCCCAGTTTGATTCGTCCCATTGGCCAAATTCACATATACTTTACCGGTGCTACTGTCCCTCTTTATAGTCCCTCTCGGCTCTTTGATACTGCGCTGCAACATTACACACACTCGCTGTAGAATAAGGGATGTCTTAAAGTTCAGAGCAGAGACAGATGTGACCAGAGGTTTCAAGGAAACACCTGTAGACCTGTTGGTAACACATAACAGCAATGTACTTAGAATTCGGACTTACAGGTTAAAGAGCTCACAGGATAATGTTAGGAAGGGCAGTGAACACCAGCAACAAGAAAGAACTGCTGTGTCAAACAACTTGAACCAGTTTTTGTTCCCCAGCTTTGTCTCAGTCGGTCTCTCTGGACTGTCTTTCCACTGAAAGACTCCCAGTTCTACCTGTCCTCTCTTTCTGTTCACCAGACCTTCCAGACCCACCCTTACCACCTTACCACATTCTTCAAGGTCTAAAAACATCAGTTGTCTTTCACATTCTTCATGCCAACGCCTACTCCAACCCGTTCTCATCTCACAGCATCAGATAAGGTCGGTTCCTAAGGCGTCAAACTGCGTCCCCTCTTTACACGGCCTTTGCCATATCACTTACTGTGAAACTATTTGACCATTTGATGCAGTGGAAACAACTTTATATACACGCAAAAATTGTGTTGGGAAAAATTGTGTTGGGGAAGGGAAAACCACTTCAGGGAAAGTTAAAACAAAAAGCTACAAACAGTGACGGTGGCACAAATGTACTTCATTACTATATTAACTACGTGGTCCCTGCGTGTTGCAATTATTACAGTGCAGAATGCCTCGCACTAGAGTCGAACCCTGGAAGATTGCCGTGCACCATCCACAACCCCGTCCACCGCTTTTTCACTTTGCATATCTCGTTGACTTAGTCATTGTATTGAAGCGTCGTTAGTTTCCACTTTACTACATTCATCGATCACTGAATGCAAACGGGTACCCTAAGCATCGGGATGCAATGCCGTAGTCTCTGGTTTTTGTTACCTTTAACCAGTCGCACATCCCAGCTGCCTGCCTGTTAACTTTGTAATCAACAAACTTTCTTACACTGCCACTTTTTTGCAGCCACCTGCTTGGAAGTCTGCATCTGGGTCTTCCATACTGGTTCTCTGAGGCTCAGCTTTGACAGCAGGTGCTGCAAACTGCAAGGCACACGAATGAAAGCAAAGACGACGTGTTTGTCAAAACACTGTTACCTTGTGTGATGATTTTACTTTAAGAGTCGATTCCAGCTGTTCACCTTAATATTGTTGATGGGAGCTGGTGTCACCATTAAGACTTTGTGTCGCACGGTTTATTGTGGAAGCGGTACACAGCTAATTACGACAGTGCCTGCACGACAGCCACAGACCATCAGTCAAGCTGCTCACAGCCACACTGTCAGGGGTGAATCAATATGGTTCAATACACACAGGAGTGACATAACCTCAGCTGTAGTTACAGTACAATAAAAAGCCACTGTAGAGCATCATCTGCAAAATGTAAAGTTTAAAAATACGTTTCTGCGTTTCAAAAAAAGCTGCCATTTAAGGTGGCCAGTCCAATTGGGACATCCCGTTTCATTCCTGAAGCCTTGTGTGACTTACTGCTACTGTCTCAGCTGAATGGACATCCAGGTAAATCAAATGCCACTTTACAAAAGAGAGATTAGGCCATGAGCTAAAGTGACGGCATAATGAGCTAAGCGATGGTTCCACAGCAACAGCAGTAACATCATGATGTCTAAATCAGAGCACAACTTATACAGCTGCAAATGTTCTGGGTCAACGACCACATTTTATTGGGGACTTCTTCCACGTGAGGCTTGAAAGACTTATGCAGCTGAAAAATACTTTAAGCCAAAAAGTAAATTCAAAATCCATATTGGGGCTAAATCAAACGAAAAATATTCATCAACTTGCAGAAATTAGGGGAAACAAACAGGAGAGTTTAATGCATTTGCTGTGATTTGAGTCACTTCTCAGTAACGTAGACTCGTTGCACCTTTAAAGGTTTGACCTACAGCAGCCCCATTATGCAAACTAATGCAATTTGTAAGCACAGCTTTATGCGAATAACCACTGTAGGAATTAATGCCTTTAAAAGACCGAAACCTGTAATTATCACTCCCATCACACACATTTCAAAATACATCATTTAAGCTATTTTTGACACGTTGTAAAACCTGCCGCTCCTGGAATATGATGATTAATAAAAAAAATATAAAGATGCACAAACAGAAGGCAAAGTGTATGTGTTGGTGCTGGTTGAGCAATTGCCTCTGTATAAATGTTGACCTAACTGGAATGTAAATGTAAATGTGAATATTTAGCATCAAGGCTTTAGCACTTTCATCTGCGCCGCCAATCACAGTAATGTGATATAAGAGGCAAGCAGCAAATAAACCTTTTTCAAGTTTTTAAGAGCAGAAATTACCTTTTTTTTGCTGACCCCGCCCCCCCCAAAATTGTGGGATGCATACAAGTGCTTTTCTGTGTTTGGTTGGATTCATATTCTCTTGGACACAGAGAAGCCATTATCTGAAGATGTGGCTCACTTGATGTTTCACTATGTTCTCCCGTCAAGGTGACACCAGCACACTTGTCAGGGATTGTCACATAGTAAAAGATGCCTTTTGCTCGAAGGCAAAGGTTCTGCTAAAGACTCGATCAAACCCTCCCTCCGCGCTCTCTCCAGCTGTACGCTCACACACAGCGTCTGGCAGCAAGAAGAAATAATTAGGCCGGGGTGTCTGTCTGAAGCATAAAAATCCATTAGTAACAGATCTTAGACATTACAGGCTGTCTTTACAGAGGTAACTAGGGAGGGATGAGCGGGGCGAAAAGAAACCACAGCTGTCAAAATGAAGACACTCGCTTTGGACCTAAAGTGTATTGAACATGGATCCATACACGGTAGCATGTGCTGCTTCTTATACCGCCTCTTTATTCATGCAACACGTTTGGCCAAATGCAAATGGAGCTGCCCTCCACTAATTGCCATGTATTGGTTTGACGTATTCTTTTCTTTATTTCTTAAATTAGTTTTAGACAGGATGGTTAAGGGGAGAAAACTCATCAGTTTCTACTTTTGGAACTTCCACACCTGCTAACAACTACCAAGAAGGCCTGAACTGGGTGGGCATTTTTCTGGGTGCTATGCAGAAACTCTTCCCACTAACCTACAGTGTCTTCGTATGTTAACTGGCAATTTAGGAAGCACAGAAACACTAGACAACACTTAAATACGACTGATGGTTTGGTTGGAGCATTTGTTGTTGTTCTCGTTTTAACTGGCTGAAGAAAACTACAAAGTAATCTCCTTTAACCAGTAACCACTAAGTAACCAAGTGAGACAACAAAATAATACTCTGGTATTTTTGATCTTTTTTTCTACTTACTGAAGAAAATTAAAACAAATGACAACTTTTTTTTAACTGAGTGAAGAATATTGCAACAACAAAGTAATATTGAGGTATTTGGTGATGGGGTATAAGATAAAGAACATTCATTTAAAAAAAGACAAACGCCTACAACATGTGTGAGAACAGTATTGTGATGTAAATTAAACAAAGAGCCAATAAAACATCAAATATGAAGGAAGTGCACACAGGAAATCCAAACATAACCTGAGCCACTTAGAGTTAGACTGACAATCTGTAATTTGTATTTCAGTAACAGTCAAATAATGTCAAATATGTCTTTTGGAAACTCAATGTGTTTTTTACTTTTGTGGGTCTCCACTCATGAATTAACTCGGCAACACTGTGCTAATGCATGCACACAGGCAAACACACACCCACGCAGACACAACCGTGCTAAACAAATGGTATAAGAAAGTTTTATTAAAATGCCGCCCAGGAGAGAGCTGCCTTTGCCCACTGAGGACTGAAAATAACTCCAAGGTCAGTGCGCTTCCATTAGGGACTTCTACCATAGCAAAGTGCTAATTAATTAGGCCTAATGTGAGACAATAGCTGGATCGTTGGCTCTTTCCCTTGTAGGAGACACAATGGAATGCACTGCTGCTTTTTCAGAGACTATTTAAGGTCAAATAAAAGCCTGATTTTTGCCTTAATTTAGCCGGCAAGCTTTGCTGACTTCACATGCTCTTCTTCATCAGTGCCCTAATTCACGGGATCAGTAAAGGCATGTTACCACTGAGCAGCTTCACTGGAGCGTTTCGGGGTGAAGGAAGGTAAACGCGCTCACACAAACTCACAGACATGGACGCTGGCAGCACAATCTACACTGAAATGTACCTGTGCTGGTGTTAAAATATTTCGCTTTAGTCCTGTCAAATTCTCAGAGAGTCTCTCCATTTTGGAAACTTTGTGGAATCCTCTTATTAACGAGATACATTTTCAGCATTTCATGCAGGCACAGAGTAAGATGTCCTGCATGCAAGCAGAACAAAGACTGGAGACTCACCCAGCCGGTGTGTGTATCATCGCTCCGATGCTATTAGACAGCTGGTCGATTAAAAGACCCCAGCAGTAATTCTGCACATTTTAGTCCTTTTACTATAAATCATAGGTGCTTCCGTGGCAACCGTTTCCAAATGATGTTATTGTTTAACTTTTGTCTTTCTTTTATTTGACGTTCCACCACTTTCCATTGTATGTAGTGTACAATCTAATTGCACGAAGCATAAACTGTGCAGCTTTAAATAAATCACTGTTAGTCTATGTGTTGCACTTAAAAGTCCACTGCCCAAGAACACAAATGTAACTGTGACTAAAGTACACGTAACAGTGAGCTGCTGACTTTGTGTTTGTGAGTGTAAAGAAGTGTAGTTGGAAAGTTTTGCTCTTCTGCTCAAAGCTTAGAAATCACTACACGTTAACACATTAACACAAAAAAAGACAGAAATTAGTTTTTGTGTCGCACAAGAGGGAGGTTCGAGCTGCAGCCAATTAACAACTTTTCCTCTCCCTGTGTAAAAACCTGCAGCTCTACCAAGCAAACGCACCACACGGCGCCGTTTATCTTTTTTCTCTGTTCATCGTTGACACTTGGAAGTTCAGCACATAGTCAGGATTACTGCACCGGTCACTTCCTGCTTGGCCAGAACTCGTACTGACTAACCTCTTAGCTTGGCAGAACCAACTTTTGGGCAACTTCAAGGCAACGCAAAGTTTCTCTTATTTCTACGAGAGTCTGTTGTCCCATACATAACAGTTGGGCATTTTACTTTTATTGTTCATTCATTTATTCATTTTGTTCAATATATTTATACTCAGGTACACATACATCCATATTTTCTGATCTTCTAATGTTAACATAAACTGTTTCATGTCAACGATAATAAAATGATGCGTTATGACATCAAATGTTTGGATTCATTAGAATCACGAATACATTTATGAAAAATATCGTATCTGATTTCAACCCTGTCTCTTTAAAATTATTTTCTTGTGTAACTAAACTGCAAAGGTTTTTGTGGTGAACGTAATCATTGTATAATTAAGTTAAAATGCAAACCCCGTTTTAAAGGACTGAAGGTACATCGGGTAGTAAAACAGGGGATGCTGGGTTTAACCAACAAACAACCCTTTGGTTACAGTCAGAGAAAGATGCTTTTGTTCAAAGGTCAAAAACGTCTGAAGTGGTAATTTGTCTGTTGGACCGCCACCTTTGTCTAAACTTAACCAACCAACACGATGTACTGAAGATCGAAGACATTTTGTCAACAAATACATTTGCATGTTCAATATCAACATATTTTTTGTTTTTTTAGATTAATGGTCAATATACAGTATGTTTATTATGTTGACAGAAAACAAAATCTCTTTTCAATTGTGTTTTCCACAATAATGGATTTGTGTTTGTTATTTCTAGGAGGCGGGGCTGCAGATTTAGTAGTGCACATCTATTGTTTAGATAATGAATCGGTATTTGGGTAAATATTTATTTATTAATATTAGTTTATTAGTATTTGTGCTGACAAATACGTACTATGAAAAGATCAAGGGCTACAAACATTAACTGGGACATCCAGATATACCAGGTTTGAAATATCTGTCTATTCTGAACTAGTCACCGACAGTATCCACTTGTGGCACAGCATTATTAATGTTTTATCATAGATATGTTTAGGAAAATAATGGTCTTGGTTTAATACCAAAAAAAAAAACAAAAAAAGCAAAAGCTAAACATGAAATGTGTTTGCTGAATTAGTATTCAAACTAATTCACAATATTCTCCCAAACCCCAAGTGCATTTGTCGACCTAAACCCGAGCCTTGCATGTCAAAAAATTGAATATTAAAAATGTCCTGGCGACCTCCCTATGGTGCACCGTGTGTCAGCAGGGAAAGGGTCCAGCCTTCCACTGGTTCGCCATGATAAGCAGGTACTGTATATCTGAATGGATGGGTTTTCATATTCTTTCTCCACAGCTGCTGTATGCGTTGTGCTTGCACGCGAGGCCGACGTTCAAACAAACCGTGAGCTCTGTAATTGGCTTTCCCGAGAAGCAGACATGAGCGACACATGAGCTGAAGCCGGCTGCGGTGGAGGAACAAAAATCTGTCCCATTTGCTTTTAGCCAGAAGCCTTTAAATATCATGAGGTGGAACTTAATCAAAAATGTGTATTCATGAGGAGCAGGACAATAGCGGCCTTACCTTTTCATACCTCTCTGCTTTCAAATATCTGCGAAACATCTTTTGGCTGTTCAGTCAAAAAATAGGATGCACTGCGCGACTAAATTAGATCTGATATAGACATGTATTATTTTCCTGTGACAATAGTCCTCCTGTCACTGCTTAGCATACATGCTACACATACTGTACAAATTCATTTTCCCCTAAATTCACCGGCCTCTTTCACCCACAGACACACACCCACAAACACGCAGAGACACAAACAGCATCACACGTTCGGTATCTTCTATTAAGCCAGGCCCATTCATCTGAAAACCACTGTGTGATTATGTGATTGGTAATGAAATCCACCTTAGTATTCCATCATATTAGTTCTGAAGTGGATCTGACAACCATATGATGATAATCTCGTAGCGGTGGAGGTGATAATAATCATCTTCTCCTCCACCCTTCATATTCAGAGCCACACATCAAACGAGAACTTGGAGTTAGCAGGCTGGATGGAGCCTTGTGATGCAGGTGTGGTTTTTTATTTCATATCCTATTTCATTAACATATTTGACTGGAGGTGAGATAGTGGTAATGAGAGTCTTTTGTACGCACAGAGAGCAAAGAACATGACCGACAGGCCCGGCCATTACTTTGCATATTCTGACAGTCAATATTGGACAAAAGCTGCACAGTTCTACTTTGAATGATGCCACATCCACTATTTTGTTAATTATTATCCGAGTTAGTATTCAGTGGACTGAGCTGGAGATTAGGCGTCTACACAGTACACACAAACCACTTATTTACATGTACAAGAATCATGGATTATTTATCTCTATTGCAGCATAAAAATGGGACACCATTTGGCCAGAGCGGCGTACTCGTGTTGTATATTCACACTATGACTCTGCACCTTCGGGCCAAAACACAACATTGTGTTGTTGAGAAAAGCCTGAAACTGTTTGCACATTATAAAAGCTAAGACATCAGTGCAGAGTCAAGACAATATTTTACCTAAAAAGTCTGCGTTGACCTTTTTTCTGTTGGCAAATTGTTTTGTATGTTACAAGCAATTACATGTGAGACTAGTAACTTTCTGTCCTTGTGTTCGATTTCTCACTATTCACAGCGATTGTCACCGTCAATGCCTCATTACCAGGACCTCCAGTCACACTGTGCACAGTGTTGGACTTTCATCAGGCGAAGACTCCTCAAATAGACGTAACTGTCTATAACAGTTCGGTTCTTGTTTTCTTTTTAGTTACCGTTTGAAACAGTAAATGCTATCGGGCTCTGGGCACATGGATGACCTACTCTTTGTACTGTCCCTGAACTCAATCGACGTAACTCTATTCCATTTGTGAGATCCTTGCTGCACCCAACCTTGGGTCTATTTAAGCTCACGTGACACAGCTTAGAGTCGTCTTACTGTACGGTTAGATTTAGTCACTTAGCTTAGTTTACACGATTAATTACCCACAATCTACAAAAAGGGTGAGGAGCTACCGGTATGTGGGGGATTTTATGCAGTAGAATTTGAGAGATGGTAAATGCTCTGCGGAGCAGCCGGGGATCAAACCAACAACTGTAGGATTGGTGGACGAGCGTGCAGCCTACGGCGCCACAGTCGCCCCAAAGGACAGAAGGTGGCTATGATATGAGTGCTTATATTTTTGACCTACACCCTGCGGTACTGACGATGCCACAAATCTAACGGCGTCATCTCACAATGTTGACGTGCAGACTGACTGTAGGCTTTACCAGCTGAGGCGGTTTTCGGGCGTCTCATTAGGATGCCTCCTGGGCCTGCTCCAGTGGAGGCTTTCTGTGCATGATTAACTGGGAGGAGACCACGGGGCTGACCCAGAACATGCTGAAGAAATTATACACATCTACTCTGGCCTGGGAATTCCTCTGGATCCCTCAGGAGGAGCTGGGGAACGTGGCTGGGGAAAGGGGCAGCTCGGCCGCCTTAGTGAACCTGCTGCTATTAAAGTGATTTAAAGATATTACGTTAAACTGGAAATAGTAGGGAGGTCCTGATGCTGATACCAGTATCAAGCATTGGGCCCAATCCTGCCCTTTGGCTACTTGTACTATCTCTGATTTGCTTGACTGCAGTGGACTGATGTGGATTTTATGGTCCAGCTTACTAGAACCAAAACAGCTTTGTACTCTCTACTCAGTATCAACAAGTACTAAAAAGCATTGGGACATCCCAAGGAAATAGAATCAAAAACAAACAATAATCCACCTTTGCAATGAAACTGACTGGTCTTAAATATTCAGCTGGAATACAACAAATTTATAGGCTGACCTGCACCCCCACCGTAATAATACCAGCACCCAATCCAATCCAATCACCCTTATTTTACTCCAACAATATCTCATTGACTATTTCTATTGGGAGAATAAACAGACTAAGGCAGAATTCCTCCATAAACACATATAATTGAGCAGTTAGTTTGAACTTTTAGCAACCTTAAAACTTTGATCAATTTAAAACGAGCAACCTCTGGAAACCTTCTGATACAGAGACACTGGAACGGCTGCTTGAGCGAACTCTAAGAGTTTCGAAGCGGCGCTTTGCAGAGAACACACATTCAGTGTGTATTTCTTGTCCTGTGAGATGTTCTATTTCACACAAAAGTCTCTTCAGAGCTCAGACAGTTACTTATCCATGTGCCCACTCAACCTAAGGTCGTTTTTTTCAAACTCTGTCTTCTCTATCCACTTTTTCCTCTTTCAATTCTATTTCATCTTTGGCAGCCCCATAAAATTATTATGTAAATTGTGTATACTCCAGAAGAAACTAACACGTTAAGTGTCTGCTTCGCTTGACCTCCGTGTCAGTAGGAGAAATTCACCTGGGTTCAAATCCACAGCTTTCTTTCTGTGAGGTACCAGCAACTAATGAGCCAATGTACAACAACCTTCTTCTAACAAGGATTCCAGAGCTCAGCACTGATTCCCCAAAGAAAGGTGGATTCGGTTTTTGGCACCAGATGGGGGTCCCTTGAGCTAAAAGGTAGCCTTTGGAGCCTCCTTGATACTCAGGGAGTTAGAGGCCTGTCATTCACACACAGGTGACTTTCATTAGGAAGAAAACAAAAAGTACATCATCTTGCAGCGGCAAGGATAATTCATTTGTTTTAAACATTTGTTTTTAACAGCAACAGATGAATTTCGAGAAGAGTTATGTATTTCATTTTGTGTAATTTTTTGGTAGCACCCTTTGATGCAGATCACCGTTTTAGCTCTTCCACAAAAAAAAGAAAATGTTTAAACACGTAATTAGCAGGTGTTTCCTGTGAGATCAATAACACATTCTGAACATCCCCAAAAAGAAGAAAACCAACGGTGTGCCGTGCCACATACACCGATCAGGTGGGCAATGAAAAATCTTGAGAAATTCTGTGGCAAGGCCAAGCTTCACGCACAGCAGGGGTGAATGAAGCCAAAAAAAAAAAAAAGGGCACAGACAGGAGTCATAAAAGTTCTGGAACAAAGTTTTATCGACTGATGAGACCCAGATGAACTTCTACCACAGTGACAAAAGACCAGTACGTGGAGAAAGAAGGATCTGTTGATGATTTAAACCATGCGAGCTCGTATGTGAGGCACGGCGGAGGTGGAGTCATGGCTTACGCTTCTAGAACAGAATCACTGATCTTTGTTGATGAATTCACAAATTGGCAGAGAAATGCCTCTGAACCGATGTGAACGAGCTTAATCCTGCAGCAGCATATTGATCCAAAACGTAATGTCTACGTAACAAGAGGCTTCAGAGAGAAACACTGGAAGCTTTTAGACCCACGTCAACCAAACTGAACATGCATTTCACCGACAAACCATCCCGGAAAAAAAGAGCAAAAGGAGGAGGCTGCAGTGCAGACAAATACAACGACAACAAAAAAGATTTAATTTGGGGATTTACATTTTATTTTGCATTTACTTTAAGTTACTTCAAAAGGGGACTGTGTTTTTATGCTAAGTCATGATGAGCATGAGGTCACTTCCTGAGTGAGTAAATTCAGGAATGCACAGTACTTCTGAGGTGTTTTGTTTTTTTTTTAATATAAGGCAAATCTCCAATTTATTGTGCGTCCGATGCATTTCCCAGCTGAAGCCACTTTTCACTCATTGGAAGCTTCAGGATGATTCTGATGTACAGCAACACATCAGATCACTCAAGCAGCCATTTCAAATTGGCTGCCACCAAACACACATCGCTCCGGGCGTCTAGGTTTTCTTTTGTTTATGCCACAGTAATAAAAGATCTGGGTCTATGTTTTTCGCACATACGACGAGTCTTTCAGCAACCTGTTTTTGAAATTGTAAAACTGCACTTGAAATGTGAAATGAAAGAAGAAAAGTAGAAATAATCAGTGTCTGTGTTGCACATATACATATGAACATTATACACATGTTTTGTACATCTGGATGCACGCACACACTTATTACCGCCCACACACAAACACCGGAGTGGCAGAAAAGAACATGGTGTCACGGCAGAGCAGAGGAAACAGGGGACGCTGCTCAAGGCGAGCGTCACTGCACTTTATCTCTCATACGTGTCCCCTCCTCAAGCACAGGGGTTGCTTGTCTTTTTTTATTCATGCAGTTTTGGTTTTTAAATGCATCCACACAGGGCGCACCACGTCCAAGTCAGTCAAGCATATGAAGTCAGGTTTGTTCTGACCGCAAACACAGAAAGTGTAACTTTCTACATGCATCAGTTTTCTTTTAAATACCTACAACCTCCTGCTGCACAGACAACGAAGAAAAGGCTGCGCTGAGAAACATCCTCGCAGACAGTGGATGTCACCGTACACACGTTTCAGAGTGACGTCATCAGCGAGCTGCACACACACAGCCGACAAGGACCAAAAAAAAGAAGCAGTTTCCGTGTGAAAAATAACATCAGTCACAAAGGCAACGAGTGGAAATCGTTCAGTGCGCCGAGCGGAATTAGCTGCTAGGTCACATGACCTGATCAGAATATGGTGCGACAGCGGGACGACGGTTTTGTCCATTTCAACGTGCTGTTGCAGCACAGTCGCTCTCTACGGGTCAGGATTTAACCGAGCTGGTCCTGATAGAACCTTGCCTCGTATTCTGCAGACATCTGACTGAGACTACAATGTCTTTACATTGTGTCTGCGAATGTTTCCTGGGATTGGACGCCAAAAAAGAACAAAAAGCCATGCAGAGTCTGTGCCCCGTCATCCTGTGTGGCTCGTCAATAACCCTGATGACATCCTGCGGGATGAAGCTCTACCTTCTTGCACTTCAGTCATCTCGAATATGACTTTTTGCAATTTTGTACCACATCTGGCATCCAGTATTTCCAGTGTCTGGTAGATTTTAAGGGAGGTGCAGGGTTTTCATACGCGCTTATGGAAGAAACAGAAATGACAATATTAGGTTTTATATCATTACCGGCCATCTGTATCTGTTTGCATTTCAACGAGGTGTCGCCGAGGAATTTAAACAGTGCTGTGTTTCAAAATTGAATAAAAATGTTAGTGTGAAAAGTTTTCTACCCTCAGCTGCACCTCTCTGTTTAATGTCTTTAACAGAGCATAGTAGGGGCTTAAATCTAATACTGACAACATCATAAAGTTCACTAGTACTTTAATTGACCTTTTTTCTTGACATTTATATTAGACGAATGCTTGGTAAAAAAAGGAAATGTAATAACAGGTGCATTCCATTTAGCTGTTGCTGCCAAAACAATTTGCACATACTGGCACCGTGACACGCCTCTTTTTTTTCCTGTAAAACATCACATAACTGTTCACTTCAAACTTGTTTCCACAACCACGGTGAGACAGAGACTCATCCGCCTGAAAGACCGGGAACATTTGGACCATGTCAAACATCCACCAAGGAGGCCACACCTAACGAACAAGGCTTCCTCTGGAGGACAGAACTGGGTCCGCTAGGCAACTTTCCCTCACGCTGAACCTGGATGACCCGTGTTCACGAACGTCACTTGTGATACTTGTTCTGACAAGTCACAAGTAAGAAAATACACCGTCAGAGACATTATTCACTTTACACATAAGAATTTGTGTCATTAATAAAGGATGTTTGCTAAAAATGACAAGAGCCGACACGTTCATATAAAAGAATGACACAAATTGGTGTGTGAGTGTGTGAGAAAAAGAGGAAAGTGTTGCATTTCCTCCCGGCCCAGTACAGGCCAGATTATCAAGGATTTACTCAACCCGGTACAAGAAAAGAACAAATCACACACGGTATATATGAAAATACGCCTGCTCAACGACAGAATCATTCCTTCAGTGAGAGACAGAACAAGGAAAAAGAGCAGGAATAAAAGTAACAAAAAAAGAGCAGATAAATCGGACACGAGATTAGGCACCGACGTGCTGACAAGATCACCAATAATCATACACCAACAGAAATACATACCGAAAGAACAAGCCGGAGTAATGACAACACACAGTGAGACAGAGACAGAGTGACAATGAGTGTCACAGCGTGGAAGGCACAAAAGGAGAATTCCGAGTGGAGAAACACGCGGGGACGGATGAGAAAGAGATGATGTTCAAAGGAAACAAAGTTTGTGTGGGATTCTGGGGCTCACGGAGTCGGCGGCACAAAATTCACTGTGTGGCGTCAGCCTCCATTCCACCGAAAGGTCAAATCTTCTTCAGAAATAACCTGTTTCCACACTGCTCTTTCACTTCCTGTCTACAATTTACTCGCTTTCTGTGTGTGTGTGTGTGTGTGTGTGTGTGTGAGAGAGAGAGACACGCACCCTGAAGCAAAGGGGCCGTGTTATAACAGGCGATTTTGGCCAATAGGGACTAAAGGCCAAGCAGCCAGCAGGCGAACGTGTGTGTGTGTCGTACATTCTACACTCCCTGTGCACATTTAGACACGCGTGTTCACTAACATACTGTGGTTACGTTCACGTTTCATTCACCAAACACTGCACACTCCAATCAGCCACAACATTATGACCATCGGTCCCATTGAATGCAATCCAATGCAGCAGCTCTGCCATGAATTCAGCATTTCTCCCTCCTTCATTTTAAATGAGGTGGACAAACTATTGAAGCACGTCTTCTTCTGACACACCGACAGTACGACTCCACCGCCCACTTTGACCTCAGTAATAAACAGAATCATCACCTAAAAACTGAGAAATTATAACTTGTAAAAGGAGAATTCATGGCTGACAGGTGTGTCCTGTATGTGCGTGTGCCGTTTTTGTGTTTGCTTATATTTAATATAATATTGAACATAAAAATAGAACACTCGTTACAATTGTTGGTGGCCACTTTGTTGACTAACTACAGTGCACAGAAAATATTTAAAACCAGTAACGAGTCGGCATAGAGCAGCACAGATGAAACAGCATTTTTCTCCATTCATAATCTACAAAGGGTGATGGTTCAGTGTGATAATTGTGCTTTGACGTACATCAACCCGCCAACCGAAGGAACTTTTTCTGGTATTTAAAAAAAGCTTTGTTCTAACTGGAAGGTAGAAGGCCTACTGGACGATAACGTAACAGTCATAACACTTGATATTTGATATCAACAGCCACATTGGCCGCCCTGATATTCAAAAGTAGTAATCGCCATGGCAACACACTATGATT
The DNA here is from genome assembly GCA_033026295.1 of Channa striata. Lineage (NCBI taxonomy): Eukaryota > Metazoa > Chordata > Actinopteri > Anabantiformes > Channidae > Channa > Channa striata. Next base: position 26,937,269 of record CM065171.1, read on the forward strand.
GGAAATGGGAGTTTTTGTTATTTTTTCATTGCAATTTCTTCGAACTGGCCTTTTTATACCAGGCACATGTGGTTTTCTGCAGGGTCATCAAGCCAAGAAGGGAAACAACTATGGCAACCAGCATCACAAACATTCCAGTATCAATAACAGGATCATCAGACCCCCCCCCCCACATTTGTCCACTTACCTCGTTGTGTCCTGAAGAGAGTAATAAATCCAAAGGGACGACTCGGTCTGTACTAAGCGGACACTGTATAACCACTTTGTTTTTGCTGATCTGTATCACAGATCACAGGCTGGGTTTCTGAACCAAGTCCATCCTATCAGTAGAGGCCGCTAAGTTAAACCCCGCCTGCTCACTGTCCCACTGCCTCAGTGGTTAGAGTGCCAGGTCACTGGCCAGCTAGTTGACCCGGGTGACCCCCACGTGATGGAGGTCTAACGAGGAAACAAGGTCGTTTGCGTGACGGGCGGGTGAGGTGTTGGCGAGCAGAAAGTGAAGCCAGGCGTCGGGGGCTGTGGATGATTGGGAAGTGTGCTGCATGTGCTTGTTAGTGGAATTGGAAAAGGGAAGATTGACAGCAGGAAGAAATAGCTTCTTGTAGGTGTTCATTAAGAACATATGTAGACTTTATAATTGGGCGACTGCAGCTTCGGCAAGTGGATTCTCACAGAAAACAAGCCGGCGGGCATCAACCTTCACCACCGGCTGATTTGCGCAGAGCAGTTTTGCAGAATTAAGAGTTATTCAAAGGTTTAACTCGTAGCTAGAGTATAGAAACAGGAAGAAGAAGAATTGAAAGGGAAAGCCCGTGTGTGTGTGTGTGTGTGTGTTCCGAGCTGAGGAACAATATAAAAAAACAAAAGGAGGAAACGGTTGGATGTGGGTAGCAGGGACAAAGTAACCAGAAGCAGCGACTGAGGGAGGGACAGGGTGTCCTGTTCGATACAAGCGTCTTTTTCGGTACGTGCCAGCTGTTCAAAACACAATACTCGCATTCCAATCGTAATGTTAGTCACTCATTTCTCGGTGTGTTTCAGTTTCCACCGTTCTCTCCTCCTCGTGACGTCCTACTGTTCTTCTCACACACGAAGCTTTGAAGAGTGTGTGTGTGTCTATCACAGTACCGTACACTGTAAGTGCCGTCTGTGTATGCCAATGCAGAGGATGCATGCGTCTCACATATAAATGAGTTTTTGTGTGTGTGTGTGCGTTGAGCATACGTGTATGTCATTTTGGGCACCTAAGAGAAAGAGCTAAAGACTTTCTTTGTGCAGGTAACAACATGTTCTGCCTTCTCGTCCAAATTATAACCCAAAATCTCAAAAAATGAAACTCAAGAGTCACTAAAAATACACTGAAACCAGAAACCTACACGAGCAGCACATATGCTTCTTAATAATGAGGGTTCTGATTTTCTCGTTTGACTGCTGCATTTTGTAGGAGTGTGGGCTGTAATTACGAGCGGGTTTTCGAGCGACAACCAACGGACATCCTCAAGGGTTGTGGCTGGAAAGCGAAAGCGGTCTGTCGTGACAGATGCTGAAGGTGACTGATGAAGAATCAGAATGCAGCATCAAAAATAGTCCCCTCACTACATAATTCAGCTGAACAATCGTGCAGTGAAGGAAAGTGGAGAATATTGTAATTACTTGGCGTCTAATACTCTTTTAGTGCGTCGCCGTCACTTTGCTCTTTGTCATTTTTAGATTCAAATTATTAGATGCCACTTTTTCTTCATTTGATTCTTGGCACATTTGTTTGGTAATTCTGAAACAATCTTTTATCCGTCCCCCCAATCTCAGTCCTCACTTTCTTTAAGCTTCTCCCTCCATCTGTCTTATTCTCTCCCCTTTTTTTTATTGGAAATTAATGACCACCTCGGTGCTACAGTCTATTCAGCCGCAATCAATCGCCATTCTTTTTTCAGCTCCTCCGCTGTTCCGTTTCTCCTGGAAACCTGAAAGGTCGAGTGCTCTTTAGGTAAGCGAGTCAGTCTGGCCTTGAAATTGTCCTTCCTCTCATCATGTCCCCCATACTCCTACTGTTTCTCATGTATCATTACTTTAAAAAAAAAAAAAAACGATCACCTGTGATGCCTCCCAATTGGTTTTTGGAGACTGTTTGGTGTTTGACCCCAGCTCCTATACGTCATTGGTGTTGGAGCCAGGTAAGATTTGCTAAAAGTGGAGCCTGGGTGGAGCTGATCTTGGTCAAATAAGTATTAATCGCAATAACTAATCAATCAAGCAACGCGACTTTAATTGAATTTAGAGGTTTCTTCCTTCCATTTTCTTGCCTCTTCACAACTTTTCCCACTCTCCCAACCATTTCCATCGATTTCTCTGTCTCTCCCTCCATCACCTTTTCCCTCGTAGCCGGGGTTGATTGTTACGCCGCTCTAGCACTAAAGTCACCCTGTGTAGGAAGCATGGCTGATCGCCGCTGGGTCTGACCCAGCATGGGGGTGGGGAATTGAACAAGCATTGGCCGTCAGAGCTGGTTAGCTTCAAAGACCTCCTGTCACGAGTACACTCACAATACAACCTGTTTACTACCCAGGCCCCCTGCAATTACCAGCTCCCCAGCAGAAACAAGCCCGCGCCCGGGGAGAGGTAACAGGGAGGAGGAGGTCGAAGCAGAGGGGGGGGGAGGGTGGACCCCCATTAGGAAGTGGCTGAGACAGGGTGGTGCACAAGTGACAAATTCTAGAGGGGCACGAGTTTGTGGGTTTGAGTCGGTTGCAAGAGATGTGATGCTAGAGGAGCATCAGCAGAATGTTCTGTGTACAAAGCAGAGCAGAGCAGAGGAGGAGATGAATTTAGAAAATGGAGGACAAGCAATAGATGTTTAGTGTTATAGGGCCCTTGGAAAATCAGCCCTTTTCTATGAGTCTATAAACCGACCATTAAAATGATTGAATCAATGAAGGAAAGGGTAATCTACGGATCTAAGGAAAGGGATGCAACAAACGCAAAAGGATTTTAGGATGCTGGGAATGAAGCAAAACTGTGTAAGAGCGCCGACGTGTCGGATGTTCTGTAGAAGTGTGTGTGAGTCAACTCGTCACCAGGACCTGGCCCCTTACTCACAGGGACAGTGGGGCAGTGCAACAAGCAGCAGCACGGGGCCCCTACAACCCAACGCTGCTTCTCAACGCCCAAAGCCAACGCAGACGGAGAGGGGGGGACGAGACGAGCCGACGACTCGCAGCAAATGTTTCAGGACGTTGATCATATTAGCGCATAGATTTCTGAACTGAGTATAACCCTGGCAGTGCTGTTAACCTCCGCCACGCGGAGGAATTCACAAAAGCCTGACATTACCCTTGACTATGAAAGACCACACGTTGAGAGCATTTTTAATAAGAACTGCTGATGGAACACGAACCAAGGACGCCGCACTGTCTTCTCTCAACATATTCAGGCTATTTAATCAATTACTGCGGCTGAAAAAACAACAAGGATGAAGGAGTTCTGGCATTATAGAGCACAACAGCCTTGCACTTCACTTTTTGTCTTGTTAATCCTCCTCCAGTGTCACTAGATGTTGCTTTTAATTTGATTGCAGCCGTTTCTGAAAATGCCGCGCGTCTCTCCGCAAACACCGCACCACGGTGCCAGGTGTCGACATGGTTGCTGGGTGAAAAATTCTTCAGTGTGCAGTGTCACTCAGGGAAATTAGTGATGCCGGATACTTATTGGCATCCAAGATAAAAGGGCCTCGTAAGATGATCTAGTACCTTTTCATATTCCGATAAACAATAATAAGGGCCCCTACGGAACAGTTCAAAGGATGAGTAACAAGGTCTGAAATGGACGGGTAATCTGTTGGTTATTTACATATTAATTGTAGCAGGAGGTTTCAAATCAGACGACGCGACAGAACCAAAATGACACTGATGAACAACTAACAATTTCAGGAGTAGTCAGGATTGTCCCCGTTTTCTATAGGTGCGTTGAGAAACAGTGGGTTAGGGAGCCCGTACCACCTGGACTAACTGTTATAAAAACTCTGGATACGTCCCACAGACTTCCCCTTTTCCCCAGGAGTATCTGCTCCGACTACCCCCACCGGTGGAGGACAGACTCCTGCGTAATCCACCCGCTGAAACGATGGTGTTGTAAAAACTGCAAACAAATTGCACTGAAATAGAGATCTCACATTTTAATGTGTTGCTCCCTCTTATCTATATCCTTCCCAAATTCTGCAGTTCTATTTGATCTATCCCCCCCGGCTTTTCATCCTCTACACCATAAGTCATCAGATACTCCTGGAAGTCATTCCCACCTGAGATCTCATCATCCATCCAATCTGTCTTTCATCTTTCCTGCTCCAATCTTTCCATCTCTCCCAATCTCAGTCGTCTCTAACGGTGGGAATGACTTAGTGGAAGTCAGCTGTGGTTTGGAAGTGGAAGGAGTTTTTTTTTTCTCTTTTCTTTTTTTTTCCTCCCTGCCCACTTACATTGCACATCTACGCGGATGGACTTGATGGCAGCCACCCCCACCCCATTCTCGGCCTTGCAGTAGTATCGGCCCCCCTGCACCCTCTGGATTCCCTCAATGCGCAGCGTCTCATTGTAGATGGACGTTTCCTGGAACTTGTCTGATGCGCTCCCCGCCGTCTTCGTCCACCGCACCTAAAAAGAGCGAAAGGGGGGAGAGAAGGATGAATTTATTAATACGTTGGTAAAAGTGAGGCACAGTAGACGACAAAATAACTGTCCAATTGAAACGGAAGAAAGTGGAGACAGCGGCGGATTGAAAGGCCAAGAATGGCACTTAAAAAATACTGTGAGAAAAAATTTAGAAAAGAATCCACTCTGACATCTCTCTATTCAAATAAAGTCTTCATGAATTCTTCTGAATAATAGTTAAATACCCCGTCATGCAGGGTCTGAGCCTGTTGGTCCCCCTGTAGTCCTGTAGTTCCACCCAACAATGCAGTGACACACCTTAGCACAGTTCACGTCCGCCTTAAAGTTGTAATGCTTTTTTAACCCGCCTACTGTTTTTTTTTATGCTGCACTTTCATCCATCCACAGGAAGATGAAGATCATTTCACCGCTGTGTCACAGGTAGACGGCTCAGACTTTGAATTTTTGGGGGGGGCTTTCTGTGAGGACCATGTTCGTGCATGTTGGGTTAACTGTTGACTCTAAATTGCACGTAGACATGAACGTGAATGGATCTGTGTCAGCCCAGAGACAGACTGGAACCCTGTCCAGAGTGTGCAGCTCTGGACCCTGAACAGGACACGCAGTTTAGATAATGGATGGATGCATTTCATTAAATAACCATAAATGCCTCGACTGCCTTAAAAACAGCAAGTTTGAGTTTTCCGTCGTTGTAATAAAGAAAACCAGAAGCAGCGAGAAATCAACAGCCACATTTTCACCCGCATGTAGTACCAATTTTTAACAGAATCTGCAAAACCAAATGCAATGGAACTCTGTGCACTACTGACGTGAAAAACAGTTCATCGCACAACACACGAGCATCTTTAAAGGGGATTTGAGCTCTTTCGATGAAACGGAAAGAGACTGTAAGACAGGGAAGTTTCACACTCGTACACGCGGCTGTAAACGTAATAACAGATGTCGGTCGTAGCCCTGGCAACTGACAGGGGTGCAGCAAATGTCACTTCTTTATGAACCCAGTAAGATCAGGCGGTAGAACCCAAAAGGCTGACAGAATCTGGCACTGCTAAATTGCTACTGGCACTAGAAAATAAGGGTCTGAAGTTTCTACATTTATCATGAATGAAATGTGAATGACTAAATCTCAAAGGCGCAGTGAATAAAATGGCGACGTGGTTTGTCCTATTTTTTGGATGGTCAACATGGCCTGGTGTTGCGCTGTACGCATCAAACCCACCTCGCGTAGCTGGAAGCGTTCGCGGATGCGTAGCCTCAGTGTGACTGAGCAGGTCATTAAATTGTCTGAATTCCTAATCAACACAGTAAAACATATAAATCTTTAAAACGAGTTAATGACACTGAGCGCTGTGCTCAACGTGACCGTAAACTCAGCTTTGACAAACTCCATGAGCTTTTTTTCAAGCTTCAATTATCCCATCAAGCCGAGGGAACGCCGCGCAGCAGACGGCTACACGACACTTTCACTTGATTAATCAAAGGCACAAACATACACACCCACTCCAGAAAAGGCTTGTAAACCCAACAGCGCTGCAATGTTACCCTCACCTTAGTGTGTGTGTGTGTGTGTGTGTGTGTGTGTGTGTGTGTGTGTGTGTTCAGTCCATTCATTCCTATTAACCCTTCAGCCGGTTATCCAGCGTGATGAGACTATCAGCCGTGTCCTGTCGAGGAGGTCAGCGCGGATAAGTCACAAACGACAAAAGTCACCAACACAATTTGCGTGTGAAAGTGTTTTTGCTATTGTGCGCACTGCTTGTGTTCCTGGACATGAACAGAGGACAAGCGTCCATCTTCGCTCTCCCATGCGTGTGTGTGTGTGTTGGTTCGAAAGAGGTTATATGGATTAGTGGATTATCGGGGCCTGTGTAAACGCTCCCTGTCTGTTTATCCAGCTCTGTTTGTGGGAGGGATTTTGAAGGAGGCAGGCTGCCATTGATCAAACCAGCCAAGGTGAGCAATGAACCGAACCCCGTCTCTCCACGGTTTGCTGACTCCGGTTTGCATGCACGCCACTGTGTTTGTGAATGAGGTTTTTTGTGAACCTCGGCAGGGGTGTGGGAGGGAGACGCAGGGACAGAGGAGAGCAGGAAGCGTGCATCTGTTCCTTTGCCTTTATCCTTTCTATTCCAGGCTTAAAAGATGAGCGACAAACTTGTAAATTCTCAACATTTGTGTTTCCTCCTGCTTCCATGTTCTTTATGAGATTAAAGTTCAGGAACATTAAGATTAAGGGTCTGGAATTTTAATGGCAAGATTATTTGATAGGAGGCTTTCGAGCATGGGAAGTTCGATCACATAATTCAGCTCCAAACTGTACGTTAAGTGACACGTCGCTTCCTTTGTGTGTATGAAATCTAGTAAAAAAAAGAAAAAGGCTAAAGCATGGAATCAGGATAACGTATTGCACTCAAAAGATTATAGAAAATCAATGTTGAGGCTGCAGTTAAACTTGGAATAACACTGCAAAGCCTACTTTTAGATCAGGAGACGTTTGAGTAAAAATGCACGTAAGGAACCAGAGGCACAAAGTGTGTGAGGAGGAAAAAAACTGATTTGTGAGAATGTAGGTGTGCGTGTGAAAAAGAAGAGCTATAGTTTTTTTGGTTTTTTTGTTTCCCCAGTCGGTGGCAGCGACTAAGAAAGAAAACGATATACACAGTATCGCTGGCAGCTGTGTGATGGGGAGAGAAAAAGTGCATCACACTGGGAGCTGCTGCACCAGGGAGGCAGATGAAGCAAAATAGGAGAGAGGTGATAGTGCGAATAAAGGCGATATTGTGTGCGACGCAGGTGACAGGCAGGAAGCAGAGGAGCCTTTATCTGCCTGCGACACCCTCACCTTCGCGCTCTTCTTCTGACCTCTTTCACTCCACCTCTTTCTTCCAGCCTCCTTCAATAGGCGCACAGCACTGCTGCGGGTCCCGGTGGACAGGCCCGGACGTCGTTGTCCCCTCCCGTCTGAGCGCTCTTCTTCTCCCCTTCCTTTATTTCTTCACAAAGCCCAGGAAAGCCAAAAGGCTCACTGTTCGTGAGGTGCTGTGTCCGAACACTCGTGCCGGGAGATGAAGACGCCATTGTAATAACGGCGTTTACATGTGGTTACGAGCGTAAGGTGAAGGGAAGCTTGGCGCTCCTCTGGGACCCAGCCCGACGTGAAACGCGGCAGGTTTCGTTCGTCGTTTCCGTATTGAGCTGGAGAGCTGCACGCTGTCGAGGACGCAGATGTTTCAACAGGGGAAGAGAAACGGCGCAGAGGAAAGAAGATCAGGCTTGTATTGGAGGAGGAGGACAGGAAGCGCTTTGTGTTTTTATGGGCCTTCTTCAAATTACGAGGATTAAAGAACGCACGGATACACTGTCCGTCAGTGCCCACGTCGTGGATCAGCATTTTCCTGTGCTGCATGTTCACACACCAACACACACACAGGCACAGCAGAGGTGTCTGTAACAAACAGAGTCTCGATTCTCGAACCCCCCGTCGTCTTCGTTTCGAAACACATTTGGAAATTTCACCAGGTGTTTTTTCAGTTGCCGCCTCTTTGAAGTTTAAACCCAGTCACTATCATTCTTTGAGACGCAACCCGCTCGGTTTAAGGTTTCGAGCTCCAATCAGTTACACCGGGCACATGCGGCGGCGGTCCTCTCCAGCAGCGTGAATTCAGACGCCAGCAAAGGTGCTTTTGGTGGAACGCCGCGCGGATTCCCGCTGCTTGTGTGAGTCAGATAAACAGATTCTACAGGCTTTGTCAAACGACGCTGCACCTGACAAGCACATCAACAGTTCAACAGCAGCTCAGTCACATTAAACGTGACAATACTCCAACACAACATCCCTGCAATGAATCCAAACTTTATGAAGTTTATGTTACAAAGTTTAAACCCCACGACATGTGTTAGACACGTTTATTAAATAACTGCACATAAAGATTCTTAACACAAAACGCTTCACTATGATGAAATGGTTAAAATCAGCTGCTGTTTTTCTCTAGAAGACAGATCTGTTTACATTTACTTTTAATTTGTAGAATTTTTTCCTTCAAATGTTTGTCAAACAAATCTGGACTATATCAGAACATTAATGTTATTAACAGCAGTAAAGCAGGTACTTTAAATGGATTTTAAGAAACGGAAGTGACACTTTAACGGGAGAGACGTCGAGTTTGTGAACTCGCTTGCCGCTTGTGGTCGACCACACTGACTCTACCCAACACTGCCTGTCACGTAGCGTCGCCCTGAATGTTTTTGTGCGTAAACTCCTCAGAAAACTCCTCCAGAATTCTCCTCACTGCTACTACAGCCGCACAGGGTCGTCACAGATGAACTCATTCTATAGTAGAGGGCAGCGGTGATGAGTCTTACGGGAAAACCCTGTACTGGACTTTTCTTTACCTTTCTATACCTTGTCTGTATGTTTGAGTGTCTCTGGAGTGTCTGCTGCCATGGCAACACACTGTACTTTGCAGACAAGCTTCTCTGAGGCTAAAAATAATAAAGATGTGGCCTAATGTCTGCTCGTCTGTGCTGACAAACTTAAATGAAATGGTGGGAAAAAAAAGCAAAGTGCGTCATATTGGCTAGACGGAGACAGAAAATGGATCAAATGGGCACAAAGAAATGTCGAGTCGAAAGATGCTGATATCTGATGCTGACATCTTCGGTGAGTGTGTGAATTTTCAGGATTGCTGGAAACAACAATCCCACCGACAACACACAAGCTACATCCACGGGCCTGTAGAAAGAGCAGTCAGCCGGATCGGTTTTTGCTTTCCAGATTTCATGCAGACTTTGGGGTCTGTACTGGTGTGTGTGTGTGTGTGTGTGTGTGTGTGTCATATGATATGTGTCATCTAGATACTGTAGGTAGAAAGAAATCTGTCAGGCCTTTTCTTTAACTCTCCCTCCTCACATTTCTCATTTCTCAGCAGCCGGGCATCATCATCATGCCACTCAGCAATGACATCATCTGTTCTGCACACACACACACACACACACACACCTCAAATTTCTCCATCCCACAGCTCGCTCGTTGCAACTAACAAATCTAACATGGGCTGAGCGCACGAGGTTTAGTTTGAGAGCTGCCGATGTTTTTGAATCTGCTAAGAATTAAATTGTCTTATGAGGACAAAAAATTGCGGACGGGTGAGATTTACGGTCGTATTGGCGCTCACCCGTTCTTGGAAATGAAGTGAGCCTCGATGCCTCATCGGCGGGAACGGAAACCAGATACACACATTTAAAAGATCACGCCGCCATCGTGTATTCTGATGATTCCTCTGCCTTCTGTAATTTCCTCGCCGCGTCGGTGTCGCCTTACAGAATCAGGCATTCGTATTGTATGTCAAGGTCAGAGAACACACGCTGCGTTCGATGGCAACACGTCGGTTTTATTGAACTTTTTGCCATGTGATGTCGACATCGAGCAGTGGAAGGTGTTTTACACCGAGTGATGTAACTGTAGCTCTCTTTTCCACATCATGGAGGCTACATGAACCCACTTATGAGCTGACAATAGTCAACTTAAGCTAAAAGTCTGTCAACTACAGACACGGACATTTTTACAGGCCGTTGTTAATAGTCATCATTTCTTCTCGTCTTTTCTCTACTTCTTCTTTGCCTCTTCTACATTTTCTCTCCAGATGATTTTTTGTCTTAGAACTTTCCTGCACCGGATGCCGTGGATCAGCAGACTAATGCCCATATTTATTGTGCACAACAGTCTCTTTCAACCGTCCATTTCGGCTCCTCCCAGCCTGCTTCATTTTCAATCTCTCCTCCCAGTGACAGATAATTAAAATAGATCGGACATCCACGTGCAAGTTTGTTTAGCCTTAAAGTCGTTGACTTTCACCGCAGGTTGTAAATCAAAGCTCAGCTATTACCAAGCTACAGTCATTTGATCATCTCTGCCTTATTTCCCTCCTTCTCTTCCACGCTCACGCCCCATAAGAAGTGTGTTTGGCCGTGTCTTAGTGTCTGTGTGAGTGTGTGGGTTTGCGTCCGTGCCAAGTAGTATTCCCCGATAACAGGATTACCATCTTAAGCCTATTCACGGTAAGTGAGCCAGTTGGACGGATAAACCACTGTATCGTCGACTCCACTGGCATTACCTCAAAAAAAAAAAAAAGAGAGAGAGTTTGGAAAAAATTGTGAAACGGAGGCCTTACAAGCTCTGTGGTTTACTGACAGAATAGATTCAAACGCTGCACATCTTTGGATGCAGCAGTATGGAGAGGGTGAACTTCTGGGAGACGCATGAGCCTGTTGGTCAAAAGAAAGGTAGAGTTCCTGTTTGGAGGTCAAGTACATCAGTGTCTTAATTAGTCTGCTAGAAACAACAAAAGGGAACTGCATCATCATAAATCAGCTTCGGATTGGAGCGGTTTATCTGCTGTGGCATAGCAGAACCAACAAATGCGAATTTAGCATGAAGATCTCTCATGTTTGGCTGCACAGAGTCGATGTTTTCCATTTCCGACGGCAGAATAAAAGGGTCCCGCCGTCACTGGACCGTGTGCGTTGGATCCAGTTGTGACTTGTCACTCTGGAGTGGAAGGCTCGGAGACGGATCGAGAGCGGGGAGGGAAAGGGAGCGTGCGACAGGATCAGACGGGAGACGTTGAGGAGGAACAGGCTGAGACGGAGACGCACACGCCATGTTTGGACAGGCAGCTGCAGGCCACTGTCAGTGTGGTCGACCACAAGCGACAGAAGTTCACAAACACAAAGTCCTCGCCTGCACCGCGCCCCCGTTTCAGTAAAGGATCAGTTCTGTTTCTTAAAATCAATCGGACGTACCTGCTTTACTGCTGCTAATAACATCCATGTTCTAACATAGTCCAGATTTGTTTGACAAACGTTTGAGGGTAAAAATTCTACAAATTAATAGTAAATGACACAGATCTGTCTTCTAGAGAAAAGGGCCACCATTAAAGCACATAGTTACATTTAACAATACGTAATCTGTTACTTTTGAAGTAACAATTTTTGTACTTTTGTCGCAATAACGAAAATCCGCCATCGGTTTCCTGTTTCCGGCAGCACCGGCCGCCTGCTGGAGTAACACTCAGCGTGTGTGTTTAAAAGGCCTGTAGCTTTAATTTGAAGTTTGTGTTTGGGTTCGTGCCGGTCTGCCAGAACTTCAAGCTTCTGGGAACATGTACTCACTAAATGTGAGTCTGTACAATAAAGGAGTGTGAACGGGCCGGACTGTGTTATGATGTTTATGAGTCACTATGAAGGTCTTGAGTAAAACCACGAGGAATCACAAAGGAGTTTTAAATTTCAGCAAAGGAAAAGTTCGCTAACGACTGCTCTAGTTACTTTTATCAAAAGGTAACTTTTTAAAAGTAAATAGTTCCTTTTTAAAGTAAGGTTCTCGCACACTTGTTCGAAGACAAATGCATTACTATACCATATACAAAATGTTACAATACCTCGCACAAGAGTCGACGCCTGGGGAAAAGTTACACTTCACCACGATATGACTTTATGTACTTTATGTACTAAGTCAAATATTGGTTGGTGTCCGCTGTTCTACACTGAAGCTCAGACGCAAACAGGTACCTTAAGCGTCGCCATGTAACGCAGAAGGGAAAACTAAGCGGCGCTTTTTGACGCCTCAGGAATAACAATGGGCTGAAAAAAGAGGGTCAGGGTGGATTAAAAAAACACATCAGAAGCCGTTTCAAACGCTACTGTCATTTTTCTTTCCTCCATCGCACAACCTTAGTTGTAATGGACGTCTGTCAAAAAGTGTCGATTTTTGTGTGTAACCTGAGCTACAATCTTTGCCCACGCCTCACCGCATTGTTTTCGTGTATGAGACCTACCAATATTCTTAAAGCTAGTAAGTTTTTCATTAAACACTAATGAAAAATATGGTCAGTAACACTGGAGGACGTGTTGCACCAGCAGCGTTGAGTGTTTCTGTTGATTTGTGTTTCTCTCTCGCTGTCACAGGTTTTCAAGGACACCGTTGCAAAAGACCCACTCTCGTGCTCGCGGACACATTTGAAGTGCCGCCGTTCTGTCGTGCTTCTAAAGCGACGCCAGATCCGATGGCACAAAAGCCTTCGTTAAGTGTTTCGATAAGTGATTGCAGTGAAACGGTGGATTGGCCAACTGGATTCGCCCAAACACAGGCATCGCCACGACACGGCAGCAACTGTTCTTAAAGCCTCAACGCAGCTGCGGAGCGACTGTTTCAATGTCATATTTTGCTTTGAGTAGTCGAGTGTAGCCTGATAACAGAGTGACCTTCTGAAAGACTGAATGAAACCGAACAATGCTGCGGTGTGCAGCACACCGAGTACACAGGATGCAGAATCTGTGGCAGATGTTCCATCTCCATTTCTGTGGGGAGCATAAATTCCTGTAAGGCCACTTCTTCGGTGCGGACGACACACTCGTGGTCAAAGGCACAACAGCAATCGGTTCCACGTGCTTTATGGAAGTTTGTGGATGTCTGGACGTTTCTGCTCCAAGTCCGTGTGTGGGTTGGAGTTTTGTGTTGGATTTAGAAATATGTGCTAATGTTTATGCACAAAAATCCATAATGGCTTAATAATGACGAACTTGGCTGTAGAAAAACTGAGTGGGGTGTATCCTTAAAAACTGGGCAGCTGAGTAGCCAAGCGCACAGGTAAAGACACAAAAAGTCCTGGGGGGCTCCGGACCGGGGCGACCAGCTGCGGCTCCATCCAGACAAAGCTTTTTATTTTTTGTCTCCTGACTCATTCTGCTCTTCTTTATTCTCCAATACTCTCAAACACCCACATATGGCTGCGATCACATCTGGTGGTTTTATTTAAAACATCTTGAAGGATGTTCTTAAGCTTTTACAGGTAGTTGGATCATCAAAGCGAGTGAAAGGTTTCCTCCCGCTTTCTCTTTCTGGAACATATCTTACTATAAATGTAAAAAAATATACACGCCTACAGATTGTGCGTGTTCTTCTTGTTTTACTCAACATATATCTCTGTCTCGTTCCCTTCGCCGCGTCTTCTTTCTATTTTTACCCGCTCCTCCTGCTGCTCCTTCATTATGCTGCCAGCTTTGATTTTGTTCACCCCGAGAACCCGGTTCAGAATAGTTCAACTGCGAGTTCAACCACTGCTTCCCACTTGTCTAGTAACCCCCCCTCCTCTTTAACTTCTTTCCATCTTTATCTTCCGTATCCACTCACATCTTCGCTCTCGCTTTCTTTTCCATCTCGAAGGGTCATGCGGTGACCTTGTTTGCGTCTAGGTCGTGTTCCCGCTCAGTGCCTGTGCAGCCTCGCGCTGCCACCCGATCAGCCTCGCTTCCAGCCTCACATCGATCGCCTTGCACTCACCCCTCAAGGACGGAAACTCAAACCCATATTCTAGACCGCAGCCCTCATCTCCCTCCCTCCATCCTTTCCTCCCTGCTTCCCCACTTCTTCCTTTTCTCTGCCTCTCTACTTTTCTCCTGTGAGGCTCTCTCCACCTTTTCCTCTCTTACAGAATTCATCATACACACACACACACACACACACACACACACACACGCACACATGCCGGTTTCAAGGTTGCAATGACCAGAAGACCCATGAATAAATAATAAGGAGGTAGGAATCACTTTCAGAAAAACCATTTACTCTCCTATTGTGTTCTCGAAGAAGCCGTGTGAGTGTGTGAGTGTGTGTGTGTGTGTGTGTGTGTGTGTGTGTGTAACAAGAAAAGCTTTGTGAGCGAGAGTACAGTGCTTTGTTAACTAAAAGCCTCGCTGTCCCTGGAGTAAACTTGAGTGATGCTACAAGCACCTTCCATGTGACCTCTAACACTAGGTTCCTTCTTTTATATTTCTTTGATGAATCTTAAAATATTCAGGCGTACGATCAATGAGCTCGACAAGAGGCAAATATAAGAGGAAAGAGTTGCACATCATGATCCACAATCTTGAAACAGCGCAGTGTTTCAAGCATAAAATCCTTAACTTTGGGTCACACATCTCAGTTTGAAGCAGCCCCTTTTGTGTCTTTGCACAGGAAACCAACTGTTCCCAAACGGAGTCGCTCCTCCCGGTGAACTAACTGTTTGTGACTTGATGTACGGGCTGTTGTGGCTGGTCTGAAGTGTGGCGTGCTTCACAAAAGACAGAGAAATTAAAGAGAGCCAAACAGAGACGAGAATGAAGAAGATCGGTTTGGAGCAGACGCGCAGGGGCGAGGATGGAGGGAAGAATTTACAGTGACAGCGAGAAAGACGGATGAAAGATGGACGCGGAGAAAGGAGACGATATGAGCGGGGAAACGGCTGCGACGAAAAGAGGAATGAAAGAAAGGTGTAGACAAAAGCAAGGCGGCCAGAGAGAGAGAGATGATTAGATTTTTCTCCCTGCTGTATGGATCAGGGTGAGAGCTCTCCTTTCAATCCAATCTAGCTCAGGCAAAAGTAAACAATCAGTCTTGATAAAGGATTGGATAAATCCTCAATCAGACTCATTCTCAGTAAAGCGGCTATTTATTGGGCCGGCCTCACATGGCTAAATTGGATCCTCCTTCTTCTGAGGAAGGTGAAGACAGAGAGCGAAGAGAGTCCACATCATTTCAGTCCGCGAGGGCACAGATTAAAATTTCGGGAGCAAAACGGCCTCAGCATTAAAAAACAATACGCAGTAAAAAGTATTTCATGGTAATACATCTAGACGTGGAATAAAGAAATAAAAGAAAGAAAGAGAGAAATAGAAAATCCACTGCCAATCAGAGCTCATACATCATATTCCTGTGATCTTAAATAGACCCATCAAAATGTGGGACACGAGCAGCTCTTTCTCCCAAAGCTAGAAACCAGAGGCAGATAAAAGACTGAGCACTGCTATGAAACAGCTTATCCGATTAATAAAATATGAAGCTCTAATGTTTCCAAAAGACTCGGCGTGGGCCGCCGCGCGTCGGCCGCGTTTATCGATAAACGCGTTCAAATGTTGTCGGCACAAATTCGTAAGTGTATTGTTCCTCCGAAGGGCGAGTGCAGGGAGCGTCATGAGGACATTCGCGCTAAACTGGAGCACATCCATAAATGATAACAGAAGCAGCTCCGACGTCTTGTGTGTCAGCCAACACCTAGAGGCCAACGCAAACTTCTGAGCGGGGATGGGGACAAAATGAAGACGGGATGCACTTCGGTGGCTGTAAAGGCGAATCCTCCGAGGGAGCATTTAAAAAAAAGGATGAGGTATCACAACTACCTTTGCTGCTTTAAACTGCAGTCAATGACCAAAACGGCCAGTGTACAGCGTGGCTGTGCTGAGATTTTAGGCGACTACTGCAAGTTTTTCTAAGCCAGTGACCGAGGCCGTTTCATCTCGAGCATCCTGGACTGGATATATATTTCTTATCGTTCTGAACGTGTAGGAAATGGTGTTGACACATGACCGACACATTCTCATCCCACAGCACCAGATAACGACACGTCCCAGTGTGTCAAACCCTTTGACGTTACTATGGGACACTCCAGGAGTGCCAGCGGCTGACGCCACCATCCCACAGCCTGGGTAAGAGCTAGGCACAAAAACTTCAGGGTAAGATGCAGGATAAGTTACACAAAAACAAAACCCTACAAACAGCGACAAAGACGCACACGTACGTCCTTACTGTAGTAACCGGGTGCATCACCGAGTGCTGCCAGTGTCAAACCCTGGTGTCATGGGAACACAAAGGGACTGGACACTCAACGCAGGACTGAGAACACAACAGCACAACTTTGGGCAAAGACAATGGGACTGAAGCAGAGAGTCTGTTAAAGCCACAAAAGCAGCAGGAGGTGGGGTTATGGAAAGCTGTAAGGATGGATGAAGGAGAGCTGGGGGGACAGCGATCAGGTTATCGATACCGCCAGCGGAGCTCAGTGGAAACTGTGTAAGCCCAGTGGGCTGCAGCTGCAGAGCGCTGCAGAGCGCGGGGACAGGGTGAGCACACACACCGGTTACCTCTCCTCTGGTCTACGCTTACAGGCAGAGGACACGTGCTCGACTCTTAAAAATCTGAGTGAAGGGTGACAGTAAATTTTAAAAAAGGTGGGGGGGGGGGCAGACGACATGGGACAAAGGCGAGGACGTCAAATCCCTACTGTGAGCATGCGACCGCAATTAAAATAAATCTGTGCATTTGTTTTTCAACAATACTTGTGAGCTGTTGTACTTGCATAAAGTCTCTGCACGCAGCGGTGATGCGCACACACACACACACACACACACACACAAGATTATCTTGACTTTGAATCGTCTTTCCGCTTTATCACAATAAACATCCCCATTTTCCTCTTATCTCTTATCGCTTTAATCTTTCTCCACTCCTCCAGTGCCACCATAGTCTTTCATTCTTCGATTTAGTTTTCATCCCACTGTTATTATCTATTCTCACGCTTCTTGTTTCCATGCACATGATGTGTGCCTACAGTGAGCGCCCATATGCAACAAAGTCACGATCTTCTCGCCAACAAATTAAAACTACAGTAAGTGATAATGGGAAACCTGGACCAATGGTCATGGAGTAATTTGGGTCTTGATGTAAAGTCTCATTCACAGTGACCCCGAGAAAATACAGTTGCTATAGAAAGTCACAGAGACCCAGTCAACAGCAGTGTGAGTGCACTGGAAGATAAAGAGGTGAGCACACGATGTAGAGAGTGGACACGCCCTTATTGTCGCTGTGGTAACTCACAGTATCCTGCAATGCAATGCTCCCCATATTACATCTGATGAAATTACCTGAACGTCTGAAATGTCAACTGACTGCTCACTACTGACTGAAAGACTTGGTGTACATTATACAGGAAGTAGGGAATGAGCGAATAGTCTTTTCCTGCTGTGCCAGTGAGTTTTTAGGGCCCCGCCAAAGGAGGTTGTTTCCAGGGGGAGCACTAAAACCGACGGACACAGCTGGGAGGCTGTCAGCGTCTCCCACTAACAACAACACCCGTAACGGCACGTGACAGCTGTCGCTTCGAAATGTCTGGAATTTAAAAACTGAGACAAATAATGAAGCTAAAAATTCACTCATAAATATAATATATAATTTTGTTTAAAAAAAACTGGTAGATATTAATGTGTATTGTACCTGACTCTTCTAACTGCTAATATCATTTCCATCATCCTCTGAGGGAAATAAACCTTCTGAAGTCTGACTGTGAGGACCGGGGCCGACTCTTGTCCATGTTCTCGCAAAGCAGAAATTAGACTTCAGTTGATTTTAAGCACCGAGGATGTGAGAAACACAAAGCTCAGGCTAATTTTAAAGTCAGGAAGTGA
The DNA here is from genome assembly GCA_033026295.1 of Channa striata. NCBI lineage: Eukaryota > Metazoa > Chordata > Actinopteri > Anabantiformes > Channidae > Channa > Channa striata. Next base: position 26,955,208 of record CM065171.1, read on the forward strand.
AAAGGGAGAGGATTCAGGGGAGGCAGTTACCATGGTGACATAAATGTTGTAACCGTGTGTTTGAAGGCTTTGCCGTTCAGATGACGTCCTACAGATGTAGCGGCGTTAGTCGACCTGCTCTTCCAGAACTTCTCCGGACCCCATGAACTCTCTTACCTTTAAAAGTCGAGTCTTCATTCATTTGTTTTGTGATGTGGAACAAAAATGATATAAAACACACTTTTAGCACATGCTCGTCCTGAAGTTTCTATGTGCAAAATATCTGAAGGCGACTTTGAAAAAGTGACATAGATGCAAAAGAACATCTCCCAATAACAAACTATTATAACTAATGTTTTCTGTGGTTACAGGCTTTTCTACAGAGCGGAGTGGGGAGTATCTTACACTTTCATGGATTTTGTTTTTCAAGATGATACATTGGTGATTTAATCAAGATATCTTGTCTCTACCTTAGTTTTCCTGTGCGAGGGCATTAGGAAATGAAATGTTTTCGCTGCTGCAGCCACTCGCCGCTCCCCGTTATCTGTTGCTTTGTCTCACATACACTCACGCCATGATGTCTCTTTGCTAGAGGCAGTGTTCACTTTCTTTGTGCACACACTATACATATATTGTATATATATTTTTCTTACATTTTGATAATGGGGCCAATGTGATCATTATTCAAAATATGCTCTCATCTCCAAGCCAGAGAGGCAAGCAACCGCTGACGCAATTTTCTCCATCTTTGAACTGCTCCAGGGGAATGAACTTGTGTAGCATGTGTTTTACAAAGTATGTTTTGTTTAATGATTATCATTACAGTGCTGGTAGAAATAAAAGTTATATTAACCATGGGCCTGTGCCTGGACGTGCAGCCTGTAAATGTAGTGTGCATCCGTGTGAGAGACACAAAGATGGATGGGTTAGAGATAAATGACAGCCACAGCTAGTGTGGGCAGGTTAGGTCAACAGTTCAGCGCGTAATTAGATATTGTAGCTACGCATAAATGATTAGTTTGCATCTGTAGTCATACGAGCAAACTGCCTTACACACACACGCACAGATGTAAACACAAACTGAAGACAACAAGGCCTGGACACACACGCACTGTTTTATTCATGTTGATGTGATGCCAGCGGACAAGCACCCGTGAGGAACACTGCTTTTCTCACCTCACACACTCACACAAAAATACGCACAAGACACAAAACCCCTCCGCTGTCACCTCGGTTCATTTTACATCCAGCTCACACACACACACACACACACGGACAGACACACACGGACAGACACACACGGACAGACACACACGGACAGACACACACGGACAGACACACACGGACAGACACTGGTCTAAAAGGTTTTGCTGGAGTTCAACTTAGGAAACCAGATGTGTCCTCTGTCTTCTGTCCAGTGTGTGTCTGTGTGCATACATATTCGTAGTTGTTTACTTGCTTGCGGACATTTTGCGTGCACGTATATTCAGACGTGTGTGTGTTCACGTATACATCCTAAAAATGTGGTTTTGAAAGAATAAACACCATGTTCTTTTATAACCAACTAATTGGCTGCACTCCAAACACAGCATGTGTGACCCAGTCGGAGCTGTTGCATAAAAGTATTTGTTCTTCTTCACTTATTTCCAAAGGAGCAGAAGGGAATTCAGTGGCACACTGAACTGAACAGCAGATCATTTCATACTCTAATTTATCACATATCGCTCAGCGTATTTCTCATAACACATATGCTCCTTGTGTGTTGGACTGGACGGTACCTGCAGATGTACTTTTGAACTTTGCAGGGATTGTTTGGAGGCAGTAAACTTAGCTCACCAGCGAATAAGGGGGAATTAAAGCCACGAGCTGCTGCTGCCCTGACGTGTTCGATGCCGAACCGACTGTTATGAAGTTGCCACTAACGAGACAGAGGCTTCGTGTAAGAGCCGACATTAACGTTCAGCCACAGAATTGTGCGTGCGACACTGTAAACAGGAGTCACAACTCAGCGATACACCGTGTAATTTGTGTTGCATCACAGTTTGTAACCAATGCGTCCGCGTTGCCCGCAGCCGCCTCAGTCACCAGCACGTTATGCCCTCGACGCGTTGTAAACAAAGCCAAAATCCGGCAGACTTAAGGAGGCGTTCATCCGTTATAAAAACATCACCATCTTGCTAAGACCTTGGGCTTTGCTATATTTGTGTCAGGAACACAGGGCTTCTATGAAGAATGACATATTATCTTCAGCGTGCGGCCTACACTGCAAATTTAGAAAATGACTTCCTATAAATAAAAGTCTGATTATCTTTTGGTTAGTGTGATAAAACATGCGACATTTGGGTCCAGCTCCAATGAAACCTCCTCTTAATGCATCCACGCCCTCCACACAGTCACATCGTTTTTAGTGAGAAACCATTAAAGGTGAATAACGAACTCAATTACTTGCTTGCGACTAGTTAGTGGTATTCCTGGCAGTATATAAAATATAAGGGGGGAAAAAAAACATCTGGAAAGGTTTTGTGGCTCAATAAACTCAGTTTGGACACAGTAGCTATTAACACTGAGGTGATACGTCACAGGCTGCACTGCTGACAGCTTGTGTTCTGAGCAGAAATCCTGTTAGCTCTTTACACTCACTGTGGACAACATGATCAGAATATATATGCACACACACGCTGGCGCGCGCGCACACGCACACACACACACGTGAACAGCAGGTGGCTGGGGGCTTACCTGTGGTCGTGGGTGTCCTTTCACAATGCACTGCAGCACTAGTGTGTCTCCTTCTTTGATGGTGTAGATTCTCTCGCTGATGTTATCATCCTTGACATTACACGCTGCGCCTGAGTGCACGATCTGGGCGTTGGCTGGAGCTGCGAATGCAAGCACACACACACACACACACACACACACACATCCATGCAGACACGCACACAAAGAGAGAGAAATCAAATCACATATTTAGTAACATCTCAGCAACAGAATAAAAGGTCACTTTCTTGTGGGTGTAGGTGTAATACTAGTACCGCTATTGATGACTCAGATAAATAAATATATCACATTACTCCTGCATCTGCATCAAGAAAAGCTTGGACAGAAATGCTGCAGTGTTACGTGTGTTAGTGTTGGACAAGGAATGCAGACATTTATCGGAAAATTGAAACCTTGGTCGACTTTAGAAGGTCAAAAGACTCATTTTTTTACTCTGGGACAGAGGTTCTGTTTTCTACAGGACAGACTGCGTGAAAACAACACACTCACAACTTGGTGCACGTCTGGGTACCAGATGGGTCCAAAGAAATGTCGGCCATCTGGTCCAGGCTGTACAGCATTGGTTCTGAAGCATCTGAAATGGTGCAATTAATGTCTAAGGAACATGAAAGGCCGATTTTGCAAAGTGAGCTGAAGTCAGACTTACAGAATAACTCTGGCGGTGGTGCACAGATTCTGTATTTTAACCTGAAAGTTTGCGAACGAGACTTTTCATTAATTTCTGTTGTGTTGAAGCGTTTTTACGCGATGCGACGGCTGTGCAGAACGTGGCAGAGCGTAGACAGTCGAAGAGCCGTCAGAGCCTTCATCGGTTGAGCGCAGGCTCATGCTAATCCTGTCTCACACTGCAGATTGTAGCATTAATGTAGTATCATGAGAAAGTGCAGCATCCTGCAGCAGTAGCATCACGCTAACCTGCCAATGAAGTGTTTTAATGTGCGATTCAGCAACCAGGACGTGAGATATCATTAACATTTATCTCTTGGTTATCAGCTCCTGTGACGACTAGTAATTGAGGGGAACCCAAATGAGGCACCGACAAGAGATTTATTAAAGAACACAGAATATGGATGTTACAAAAAATATATTCAATCCAGATAGGAGAACAAAAACTGACTACATGAATAAACGGGAATCAGGGGGAGATTAAACGCTACACATAACCCCGGGCTGAGATAATTAAAGAACATGACAACAGGAAAGAAGAGCACAAACAAAAGAACGGAGGCGAAGCAGGTTAAAACCAAAACCACACGTAAATGTCGGCACAAACTGAGCAGGTGTGGAACATATGAAAGTGCGAATCCGAGAGCAGAGAAGTGTATTAAGGCGTAAACTGAAATGTTCATGCAAACAAAGCAGGTTGGGGACAGATATGAAACATAGACCAAGATGTGCAGACATACGGACCAAAAACGTTAAGGCAACGAACTAAACCCGAGACCAAATCATCAGGTAACAGAATCCGCAAACGCAGATCGGGAAAACTGCACATTCAGCTGAGAGAAATGGCAAGAACCTGGCAAGGAGTGACGCTTCCTGAGGGTTAAAACGGACAGGTGGAAATAATTAGCACTAATGAGGTGTGAGAAGTGGCTAAAATGACTGCAGGCAGGAAGTGAAAGTGGGGGGACTACAAAATAAAAGCCAAGATAAAGAATTACTGCTAGAATTCCTGGGTATGCAGGGAAATGTCCCAACATCACAACCAAAAAGATGCTGGACACGGTGAAAGAAATACAAATGAGCATTTTTTGGTGACAAAGATGATAATAAAGCCAAAGTTTAATTTATACCAGTATCATAACCAAAAGCCAACACAATTTCATAACTCAACACTACTGGAAAAACAACAGGCTGCAGTAATGTAGCTGCACGATCTGCCCGACGCTGACCCACGAGGAGGACTGGCTCGCGTGCAGGACGCCTCCGATGGCTGCACCTCCTTATGATGAGAGACGACAGGAGGGAGGAGGGGGGAGAGAGAGCGGGAGAAGCAGCGGGTGAGGAGGGGAAAGGCCAGAGGAGTGTGAAACCCCCGAGACAGGTGCGGGGGGACGGGCGGGGGGCCCCGTGATGTGATTAGCATCGATTCGCAGGGAGAATAAATCTTCACTGTGCTCTACAAGTGTTATCACTGAACAGACAGGAAGGAAGTGGGCGGCCTGCTCACCTCAAACTTTAGCTCCATCAGACAGAACAATGCAGGACGTGACGTGGAGCCAAAAACCAGGCGCAAAATAAAGACAGAAGGCTCCGATTCTGTCTCCGTGGAACAGCTTCAGGTGCTTGTCCACACACATTCGTACATCCTCAAAGGTTCGGGGTTTTTCAAGCTGGTCCTCGTACGAAACCAACGTGCCCGTTTTCATGCAGGTTATACGCCCCAGTTCCGGCTTTGCACGCGACTACGCTGAGAGAAATGGGCGACAAAATCAACACTCCTAATTTTGTCCAAAATGCATCACGAAGTTCAGCTCAGGCTTTTTGAAACTTCCGCTGAACTTTTCCCATTTATTACGGTGTCGTTGTCCAGGTGAAAACCTTGGCGGAGATCGTGAAGAGCAGGAATTATGACTTGAAATTTGGAACACTGTTTTTTACTTCCTATTAAGATGATTATGCGTCATCACTCCATGCGCACGTGTCGATGGCGTCATCAAATCACATTTCACGACAATATATGGTTTGATATTCACCCTCCATCATTCCTTTCTGTCACACAGTTGTTCTATGTACGTTCTGTGTCCTGTGACCCTTTGTGTATGTTCAAGCTTCATAACATACTGCGTTTAGATTATTTCTTAGAATTTTTGTTTCACCATTTGTTCAATCCCTTTGTCTCTTTCTCTCTCACGGAAAATTTGTAAAAAAAGAATGTATCTCAAATACTTATTTATGTACATAGTTCAAGTAAATTTTGTGTTGTTTTTCTGCAAGTTTTTTACCGTGACAAGTTTGAGGTTTGAATTTGTGATATTTCGATATTTAGAAAAACACATTTTTAAAAATATGACTTCTTTTTGTGTGTATTTCTTGTGTAAAATACATGAAATTGATGCATGTGATGTGGCAGAATTCTTCTACGGTATGTTTTAAAGGGTTAAAGTCATTATTTTGTAGAAGTGAGTGAAAGGGAATTCAAAAAGGGGGTCATCCTGACACCGAGTCACGGCTGCCTCAAACTAGGTAAACTCCCAAACGTCTCCCACAGATCTACACATCTACACACTGTAACTGACAAGTCAGCATAACATTTCTCCTCCGCCATCGTCGTGTTTGTTCTTATATTCAGAAAGTGGAACTTTTGGAGAAACGCGAAAACATGAGCGTTTGCAGCGCGACTGTCACGGTGTCTACAGCTTATACGCGTTTCTGTACTTGTGTGCCGGTTTTCTTGTATGTCTCTGTGTGTGTATACACACTGTTATAATATATACGTCACATTTAATGTTCTCCACGTTGTGTACGACGAGCTCATCAACACACAGACACACACACACTCCTACATTGACAGGATGCAGCAGCAGCTCTCTGCATTTAAACACACTCCTTGTTTAACTCCTCTTTGCTCCGTTGCCCTGTTCCATCCTTCGTCTTCACCTCGGTGTCTCTGTCTCTGTAGCACAATAGCGTCTGAGTCAGAAAAGCAGGAAGACATTGTGGAGAAAAGTGCACTTGATGAAAAGCCACAAAACACATTTAAGAGCTGTAAAAAAATAGATAATACAGTCTGTGTGTCCTGCTGTCCACGGCGAGTCGAAACATTTAAGAAAGTGTCTGACAGTTAATTACATCAAAGCTGATCGTCTGCGGACGCTTGTTCCTCGCCCGCAAACACTGATCAGAGTCGTACAGTTACAGACATTCACACATGGGAGCTGCCCAGAGTAATTACAGTCTTTATCAGCTGGACACTGAGCAGATCCAGCGGAGCGGTGGGGGGTTAAGTGCCTTGTTGAGGAGCTTGTTGATAGCAGTGGCCCTGGGAGGGGAGACCACGTCTTATTTATGCTCCGTTCTCTCACGTTTTCCCACTTCGCTTCCTTTTGACCAATGATCTTCCAGTGTGAGGCAACCTCGAACCTCTGGGCTACGGCTTTGCTGTTGCAAATCAATAAATGAAAAGGAATAAAAACTGTATGTGGATTATAAGAGCTGCGATCCGGGGGGGTGTCACACTACAGGGTTCAAACGGTATCACCCAATTAGATCATTAGATGGCTCTGATCATTTACCACGATGATCATTTGTCGCGGTTAAAAACAATAAGAACCTGGGTTGTGTTTGGACACATGACACTGCTCTTCCTGGCCCTTTGGTAACGGTCGTTTGGCCCTTCTGAAGGATAATTATGGGGGTGATGACAACTGATAATAGTTATTTAATGGGGTGATAACATTCAAAGCGGGTGGCTGCACTAACTGAGAAAGACGGAGAGCTGATATAAATGGTGAATAATTGTCTCCTTACAGCTTATTGGCGTGTCGGCATTAGTTTGCCTCTCTCTGGAGAGGGAGGGAGGTCGGACAGAGCGGCTCCTCTGTCTGCTCTTGCCTCCGGCAGCTTGGCTGCTTCAACTGTCTGATTGACGAGAGGGAGGAAGGCTGAGGGAGGCTGAGGGGGGGGGAGAAAGAAAGGCAAGTGAGAGAAGAGGAGGAGGAGGTGGGAGAGATGATGAAGAAAAAAAAATGAAGAGCGAGAGCAAACATGGTGCAGGATAGTGGGGCACATACAAACAAGCAGAGACGTCCAGAAAGACGGAAGGTGAACAGGAAGGACCGGAAACAGAAAGTGAAGTTGGATAAACAGTAAAGGTACGAAGAGTTTGAGCGAATGAGACGGACAAGGGGACGCAGGGACAGAGAGACAAATTGATGCAACAACATTTGATGAGGTAAACGAGATGAATGGAAAAGGGTGAATGCAGTTGACAAGGGATCGACAGCTGGGGGCTGGGTCCTAACAGCTCAAGGCAAACTAACTCACCACAAAAGAATGATGCAAACTCAGACGGAGGGTTCGAAACCAACTAGCGCCTCGCTCCACGAGCCTCAGGGATTCGCCGTTCAACGTGTTTGCAGCTTTTACAATCGCAGAGCTGCTGGGTTTTATTTACATGAAGGTGATGATTCCCATAACCCCGCTGACAGGCACACGGCATCCGTCGCTGATGGGTTTATTTCTCTGATAATACAGGATCATAAAAACAACAGAGTCCAAGAATTAATTGCCTAAATAAGGCCAAAGGAGAGACACAACACCCAAAAAAAAAATAAAAAGGGAAAAAGCTATTAACACAGGCAGAGTGTTGTGTCCCGCTCAGAGGTGCATCAATTCAGTTAGTATGGATGACGGTCATCAGTCATAGAAAGCTGCTGTTATGACAGCAATCTATCCGACTCTGATGATTCATCGATCAAAACTGCTGCGGGGATGCTGATTGAAAGCGTCGCTCGTGCATTATTGGGAACTTTCTGAGTCATTCGATGCACATTAGTTGTAAGTAAAACATAACTATCGGCAAATGCCTCGTCTGATTAATTGATTCGTCGCCGCCTGCCATGTTTGTTTTTGTTGAGGGGACAGGACATCTCTCACTGAAACTAATGATGAGACAGGAGAGTCGGTGTCACACCAGCGACAGCTTGACAGAGTGCCGAGCAGCGTGTGTGTGTGTGAGCGTGCACGTCGGTGTCCGTGGGTGTTTCCGCGTACTGTAACTCGCCAGAGGAATCCCAAAGAGCCTCACGCCGTCGCGCGAGAGCGAGATTAATATGCGCGAGCCGCCTCACGCGAGCCGCTCACGCATGGCAATGAGCTCCGTCTCAATTCGCTTCATTCACAAGAGTCCATTCAGGTGCTTCCTCTGCTTTCACGCGTAGAGAGAAAACGCCAGAGAGAAGCCGCAGATGCATTGATCGATTGCAATGGCGTGAAGTGTTCTCCTGACCCACGTCACACACAAACACGTTGTGACCAGAAGTCTGGGTGACTCACTTTGCCTCAGCATTTTATCAGGATTCTTCTCCGCAGACAGGATGGAAGGAGATCAAATGCTTGGTGTCACGACCCCGTCCTTTTCATTTGGGCTCGACTGGAGCTGCAGATACCAAAATGCGTCTGGGACATTGATTTAACTTTTGACCCGACCGTTAAATGGCTGTTATAAATGAAAGGACTAACCTTCTGTAACCTCTCTGCTGCTTTCAATCAACTGTAAATTGCTGTCTGCCCGTACACACACACACACAACGAAACAATAAACACTTCCTGCTGTAAGAGTTCTGCATATTCTTCACTGAGTGCGTTTTCATGGAGCCACTAAACAGATTCTCTTAGACTGGAGATGTGTTTTCCGCACTAACGTGAGTCCAAACCCGGACGGTGGCTGGATAAGCACCAGCGTGCCGCCCGCTTGCCCCAGCAGATTTGAAGTTCAGTCACTTCACTATGTACAACAACATTTCTGAGCGCTTCAATTTAGGATGACTATAATTTAAAGTTAGCTACGGTAGAGATTTTAATACAAAATATTGTTCATGGTTTTACTTCAGAATTGGTTTTAGTATGATGCAAAATAAATATGGGCGACTCTTTTCTTTTTTGCCCTTTTTATGTTCAGATTGAACTAATTCGATCTTACTGGTTCATATTTACATTTGGATGGTGTCGCTTTTCGCTGTTTTTATAATAAAATATAATAAAACTGTCTCCTGAAAATAACTTTTCTGTTCAAGTCAACTGCTACATAATGAAGATGTGCTTACATGTGCTTACATAATGAAGATGTGCTTACATTTAATGCAAATGGCATCTCACAATTACTGTACTTTGATACCAAACGTCAATGAAACGACAAATTTTAAGCTGCCAAAACATTTTTTTTGTAGAGAAAGACAGATTTATTGAATAAAATGTGTTTAACTGTTAAAGCAAAGAATCTATTTCTAAACTTAACCAAAGTGCTTTTATGGTCTAAACCCGACCACACATGAAGGGAAGTGTGACGTGCTTCAGACATTTAAAACATACATGGCACAGACTGTCCTGTCGCGGATACATTTATTTCTTATTAAAGGCAGTGTTGATCCGTATCACCCAGCCCAGAGCCGATCAGCACGCTCACCGAAATGTCCAGCTATTTCTCAAATACACCTGCAGAAGGTGTGACTGCGATACCAAAAGTGTGAGTCGAGTCTGGGCTGCTGCGTCTGTCACCGACAGCAGCAGGAAGCAGCTTAGTCAGGACAGTGAAAAACCACAGATTTCACCTGTTCACGATCACACACGCCGCTGATAGATATTGACTGATGACCACAGCGGGAGAGGAGCAGGCCAAAACAGTAGCATGGAAATTAATAACCCCGACGTGCACGAGTCATCACTGCCCTGAGGGGATGGATGGATGAGGAGAAGGTAAACCCAATTACACCCGTCACCGAGGTATCTGTGTCTGCCTGCATTGTGCAAACTTTGTGCGTTGGCTTCGTGCACTCAAGTTTGCACGTCTCTCTTCGTTGTTCATGCAAAGTGCTACAACTTCGCAATGACAACACTTACGAAAATGAGCGAGTGTTTGCTTAAAAAAAAATAAAAATCCATTACATCTCCTCAATTCCTTTACTCAAGGATTGTGCTCTAAATTTGACTTTGCGGTGTTCAGAGCGAGCGGCTCTACAGTAATTTAATTTTACTCTTCGGCTTCCTGAAGTTGAACTTGGCGTTGGAGTGGAGCTTGTTTGTAGTTTTACTTAAGTGCAGTTTAGTTCTTCATCCACCGCTGAAGAAATGCAGTAAAATTCAAGTGCATCTCAAAGCACTTTACAGGATAAAGATAAAGACAAAACCAACAAATCCCCCGTAAAGTAAAAGTTTATAAACTGTTTAAATTGAGGTACAAGTCCAGTAACTGAGTAAAGGCCCTTTTTGCCTTTACCAGCTTCCTGTTCCACATGGTTCCGATTGGAAACGGTTAACCGTGTGTCTGTCGGCAGCACAACCGAAGCCAAAGCCTTGATTAAACGTTCATTCATCCAGACGGGGAGTATTTCTAGGATCGTGAAATCGACGTGTGTGTGTGGGGTTACCGCTGTGACGGCTGCAGTAGTTTGTGCAGCTGTGTTTGTCAGCGAGTTACCGCCACAATCTCGGTAAGAGGACAACGAGATTGTGCGATCAACAAAAGTGTCAGATGTCGGCAGAAGCTAATAAAAAGGGGGGGATCGCTGAAGAGCAGAGGGAGGAAAGGTGGAGAAACAACCCAAAAAAAAAAAAAAAAACGTAATGGAAAAGTAGGGGGTGGGGGGGCACCACTGCAGGCTTCATGTGCAAGGACAGAGCATCTTCCTTTTATATTATGGGTCAGTGTGGACCAAAGCTTCATTAATCCCATTATGCTTCAGCTGCAGAAGCGTAATGTTTTTTGTCATTTGCTGTTTAGATACCAAACAAGTCCAAAAGAAAAATCCACCAATGTGATTAAACATATCTAACCCCGCAAAGAAAAAGGCTCAATTCTAATTAAGTCTGCAAATTCCCTCTTATTATACCAAACGCTTCTTGTTAGAAAACAATTACGGGCACGGAGCCGTGCGACACCAGGGCGACACCATAAACAAGTCAATTTGATTTGTGCACCGTCAGAAAGAGAAAGAAGGAGGAGGTGGGCTCGGGTCTGCGGTGGAGGACTGGAGCGCCGCGAAGTGATTAGGGGCTTGTAGAACCCGGTCAAACATGACTCGTGCTCCTCCATTGGAGTGTGTTTGCCGCACTTTTCCCAGGATGGAAAGATAAAAAGAGGAGAGCGAGGGAGAGTTCCGACAAAGAGATGAAAACCTCTCAGATCTTCGGCGCAGACGGACAGAGGGAGGGGCGCAGGGGTGGGGTGGGGGGACGAGAGGGAGCGCGAGGAGAGGGAGGATGGAGCCGAGGAGGAAGTAAAGAGAAATGTGTGACTGGCATTCGCTTTGTGAGAAACAAAGCTTGTCGTAGCCAATATACACCCAGCTGAAATTGACAAGATGAAGAAGAGAAGGTTCATTTTACGGCGGTTAAACACCAGCTTTATCGGGGGTCGTGGGCACAGCGCACAGGTGAGGCTGATCGGCAGCCATCGACACACAACACGTCTTTTTACAAGAAAAACAACAGGAAGTAACGACTCAAAAAGACCTTTATGCAATTTGTACACGTTGTTGTTTTTACTAATGATGCCACGAGCTGGAAACGAGTAACTACCACTCACACACTTTACAGCAGGTTTTAATATTTCTCCTTTTTTCCCCATTTTTGTTACTTCATAATCCACCTCCACCACATTTCAGGGGCACATTATAGTTGGGTTATGTCTACCAATGCGTTGGTGCTGCTGGCATCAAATTTGAAATAATTCATAGATAAAAAAAAAAAAAAAAAAAAAAAAAAAAAAAAAAAAAAAGACATTTCTTAGTTTCTGGATTTAATATGCTGCCTTTGTACTAATTACAATCAAAAATAGTTTCTCTTCTCATTTACATTTTACACAGCAGCCCAGCTTTAGTGGAAATAAGGTTGTAGAAATACAAAATCATAAGATGCTCTAAGGACATTTATAACATGCTCGGCTATATTTAAATGAAATCAGATTTAAATTATTAGAATATAAACATATGCTAATGAACAGCATACATAAAGTGAAGGACACAATTATGCATCATGACCCAATAATTCATAGCATGAATGTAAGATTTGCCCGTCGACATTGTGAAAGCTTTTACTTTTATTCACAGTGTATTTTGATTTTAAGTAAAATTTCGGACAATGAATATTCCATATTTTTGCTACAGTTTTGCTACTCACTTTTCCAGGGTAGTTTCACTGAGACGCTTCCTCTCTTTTGCAGGAACGTCGCGACACAGTTATGCGAACTTTCCGGGAAACCCACAGTCTGGTCTGCGACTCCACTTAAAGCTCCAATATGCAACTTACATTAGCACTAGTGGGAGAGTCAGACCACCCACCCTCCATGTCACGGCTCCGGTACCGCTCGGCACACGTCGGGTATTAGTCAATATCCAAGTCCAGTTTGAGAAAAGCTGCACAACTTCCCAATGAAGCATCAAACCTTAAATTCCGCGATTTACATACCGTGACTTGAGTGTATTGCACAGCAGTAAGTAAATGACACGAGTCCTCACTATTGTCTGGCACTGAAATTTTATTTTTGAGAAATAATACACCCTGGGAATGGTGGCCGGTGTAACGGACTGGGAGGCACCAGGCTGCAGCCAAGAAGGTTACGAGGTCTGTGACCAAACGTTGTCTCTCATCCTAACGCTCACCCTCACCAGCAACTCTCATGGTTCACGTTCTCCCATGATAAGCAACTTCCACCATCTATTATTTCCTGCTGCGATGGACAGTCCGCCATCTTTGTCTGCAACAAAATTCTCTTAAACGGATCCAATATCAAACTCTCATGTCTCGTCTGGTAAACGACGGTGGTTAAAGCCTGAGTGGTAATGAGCAGGTGAAGGGCAGTGACAGCAAAACTCAACATGTGTTAAAATCATATTGTATAGTGTAAAAACATCCTGTGCATTACAATTTTCTTCTTGTTGCGTATATTGGCGAAGTCAGTCTCATTCCCCCAAAGTAAATGAAACAACAACCTCAACCACCTTTATCTTTAAACCGAACAATACATCAGTGTGTAGTTAGTGTTGCAACAGCACATATTGATATACTGATTACAGCCGAGTGTTCTGACACACACGCACGTACACACACACACACACACACACACACGCACACACACGCACGTCACCTTGAATGCAGCTTAATGCTGTTAAAAACAACAGCAGCCTCTCAGCCCGAGGGCGAGTAAACACATCATGGCGTCTCACAGATTCCTTCAACTAATTAAGTACAAAGTTTCCATCATCACAAGTGTTACGGCCTACGTTTGGGTGGAGATTAAAAGGAAAGTGATCACCTCAGGGAATTTAACTGGACAAAACCACCATCACACATGTGACTGATGTTGACCTGATATTTCAGACGTTTCCATTTTTCGCCTGCTGGGGGTTTCAGCCTTTGCCGAGATACACTCGCTCACAGTTTAATAGTCTGAGCCTAATGGGGCTCCCCCGTGGGCAAACGCTGAACCCCTGCCATCTAATGTTTAAGCTAATCCCCCGACTGTTGTCACGGCTTATCTACCACCTCACTGTACGCCCTCCGTCACGTTTAATATCATTACGAAAGAAATGTATCTGCGCCACAGCGGCCACAGAATCACATGTCATGCCTCCATTTAGAATATAAGCATGAGTGATGAGTGAGATTTACACTTCACACTTTGTACATCATCATCGTCGTTCGCGCCGACCTCTGCGCATCTCAATGCAACGCGAGCATCTGTTAAGACAAGAAAACGCCACAAGAGCAAGGAAAAGAAAGTGGGAGGGGAGCAGACAGAGGACGGAAACAGCTGGCGTGGCGAGCTTCTGCTTTTTCCATTGTGTGAGTGCGTGAGTTTTTGTGTTTGTGCAGCATATGCTACACAAACCACCTTAGGTGTAACATATGGTTATTTTAGTCAGGGAAGCTTTGTGGAGCACAAAGGCCGTGATGAGGAGAGACAAGGAAAAGCCTCTCCACCGTCGGAGAGCAGAGCAAAGGAGCAGAGCTCTGTGTCTAAATGAAGACGAGGCGGCGCGGCGCTGGAGGTCACGTGCCTCACGTCATCGCTCTGCCAGACTGTCAAGCTGACCTTATTCTATTCGACCATAATCAAACTGCCTTTGATGACACACACACTTGCATTAGTGCACGTCCACACAAAGACCAACAGCCCCGCATAACAAGAGGCACACTTGACACATAAAGAGGAAAGAAAGAATTCTTCCTCTCGTGCACACACTGTATGTATTTCCACAGAAACCGCGGCGGAGGGGGCGACGACACGCAGCAAGTGAGAGCAGGTGAGGCGTCAGAGAGGACGGAGGCACAAAGAGACGTGGCGTGAGACGAAGCGCCGGAGCGAAAGGTCAGAGCGAGAGCTGCAGTTGAGCAGGGAGGCAGGTGTGCGTGCGTGGAGGATGTGAGAACGAGGCACCATACGCTGTCACGTATTCGCTCTGTCCTAGCAAGTCACGCCAATAAATCTTCTGAAATTGAAAAGATTTGGAATTGACAGGAACAGGAGAAAAGTTGAGTTAAATAGAGACGGAGAAAGGCAGTGACGGAGAGGTCCTAACGAGCCCGACGTGTAAATCCAAAGGATGAGGAGCAGGTAGAGATGCCGACTAAACGGGGACGCCACCGAGCGTGAGGCGAGAAGAAAAAAGGCAGCAACTACTTCACAACTCCCCGCGAGCCTGTCGACGCCGCCAGACTTTGGGAAGCGACGTTACTCTCACACACTGGAGCAATTTGACAAACTGACAAATAATAATCCATTAACATGTCACACTCCAACTCTTTTTTTTATTAATTAATGAAGTGCTGCATCACAATAAAGACAGATCTCAACATAATCTGTAGCAGATCTCAGCTACGGTGCAGAGACAAAGTCTGAAATCGTTTTGTCGGATTCACCCAGATGGACGGAGTTATTGTGATTTTCTAAGAATTTCAAAGATGTTAATACATACAATCATATCAAGGGTGGCTGCTGTCAACATAAAACAGCTATGTGCTGTCATAATTTAGTCAAAAATCTTCCAGATGTGTCATGGAAAAGTTAACTCTGTTTACAGCTAGAACAGGAAAGAGCTGAACAAGTATGTGGAAACACAAAAAGACTAAAATTTGTCATATATGCAATGTAATTCATTCAAAAAATTAAATTTAAATACGCCGTCACTGATGTTGAACTTCCTTCTTTTGGTTGTAGTTTGGGTCGTACATGTACAAAAATGCCAGTAAACTTCCCCCTGACTTCCCAATATCATATCTTTACTTGTAGCAGAAAAATGCCTCCAGATGACATCACCCGGAGGAATGTTCAGTTCCCATTATGTTATCTCATTGCTTACTCCGTAGAGTTTGTGATTATGGTCAACCTGCTATTCCAGCGTCATGCTGCAGATGACATCATCTTAACTTCAATGAGTTTTTTTACCTAGAAGCAGAGAAATATTTTATTATAGAGAATTCAGAGGAAGGTTTAAAAGCATGAATGTACTTTTACATCCAAAACCGCTGTTCTGTTGATGTCCAACGTGAGGTTCTGCTCAACCTCGGCCTGGAGTTTTACACAAAACAAGAGCTGTACGGTTTGACCCTGATTTATTGTGGTTGAATCATTTTTCAAGTAAAATTTTAAACATAAAGAGTCAATATTGTAATAAGTCTAGATTCTAAAAACCCAAAGCCTTCCTGTAATAAACACGCTGTGTGCAAAGTGGCTGCTAATTTCTTTCCTACCAAACCGGAGCAAACATTAATCTGTGAGTGTTTGAATGAAACTCTACTCAAAAACTGTATGTTTTGGTACCAGTCTCAGCTTTTTGGAAATAAAAAAAAAAAAAATGTGTGGAGCTTGCCAACATACAAATAGTACATTTTTTAAATAATAAACATAATTTTAATTGTTTAATCAGCATCGCATGCAAAGCTTGTTAAAGATTTTTGTACAAACAGGTTTTTGGTTATGATAATTGTGGGTTGAGTTAAAAACAGATAAAGTTCACGTGTGTGAGAAAAGTACTGACATGTTTGAACATGCTGAGTGTGTAATGCTGTTTTCTCTCCTCTCCCTTACACATTAGTGTTTAGAATTCAGAGCAAGAGAAATGTGGGAGACTGTTAAGGAGCGCAGAGGGCTGACATCTGGTGAAGATGAGCCACGGTAATTATAGTCGCTGAAGGTGTGTGTGTGTGGGAGGGGGGAGTAGGACACAGGAAAGAACAGACAATGCATGTTTCGTGAACATGTCTCATCTCAAAACAACTGCGCTCGATGACACGTGGATAAAAAGTCCACCTTTTTCGTGCAAGCTGCAGTGTTTGCTGAGCACGAATGTTTGGGAACTCGCCACACGGTCGAGTGGCTTCTAACGCACAGCAAACGTAACCTTTGCAAACACAGTCATCGCACTTCAGTTTGCATGATGTCCAGTGCAAACGGCGTCCAGACTTCACGAGGGAGGGGGAACCGAGAGATGCGGAGGAAAGTGGAGGAGGTTTAAAGGATGACGGCGAGTGGGAGAACGGCTTCAGTCAGTGATGTGAAAGAGAGGCATTTAATTCAACTTGCTTTTTGATTTGCATTATGGATGATGAGTAAGAGGATACGATGGGTCTGAATCCTTGCTTAAGTCACACATCACTTAAAAAGGTGCACACACAAACACGTGAGTGTCCTTCATTAAGCTAAAGAATCCAGTTGCAGGTGGAAAACTGAATTTGTGAAAGGTTAAACTGGCCTAAAATATGTGCTTGCACAGGTGTGTGTGTGCATGTGTTTGTGCTATCAGCTGTGATGAATTGGGAGCTATAGGCCTGCCCTGGATGAGCCCGTCGACGGAACTGGAGCAGTGAGCTGCACGTTAAAAGCTGTCAGGGACAGCTGGCCGGGGATAACCTTGATGCTGTGCTTTGGCTTGAAAGCCAGAGATGGGTCAAAGAAAACAGTGCGGGGTCCGTGGGTTAATCTGGGTAAGAAGCCCTTTGTCTTTCCCTTTTTTTGGTCATGCTCGATGAGAGAGAAGGTAAAAAATATGCCAGGGACAAAACGAGCTCAAACACAATTTTATGTTTCTTCAGGTCGACAGACAGAGCATGAAATAAATGATGGTTTTCCTCATGCAACACAACAGAAATGCATTTCACACCATTTATCCTACACTTCCTTTACCCTGTTTTTATAGAAATAAAGAACGTGTCTGTGCCGTGTGGCTGGCGCAGGAAAGAGCTCCGCAACATCGCATAAATATCCCAGCCTGCACTGGGCATGACGCAGGGTACACCACAGGACACTCATATTCACGCTTACAGATCATTTCCACTTCACATAAATAGTGGACAAAATCCTCAAACTCCACAGTATTTGCCATTTCTGTTATTGATGTTGAGAAATGTACAACTACAGGGAGCCATGATTTCCACATTTCCCAGTGTAGACTTCCTTCCACATTTCTGGAATTATCGCTCAGACTCATTTAATACCTGTCACCTAAAGTAGTATTGGCTACACAAGAAAACCACAAACTATAAGCTCTAAAAACATTTACAGCATATTTCTAATCAAAAAACTCAGATATGTTAAGCTTTAGGTTATCACTCTGCTGCCAGTGACGTTGTCTCACAGGCAAAGCCACTTATTCACACACAGTTACAGTTCACTAATACTGAGAACATTTCCAATGCGATGACTGACATTTTCATTTAGTTACTGCTTATTGTTCCTTTGTCATGATACGGCAGTAAATAGTTCCTGCATGGAATGAAAAAAAAAAAATCATAATATTTGTATGAAATGCTCTTGTGGTGCAGGCAGAAATGAAGAGGGAAAAAAAAATTAAAGTGCAAACTTACAATTTCACCTTTAATTTCATTAGCTTATGCTTTTTTACACCGTTGGGGGGGGGGACTGAACAACCTCATCTGATTCCAATTGTTCATCATTTCCTGATCTATGAGAAACTTCTGGCTTTGGATAAATAAAAACGACTTCACACACAGTAAATAGTCTGCAAAAGGAAATGAGAACCTGAAAAGAATAAAGATGAAAGTTTTAGGCTTTTTGGAAGGATTTCATCTGTTTGTCTGCTGTGCTAAATCTCTCAACATGATAATGTTACTGTCCTCCAGGGTGTATTTGATGTAATATTCTATATCAGCCAAACTGCAATCTCACACAAAGGGAAGAACACTAGCAGCAGATAAAGATCCCACTGGATTATTTGCAAACTGAGGATGCATCAGATACTGTCGTGGCTTGCGAGAATCAATGGGAAGCCGCTAAATTCATAGCCAAAGCAAAGCATCCCATCCAAATATGGGCTTATGGACAAAACCCACAGCCAGTTGAAACTGAGTGAACTGGACATCTGCGCTTCCTGATTGACTGAATAACGTGGAGAGCGTGATCCATCTCAATCTGCGACTCCTTCCCTCCAAGGTAAGTTTGGAAAAAACACTCTCCTCAGAGACATGAGCCTCAACTTTGGTACAACAATCATATCTTCAAGCGTTTTCACGTCTTTTTCCAGTTGGTTTGCAGTCCAAAATATTATTTGACGGCCTGTTACAGACACTTACATAATCCTAATTTACTGATTCAAATACATTTTTTAAATTCAAAAACCTACTTTCATGAGTTATGTTGTTGGTAATTAGTGTGTCACGCACACTCAAACTCAAACTTTTGTGTCATGGGGAAGGGAAAGCCTGTTAGAGCTTTTATTTCTATGGGAGCCACTTAACATTTATGAGTCGTCAAATCAAAAACATTTGTTTACGATACGACTTTATTGATCACTTAGTGGGGACATACTTGTGTTATGGCAGCAATAAGTACAAAAAAACTAGATTAAAAAAACAAAATTAACTGTGCAAACAAAGTATTTAAATATCCTATTAAAAAAATGATTGTCATAAAAATTACAGTATTAAAAACGTATTTAATTAAAAAATTAAGAATAAAGAATCTCGTATCTGCACATGTATATAGAGTGGACTTTCCCATAAAAACAGATGCTAAATATGGCCTGTACCGCCGTTTTCTCTCCCAGCGCTTAACGCCGCTCTAGAGCCTCGCCTTTTCGTCCGTATCCGGGCAGGAATCTCCAGCTTCCTCCCGTAGAGAAGTTCGACCCGGCTAAGAGCTAGCAGCTGATCCCGAGAGTAAACAACGGAGCAGAAAGCTAAAGGATCCCCCCAAGGCCGACTGGAAAAGACGGCAAACGTGATCAAGTTTGTAACCCTAGTTACACGACTCATTAGGGGTTTGAAGAAAAACCACAGCGCACATACAGCACGGAAACAAACATTAAAAGACGCAAAGAAAAGCACAGAAAAGGTCAGAGCTGCTGGAACAGATTGAGATTATAATGCCAGTAATTAAGTGGACGCTAATTAAAAGATGCCATTTGCTGCAGTATGTAACTCAAACAGCTTGATGCAAACTGTCGTGCTTTTTTCGAGTGTATTCCAAACCAGTTCCAGTGCACGTGTCCATTACAAACAAAAAAAAGAGAAACCCAGCAGCTGTGCTGGTGTTGTAGAGTATTTTTTTGAGCCCAGCCCGGATTGGAAAACTGTGCCTGCAGGGCCCTGGAGGCGTGAAAAGGCAGCTGACACGTTTTTCTGTTTTGTTTTTCTTTAACAGCATAAAAACACAATATTTCCCAAATTTGCAAAATAATCCATAAAACATAAATACAGTGTGACCAAACGTGTATGAAAAACCCAGTGACTCATTAACAATGTGTTAACGGCTGATCAAATATTAATACATAAGGGTGAAGAGTCAGAGTCCAAACTGCTGAAGAGCGTGAATAGCGAGACAATAACAGATTGACAAAGACGGACAGGAGTGATAACAAACGCAGAGAGACGGCAAAAGAATTTAAGAAAGATATTAAAGACAGTTACTCAGTGCAAACGCTGATTATACATTCACACTGCGAAAACTACCACCTGATGGCAAGAGAATGCTGAAGTCCATCATCAACACCAAAACTGTCCAGTTTTTGGATGGGATGCTTTGCTCTGGCTATGAGTGATTACGGCTGGGAATCTAAAGTCTAGGTTTTCCCGTTTCCTCACACAGTTTAATAACGTGCCTGTTAGGTAAAATGACTGGAAGTTTTCTGTAGGTGTGAATGGTTGTCTGTCTGTGTGTCTCCCTGTTTAGATGGAGGCCCCGCCTTTCACCCTGGGACCGCTGGGATAGGCTCGACCCAAATAGGATAAGCGGTTACAGAAAATGGATGGATGGATTCATAGGACACTGGCCCGGATCCGTGTTACAGAAACTGCTTCGTGCTCCACTTTAACAGGGGAGGGAAAACCCACCAAATGCAGAACCGACCACCAAGTCACGGCTCTTAAAGTGGAGCACAATGCTCGGAAACACTTCCTGTCAAAGTGTCTTTTCCAATGCAGCATCTTCTTCTCCTCGTTCTGGTGCAGATTTGAACGCTACTGCCACCTATGGTCCGGGTGGCCGGGGACCCAGTGAGGTGGCAGCAATGGACAAATCGGCATCAGAATGAGAAACAGAAAAAGCAATAAAATTAATTGTATTTATTTTACTGTAAATATTAGATTATCTTTAAATGGTCATATTCTTTTTGGAATCAAAACTGGGAACCAGAACCACTAAACAGACAAAACTCAATTCAATTGATAAAATACCCAATACCCAACATATGTGAAAATTAAAAATGAAATAAGCTTAATAACTTAAGGACACGAAGCGGACAGATGGTGTGTGTGTGACAGTGTGAGCTTTTGCATTGTGTGTTTTCAGCCACTTCACCAGCTCAGTGAATATGTGCACAAACCGAGAGCTGCAGTACAACGTGCAACTCGGATACGTCCTTTATTAGAAGTGGTTATAAACGGTCTGCGGTGAGCGAGAGCAGCGTGAAAACCGTCAGCTAACTTATTCTAGCTCTTCTGCTTCCCGTTCTCTCACACAGGTGCCGACGAGCGCGTTCGTCGGCTGTTGGGTGCGGCGGCATATTCAGCCGCCGCTTGTGAGCAGAGATGAAGGCGAAGGGAGGCGACCAAACAGTCGGCGCTATGGTGACGCCTTCTAAAGCGTCATATATAAAGTCATTCCTATAAACACTTCAAACTTTATCAACACATCCAACAGTTTGCAGCCCAGTGAGCAACAAAGCCAAGTGCCAACGCGGCAAACGTATAGAGGAAGTCAGCTTGAGGGTCTTCTACACGTTTTACACCTGCCACAAACTCAAACTATACAACCAAGTTGGAGTTCACTATTTACAGTGTGTGTGTGTGTGTGTGTGTGTGTGTGGGGGGGTACATGCCTCTTCCTTATTTACATACTGATACCGTACATGCAAAAACCAGGCCTCCTCCATTATCTCTTAGCACACACACACACACACACACACACACACACACAAAGCATCAGGCCCTTTGAGCTCCGTGTTGTCATTCCGGCACCTCTGTAGTTTCACTCTTCAGAAAGCGAGAAGGAGGTTATAAAAAAACAAGACAACTGAGTCTTTTGAAGTCTCCTCTCCCCTGTTTTGTCAAAGAACGTTGACAAGAGTGGAGGAGGAGCGTTGATGAGAACAAGAGGAGATGGCTCCTAATTGGCTGCGTGAGGAAGCGGAGGACAAGGCCAGGGAGGCTTCCCGATAAAAATCTGAGCAGTGAGTGACAGTGTGTGCACATCTGCGCACATCTGCGCAGCCTCCAACTCCGAGGCCTGTTAGCTGCGTTGCGCCTTTCACATCTATGTTACTCACTTTCATTTTGTAAAATGCTCCACAAGGAGCAACACTTTTCAAATGGATTCAAGACAGAAGTAAACAGAAATAATTAGGAAGTTTAAATATTTCAGAGTAAAATGTTGCAACGTGTAAATTAAGAAAGATTTAACAAGCTGCAGTCAACGCTGGCTCAGATCCCTTTGAGTTTAACCCCTTTTATTGAAGCTCATGTTTGGATGACACTGAGCTAGAATTCATTGACTCATCAGCGTCTTCTGTTCGGCATTTTGTCTGATTGTTGCAGCCTAAAATGCCTGATTTCAACAAAAATAAAATAAAATATGTGGCCAGGACTACACGTCCCAGGAATTTATGTTAGATCAGATGGGTCAAACTACCCTTTGCTCCCCAAATGCAGCGATGGTGGTTCGATTATCACGAATTGGTCGTTGTCCGAATCGCTCGGATTTTTACTTTTGTCCATTTGCTTCTAACACGTCAACTTCAGGAACTTGAGTTCACTTGCTGCCTAATATATCCCAGTCACTGACAGGTGCCGAGGTGAGATAATCTGTGTGATTCAATTCACCTGTCGGTGGTTTTAATGCCGTTGCTAAACTGTGTGCTTCTAGACGTAAAAACTGGTTGAACTGAAAGCTAATAGCTGAATAAGTGGGCGGAGCAGGACAACCCACGTAAAAATGGCGGGAAAATAAAGAAATTGGGAGTAAGAGTGAGAAAACACCCGAGGGAAACCTACGCAAACACGGGTACAACATGCAAACTCCACACAGACAGGCCCAGTCCAGTCCGGGAGTAGAACCCAGGACCTTCTTGCTGTGAGACGGGAGGGTTAACTGATAGATGGCTGATAGTTGACAGACAGCAGGACGTCAGGTGGAACAAATTGCACCGTGCGGAGAAATCCCGCTTCAAGGGGGATTCACACTTGAAATAGGAACAGGTCTGACTGAGTGTTTAAAGCGTCAGGGCAGGAGTTCAAACTTCGAGTAGACTTCCTGTACTATGTGCAATGGGTGCAGCAGGACCCTCGGTGCCTGTCTATACTGCTCATACTGGTCTGGGGGAAGAACTTTTCAGGGGTCCCCATCACCTTAATGGCAGTCTGGATTTTAGTGGGTTTCTGTGCCCGGTCTGAAAGTCTCTCTTCATCCAGCACATGACAGAGGATGTTTTTTTATTATACAATCCCGTTAATTAGAATTGGTCATTTAGCAGAGGCTTTTATGCAAAGGGACGTACAAGTAAGTATTAGACACAAGGAGCAACTGTGGGCTTCAGGGTCTGGACTGGGAGTCGAAGCATAGAACCTGTGGTTGAGACACAAAGGAAAGATGCATCTTCAACAAGCCGTTTTTGTACCAGTTTGGAGAAATGATCACATGCAGTGTTTCATCGTACTAATAATGCAGTTGCCACTTTCGCTGCAGCGGTAACGAAGGGCAGATCGAGGATAGGAGCAGGGTGGGTGTCTGTACCCACACCGACACACACAATCTTCAAAAGCCTGCAAGAACGTGGCAAGTTCTCGTCCAAGGACACTGTGGTGCTTTTCCTGTGTACTGTAAATACATTACGGCAGCGAGTAGAATATGCTGAATACTCTGTCAAAGCGAGTATTCCACAGATTAACAACTGCAGGGAAAAATGGGTCAGCGGAGAAATATATGCCACATACAGTATAAGAAATATATGTCACAATAAAATGACAAGGCAAAGGCACTCCACAACACTCACACACACACACACACACAGAGAGAGAGAACCCTTTTTCCCACACAACTATGAGAAGGAGGAAGAATGAAGGAAGACAGACGGAGAGGAACAAGTGCAGAGAGGCAAAGAGAGAGAGAGAGAAAGGGAATCAAGTTGGAAAGACGAGAAAGAAACGCCGCAGAGCGAGAAACAAAAAGTACAACAAATGAAAAGAAAGTAAAGAGAAGGTGAGAACGACCGACGACAAAGACGAGAGGAAAGAAAGCAAAAGTAGAGAGCGAGCGATGTGCTGTCACTAAGTGAAATGCCACCCGGCCTGTCACATATCTCTACAATATTAATTACACTGTGCCACACTTCTGAATAATGGAACAGCCCTATTTAACCAGACTGAATAATTTAGCAGCTGCTTGGCCTAGTGTATATAACAGGATCGATAAGCTCCGAGTACAGGTAATGAAATTCCAAAGGGAACGTCAAGGAGGAATGTCGAGTTCACCTGCAGCCAGAGAAAGAGTCCATCCAGAGGAGCTGCTATATGCTTCGTTAGACTCTGCGTGTGTGTGTGTGTGTGTGTGTACAGTATTTATGCTTGTTTATTTTAACTCTAATGATTAAACAATAATTAAAAACTGATTCCAAAAAGATGATTCCAGTGGTTTAGGAAGCATTCGCATCCTTTATTATTTAGGCAAAAATTAGTACTTCTGATTGCGGGTATTGATGCATTCATAACTTTAATGCTGCAGTTAGTAACCGTGGAGCTGATTTTACTGACATCATCCTGGGCTTTGATGATCATATGACTGAGCATAAGAATGAGACGAGGTGTGAACTCGTCATTGGAATGACTTTACACACGCTGCTGGGTTTGGCTTGACTTTTACAATAACGTCAATAACGTGTAATTTTACTTACATATTAGTGTATAGTATGGAAGTGAATGCACAGTGATTTGCAGCACTGCGTTCATCCGCAGTGAAATGAAATGGAATCGTCCGTCTTCCTGCAGTAAAGCAGCGTCACACTCAGTAAGTGCATGCGTGTGTATAAACGAGGATGTAGAACTGCTGCCCACTCCCGTTAACGGAACTTGCTCGCTCATCACATGCAGCTCATGATGCACGACCACGGACGGCCCTTGTTCCCATGGTGCTACCTGGCCTGCATCAGCCGGGTTTATTTAGCCCACGGGGACACGGTTTCTGGTACTGTATGCTGAGGTTTGTAGTAGTTCTTCTGGGCTCGAAGCGAGTGTTATTATTTTAGCAAATGTCAGACATTGTTAACTTGTGTCACGCACTTCTTAAATACAAGTAAGTATTGTATTGTGAGGACATTAGCTTTGCACACAGCACAAACTACACACGCAGCACATTTAGATACAAAAACCAGCGTGGTTCATACTGTTAAAGCAAACACGCACAGGCACAGACAAAAGTGATATTTCTATGTTACAGTATTATATTATGATACAATAATGCAGGGGAACTATTTTAACAACAAGACTCGGCATTTAATACAAAATATAATCACCTAATAACCAGTGATCTATTCATTACTGTGTTTATTTGTGTTTTGTCCTACTCATTCTTTACTTGCTTTTATTCATATATTAATTTGACCATTTAAAGCTGGTTATGTACACATATGTCTGCACTGGCAGTACGTTCAGTGTGTTGTGTTTTCAAAGAACCTGTCGTTGATTTTTACTGTTTCTGTTGCGTTTTTATGATTTAACAGTGCTGTGGTGTGATTTCTTCCCTCAGAAATACTGTAAGATCCTAAATAAGATATGCAAATCTCAAAAATTAATGTCACTCAGTCCTTGAACCTGTTAAAATAAATTAATCATAAGTATTAGATTTCTGCGGAAAACTTATTTATGAGGCACAATCTTAACAAGGCTCGTGCCTCGATGATATCGACAGCATCTACAACAGCAAGTTTCAATTTTCTTAGCGAAGAACTTTTGAAAGCACGTACTTCGATTAGAGCAAAGAGTTCGAATGGTACCACACACACACACACACACACACACACGTAGAGCTGCTGGTAACCTGTTCTAGTCAAGATTAAACACAGACATGGGGGCGGGTCCTGTGAGAAAAGTCTGCCTCAGTGGAAAAATGTTTGTAGTAATAGCCGCCCTGTCCTTCCAGTGATTGTGCTTTTGTGTGTGTCCCTTAGCTAACACAGATGCCGTACACACACACACACACACGTACGTGTGAGTGAACGCATGCAAATGAAGGAGCGTGCGTTCGTATCCACGGGACGGCGTGTCGGCTGGGCACGGCAGCCCTCTTCACAATTAATCAGCCCTGACATCCTCTCCGCCCTGGGAAATGGATGTAAGCAAAAAGTTAAAGACTTAATTCATAAATAAATCACCAAGTAAATAATAGGTGTCTCGCGCAAACAAACAAGGCTGTGTGTAAGCGGCGTGAGCGAGAGGATTTACGTGCACACGCCGGATGAAGACAATAAATATGCAGCGCTGGTGGCTGGGAGTGGACACAACAGGTACAACAAGACAAAGAGCGAGCAAAGAAAGGAGGGAGATGGAGAAGAGGAGGACGGCGTGCGGGGTCAAAGCGACATGGTAGAAGCAGAGCGGCAGCGACGTGGGGAGAACAAGCCTGTGTGCACAGGCCGCTGTGCTGTATGTTACGTAGGTACAGCTTCAAAATGACTCCCACTCTTTCGGTGAACTGCCGCAGGTAAGCGAACACAATTGAGTTCAGGTGCAAACGCACCGTAAAGACATGATGGATCTTTGTGGGATGGACACGATGAGAGCACAGTTCATCACGTCTGCATCGTTGGCGAATACGTGCGCCCGCTTTCCGTTTTAAACCCACTTACGCCGAGCACATGCTAAATATTCACATGCACACGTAGAATTTACTTGCAGCAGCAGATATTTTCTAGTTTGCCATGAATCTCACGGGCACCGAGCTGTAGCCTATAGAGTTATTACACCTCCACCGTCTCTCACTTGCTCTCCTCGCTCTCCGTGTTAATCAGCTCACTCTGTAGCCTGATTTCTTTGCCCAACTCTTCTTCTGGAATACAGAGCCAACAACCGCTCATCATTTGTTTTTCGGGATACGAGGTGCTTCCGAGCGCTCCTTTGACCATTATTCCGTAGTGTGTTGAATCAGGTTGGAGCATTAATGTCTTAAAAGTTTTGTTCCAAAACACTCTGACGGGGGGTCAAGTCATTTACTTTGCCAATTTCATTGGAAATATCCTGCCATCTGTTTGCACGGACGAGCGTGAGCCGCGTCGGCGTCCTGACGAGCAGAGATCATCTGGCTTTAACTCGGGGTAAAGCCATTTCAGTCGCTCCCTGCAGACACACCAGTGTGTCTTCAATTCTTTCGAGACCAGACAGGCGTCCTACACCTTTCTGTAGCTGAGAAAATTATATTTTAGGTTCAATTCCTTTCACACGCGCGCTCGCCTTCAAATATCCCTCCTGATGCCCCTGCGACGTCTGCCTTTTTGCCTTTTTCCCCAATGACTTTCATTTTCATTAGAGCACTTGGCATCTGATTGAGTCCCGTTTGGAGCGTTAATTAGCTGAGCTGCTCTGCTCCGGCCGTCCATACGCTGAATGAGGTCAAGACAACAATGAAATAACCGCGTGTGATAGTACATGCCCTGCTTTTCTCTCTTTTCACAAGTCAGTTTCTTTTGGTTCCGGCATGAATAGCAGAAAAAAGACGGTCACCTGTACAAATTGACTCAGACATCAATCTGCTTCCAAAAGACCTTGAATGACGAGTGCGGGACATTTGTTCAAATGCATATTCATATCTTGACATTACATTTTCTTGACATTAGCAGAGCAAGCTTGTGACTGGACCTGGAAGGAGGTTCACCACACACACACACACACACACACACACACACACACACACACACACACACACACACAGCTCTGCTGAGTTGGAACCAGCCAAAGCTCGGTGTAGATTTGCTCCCAGTCAGGATGGACAGTTGGGTTAATTGGGGAATCTAAAGCGCCTGTAGCTGTGAATGTGAGTGTGAAGACTTGTCTCTTTACGACAGACTGACGACCCGTCCAGCCTGAGCGCGGCCTCTCGCCCTATAATAGATCACATGTTCTCCCATATCAAAAACACTGTGGGTGTCATCTTCTCGTATGACAATGCTACTAATACTTCTTTTTTTTTCCACACACCACACGCGGTAGGACATGTAGTCATGAGATGCTTGGCTCGACTGTCTGCAAAAGTTCCAAAGTGGAATTAAAAAGAAAAGCTAACCTAAAGTAGAAAAAACTACTACTAAACTAAAAACTAAAACTTTGTACAGTTTGTTCACTACATTTACATAAACAGCCTTATATTAAATTATATTAATAAATCCTTTAAGTACAAGCTGCGGCAGCTGACCTAACTATAGTGTAAGTTCAATTCAATTCAACTTTATTTATATAGCGCCAATTTACAACAAAGTCATCTCAAGGCACTTTACATAATAAAGTCCAGACTATACAGACATAAATGCAAATACATATGAAAGGAACTTAAGTGCCTATGCATTACGATTTCTCACCAACAGTCAGGATATGCAGACATCAGTAAAATGTTCCCAGATGACGATTTATTTTTCCCACAGAAGTGTTCCATCTAAAAACGTTCTTACGGTTGTAATTAAGAGCTCAAAGCGCCTGCTTGAGATCAGAGAAAGGTTGTATTCAGGACAGACAGTCCCCGTGAAAGTCGTTATCAGTTCATCTTCTGAAAACATCTCGATCAAAGTGTTGGGTTCAGATGCACGAAAGCACACAATCGGCAGTGCTACTCCACTCACGACAACAAGCATGTGTCGCACAACAGACACACAGTCGTCAAAAAACACTCATTTCTGTTGCCACCTCAATTGTATAAATCCACTTCTCTACTATTATCATTATCGTCAGCACATAAAACACTCACCACTGCTTTTATTGCATGTCAAAAATGCAATACAATAATCTGTGTATTGGCAAAAAATTGTTATGACCTGAAATACTGCGACATATTGCATTACTGTAGACAACTTGATATACAAACTTTTACATCAAATTTAAAGAAAACTCTCATAGGACAAAAAAAACGCATCTCAATATGTGTTCAGTCTGAGTAAAAAAATTGCATTTCCTATGCAACCAGAACACAGACATTCAACAACTCGCTGGGAAAAAAAGTTCAACAGAAGCAGCAAATGCGCAGATTTCAGCCCTGACAGAAGCCTCAGAAGAATAAAGTGCAACACAGTGAGGTGGAAAAAGGCTCAGCATCAGTCTCTCCACTATAACATATGGAATTCAGCCATTCCAGATGTTTACTCCTGGAGTTGTCAGAACAAATTCTGGAAATTCCTGTTGCAATGTCATAAGAGTAAGGTCTGGAGATAGGATAATCTGCTGCATATCACCAAAGCGTTTGTCTGGATAAGCGCAAAAAAATATGCCTCGACCAAAATTTTTGCCGCATCTGTTCGAGTGGAGTTTCTCCTTTAGCTGTACCACCAATACTCGCTGTAACGGCGGACTGTGTTGCCATGGAAATTAACAAGACGTGTGAATATCAAAGTCACAGAGACAAGAGGCTTATGACTTTCACACAGAGAGATCACTCAATTGACAAATGGATTAATTAAAGCCCAGGCTTACTTTTACCCTGAAAGCCTCCGTTGTATTAGTTCCTAATCCCAGGCAAACAAAAGACTCTTCGCAACAACAGTCCACATTATATGCACTTCGCCATGCTGCAGTGGTCCCACACCGTTACAGAGACTAAATTTCCTTCTGGGGACAAAAGTATGTCCCCCAAAGGCAATGTGTACAGTTCGGGGAAGAGTTAGGGTTAGGCGGGCATTGGTTAGGTGTCAGATTCGTTTAAGTCACCACAGAACCAACGAAACGTCGACGGAAACATGGCCGTGTGCGTACACATGTGTGTGTACCGTGAACCAGCCTCTGGTTTTACTCCTTTTGGTTTCGCTGAGTGTATAAGCAGAACGCACTGATGAATAATGAGGCTATTACAACACAGCAGAGCACGGAGCAGCGCCTGTTCTCATTCAATAATGTGTGTGCATTCCTGCGTGTACAGTAAGGCCTGCGCAGGTGTGTGTGCGTGTTGTAAGTGTATGATCCTCTTAGTCAATATGCCTGATGGACCCTTGTGCTATATTTTCTTTCCGTGAAACACTCCTGCTGGCTCCATGGGTAATTCAATATTCAGTTTATGGAACGAGTCCTGCAGAGAATTGGTAAACTTGGGCGCCTTTTTGTGTGTGCGCTAATGTATGGCTGGTATTTCTGAACTAAACACACACACACACACACACACACACACTGTCACTGGGTGGGGTTTGGAATACGTTTGACTTTACCTGTATAAATGACCTGTTTACATTTCAATTTGTTGTTTTTTTTTCAGCACAACTTCACCTATTTGACTTTAGTTATTATTTTTTCATACTGTATTAACACACTCGATCAAAAACCACAGGAGAAGAAAACTTCAAACTTCATTTCAAAATCTTCATTTTAAAGAAAAATTTAAACTTAAAAAAAGGCGAGGATATTCGAGATGAAGCACAGCTACACGCCTTCTAATTTGCGCAACTGAACACGTGAACCATTTCTCATAGTTCTGGTTTTACTTGCTTACTTTTAACAAGCAAATAATCAACTGTGGGCTCAGTCTTCCTGCTACATTATTTTAAAGAGAGCATGTGATTTGGACGGACAGGTCAGCACATTCACCGACTCCAGAGGGTTAAGACCGAAGACTAGAATCTTTACACCACCCACTTAATGATTTTCTCAGCAGACTGTCAGGACCGACTGAGCCAGACTCGCACTGACCAGAATCAACTAGGTTCGACAAGGCGTCACGGCCTCATTAACAGAACTTCAGAAGTTCCCCATGGTTCAGTAGTAGGCTCTCAGTAAATCGCACCTTTATAGTACACAGATTCTGCAGCACTTTGGAAATTTTACAGAATGCACAAACAGGTCGAGAGAGCATCAGGAAAGAGATCACGTGATGACTTAAATTAACCTTGTCGGGCAGAACTCAAAGCACAGATGAACACGCGCTGCTCGTCATACTTTACACCAAAGCAAATGGCTTCACGACGAGTGAAACCTGAAGTTTAAGACATGAAGCAGTTCACAGACACTTCACGCGTCCAGTCTGATGGACCTGTCATGAAGGAGGGGAATTGCTCAAAGTGATCTACTCCAAAAGACTTGGATCTGTAATTCAGCCAACAGGGCGTCTATAAAGTAGAAACTTAAGGGTATAAATACTTTTTGATCTCCTAAATACAGTTTTTTACCACTTGATAAAAAGGAAATTTCAGCCCATAAAAATGCTAGAACTGAAGTAGTCTGAATACGTTCAATGTGAGTCTATAAAAAAAGTGACATTTATCACGCGCCGTCCTTCAGAAGGGTCGGACTTTGCTCTTTGTGGCCTCTCTTGTGGATCGTTGAAAACGCTGCAGGATTACAGTGCCACCCACCCTTGATGCTTCTGTTGTCAAATGCCACATGGCAGAGGCAGAATGGAGCTCTTAGTCTGCTGCACACTTCATAACATCTTTTTTTACACCATTCAGGGTCAACACTTTTAGTACACACATACGATTACTCCGAACTGGATGCAGAGTATATAGGTCTACGGCATCTTTAATTCATTTTTAAATACAAAACAAAATGTAAAAGGAAACAGAAGCTTTACTCTCATCTGAGAAATACTTTTATCACGGAGACACTGAGCTTCACAAGTCCTATAAGTGGACGTGAGGTCAACAGGTTTTTCCTTTAGGATCCGCTACAAAGAGTCTTCTGAAAAGACTGGAATTTCAACATTGGGCAAAATAAATAAATAAAAAAGGAAAATGCTGTATAGATCCCTGCAGTAGCTTGATGACGAAATTAACAAAATT
The DNA here is from genome assembly GCA_033026295.1 of Channa striata. Classification (NCBI taxonomy): domain Eukaryota; kingdom Metazoa; phylum Chordata; class Actinopteri; order Anabantiformes; family Channidae; genus Channa; species Channa striata. The sequence continues at coordinate 26,987,088 of CM065171.1, forward strand.
AGGTAATGCTTAGAATTCTGCTAGAAAAACCGTTCCTCAAAGTTTGCTTAGTCGTATTTAAGACTTCCAGCCAGAAGGCGCCACATCCCTCTCTGACCTTGTCACCTCCTGCAGCTTCTGATAATGGCGGCTGCCTTTGCGCCTCCCCAGTCGTTGGCTTTACATCCGCCCCAGTTCAGCTCTGAGCGGCTTGAGAAGACAGTGAAGGGGAAAATCCAGCCCCAAAGACAATTCACAGTGGCCCACAGTTTCAGGTGGGCTACTGGGGCCTTCTCATCTCCTATCCTGTCAGCTCTGGTGTTTTTTGTTAAAATCACTTCCCAGTTCTCTGATCATCATTAGAAACTTTTGCTGTCACTGCAAGAAATATATTGTTTTAAATCTCAAACTAAAGTTCCAATCAGTGAGCACATCACTCCAATTGTTCCACCTTTTCACTTTAGTGCACTTTTACATTCTAAAGGCCTGACACAGCAAGCCAACATCAAAGAATAGCAGCAGCCAACTTTGGGGTCGCTTCATGTCGTCAACATCTGGCATTGAACACATCATGAAGACTAAAGTCAACGACCAACCAGCTGGTACGTTCTGCTCCTGCAGACCGGCCTGACATTGGCTGATGATCGAATGTCGGCTTTGCGTGTCCTGGCCCTAAGGGTGCGACCAAAAGAATCAAATTCTGATAATTTAAAGAAACTATTCTGAGGGTCCTGACCCTTTCAAAAATTGCATTCACTGCTTTATAGCTGCTTATGATGGATGATGATTCTCAATGAAAAACTAGCCATATCAACACCACCACTGGCCACTATGTCACAACTGGGAGTCTCATGCTCATTGGTGATACTGGGAGCTGAGTGTGAATTCAAGTCCCTGCAATTTTCAGATATGTTCTAATTACTTCAACGGTGTTGCCATTCCCTGTTCAAAAGGTCAAAAACCATTATAATGACCCGTCCACATCCACTGTGTGATCACAGGCAAACACACACATGCTCACTTTGTCTCAGCTAACTTCATTTACACACGCCCACCCACACATACACACATCAAGGCATGTAATAAAGAAAGGCAATAGATGGAAACACTTCAAATGCAGCTACAAAGAGATGAGTCCCTGACTCCTCAATGACTGGCATGGCAATAATAATCTGATGGCATGTTATATTGATCTCTCTACAACAGAGTCTGGCTTTAATTTAGACACTATATTTAGTCACAGTGCTCCCTCAAATAATGGAGTTTCACTTGAGCAGGGTAGAAGTACTGTAACTAGGGTTACATTTATTGAGTATCCGCATGTGAAACGAGAATTCACTAATAAAACCGATTCAGCGAATATGCACATTATATCCCTCATAAACAACTCACTGTCACGCTCAAGGACAACAGCTATAACTGAACGTTAACCCACGACCCTTGCATACATCTGAAGGGGTAGTATCTGCTCTAAAAACCGAGCCAAAGTACATTCATCAACGCTCTGGCAGGAAGCCGATACCGCGGTGAAGCGCATTTATATTGCATCAACAATTTTCAATTCAATTTGGCACCAATAAAAAACATATTTTCTTGGGCACAGATTCAAAGCCCTCACTGCCAAACAAAAAACAGCAATTAGAGAAGTAGGCATCTTAAGGGAAGACGAAAGTGCATGAAATCCCCTGGTTACCAATTACGACATATCTCCTATGGGCAAAGTGTTCTCAGTGTGATCGGGTTTTTCGATGGCCCAAACGAAGCATGCAAACACGTTGCTCTTCAGTGGGATTAAATGCATTACATTTCAAACACAGTTCAGTTTCATTATTTTACGTTGCTTTTTAATCTGCGTTCGGGGTAGGTTTCCATCCTCTTTTGTGTCTTAAATACGTGTATTTCCTCCAAAATTGATTCATTTATGTTCACTGAAGAATCACTGCTGCACATGATGTTTGTGGGAGGTACGGTTGGTTGTCCACTAACTGGAAATGGATGCTTTGATTTCCAGTGTATTGATTTTGACAGTAACTGGTTTGTTCTTTGTCATAATGATCACATTCTGGAGCCACTCTGCATGTTCCTGTGCTTCTGTAAGTCTAAGCGGACGCCCCCTCTCCGTTTCAGCTCTTTGGTTCCCTCCAGCTGTAGCAGCTCAGCAGCAGTGTTGAAGCTGCAGACGTCCAGCTGAGGCAGTTGTAGTAAACAGCAGCATGAGGTATGAATAACCCCTCTCAGCCCGCCGCATAAAAATAGACTATTACTTAATACTAAATTAGTGAGCTTCGGAGTGCCTCTGTTTAAAGTGACTTTAGCATCAGTGTTTCCTGAGACAGCAGTGAATTCTGGCACCTTAAGACTAAACGGTGACCTCACAGATTTTCAACTTGCTTTGTGTAGGCTGTAAATGTACATTAATGCTTTCAAACTTCCCTCGTCCCTATATGAAAATATTTCTCTGCTTCCATCTGAAAAACTCATCACATGGAGTTTTTCCATCATCGTGACTTCAAGATGATGTCATCTGCAGGAGCAGCAGGCAAACTTCACAGTGTGAGCTACAAGACAACGTGATCTGTACTGAAAGTTCTTTTAAAGTGATGTCATCTGGAGGCATTTGTTTTAGCTAGGACGTAGAGAGAGATTTTGATATATGGAAATCAAAGAGAAATTAATAGCATTAATGTACAGGTACAAACTAGAAACAAAGAAGTGTTTGGGTTATTCAAGGTTATACTAAATAAATTAAAACACAATAACTAAATATCAAACAAAGCACGTTAGTTACTGATTACTGCTAAATGACTAAATGCGTTTTAATGTAATAGCAGAAATGAACATATTACTCAGTAGACGCAGGCCATTAAAAGGTGTTGCTTTTTTTAATGTTGCAGGTCAACTTCCAAGCAACAAATCCATTGGAAATACTGTATGTAAGAAGCATAAACATTTAATAGTAAGCAAATAGTGTTTGTATCTCCACGTTCGGAATGAGGCACTAAGGCAGTGGGCCGTAGAAGAGCATCTGACTTTGGGTCTGTGTTCCCCTTGCCAGTTTTTTGCAGCTTCTCTCTCTCGCCCCCCTCCTCACGCCTCAGGACTCAGTTACAGTGTACGACCGATCAGCTGAAGACCAGCTCAAACAAGTTTCACCTCGCCACTTTCAGGACCCTGAAGCCGATTGTGCTCAGCAGAAGATGGACCGAACATCTGTGTTTGACATTACGGGAAAGAGAGTGGTCTGGCATGCTACAGTTTAAAGGTCAAAGTAAAAGTTCACTTGGTGCAACTCACCATGGAGACGAAATAAAAACTAAGATAGAACAAAAAGCACGTACCTGCTCTGAGCGTTATTAAAATCTTGGTCAACTTTACGACATTACTAAAGTGTTTTTACAACGAACTATACGTCTATTCAGCCTTACAAAAGCCTACAACACACCAGTGCGTGTGTCATAGTGGAAAGAAGCTAATTTAAAAGTAGCTCACGCTCTTTGCTCCCGAGGACAGTGTTAATAATAAATACCTGCACCTTATCCTGCTGGAGAGTAGAATAGAGGAAATGGGATGTGCAGCAGGATCTCTTTGCAAGTCACAGCTGGGATGTTAGGCCCAAAAATCTGATTCAACGGAACGTCACGGCTTCTTTGTCTGAGTGAAACGCTCGACACAAAGGAGCACTGCGCTGTGAAATCAGGTTGCAATGTGCTCCAGCCTCACCTCTTTCACAGAGGAAGTACGAAGCTTTCGGTATATTTACACCATCACAGTTTGATTATCATCATTTTGTTAGGAGCAACAGGTTTGCTCATTTGTTGATTGCAATTTTCAGCCGCTTGTTTCATTCTAACGGGACTATATTTGGACAAGCACGGACTTTAATTCCATCCATTTCCATCGAGTGCATTTTATGAGTCCAGGCTGTGCAGAGAAATTAGAGCAGATGACGCCATAAATGCTATAAATGAGCCGCACGCACAGCTCCGCTTTGCGGTTTCACCCCAATCGCAGTTCACGTCCGAACGACAAAGCTACAACAGAATCCACTTGCCATCCAGCTCCCTAAATCCACATGAGAGATGAGATGACTTGATAAAAATAAAAAATGTTGATGCTTTTATCTGAGTTGCTTTCAATCCGTCATTTCCAAGGCAATAGGTTTAATGAGGGCGAGCAGGGCAGCGAACGCTCTGAACTGTCCGTGCACTTCCGTGGTTTTAATGCTCTGGCTTGGTACAGGCTGTCTCACCTGGTTTGTGGACACAGGTTTGAGCCTTAAGTGAATTCAGTGCAGACACCACTGAGGGATGAAAGTGTTTCTAGAACATCTGTGTGTTTCTATGTGGGGGACGAAAAAAGTGTCATTTATATTTCTAGTTACTTGATTTAAACCCTCATTATAAAAAAATTACATTTCTTCTTATACTGAATTGTGGGTCTGGCTGCAACTTTTTTACTTTCCAGTTTGCAGAACCTTGCAGCAAGTACCTTCTGTCTTGATACGCTGAAGAAAATGTACTGTATAGTCATGAATTTAAGACAGGAGAGAGAGCGAGATAAAGAGAGTGCGCACACAGAAGGACGGAGAGAGAGCGAGGGCAGAGTCAGAAAAAGACACAGCGTCAGGAAGAAAGAAACTGTTGAATGTTGAATAATGCCAAGTGCATGACCCCGCTTTTTCAAATACACAAACATATATTTAGACCAAGATGTCTCAAATTGGTCATGATAATATTAAATGTGCGCGCACACACACACACAGAGGAAATGTGTAAACAAAATTATATTTCTCTGCATCTTTACACTGTTTTCCTTCCCATCCTCTCTACCCTCATTCCTCCCTCCGCTCCCTTCCTCCTTCCTTCCTCTGCGGCCCACTTCTACGCAGAGGGAATGGCAGCGGCGGCGGCGGCGGCTTCAATAATTCACTTTCCCTCAGAACAGGTTGTGTTTGCATTGCGGGGTGCTGCAGGCGAGAATAGAGAGGGCGAGGAAGAAAGATTAAAAACAAGGGAGAATGAGGAATGAAGTGGAAATGGATGAAGACTTTGAACAGAAAGATGGGATGCAAGTAAAAGGAAAAGTACAGCAGAGCGGAAGGCCTGTTGTGAGTAATCATGAAGTGGAAAAACAAAGAAGCAGACGGAAATTGTTTAAGGGCGACAACTTACGCTCGTCCGCGTTGCCACATTCGCTCACTGTCTGCCGAGCACGTAATAAAAGGTGAGAAAGAGTAACGAAAGAAAAACGCCCTCATGCCGACATACACGAGATGAGATAGTTCAAGCCAAAGCTTTGGAAGCAGCAGCGAGTCATCAGACATGCTGCAAACTGTGACTTTCAACTCAGAACTCACTATTCCGACTCGCTCGTTCACTGTCCACAAATCGGCTACTCAGTCACTCACTGGCCTGCTAACCCGTTCATCCACGTGGTTTTATGAACTTTAGGTAGGGCTGGCCATATATGCAACAAAAAAAAAGCTTAAACAAAGAAATTGCGATTAATTGTTTTATTTTCTGCCGTCACTGAACAACCGTGTCTCCTAGAAATTACGTTGTTACGTCGTAAAACGCGTTATGTCAACCACATCACGCTTCCTGTAAACGACCTAGTTACTGGCAAACGTCACTCGTTTTGGATAAATCTTGTCTTGAGTTCATCTAGAGATGATGTAATTCATCCAGATCACTGAAAACAAATTCAAACTTTACAGTTTAAGATGTGGCGATTTCTCAGAAACCAGCGGCTCGTACCTAAAATGAAGAGGACTCTCTTTTCTCTGCCTCCCTCTGTTGGCAGTTTACAGCAAAGAACATGTACGAATGCGACAATCTTAGGCAAAAGCACAGACGTGGAAACCACGTTTGTTACCAAGACGACAAAATGTTTCGTGTGAGATTGTGACTGGATTCTCTGACGACAACACAATGTCATCCACAAAGAACAAATCAAAGCAAACTTTCACAGCGAATCAAGTTGAGGCTGCTCACGCCGACTTGTTCCCTCGTCTTCATCATTTCCTGAGCCCCTGGTCGCTCTCCCTCTGTCTCTGGGGAAGCCTTTCTTCTTTTAGCTGCTCTGTATCTGGCCCTGCCCTTTCCAATGTCACCGTCGCTGTGTCTCTCTCCATATGAGTCTCTGCTCACCCCTGTGTCCTTTTTCCACTTTCTTTCGTGAGCCACATCCAAGTTACTTTATTGAATGTCAAAATTCAATTAGATTTCATCAGCTTCGCCTGGATATGTTAACGCCTGCAGTGAAAAGGTGCCGTCGCTGATAAATAAATGAGGTGATGAATTTCAGAGAAACACAGTTATTATGTCAATTCAATTTCATGTACATAACATGATGTAACTCTGAAATCTTTGTGTGTCACTTCAAATCCCCAAATGTCTTAAAATATGTACATCACAGCTGCTGAGAGGAGCTACTGTTGCATCTGTCTGCGATGTGGGATCGGCTGGTGTACTGCAGAGAATGTGTGTGCTTCTTTGGATGAAAGCCTGAAATTTATATGATGCGTTTTTGCCGCTCCTTAAAGTGAAGGATGTCGAGAGAAAATATTTCTTTTTAATGCAGAATAGCTCGTCCTTCCTGAGCCACAAAATTCCCATGGATGGAGGTCAAGTTTATTTCCAGACATGCACGAGGAAATAAAAGGCCTCATTGTTGTTTGGAGTTTCCACAAGCGTGCTGATGTGGAGTGTGAGGTCACGTTTTCATGTTCACAATTATGATGCTGATCACCTCCACCCACGCACAATGCAAGATTAAAACTTTACTTTACTGATATTCTCAAGGGCTAGTGTCAGCAAGCTAATCGGCTCACAGCGACAATATTAAAGTGAGGTCAGCGCCACGGAGGTTTAATGGTGCGTCATTTTCTTAATTCAAAGACTCAAGCAGATCAATCAGATCAAGTAAAAGATTGCCAACATTTAAATGTTTCCAAATTCCTTTGGGTTTTTTTTGTGGACAATCACACAAAAATGGTCTGGTCTGATTCCACGGGTCACTGCAATCATTTTTTTTTCCAAAATGTTTAGATTAAAAAATATATAAATTATAATCACTAAAACAGCTAAACACAAAAAAGGCACACAGCATGAACTGAGATTTGATTGGAGAACTCTTACACCCCTACAACACATGGCTCACAACAACTCCAGTCAGGGCGTTGTGGTGTTTTACCCGCCAGTCGACGTTTTGGAATCGATACTTTACTTAAATATCATGATACCACTACTTCAAAAAGTACAATTTGTTTTTACTTCTGAGAGTTTTAGAAATTAAGTTTATGGGTGAAAATGAGCCCAGGTGTATTTTAGATGGTGATTACCCTTGCACCAAATGCAGTATGAAACTATTTTAAACACTGTGCAATCAGATGTTCATTGATCCTGAGTGATCACAACAAGAAAACAAAACTTCTAAGTTTATCGCCCATCGGCGCTTTGTCGCTTGTTGACCCGTCTATCCACCTCAGTCACCTCCTGGCAAAGGTGTCCGTGTCTAACTACTGGATGTCTTATTTCACTGCAGCTGCTGCGTGTCACCCAACAGAAATATTTGAGATTTATTCTTATATTTCGATGAATAACAAACAAGTGCACTTCTCTGCAGCTAATAGGCTCTAACAAGCATTTCACTTGACTTACAATGAAATCCATCATTTTATTTCAGCCTGGTGTTTGTTTTGCCAAATCAAAACACCCGTCTCCGCGATGCACCTTTCCTCGTACGCCCTCATTTCCTGGAGTTGCTGCTTGCCCAGACTGTCTCTTTGCTCTCCCAATGTCAGCCCTCCACCCCTGCTTCCCAAAGCCTGTCTGCAGCCTTCAATGACAGTGTGCGCTGTGTCCTATATATATGCAGTAAGTGGAGAGGTGGGTGGATGCTTGCCACTGAAACGGGGGATGATAGCAAGAAGATGACAGGGTTTTGGAGGAGAGAGGTGCTGGTTATGAAGAAAGAGGAGGATAGCGAGGAGAGGGGAAGAAGGCGAGGGGAAAAGTGGTGATAAGAGTTAAGGGGTTGTATCTGTTGAAAGGCTGTGGGTGAATGCAGAGAATTAGGGTGGGAAGAGGATGTAAAATAGAAAAGGGGCACATTTTATTTGACATGTTAAGACCAGCTCCAGTATATGGATGGAGATCAGAGAGAGGAAAGAAAAGGGGAGAGAGGAAGACGACAGAAACATCTTTTTTGACGGGTAAAAGTTTAGTAGATGGGTGCAGACAGAAGGAGATGGAATGAGGAGGAGGAGGAGTGTTGGGGATGTGGAGCTGGTGGCAGGTAAATTGGTGCACAGACAACATGGAGACGTTCCAGCGTATCTGACAGATTTTAGCCCGTCTCCTCTGAGCAAGCTGAAGAGACAGGAAGGGCTGACGATTCCCACCATTCAGAAAGTCCCACAAAACTGTACTAAAACCGTCATGAGTCAAGGAGGAAGAGCAGGAGGAGGAAGAGGAGCGAGCGAGGGAGAGGGCGAGATCCTCGAGCGGGATGCATCGCTGAATTATTGAGGCCAGATGTGTGTTGGAGCAGAAGATAGATTTCCAGTGTTGGCCCCTTCCTGCCGTCAGAAAGTTTAGTTGGACACAACCAACTCGAGCAGTTGTGGTTGTTTTGTTGTTTGGGGTTTTTCGAGAAAGGTAGAAGGAGCAGACTCCGAACGTGTGTGTGTGTGTGTGTGTGTGTTTTCTGCCACCCTTTAAGTCAGAGCGTATCTGTATGATAAGGTTTTTCCCAGGCAGTGAGTAGCTCTGTGCAGGTTCTCTATGAAGTGACAGATCAATATGTGTCTGTGCTGAAGGCGCGACAAGCAGCAGAGAACGGCATTGTGTATGCGCCGCACTACGCTCGCGCTGTGAAACCCCGCCATTTGCTCCGTGTGAGTCAACAATATCACAACTATTTTAAAGCTCCCTGAGGAGATTTACACCTAAACACTGGCTCAGCCAACGCGGCGGGAATTGTGAAGACGACGAATGCCGGATATAACAGAATCACATTTCATTTCATTTTAAAAGTCTAAACATTAATAAAAATAAGGTTTGGGGCACATTGTGGAACATAACGTATCCTGTAGAACTAATATTGTAGCATTAACTTTGGGGAAATATGCTGCATTAATTTGATTCAATAATTTATTTTAGTTGAACATTAATTTTTCCGTAACAGTTTTAGGCCCGAGTTCCTCCGACTTGAAATCACTTGACTTCATATGATGAGTTCAGTAAATGCACTGAACTGAAGTGTCTCGTTAAGAATCAGAATAAATATCACATTAGCCAACTTCCCAGCATGCCCTGCTCGAGAATTAATGCCCCTATAAATAAAACAGGCATAGTGAAATCCTGCTGTGTGTTTCCAGTGAACTCAGCTTGTTTTGTGTTAACTTGGAACTAATTATTCATATTTAGTTTAACTGACACATATTTCAGAGCAGCAGGGGAATAGTTCAGTGTTTTTAGGTTGAACAAGATGAAAACTGATTTTACAATTTCCCAGACTGATTAAAAGTCAAATTCTTTATTGTCACTTTACTTTTTTGTTTTACCTTAAGAGTTTGACACTAGAGGGCCTCATTCAGCGCTCGCCCTGTGGGGTGAACTTGTGCAGGTACGGTGTAGCCCGTCACCTTTTTGTTGAAATCTGCATTTGTGATTCGAGAGGAAGGGCAATGAGACAAGGACAGCTGCTGACTTGCCGAGCAGAAGGAATTTGGGTTCATACACTGAATAAATAATATTTAGCACAGTGGTAGGAGGCGTTTGAGCTACTAAAAGTATTGTATTGAAGCTTGTTGCATGTCCAGATTTAGAGACATATAAAACATGTATGTCACTTTATGATTATTTATCCCCCTTGAGGTCTTGTTGCTCCTTGTTGCTCCCCTGTAATTTTAAAGCTGTTCCGCATGCATAGCTTCAATTCAATTCAACTTTATTTATAACACGCCAATTCTCAACCACGTCATCTGAAGGCACTTTACCTAATAAAAGAAAAAGACTATACATACACACACACACACACACACACACACACACGTTTAGAGAAAACCCAACAATTCCCCCTTGAGCAGCTATAGGCAACAGTGGAGAGGAAAAACTCCCTTTAACGGAAGAAACCTCCAGCAGAACCAGGCTCAGGGTGGGAGAACATCTGCCTGGACCGGTCGGGGTGAGTGGAAAGTGGAAAGTGGAGAGAGAAAAGTAAAGTCTTTTAGCCTGGCACATGAACAATAAACTGGCATGTTGCATAAATGTGTTGGACTGCGCCACACATACAAATATAAACCAAGATAAATGACGAAACTAAAATTACACAGCCTATGACTCTGAGGAGGTTTAAAAACAATTTATGGGATTTATCGTATTTCAACCTCAGATTGACAGACGGCCTCCAGAGGTCACACAGGAAATACACTTCACAAAATAAAAGCTTTCTACAAATATGTGTATGTCTATACACATTTTATAGTGGATGGACTTTTCTTGGTGAACTATAAACCTTAACGTAACGCTAGACAAGCTTAACCTTCACTTTCCAATACGAAACACGCATCAGTGAGGCGTTTAAGGACATGCCTGGTGTCGAGCAAACATCGAAATTAACACTTTTGCATGCAGGAAGTCAAAATGAAAACGCACAAATACTTTCACAAAGAAAAGTTTGTTGATGTGCAGCATGGATTTGGATTTTAAGCTTTCAACTTTGAATCCTCCTTATTCCAAAAAATGCACTTTGCTTAAAAAAAAAAAAATGCTCACAAATATTAGAATTTTAAATTCAAACAAATTCAAGTGAGAAAAAAATCGAATGCCACAAAATAAAGAAATGAGTGCTGGAGGCAAAGGCGTGGAGGGTAAAGCAAAGAAAGTGAAGAAGAAAGAGAGTGACAGTGTGAGGAGTGCAGGAGGAGGCAGACGGTCTCTGATGTAAGCCATGTTCTCACCGCTGTTCACAACCATCCTGTCGCCTTCATGAATAACTTAGATGCCAAATGTTCCCTCCCTCTCACGTCCACGGATGCTAACGCACACACAGCAACACGCACGTGCACACAACAGCTTTTGTTCCCTTGGTCTCGAGACGACCCGATAAAGTCCCGTTCACACGGAAAACAAAGCTAACAACGTGACAAAACACCAATGCTCCAAGAGCTCCGCCGTTTTAGCTTCTACTACCTTATATTTAAATATTAAATTGCGCGGCCATTTACGAATTTGTGCACAAAGAAACAAGCGCAGACACACATATTTCCTTCCTGATGTGGAGCAAGTAAGAGGTGCCTGATAACGTCTGACAGAGTGACAGCGGTACAGAGGAGAAAAGGGAAGTTTGCCTGACAGTTTTTCCTACCCACAGGGCACCCACGTCGTCCTGTTACACTCTGGACCACTTTCATCCAAAGAGGTGTGTGTGTGTGTGTGTGTGTGTGTGTGTGTGTGTGTGTGTGTGTAGGCCTGTGTGTGAGAGAGAGAGAGTGACACTGACTAACATCACCGTGCAGCGAGCTGAGAGTGGGTGAGCGTGAGGTAATGATCCACTAGTTCAGCAGAAGGTAAACGCAGTAAGAGATGTTTCTGCACGTGCATTCCTCACGCATGTGTGCATGAGGAAAAAAAAATCTGTGCGTGGGCTGTCGTGTGTGTGTGTGTTATAGTGCGTGGATGTGATTCGCCATGAACAAGAACATCATCATCCGAAAATACAAAGTCAAAGGAAAAAAGAAACACAAATGAACGGATAGAAGGAAGGTTACGTGATGATCTGTGGGCACAAATTCGAATAATTCTGTCAGCATTTCAGCATTGGCACATGCTGCTTGAGGGCTGCAGAGATTCTGAAGATTTCACTCAACAGACTCTTTGATTTCCTTTGGCCTAATTTGGGAGAAAAAAAAACTATAATAATGTTAGAGAATGTATATAAGAGAATCCTATCAGTCTGACAATCTGCATTTATTTATGCGCAGTGAACGCAACGGTCGAGTTGGATGAGATTAGATACAGAGCTCTAAAGTAAAGGTCGACAGGAAACACGCCGTAACAAAATCTCAAAAAAAAAAAAAAAAGACTTCTTTCATAAATTACATTTACTGCTTGAAAACTTCAGAGATTGTTGAAAAGTATTTTTATACTTCAATTTTTTTCACAGGTTAACCAAACAACACACTAAGCTAACCTGTTGCTTCCTCCTCCTCTGTGCAGGTCTGACGTTTCCATGTTCTCATCTAAACAGATCTCCGAATGTCAAAGTGTTCCTCCTAAAATTACACATTCTACACCTGGAAACGCCGAGTGCAGCCTTCTGTCCCGCGTCCTCGCAGGTTCTTGCTCTTCTCTGCATGTTTACCGACTTCAAGCAAAGGCGTGTGAAATTATTTGTCCTTTTTTTAAGAAAAAGACACAGCTTATGTATCGTGCCAAGTGGGAAGAGTAACCCACTGCCCACCATTATCTTCTAAAACAGGAAGCGTAAACAGATACTGTAAAAATGTACACATACAATAATTCACACCTAAACCTGCCAAACTATGACTTTCTAACACGATATATTAGCATCTGGCATCATTTGGAGCCGCAGTGCTCACATCTACCCTCATCCTGTGGCCCCAGGTAGCCCGACTTACATAAACCACAGCAACACATCTCTTTGGCCACAGGCCTGTGACTCGGCTGCCGACCTGCAGGTTAATAGAAATGTTGTGAGGTTTTAATATGCAGTAAGATGAGGGGAGGAGGAAAGGAGGACCCCAAAAATACAAAACAAAGAATCAGCTGCAGGTTGTGTTATCGAATTGAATGTTCTCAACCTTTTGAACGTGACGGCAGCGAGAGCCAACAATGCCCCACACTGAACCTAGTCAACTCGAGAGCGAGACGAGATAATTAAAGCAGCGTGTGCGCTAAAAATTTTAGCAGAAGGGATGGGATCACAGGGAATGACAGAGATGAGTGGAGACAGACACAAAAGAGAGGCAGGGACGAGGAGACAAAGAGGAGGAGAGTGTGGGTATGTGCTGCTACTGTAGCGCTCCTAATGGGCAAAGTAGTTTACATCTGCATCTTAAATTGATAATTGTGGTGAGCGACGGAGAAGCTGATATACATCACAAACACTAAAGACGCTTGCCAACATTCATCAGCTCTGCCAACCCATTATCTCCTGTCTGTTCCGTGCAAAGAATAGCTCCACTAATTGTCCTGCACTCTGCACTATAATCGAGCTTTCTTAGCAAACACACCGCGCTGCAGAGGAAGCATCCATCCATCCATCCATCCATCCATCCATTTTGCTTTGGACATCTTGAGCACCCTCAATTAAACTCCAAAGGCTTTAATTAAACATAATAAGGAAGGAAAGGTCAGCAGGACAGTAGGTTTCAGATTGTGGGAGGTAAAAGATTATCATCATCATCATCAACATCTCCAGCTTAATGTTTCACTCTCTTCCTATCACCGTCTCCTCTCCCCTACCGTCTTCTCCTCCGCTGCCTCAGAGCCACCAATAAATTATGGATGCTTATTAGAAAAGGGCAATATTCAGCATCTAAAATAAACTCAGCAACAAGAGGCATGAAAGCGACACAAACAAAAAGTGCTGATGCGGGAAGAGGAAGAGTTAAAGTTGCAGGGGAGGCCTGGTGGCCAGGCTGGTTCAACCCGGAAAGATCTCTTTCTAGGTCAACAGCTCTCAACCCATGTGTCATGGCAGCGAGTAAAGCTCCGCATAAAGACGACACTGAAAATTTGTGCGCTCGTGTACAAGTACGGCAACGTACTTCGAGTCTTTCATTCTTCCTTGGGCAACACCTTCACAGTGGTTTTGTATCTGCGCACAATTTAGGCTTTTCGCTTTCTGCACAGCTTGTTGTGCTTTGTTTCTGGGGCCAGTGTCAAGGCCTCAGCTCTCGTGCTGTGGCTTGAATCTTTAAAAAAACAATGCTGTTAAGCAAAAATCATTTATTTAAGTTAATTGAATTTCCTGTTAACAAGCCCATAATGTAGCAACATATTGCAGGCTAAAGCAGTTTGGATTCCATCTGCAGCACCAGCTAATGGTTTTTGTGTGCCTGTCACCTGATCAATAATTTGGTGTCCCTGCGAACGCTGACTGTGGTGTGATGCAGCACCACACCGATGGAGAACGACACACTGGTTTTGATGCACTTTGTCTGGATTGGACTTGTTCAGTCCCTTCCGATGAGGAGTCATATCCCGCAAAGCCGTCTTGAAATTTTTGAAACCTCCTCTAATCCTTAAGGGATGTCAAGAGTGCACGTGGATGCCACATCACGCTTGTAACGCCTGGGATTACAGTATATCCAGATTAAAGGGAACATGAAAATCACTGCACGGTATATGTGCATACATTATCGTCAATGAACAGAGTAGAATATGACAGAAGACTCCAATGCAAAGGACAATACAATAAAAATATGATGGAGACACATGTTTTGTTAGAGCACAAGTCTGTCCAGTCGCCGTGTGATGGACAGGTGTTACAAGCTTTTAGACAGCCTATCAAAATTCACAGAAGTACAATCGATAGTACACTGCTGCAAGAGGAACAGTGACAGTTCCACAAGTCCCTGCTGAGCCAGCAAACTGTTGCAGTGGCCACACAAACACGTCCCACTCACACGTTCACACACACAGCGACTCAGAGGTTGGCAGGATCGCACGCTACACATTCACATGCGGCACACGCATGCGCCCGCACACACCTGCACGCGAGAGCTGACAAAAACACACGCATCCAAACACACCCCAGAGAAGGCTACAGCAAACGAACCTCGCAGCCATCCAAAGCGCTGACATCAATCAGGCACGCTTTTACCGTTCGCCTCCCGACGGACACAGAGTCGCATCTGCCTGCTAGAGGAAGTGCTAAACAATTCCAAAGTGAAGGAAACCATTTTGTGTATATCTGCATACACAGCGGCCCAAGCGCGCCAAGCCTGCTGGCTCTCCTCCAGTTCTATCCTACTCGTGTTGTTTACCGCCATTGTGCAAATTGTGAAATGATTTGTTTTTTATGAATTGCTTTGTTTTTGGGATGATATGTGAAACAGTTGTTACCCAGGTGAGCAGAACCAGCCACAGAACCACCACAAAAGCCAGCTGGGAATGCAGGAGGTGTGAATGATGGCCGGTGTAATTCCCACAAAGATTTGGACTATTTCTTCCTCAGCACAGACTGACAGACTGGGCTGTAGTTGCACATGCGACAGGTAACCCAGTGCATAACGCTGGGAAAAAAAAAACGAACATCATTGCAGCCTCCACTACTGCCACTGTGTGCAAACCTATCTGCTTCGGCCCACTGCATATTTGTGACAGCGCCCATGAGGCACAGATGCACAAAGTCTTCATGACAATCACCCTGTAGAAAACCTCAAAACGGTTCCATGTGGTTATTACAGTATGAAAAAAAAAATGAGGGCGTGAATGCAGAAGGGCAAACCAGGGATGGGAGTTTTCTTGTGCAGGACGGTGCAAGTAGATCACAAGAGTCAGGACCCAACTTCAGCTACTGCACCGCACACTCCCACAAATTGACTGCTGCACTTGAAAGTTACTTTCAACGTCTGGATAATCATATATTTTTTTATGTTATGTAGCAAAAAATGTGATGTATGTGTGCTGGGGAACATCCCGGTTTTATCACAGGTGCAGATGTAAAGAAACAATCCCAGATAAGTCGAAGTGATCTTTTTCCCACTGTGTTTGACATTTCTAATAAACCTGAACCAAGAACCTCATCCAGCACTGTCGCTGTACGTCTGCAGACCGTGGCTCACAACAGAGCTACAAAGGCAAACAAATGCACCCTGTGATTGAACTGCAGATCTAGTTTGAGACGGCAGAGTCCACGTACAGTAAGTTTGTTGGCGTTTACGCTGAAGCTGACACGTCAGCATCAGGGAGGAGGCCGAGGCCGACTTCTACGGCGGCCTGTGTGCTTCACAAAATGCCAAACAGTCAGCATTTGTCAGGCTGATGGCAGGCTGCGGGATCGCTTATGACAACAGCAGTCTATGCTACTATGACTAAACAGACCTCGTTTTCAATGGCTGCCACATGCCTTCAGACATCAAAATCAAACTATCAAAGCTGACAGATCGGTTTGTGTGTTTGCGTTGCCCCGAAGGGACAGGAGGATGCATATCTGGCCCGGCGCCTGTAGCTGAAGAAGCTGAGCCTCTGTAGGAAAGCGAGACGGCCTTGAGAGGGGACAAATTTCCTCTTTATCCTCAAAAGCACAGTGCGACCGTCCTGTTTAGCCCGACAAAGACACGTTTGAGAGAGAAACCTGTTCACGTTGGACACGTGCATTTTACTGAATAAAGTCAGATCTATAAACAAAGTCTGATTCCTAATGTGAATTTTCACACTGCCGATTACTATCTGAGCTCACTCCCAGCCGCCTCCCTTGACTTTTAAGCAGCACACGCTACTGAAACTCTCACAAAATGGCTCTGAAGCCCTTAATTGGGGTTATGAGCTAATAATTGAACACATTAACTTCCGTCTGCAACGGAGCTCAGTCAGCCTGCACTAATAAACAATGCAGTGGGTTAATTATAGGAACATATCTGTAAATATCACAATCCTACCGTAAACTCCTTGGCTCCAGGCAAGAGGATAGACACTAGAAAATAACAAAATCCAGAAAAGCTCCATGTTCAGCTCAGTTCCGTCATAACCTGAGGGGGGAAAAAAAACGGGAGACAGAGAAAGAGAGATGAAAACAGAGGCACTGAGGGGGAAACTGTCTATAAATTTATGTCAAACAAGGGGCGACAGCTGAGTGATTGGTGAAGAGCTTTTTTTTCCCTCCCATGTTCAACTATGTCTCTTCTAACCCCATAAGCCGCCAATATAATATTAGAGAGCAATTTCGCCCCAGATGCACAGCCTGCATCGTTTCATTCAACTTAAGGGGCTGGTAATTCAATCACAGTCCGTGGATTACGGCAGGCTTACACGGCCGTGGCTGCGTGCGTTAGGACAATTGGAGATTGACGGGATTGTCCGCTGTTTAAGGTGGCTCCGCTTGAAACCCGGGGGGGGGGGAGCCAGGTGCGATCGGGGCCGGGGGAGAAGCGGGGATTAGGACCGCAGCGTTCGCGCAGGACTGACTACAACGAGCGGGGGTCGTGCACTTCGCCGCCTTCCGTTACGCCAGTAGGATCATCACCGACGCTCCTGCAGCAGCCAGCGAGGCATGAAGGCTCCGTTCCAACTTTGTGGCGTGTGCTCATATTTGTAGAAACCCCCCCCCCAAAAAAAGAAAAAAATGTTTTGCACCAATAATAACCAAAGGAGGCGCAGCCGGGGAAACACGAGGCTTCCCTCCGACGTGCGGCCCTCCCGTTTGCGCCCCGACGGCTCCGAGTCGCCGGCGTTTGACCGGCTCCGTCCTGCAGCCGTCAAAGTTTCACGAGGCCATAAGATGAAGGTGGGAGTTAGTAACGGAAGCGACGCGCTGCAGGACACTTGTGGCAGGAACGGGTGGAGGATTAAAACGAGAAACCATCACCAACTGATGCATTAACAGCAATTAGAACAAAGACGGTCACCCGTTGAAGCTGGTGTGGAACAGGATAAGTAGATGCTCCCTTTGTGTTCCAATCATAAAAAAAAAAAAAATAATCAATCAACATGCAAAGTGAATAAATGCTGGTGCTGCCATGCGCCGTGATCCCCGCCGCGTCTCTACCTTGTCTCCGAGGTTCCGTCCTTTGGGTCAGCGTGCTGCCCGGCGCCGAGCGCACTCCTCCCGGCTCTCGGCGTACAGTATCCCTCCGCTCTCCGTCAGCCCGAGCCGCCTCCGAGCTTCTCCAGCAAATGTGGGAAAGTTAGAAATTCTCCGTGAGTGCGAGCTCCCCGGTGTGAGCTTCGCAGATCCCGCAGAGTGTTGCACGGAGTTCGCCGAGCCCCGGAGCCTCCGGATGATTCTCCTCGCCGGGTTAAACTTTTATTTAATTATTATGTTCTTTATTTTACGCACGGACTGCGAATTCGCCGCTGCTCGATTCCAACGAGTCCCTCCGCCCAAAGACGAGAATAAAGCCACTTTCCTTTGCACAAAAACTTCCTTTTGCATGAATCGCACACGCACAGTCTCCTCCGTTGCGGGTGATGGAGTCTCCAGCGCGGGGCTCAGACGCCGTAAGCGCCGCTCTCCGGGCTCCTGGCCGGTGACAGTCGAACGCAATCGTGCGCGCTGAAAATGAGCTGCCCTCCGCCCGTTCAATCAGCGCTGTGTCTGTGGACTCCGAGTGATGCTGGCCAAGTGGAATATGTGCGCAGACTGAGAACGACCGCCCCTGTCTGCGAGAGAGGGAGCGAGAGGGAGGGAGACGGAGGGAGACGGAGGGAGGAGGACACAGTCTAACACAGAGATGCGCTCCAGCCTCTCAGCTCCGCACTGAACAGGTTGTCAAAAGAACAGCGCCGCTCGCCTCCCGCTCTCCCACTGACTGTGAAATGGGTTTTCGGTCCTTTTGGGTTCCGCGGGGCGTCTTCCGGAGCCCGTGGGTCCAGCGCTGGTTCTTGTGCGTCTTTGCCGTTGTCCACTCGTTGGTGGAGTTCACCAGATGCAGTGCCGCCATTCGTCGGTGCCAATTAGAACTGAAAGGCGCCCGGGAAGTTTTTTGGACTAATGGAGGAGCCCCCGACGCCCCCCAGCCATCCCAGCCCCCCCTCCCCGCGGACCAATTATTTATGACAGCAAAAACAGAGTGACTGCTGAACAACCCCGGAGCGCGCGCACACACACACACACACACACAGACGCACACACGCTTACACACTCATACACACACACACACGCGCGCACACACTCTCTCTCACACACACACACTCTGCGGCCACACGGGGGCGTGTTTCAGCTCACCATCAATACTTGGATGCACGTGCGCGTGTGTAGCGCGTGCACAGCGGCTTCAGGAAGTATTTGGACACCGTCACTTTCTTTATTGTGATGTGAAGGAGTAAAATGTCCACTTTGCCCATCAATCAACACTCGGGACAAAGTGTTCTCACTAATAAAATCCCTTGTTTCCAGAAGCATTCAGACCTGTTTGCTGCGACGCATTAAACTGATTGGAATTAGTTTTGAAAAGTAAACTGCAAATCAGGAAAAAATAATTGTGCAGCAGATTAAAACAGTGGAGCACGGCGGCCTCCGTGGCTGTAAAAAGGAACGACGGCGCTGGCCGCGGAACCAGGCAAGAACAAAGTGCCTCTTTGTCCACTAGTACTTGCAGAAATAGTGGACGATAAAAAGGAAGACAAAGTCAAATTACAGCAGAATGGAGGGAGAACAGCTGTAGATGGAGTTTGTTCTTTTAAAATGGGACCAAGTCGTTGTTTTTGGAAGGTTTGTGCACTTTGGTCATTTTTTTGTCATTTGATTTTGAGTATATTTGTAGACTTTCCACTGTGTGTCTGTCTTTAGTCATTTTGTACCTCTTTTGGATATTTTCAGGGCATCTTTAAATATTTGTGGGCCATTTTGCATCTTTATGTGGTCATTTTGTATCTATTTTTGTGCCGGCTTTTCATTTTTGTGTCAGTTTACTCATCTTGGATAGGTTTGGGTTATCTGTCATCATTTTGTACTGGCTTTGAGTCACGTGGTGCCGCCTTTTCTGTCTTTTGGTTGTGGTTTTGGGAACTTTTCGTCTCCCTTGGACAGCTTTAGGTCCTTTTTGAGTTGTTTGGCATCTCCTTGGTGGTTTTGTGCCTTTAAAATCTTTCAAATATGAAAACCATTGTTCTGGAATGTTCTGGAATCCATCCATAGACGCAGCACTGGAAATCTAATCTGATACAAGCCTTTAAAAGGGAGAAATAAATCTACTAGATAGATCTACTACAAATGAACATCTGGTTAATGTTTGTTCTGGACTCTTTGAAAGAGCGAGTGGGGGGATTTTGCAGTTTCAGGTTGACGGGTGTGTTGGATATTACTAAATACGGAGCAGTGGGGATGTATTTAAGAGGAGAACGTCAGAGCGTAGTAGAGCAGAAAAGCTTTGAACACTGACTGCATTTAGTTTGTCAGCCATTATTGGATTTAATGATTTGCTTTTGTTATTGTGTCTTCCTGTACAATATGTTTTTTTGTGACACTATTTTTATTATTATTATTTTTTGGCTGCTTGATCTGTGATTTGTGTTGTGCGGTTTTTAATGTGACGTTCACGACTGTTCTGCACTAATCATCCTCATCATCGCCTGTAGTCAGTAACAGTTTGGTCTTATCTCCAAGTGACTCATTTTCCAGAACCTAATTAGTCAGTGTGACTGAGTAACCCCGCCGCCACCACACACACACACACACACACACACACACACACACACACTGACGGGGACAGAGACAGAGAAAGACACAGAGAGTGAGGCATCTTAGTCTAGTTGAGCTTCTAACCTGCTGCAGGTGCAGTTGCTGCCTTGTGCTTTGCTCAAAGGCGCCTCGACAGCTGGAGGCATATAAGGCATCGCAGGCAGCGGGGGTGTCCACTTTCCCCTGTTGTCTTGTGTTACAACCTCCAGCCCTCGGGTCGATTCTGTCTAATCTGCAGGACGTTACAGCCTCTGATGGTAAGCTTAACATCTGTGCTACTTTCCTGTGAAACTTTCAAATAATTTCTACTGATTAACTATTCTACTCATCAATGCACCGCGTCTGTAAAACTCCTTCTATCTGTTAACTCACGTTTAAAGATGGGTAACGCTGGCAGCAGCAAAAAGAAAACTTTTGTAAAGGTTTTACATAAATCATATTGACTTGATCGCAATCACTGCAACAAACATTTTAGTAAAACTAACTTTAACACAGGTTTTTCTTTCCGTCTTTACATTTAGACTCTTTACTCATTTCTGAGCAACATTTGCAGGTTTCATCTGAGACACTAAACAATATCAAGACGCTGTAATTACTAAGCACTCTCCATTCAGAGGAAACTTTCATAGAGAGTAAACAACATCATGGGATCTGGCTCCAGTCTCTGTCTCTTTCTTCCCTTCTCTTCCTTCTTGCCCGTCGTGTTGGGCCACAGCCAGCAGGCTTGGCGTTTCTCGCTGTGAGCACATCATCGCTGCTTAAGGCGGCGAATCTCAAAAGACAACATGTTGTAGGAAGAACCTTGGGCGCCAGCCACACACACATATCCCACTTCATGAAAACATTTTTTTGAAGAATTGCAGGATCCTTCTGAGAGAAGCAATAATTGCAGTGGGTGAAGCGAGCCAACAAAGAAGTGAACACACACAACAACAGAGTGCAGCAGTAGACTCGCCAAATTTGCTATTATGACTCTACTGCATGGTCACTGTGGCAAGGACATTATTGTTGCATGACCAAACTTGTCATAATAATTATGCCATAAGATAATTATGAGAGCTTTGTTGTCTTGACAAATACTGCCGGCCTTATAGGGAACATTAGGGATCAAATATAACATTTACTCTAATAAGAATGTTGTTTTTATTTTTCCTTTTTTAAATCAAATTGACATTAAAAAGAAAATGTTATTGGAAAAAGCATAACTTAAAGGTTTTATATTCAAAAAAATATTTCACGAATGATCCCTTTGTTTTGTGGTTCCTTAAAGGAATTAAACGAATCAACCATGTACTTCCTGTACAATTTATTAGAATATTAAAATATATAAAGCAGGGAAAATGAGACAAAAAAGTTTTAAATATGTTGAAGTTATGTACTGTATAATTTCAACAACGGGGGAAATGATTCCAGTGGAAAATGTTATGATTATTAGTAGTAAATCGTGGTAATACAGGCCAGTGTTTTTAGCTTTGAAACTCTGCCATGTTTCTAACAATTAACAACTTGAGTTAAAGTAGCTGAAACTTTTCACATCCACAACCATCCAAGCTGTGGTTATAAGCAGCCGGTTCCCCCCCCATTTTTTACATTTATTTATAGATTTCTAAAACTAAAAGACAAAGTTCACAACTGTGTGTTTAAAGTTTCATTATTAATAAAGGACAAACACGAAGAGCTCAGGGCAAAGTGTAAAAACTTCTACTGAAGCGCAGCTGCATTAATAGAATCTAATCAGGGCCGTCGTCCCTGAATCTTCCTTAAAGTTTGTGATATTAGGGTTCTTCTGAATAAAGTCAAATGTCACTCAGCTGTAGGAACTGTATGATCACAATCAATAATCTAATAAATGTGCCAAAGACTGAGACGATGATCAACAACAGGCCGAAACTGTATCCGTCCGTTAATGACCCGCCGTCGGACTTTAGCAAACACCTGCAGCTAACTGAGGCTAGCTGAGCTAGCAGGACGAGGGACAAACGTCCGAATGTCTCACCTTCATCCTTTCACCGACGTTTGTCTGACCCACGAGGGCCGTTTCCTTTTGACGCCATAAACGCTGTTTGCCATGAATATCCTCAGTAACGGGAATGACGGGCAGCTGTCAATCATTTCCGTCGTACCTGTCGGCTGACGTCACTCCCGGCGCGACACTTCGGTCCAACTTAAGTACGCCAGTGTGATGACGTCACAAAGTACATTCAGTGACAATATTTCGCGGACATATTCTGTGATCCTCATGGATATTTCGTCTGTCATGTAATTAAGTTCAGTGAAGCAATTTATGGTTATAATAACAAAGTTGAAAATGATTATCTCTAAGTTAAGTCTTAAACAATAAAACAGGTTCCAGTTGGTCAAGACTAGATGTGGGTTTAATTTCTGATGTGTTCCATAAAGATAATATAGTGGTTGTAAAAAAAACACTAGCCACAGCATATCATTGCAGCTTTTTTTTTATTTCTATCCTACATTTATTTTTAAGCACATAGGGGATGTGAGAGCTGCACATAAAGACGGCTGATCCTCCTCAGATGAGGCTGGACATGCCGCTTTGGGGCCCCTGGGTGACCCTATGCATTTGCATATAGCAAGAAACAGCTTTGAGCCTCCAATGAGTTACCGAGTGTTCACATACTCGTCCCATCACATCTGACAGGACATGTGAGGATCTGTCAGGAAGGCTGCAAAAAACTGCCCAAATGCTTCTAGCGGCTGAACCAAGAAGACTCAAAGCTGTAATCGCCGACACGGGGGTCTTCCGTAAAGTACTGAACCGAGGATCCACCTGAATGTGTTTGTAAAAGAGAGATTTCTGCGTGTAGATCTAAACTACAAACACCATCAAATGAGGAAAGAAAGTGACAGTGGTTTAAATGCGTTGTGAAGCGAGCGCAAATAAAAATCCCCGCTGGTCTCTGTATCTCCAGGCCAGACTCTTATTTTGGCAGCCCATCAGAGCACTGCAGACTGTAATATGATCTGAGGTACTTGGTTAAAAAAAATCTTCTGGTACCATGCTCTGTAATTGATGTTCCCATCAGTGTAATTCAATCAGAGCTCAAAGTGCTGTATATCAGCACCAAGCACTTCCCCACAAAGAAACAGCTAAGTGGACAGAAAAGATACACTCGAGACTGACAATGATTTTATTATCTGTGTGTGTGTGTGTGTGTGTGTGTGTGTGTGTGTGTGTGTCAGGGACACTGGCTAAAGGAGTTATTTTTACGTCCTTTAAGTTAGTAGTAGCAAAAAGACGGCTTCAATATGATTTTAAAGGTTACTGTTTATTTAGATTTAGTTTTCATTTTCAAAGCAAAAAATAAATATCTTTCTGCTTCAGTAGTTTTCTGCTCATAACTAGACAACTCAACATATCAATATACGGACGAAAAAGGAAACTGGACCAACTGAAGAAGATTCTGAAGAGAGATTAAAGACGGACATCTGTCATTAGAGAGATGAAAGGGGCCCAGGAGCGGAGAGTGTTTGATTTCTCCTGCTGTACACCGAGCAGAAGTGACGTATTGTTATCCCGAGCACAGGAGGAGCGCGTCTAATTAGCTCCGAAAGGACATTTGCATCTTTTTTATTTTCATACAATCACGATAATGTCACAACCCCCGCGCAGTACAAGCTGTGTAAGTGATTGGCTTCTCGACTTTGCTGATCAAGACCCCCCTGAACCAAGTACACGTTAAGCTTAAGTTTGACTGTCACTGTTAGTCATTTGTCAGACGCATTTATCCACAGCGACTTACAGACACACACACACACACACACACACGATGGCGTTGGCTGCCACGCAGAGTGCTCATCTGGCCCCCTGGCAGCAACTTGGGGTTCAATGTCTTGCCCAAGGACACTTGGGACCGCAGGGAGGGACCGGGATCGAACCCCTGACCCTGTGGTCCATGGACTGCCGTTTGCACTTATCACTTTTCTACCTGTTTGTACTCAAAGTGCTTTACACTCCTTCTTATTTACTCATTCACACTCACACACACATTCACACTCCGTGGGGGAGCTGCCATGCAGCTGGCCAACACTCACCGGGAGCAACTAAGTGGGGGTTCAGTGTCTTTCTCATGGACACTTATAACAATTATAGTTATTATAATTATACTTATTATAATTCTGAAAGTCTGCCATGTACAGCTTCCTTCCTATCTACAACATTCACCTTTGGATCATTGTCGTGTCGAAGGATCTGCTGTCTCTTCATTTTGAGCTTTTTTTCTCTGATGGGTGGAGACTTTGCTTCACATTCTTCTGATTTTGGGCTGCGCTCATTCTTCCCTCCACTTTACGAAGAGCTCCAGCGCCTGATGGAGACATACACCAGTCAGGCACAAGAATATGACCACCTCTGCAACTTAATACAATCCAATAGAGCAGCTCTGCCATGAATTCTACTTTTACAAGCTCATAATTTATTGGTTTTAAGTTAAACTGTCAGAGAGGTGATAATTCTACTCTGTGTATTATTGAGGTCAAAGTGGGTGGTGGAGTCGCTCTGTTACACCCCAAAACACCAGCGAGCCTGTCCAAATTCCGACATCATATTTCAACTTTGGTCTTATCAGACATGTTCACATTAACATGCACCGTCCCTTTTAAATGAAAAACAAACCTACGTCACACAACAGTAATTCAAAAACTGTTGGCGGTTATAAGGGAACCGTCTCACACATTGACCAATTGTCACGCACAGGCAACTGGGTCAGGTCCAAAACAGTAGCCCCCATGGGTCCAGCGTTGCTGTTGTACAGTTGTCATGGTCCATGGACCACGCTGATGCATGTGGGAGTGAAGATTAGTTTATCTGGTTTGATCCTACTTTAGCACATATTGTTAAAAATGTTCATGCAGGCCACGATCAGCAGGAGTCAGAACACTTTAGCTTTAGGTTTAATGTTGGTGTTCTTCAAATGTACGAAGGAGCTCCACATCCATACGGCTGTTACCGGGCATCATCTCGGCTTTGTATTTTTGGTACTGACCACACTTCAGACCTTCGCTGCTGATGAAAGAATGGTTAAGATGTGCTTGTGGTAACAGAACAATTTCAACTATTTATATGGTCTTGAGCTTTGGGTTATGATAGAAAGAATAATATCACAAATACAAGTGGCCCAAATGAGTTTCCTCCAACAGGTGGGCCACGCTCAGTCTTAGAAATACGATGTGGACCTCTGACATCTCAAGGGACCTCGAAGAAGAGCCGCTGCTCCTTCATGTTAGAAGGAACTAGTTGAGGTGGTTGGGCATCTAATAAGAATGCCTCCTGGGTGCCTCCCATTGGGGGTCTTTCAGGGATGCCCAACTGGTAGGAGACCCGGAACACGTTGGAAAGATTATATACAGTATGTCACATGCCCTGGGAACGCCTTGGAATACAGAAAAATCGTTCCTGGGGAGAAGGATGTCTGGAAAACCTTACTAAACCTGCTGCGGATTCTGGATAAGAGGATGGATGGACGGATGGATGGATGGACAGATGGATGGATGGACGGATGGATGGATGGATGGATGGACAGATGGATGGATGGATGGATGGATGGATGGACGGATGGATGAATGGATGGACGGATGGATGGATGGACGGATGGATGGATGGACGGATGGATGGATGGATGGACGGATGGGTTGGTGGATGGGCACGTTGCCCGAAATCCTCCTAAACTGATCGGCACCAGCAAAACCAGCATCCTCTTGTGTGTCGTAAGAGAAACCCCGTATTTCTCGACAGATGATGGATAATTTGCTGCACCTGCAAAGACCAAACAAATGTAAGTGTTTGAGTGTGCTGAAGTGTGCATAGGACAGAAAGACAGACAGGGGAGGCATGGCTGTCCCCGACTGTGTGATGCCAGCTGGTCCGTGTCAAACTCTCCACCCACTCCACACACACAATCACACACACTCACATCCAAGAAAGGGTCATTTTTCACTGGGTAATTGGCGGCGAGGCACATTGCCCTTGGGATTCGATAATTCATAACCTCCTCCCATCCGATATCGAATAGTGGGTAGAAATGGGCTGAGACAAGAGATGCTGTGTGCACAGAGGAGGGGTGGGGGGGATGGGGGGCGGCTGCATCATTAGAGAGGAGAGGTAATGGCTCTTATTGATTCCGGACCGCCGGGCCTCCTCACCATTTCATGTTTAAAACAACACTGATCCTCATTACCCAGGCAGCCGCCACCACCCTGATAAGGAAGAGAGGAAAGAGACGGACGACGTGAGAGGAGAGTGAGGAAAAGAGAGCGGAGGGAGGGGAGGGAGGGGAAGACGGCGAGGAGGAAGTGAAGGGAAGGAGGAAAGACAGAGACGGAGGATGAAAAGGTGGAAGCAATCACGGGGCAGAGGAAAACGGAAAGAAGCGGCAGCACAGCTTGTGTTTTGCTGCCTAATGCCTCAGTTTGAGTGGTATAAGTAATTACTGTCACCCTTTAATGCGTGTAATGCAGTATTACTTGTTTAAATCTCTCCCCACCTCCCTCCCCCCCACCCCCGCAGCGTATAATAAGGCTAAAGAATTGACTCAAACACAGACTGCTAGGGTCTGTCTAATAATTCTCGGTGCTATTATCCTCTCTTTGCTGCTAACACACAGCTCTCTCTGTGTGTTTGGCCACAGGCAAACACTATCATTACTGCAACAGTGGTATAAGACCGGCTCTAATGTCTCTCCCTCTCCTTATTCTCTCCTTGACTCCTTCCAAATTCGAGTTTTTATTAGAAGGGGGGTAATTTGCCAGCTCAAATTGCTCCAAACTCACAACTGGTGGATCAAATGTTTTATTCCATTCCAGGCCTGTGTTTGCTGGTATTCAAGGACTAATTTCTTTGTGTGTTTTCCGTTGTCAAATGCATTTCTTTTCTCCCACCCCCCCTTTCGTTTCTAGTCCGGTTGGCTCGTAAATCCAGTGGTGTGTGTTTTAGTGGGATGAGAGCGGCAACCTCTTTGCATACAGTAAGTAAAAAGACTAGGCTCAAATCGACGTCCTCATAAAATTTTAACACCAAGTCATTTCCTTGCTTTGATATGTGTCCTATTAAAAAAGCTCCTGCACCAACAATTAACATACATATGAAGTTTTTCCAACTACCTGATGCTCGGAATAGTTAAGGAGCGGGTCCAGATACTTTCTACCATCACACTGTTCATCATACATTCTCATCCCACTGGGAGACAAACTGTTCAGCTTGTACATCCTTCGGCGTGTCACACAGGTTTTCCCTATGGAGTTACTGTTGGCCAGCCCAGGAGTGCCACCGTTTGAAACCACCGGAACGACTTTATATAAGCACAAAAGCTGTGTTAGGGTTGGGGAAGTTCAGAGACAACGTGGCTTAGAGGCAGGCACAAAACCGTCGGGTTAAGATACAAGATAAAACAAAACTCTACAAACAGTGAGCTCACACTTACTTTCACACTACAGTAACCACGTGCACCACATTGTGTCACCACCGTCATCAGCAAAGCGCACAACGTCTTGCTCTGGACTCACCTGTGGAAAAGTCCTGTGTCTTGTTAATGCGTTCTCGACAAATTTAAGGCGTATTCACGATCGACATCTGGTCTATATCGAAATGTCCATGACGCACAGAAGCATCGAGAGAGCATGCTGTTTGTGTGAAACGTTCAGTGTAAGATTAATGCATCGGAATCTGAGTGCACTTCTCGGTCAAAAAAAGCTTCTTCGTCAACAGCAAATCAAGAAAAGGGAAAGTTCTGTGTAGAAGACAAACTCATCGACTCAATCGACATTGAGTAGCAACTCTGGGTCGAGATGGGATTTTTTACAAGCACTTGTGCACAACTGATTGAAAGAATCGCCCCTGGTTTTATCACTAGGCACAGGCGCCCTCCCCTCCACTGGCCTGTACTCACATTGCACCGAAGCCATCCAGGCCCAAGCACCAGAGCTCTCCCATAGTCATGTTGCAGCACCGGAGTTCTGCACTGAACTGGACTGTATGCTAAGACATGCCTAAGCATAGACGGCAGTTAAACTGGACTTTGGGGTCAAACGTGCTCAAGCATAGTATCCCATTGTCTGATAGTACGTTCTAAGTTAGTTTCTCCAGATTGTAAAAAAATGTTCCATTCCATGAGGTCACAGATCCACAATGAAAAGCTCGACTGTGTCAGCAGCTGCTTGTTGGGACATTAATTGCAATTACTAAGTTGCAGTGGAGGAATATGACTGTGGACTGCAGACTGGGGGGTCTCCGCAGGGTCCACACATGAAGCTCGTCTGTTTTTGTGTGAGTAAAAGAGAAACCACTGCAGCGTCTGCATTTTCTCCCAAAGCAGTGACTCCTTTCCCTCCCCGTGCCCTGCTACCCTGATGCCCCGTCAATCCGCCCTCGTTCCCTGACAGCAAACAAGCAATCTTCACTCCCTTTAAACTGCGAGTCCGTCCTGAAGCTCACTATCTCCTGGCAGGCCTGTTAGCGGGGCAGAGGAGGGGGGTGATCCGTGTTCTGTGGCACGCTGAGGGCAAGCCTTCTGCATCCCACATAGCAACGAGGAGAGCGCGAGAAAAAAAAGGGAATGATGTGATTATTCTGATTAGCTATGCATTCTTCCGTCCATCTGACCCCCCCACCACCACACACACACACACACACACACACACACACACACACACACACACACACACACACACACACTCGAATAAAGCCTGACCAGCGAGCCAGCAGATCCTGAGATAAGCTAAGTAAAGGGCAGAGTGTGCACAAAGCAGAACGCATCCAGAAAAGCATCAGCACAGAGACGTGTCGTCCCTCGTCTTTTGACCTCACCGATAAACCACCGGCTGTATCAACTCGGCTACAGCCCGAGAAGCCATCAAATGCTTGCACATCAAATGCTGTGTGTGAATCAGACTCAGGCTTTAATAAATAATGATTTGCTACAGAGAGTCTGTCTAGGTCTCTGCATTCCCATCTCTTAGATGTGCAGTCATTGCCCTCTGTGTGTGTGTGTGTGTGTGTGAGTGTGTGTGTGTGTGGTTACTAGTGGAGACATACTTTCCTGCAAAATGCCTCTATTGATGGTAGTCAAGTCAATGGCATCCTTGCAATAGTCATCCACACAGTCAATTACCTCACAGAAAGGAATGTTATCTCCCAGATAGTCTGAGCTGGGGCTGGCGCTTTGCCCAGAGTGTCTGCTAGGCAAGAACGTCTTTCACGAAACAGCTTCTTTTTTCAGGAAATAATAGGAATTCAAATGTTGGGCCTGCCTGTAATTGACACCGTTGCAAAGAAACCGTGGTGGAGTTTCTTGCTCGCGCTGGATCGAGTCCAAGTCGCCGTCTGTGCTTGGTTTTGTTGAGTTAGATTTCCCATTAATCATCTTTGCTGTTGGTGGAGCAGTTCTGACATCGTTGCGGGGCAGGTTCGAGACACAGCTTTTAAATCTCGCCACGTCCAGTTGATAATAAAAGCTCAGGGTTGTCATACTTCCGCTGACTGGAACTCCAAATGAGTTTTTTTTTCTTAATCTTGCCCCAGGAGTCTGGTTCACCAAGCATTCTGCTGGGCGTATTCTGTGGGAATGAGACAGAAAGTGGACTGATTTGCCAGAACTCCCCCCTCCCCGTCCTCTTTCTATAGACAATGGACGTTTTCATATTCCACTTTTTGTGTATGACGAATGTGTTTGTGACCAACAGGCAATGCAGGGACAATTTTTTGGAAAGGAAGTAACAGCATTACATTACTAGACTACACCACAATACTACATTATTAGACATTATTATTCCACATTGGTAAATTGACAGACCCCCCCCCCCCACACACACACACACACACACACACACCCTTTCATCTCCCCCATCTTTCTCTCTCTTTTACTCGGCTGTGCACGAGTAAGTGCACCTCTTATGTGGATGAGCTGTATTTATCCGGCGCTCACATCGGTCCCACTACGGTGTAAAACGTACTTCACACTGTCCTGCATTGACATGAAATATATTTTACTCGCAGCAGTGCACTTTGGACACATTTAATCCTCCCTCTGTCCTCTGTCCAACAGATGATGTTTCTGTCAACAGAAAACTGCACTGGGTTTATGAATTGCACCCTGGTTCTGGGTACGTTGGAACCCTGCACATTTTTCTGGCAGACTAAGCACTTTTGTTTCACTCCTAGTAAGAAGTGCAAATAGTTCTGACTAAAGTCAGTTCCAGTTGACTCTATAAACCTCCACATGCCTGTAATGGGCAGAAACAGATTACACTGGTAGTTGGGATGTGGATTCCATGATGTCATCTGTGTGCGGCAGTGTGCCAACAACTGTGTGCTAACTACGTCCAAATTACAGTGATGGATGTGGCTGAGAAGACGATGTGATGAATGTTCATCATATTAGTTTCGTGGGTATTATTCATAAACCCAGTTAGAAAAACATCACGGCACTAAATGAAAAGTTAAACCACCACCACAGTGATTACAACTCATCGAGAGATTTGTCGTGATCCAGTGTCAGTCCTCCCAAATGTCAGTGTTATTGCTGCAAAGTCTGGGGAATTTTTTCCTCTGGGGACCATGAATGTCTGTGTAAGAATTCAGCGCAAACTATTTCTATTTGTAAGGAACGATGTACCGAACGATGTAATATCTAAAACAAATGTTGCTGATGAGTGAGTTCACAGCTGATTATTCTCATCTCCAGTCTTGTCACAGATCACAACTAAAAACACAATCAGCGTTTGTTGCGGCACTAGATTGGAAGTCAGGGCTCCACAGAGACAGCTGGACTCACTCTCCGAGTACTACCAATGTATGCAATCCATCAATCTATCAAACAGTTTCATAAACGCACTGAGCCACAGCTTCTCTGCAGGTGATCTGGATATAGAAACATTCAATTATGTTTCACATTAATGCAGTGTGTTATATGCAAACCTGTTCCCGCCACTGAGCGAAAACAAATCTAGATCCTGTATCTCAATGTAATGACTCCCTAACTCAATATAATGACATACTTTCACAATATTCTATATTTACTAAGTTGAAATATTGAGGACATATCTTACATGGACATGTTCTGTTACTATATTAAAGTATTCAGAAAGCATCTCATTATTTTGACGTGTTAAGTATCTCATTGAGTTTCTGAGATTTGAGAAGGCATCTCATGACACGCAGGGTCTCGCTTTTCCCCCAGCGACAGAAACAGGCTTTCAGCATTTGTTTTTTAATCGTATTTTAGTCTTAATCTTTTCTTTGTGACCCCTGACGGGCAAAGCATTGCTTTCTCGTTTCTTTCTTATCTATTTACTCGGTGACTCCAGAACTCTAGATGAGCTATCTCCAGTCCGGCGTTGGCCAAATGTTTAAACAATTATTCGAAGCAAAAGAAGCAGACGGGCCTGAAACAAAAAGGGGATGAGTACCTAGAGGCAGGAAGGGAGAGAGAAAAAAAAGCCCGAACACGACTCATCTAAAACCGCCCAGGAGACTGTGGCTAGCATGTGTTAATTGAGCGCTACAATGAATAAGCACGCATCAGATGAGACCATCCCATTCAGGCGTTGATCAGCTATGGGAGAGTGATGAGAATCGACTGAGAGTCTCAATTTCCAATAGCAATCACAGTGTGACATCTCTTTCTCCAATTAGGCCTGGAGAGGAGCCGAGCGGAATCCAGTGGGAACTGGTGTTGCTTTGAATAAGATGTTGTCTTCTTTAATAGTCTCTCTCGCTCTCTCCGTCTCTGACCTGTAAATGATGTGAGCACTGCCGAGCCCACGGACACATTCATCCAGCCGCTACTGTCTGCCGCTGGCAGAATCACACGCCGCAGATAGTTTTACTTTTGAACAACACTTGAATTTGTTTGACTCGAACAATAAAACAATTAGGCTTCATAAAGCGGGTTAGTCATCGCTGGCGGCCTGCGTTTATTCGGAGGAGGGCGAGAAGAAGTTGCTTTTTAGGTCAAAGGCGTCTTGTATAAAACGACCATTTTGGTCAAATGGTTTTCTGTTGCAGAGATAGTCCTCGATGTAGCTGGTTGTCATAGCGATGCAACGCAAAACTGTGGCGGCATCGTGCCGCACAGGAGCAATGAAGGGTATTGAAGGAATGCTGTGCTTGATTGTCAGTGTGTGGCTATTTTTTCACAATGAGGAAACATATTTTGCTTGAGAAGAGGCTGCAGAAAGCTGGAAAAAAAGTCTGAAAAGTCTGGGAAATAACTCCTCAAGAGACAATAGTCTCGCCTGCTGGGTTTTCACGCCACCTTTCACCATCACCTCAGCTCACGTGGAACCTCGACGAAGGAACAACAGCACCAGGATCCAGATGCTATTCACATCATTCGCCTGCTACCCTGTCTCCTAAAAATGACGTTCTCATGCAACTAAAGTGCAAACACGACTATGTTTTTGTAGCGAACGTAATGACTGAATCACGTTCTGCTGCAACGTGTTCTTCGATGGATGAAACAACTGTTTTATTAAGGCAAAAGGAGTTGCACAGAGGGGCTTAGCGAGGGTTGCGACTGGACAGGACTATCGAGCCAAACACCAAAGATCGATTCCTGAGTTCCTCGATTTCCCTCTCGCTCTAACCGGCTGCTGTAACTGTCCAAACACAACCGTAAAACTGGACATTGCACCACAGGATCACAAATTATGGCTGAAAACGAAGCCAGATCTCTCACTGTAACATTGAATATTTTGGCGGAGAAAAATACATCATCTGGTGGCAGTTTATGGTTCAGCAGCTGGAACTTCAAAATAAGATCAAACTGAACGTTTCTTCCATAGATGTTCACACAGTGAAAATCTAAAGAGCAGCAGAACTTTTAAAATGTTTTATAAAAGCTCCAGGACTAAACGTTGATCTAGTTGGTTTGTTTAAGTAATAAGACTCAAACTTTAAGTGGGAGATTGTGAAAATCGATGGTTTCACTCGACAAGTCGTTTCATTCTGCTCGAGCTGGAACCGCAGAACGAAGCTCTCGCGCTGCGGCCAGTTTCCCTCCTGACAGCTGGCACGTAGTTTCCGTGTCCTCGTGTCAGTTTTACTCAGTGAATCCACGTTAGTTAGCGACGGATCTGTTTGGACCCGCAGACATTAGCGTAAGCTGCTCTCTGCAGCTCCCGATCACTCAGGTGTGTAGAAAAAGCAGAGGAAGGCGATTTAAGTGGCGAGGGAGCCACTTCATAATTGTCCATGCAGGAAAAATCCCTGCTGTCAAGTGGTTTCTGATATACGGTACATAAAGACATAGAGTTGTGGATGATGACAGTAATTTCAGCTGTGTCGGTGTGACACCAGGCTGCACATCACACGTTTGTGGAAAACATATGATATTAGACAGTGTGATACTCACTCAATGTTGGCTGTTATTTAACAGTTTGAGCCAATTACAGACGTGCACGGGTCACCGGCCAATCACAGGGCTACACACGGTGACTGACAAGTATTTAAACATCTGAGAAACTCAGAGTCACTAATTAAAACGAATCATCAGTACGTGTATTTGAACTGTGGGGGAAACGCCACGCAAAGCCGGCCAGCAGATTCACGCCTGTGAGAGGAGACAATGCTACGCGTTCCACCAAGACGCACGACAGCATCTTTGAGCGTCTTATTATCGTTACTTCTTTTCTACAGCTACACTTGTGCTGCCTGTCTAGAAAAAACTAGAAAAAGCACCGAACATTTTACAAATTCAAACCTTCAGTAGGGAACATGTTCAAACGACCCACAGCTTTCGTCTTATCCCTTCACGTTGATGATTTTTGCCCTCCCTGCCACACAAACCTCCCATTGTTTCTGGGCCCGAGACCGGCACCAAGGTTGCCCTGAATGGCTGGGCGGGGCCACACCTGGTGGGGTGGGATTCCATCCTGTGGCCTTCTCCATCCCAACCCGATGCTCTCCCCATTGATCCACCAGGCCATTAAAAAAAAAACAAAGAAAGAAAAGAATCTTTGAAAGGATTCAAATTGGAATTTTTCGGGATCTACATCTGCCAGCTGAATTTGATGGTGTTGCACGTCATTCTACACTGTGTCTGAAGTTTTATCATATTTTAAGGAAGGACAAAGCAGTTATCCTGGTGTAGAAACGTTCCTCCACATCACTACATCATGCATGAGATATTTACAGCCTAAATGGCGCCGGTGTTATTCACAAAGCTTCATTTATGTTTAAATTAATGTATATTCAAAGAATTATTTCACCACCTAATTAAGCTGATCCACCAAAAAACGAAGAAAAAGTAAAAAGTAACAGCCTAAAATAAATGTACCCAATTAGTAATAATGTAACACAGGTGACAGGGACGTACCCAAAAGTAATAAAATATTAACACCTTATAGCAGTGAAATATTGCTTCCAATGTCAGCTGCTATACCATGGCATCCTTGTAGAGTTAATTAGCACGTAGCAGCAAGCGTGTCGACGATTCAATTTCCCTTTCGGTTGATGTTATGAAGTAGAAACAAAAACCGTGTTATCAGTTTACTTTTTGAATTTGGTGTTTAAGTGCACAGGTAGAAAATGTGAAATTATGAATTGTGATGTGAGAGTCATACATTTATAATGGAGTTGCAGCAAAACCCTGCAGTAATAACAAAAAAGCCACAGAGGAAGTGAGAGTTATCAATACGCTCGTGGAAATGTTCCTCAAGGTTTGTTAACAGTGAATTTGATGGTTTTTAGTAGTTCCAGTAGCTTCAGGGACAGTCCAGAGCGGTTCCGTGTGTCTACCAGCCGCCGCTGACACCGACCCAGGCAAAGAGATAATCCAGAATCCTAGTGACCGTAAAGATCTGCTGAAGTTTTCTCTGCAGCTCCATCTGCGGTGAGCTTCACTTGAGTGATTGAGTGAATTAGCTGGCCTGGTTTCCATCAAATTCAAGGTCCCTTTGACTTCGTCTTGTCCCATTGCAATATTCACTTAAAGAATTAGCACCAATTTGATATTTTTGGCGCCCGGGGGTGTTTAGCACCGTCATAAACATTAGTTTATATTTTACCAAATCAAACAATCATTTGCTAGTTTAAGGCCGTTTTGTATCGTCTACATCTGATGCAGTTTTGGTTTCATGTTGTAGTTTTAGTGGCACATTTTATTTCTTCCTTAGACCAAATTATTATAATATTCTGTCTTTTCTTGCCTGCCTGAACTTCTTGTAATTGGTCTTAAGGTCCAAACCATCCATAAGTGTTTTCACCGAGGACATTTGCTGAAACTGTGGCTCAGTATGAAACACCACATACTCATGTCACATTTTAATTCTTTGCTCCGAACAACTTTCATACCTGCTTCTTTGTTTCATACCAAATGAAAAAGTCCAAAGATCTGGGCCACACAAATCAGGTGTGAAGACACTAAAGTAGAAAACATTAGTGTCTTCTAGCTGGACAGAAATGTGCTGAAAGCAAAGCACAAACGTCTTATGTTGTGAACAGGATGTGATGGATAGGCGACTATGGTCAGTACTGTCCAAACGTGGTCCAAAGAAGGACAAGCAGTCACGCGGCAACATGTGTGTGAGTGCTGGGCACAGACAGTGAGGTGGGATCCCACAGAAGAGCTGACTGATACGTAGGTGTCCGAACATACTGACCATCACAGAGCGTCCACGCTGTCTCCTCACATGAGCGTCAGACCTGGACCGTGGAGCAATGGAAGAAAAGGTTTGATGAATTACGTCGTGGACGATCAGATGTGCCTGTAGCGTTTGCCTGAGGACAGACAGGTGCTGGTAATCCAGTCCGTGGAGCCTCCACCTTGGACATAAGAGGACTTCAAAGATATGCTGCATACCGCTTGGTGCCAGATCCCAGAGGACGTCTTCAGACTGCACATGTTTTCTAATCGTTTTATTTTGTAGCTCACGCCATGAGAGGAAGTTCTCCTCCTTCGTAGCTGAAGGATCTATTAAAACCAAATGAGGTTTGGACAATCCGCTCCACTCCTGTAGCTAAAGTGAAAGGTTGTCAGGTGTTGGGTAAAAAGCAGCCTCGCTCTCCCCACCGACTGTACGCTCGCATATGAACTCGGAACCGTGTGAACGGACTGACAAAGAGACATTGTGTTGGAGACGGCAGCGAGTGCAGAGAAGTAACAGAAACGTGCAGGTAGAAATTGGCTTTTGGGCCCGTCGTTCAGTTTCCAAGGTAACTTTAAAGACGTTTTCTCTAAGAATCTAGCAGACTGAGGCTGCTCCAGTGGGGCTGTGCAGCGCTAACCCACCTAGTCCAATCACAATCTTTACACAAGCTGCAGAAACAGTGCCCACCATCGTTAACGACGCCTTATCGAATTACATCCAGTAATCTATCGCCGAGGCTAAATCGTCTCTCAAATCCTTTGGCAAAAATAAAGTTTATCCCGACCGTGTGTGCAGCGAGTTAAAGGTTTGTCTAAATGAAACATGAAACACGAGTCACGATAAGAGAATAAAACACAAATGGATTAAGGAAAAGGCTGGTTTCGTTCACACAGGCAGAGCCCTGAACGTCGAATCCGTTCCTCTGCTCTCCTCGCCTTAAATCAAGGTTCAGGAAAAATGAGAAGCGAGCTGCTTCAGGATAGGCTTGTACGGGTGGAGATGTCAGAGATGCCTGGGAGAACGAAAAAAATCACCTGCCGTAAAAGTACATCCAAAGTCTCGATGCGGAAGCTAATTTTAGCGGCTACATCTGCCTGTAAATCGACCCTTCAGGAGACGGCGAGGCTCATTTGGGCCCCGAGCAAGAAGGAAATAAAAGAACCAGCGAGTTTGTTGAACAAAAACAGCAGTTTCCACGTTTGACATGCATTTACAGCAACGGTTCACATGCCTTCACATAACCCTGATATCATCACGGTCATTCAGCGTAGTCGAGCTTCCTGTGGTCACGGTTAAGCTCGGCTGTTTCCCTGAGATTAGCCTCTGATCTGCTTCGGCCTTTAATTGAGCTGCGTGAGCGTGGACTGGACAAGGTACAGCGGAAACCGAGGAGGAAGCTGCTTTACTGTTTGGACGTATGGAAGCGAGTGTGTGTGTGTGTGTGTGTGTGTGTGTGTCCAAGAAATTGCCCAGGATCAATAAGAGTTTATGAGACTTTGAAAGTATATAGTTTAATTTAATTACATACATTCTATGAGGATTACTTGGTTTCATGATGATTGGATTGTCCAATATCATGGATCATTCGGATAAATACATTTGTTTTTCCTGCTTCCTTCCACCCCCACACACACACACACACACACACACACACAGTATACACACACCACAGGCCTCTGCAAACTGGCTGTAATGTGATATTACAACAATTAGCAATTAGACACTTTACCGCGCTGGTACATTAAATTTACGTTTCTGTCTGCGCCTCTTGCAGATGCGATGGTGCTGGGTGTCATTGGGAAATTTTATCACTACTTGGGTAATGGAATTGGAGAACGATTTGGGAGGGGTCTGAGAGATTGTGCTGTCAGGGCTTCCTGACAGACGAGCAGAGCTTTCTAACCCCCCCCACGGATCCTTTCCACATTCAATTGAATTACATCAATTAAATCAACAAGTGAATTAAAACCAAAGGAAACAATAAAATAATTACAGCAACGTGTGAAAGGCGAATAACAGATGGTCAGCTGATAAGGAAACGCTTTTCATGCGTTGATCGAATGTTTCCTCTTGGACTCTGGCACGTGCTGATGTATTTTTCCGCCTCCCGTGTCCTGGGACGAGGTATCGGATTATAAATTGGTCTGAGGTTGTATCAAATTATTTACTTTTGTATATTCTTTTTGCAAAGCCCATAATTGGTCCCTTTGTTGTTGCTATGGCTTGATTTTCCTGCACAGAATCGTGCTTTTGTGTAGCATTTAATAGAAAGCAATGTGTTAAATGACCTTAATCTAATAAATGATGCAATTTTTTCTTCCTTTCCTTTAAATCAAGGGACCCTCCCAGCCCATTTTTCTTTTTTATCTTCTCCAATCTCTCTCACATGCAAACGCCTCTGTCTCTTGCTCTGCGACTCCCTTCGTTTCGACCTTTCCCACATCCGAAACAGCGAGCGAAAGGACTTCCAAAATAGCCCGGAGTGTAATCGGCGTATTGCCAAAACACATTATTATGCTTTGGCAATAACCGAGGGTCATAAATGGTACCTGCTCAGCAAGGCTGAGTAATTCCTGAGGTGATTACCGGGGTGTTATTATTTATGAGCCTCAATCATTCTTGAATACTTGTGCAGGCAGCTGATAAGAGAGAAAATATGTTGATGGCAGCATCTGCATTATGTGATCAGCTATAGTGGAGGGAAAAAAGACATCACAGCGTGTCAGAGGCAACAGAACGATGGCTTATTAACATCCTCAGTGAGCCCTGTCAGCCACGTTTGTGAGAGCTTCATTCCTCATCATCATAAAGAATCTTTGTTTGTTTTTTTTTGGTGGTTAAAAATACCGAGATAACGCGGATGAAATCAGAGAGCTGATGCTTAGTGTCTCATCAGTCCGTCCATACAGAGTCGCTCCATCAGCAGCAGAAAAGAAGAAGAAGAAGAAGAAGAAGAGCAGTTTGTGGTGAATATAAAAGGTCAAGAAGGGAGAAGAGGCAAGAATAGACGAAGCACAAAAGAGGAGACGTGCATGTGTGTCATGGCACTTGAGGAAACTGTGGAGTCTGTAAAATAATATTTTTATATACATAACGTATATTTGAATGTTTGCACGTGGAGTAAAACCCTCGGAGGTGAAGTTTAGAGGATATTTAGCGTTTAACAGCCACCAACTAATCCAACAGCGGACGCTGGCTGACATTTACCGCTCAGGCGCAGACGCACACATTTGTATATGGAAACACAAAGGAAAAGGACACGTGCTCTTTGTTGCTCATCCTGTGTCGTCTGAGCTCCCGTTTCAGGAGGTGGGCCTCAGCTTGGTTTCCCACCGGGGAGAAGAAGAGAAGGAAATGGGCCGCGGGGTTCAACTCTGATTGATAAACCGTGTATGTGGCTAATCTCGTGTGTGTGTGTGTGTAAAGGTGAGATGGCGGCAAATGGAATTTTCTTTTAGATGAAACCGATACTCGAGCACTCTTGACACATGCAGCTCTGTATGTGTGTGTGTAATTGTGAGTTTATTAAGTAGCTTTTCCTTCTGAAGCTGAATTGAAGGCAGGATCCTGCTTTGGTGACATTTAACAGAAACACTCTGTTGCCTTGTCTCTGTCAAACTAGAACATCTAGTCGGATCACACGTATTGTGCTTTGCAGAAGGCTTTTCCCGGCTCTCAGCTGGTGGCTTTTCATGGATCACACAGCTCTAATACACAGCTTTGACAAATGTGACTTGACATGAGGCAGCCAAACACCAGCGGAGCAACAGTGGTACTAACACAGTTGTTCTATCAGATTAATATAAAGTCAACGCTGTGGTTAAAAAGTGACACGTCCACACAAAGAAGGAGGGAAATGTTTCTAGGACTATGTGGACGTGGTCGAATTCATGGGAAACGTCTGGACACACACTGAAGGGGCACGCGTGACGCCTGCAGTAATCAACCACGTTCATAAGCTTCAGTTAAAGCTGTGCCACGTGTTTGAACTTCATTTGTTGAGGTTGTAGTTCCAGGGCGTCACTGAACTGGTTTCACACCATTTACATTCACAAAATTACCCTGTTTTAATGTGGAATCAGAAAAAACATGGACTTTTGCTTTAATCTGCTAAAACAAAAATGCACTGATCAGGGCTGGAGCAAGAGGGGTGGCCTGGGGTGGCACTGGCCCCAAGGTGCCCCCTCCCCTTTAGCCAAGAAAGATATTTCAAATCACGGTGACAGTCGTAAATTTTTCACTGCCAACATTGATACGTGCATCTATCAGCAGTTAGAATCTAAAGATGTAACTTTTTTGTGTCTCATTGAAATCAGTTGACATGTGTGAACTTTATGTTTTCCACAGAAAGCAGAACTCTGCAGATTTTAAATCGTTTACAGGCTGGTTATTGTGTTCAGTCCAATAAGGCAACGACAATGAGGTACTGCAACAACAGGCCAAAGCAGCCAGTGTCTGTCCATGCCCATGTCCCCCCGGACCCTCCCTTCTCTCTGTACTTTTACAGTTCTGTACTTTACAGTTTATGGAATTTAACCTGAGAGCAGGTGGTTGGACACTGGACGTCCATTTAGGGATTTGTGTTCTGTAGTAATATCTGAGACAGGGTCAGGAGAAAAAGGATCAGATGCGTCGAGCTGGATACAATCCATGAGGAGCCTTCATTGTATAAATGAACAGGAAGTGGTTCACTGGCCATGTTGGCAAGATGTGACCATCAGTTAGGGATCAACTGATGTCCCCTGTTTGAAATCAGCTCCTGTTTGGAGGACATCTCTCCGTTTGTCAGATGTCGTAGAAGTATCTCCATTCTCAAGTGAAATGACCGCGTCGGAATCTTTGCCGAAGTTTACAGCAGTACGTGATTTAAAGGGAACAAGAACACAAAGAAAACTTTGCAAACATAACTAGTAAAGATTTTGTGAGAATCTGGTAAATTATGGCAAAACAAAGTTAGACCAATTACTTTTAAACAAAGCCAAAGTGACCTGGGGACGGCTGGTTCAAGCAGATTTGAACTGATTTGTGTATTGATAATAATAATAAATCAAAGCTTATAAATTACAATTTGTGTTAAACATCCTGAGCTGCAAAAGTAACTAGTGAAAGCTGTAAATAAACTGTCGTGGATGAAAAATGTATTTTCCTCTTAAATTTAGGTAAAAGTACGAACCACACGCCCACGCGACAGTAAAGTATCTAACGGAGTCTAAAGGCTGTGGACTTCAGTCCAGGGGCCGGTGCACGACTGGGTGCAGGTTTCAGCACATGCACGGCCCAACGCGGACTTGGAAACATGAGAAGTAAGTCCAAACCTGTCACATTAACTAACATGGACAACACGATAAAAAGCACCGTTAACAAATAATCCTCGAGCCTGCTGCTGAGATTTATTCTCTTGTGGCGCGTGGAGAGGAAACGTTGCCTAAATTGAATTAAGTACAATTTAAAGTTTCATTTTCGTAACAAAGTACAAGTAAATCTTTTAATTGGGACGTAACATCCCACAAAACTTCTGCAGGATCCGGTCATGTGACACTTTTATGATTCATTATGCATGTGTCATTACATGCTCTGTATAATACTTACATAATGCCGTACATAGATACGGGCTTGTGCTTCGCACTTCACGGCTTTGGGGAACTGCAGGCTCGATATTTGTCCCACACCAGCTAAACGTGGCACAAACTCTTCAAAAGTCAAACACTGTTCGTCCTCCATGTCGTTTGCTTTTGAATCCATGCAAACGCTTTTGCACATGACGTAATAAGAGGCCGATACATTAATGTCACAATGAACTACGTCTAAATGGCAGAATTCTGCCAAAAATAAAGAGAATTCAAAAACCCTGAGTTGTGGACTGCACAGGATTCTTTGCTGTTTATTATGCTGCAGCTGTCAAAGCTGCTTCCTCAGTCCAAACTGGATCCGCTTTTTTTGAACCTCTGGGTTTTGGAAACAGACCAAGCAAACCGGCAACGGAAGTAGAGCAGAACATTACAGCAACGGATAAGAAAGAGGGGAGAACGAGATGGGAACAGTTCATAGATAAAGGGGGATAAGATGAGGTAGAGGTCAAACAGACGGGGGGGACGGAGGGAGGGAGACGTCCAGTTTGGCTCTAGTTAAGTGAATTGAAAAACAGGAAATCAATAGTGGCGGCCGCCCAGGCAGCCGAATAATAGAGGCTGTACAGTGACACGCAGCAAACGGCCACTGTACAAATATGCGACACCAACACACCGCGGGCTGTGGTCCAGGGTAAGGAAAGGCCTCGAAACAGACGCACCCGGCCTGCTGATGACGGTTAGTAAGGACGTGAAGACAAAGCGAATGTGCTTTTCACAGCAGAGAGAAACGGTCGGTATGAGGAAAAGCTGGACAGACACGGACAGAAAGCCAGCGAGACACCGAACATCTTGGAGCTTTTGTCATTTCACGTCTTCCATTATTGAGCACCTTTAATGCTCAGCTGCAGGCTCTCCTGGAGACGGATGGAGTGGAGCGCCGATGACGAATGACCCAGCGTGAAATGAAGATCTGCTGGATCTCATTAGACTCCCACCTGTGAGAACTGTACGACGTCAGCAAGCGATTTTTTTCCTCGCTGAAATTTAAAGATTGTACATAAAGGAGAAAATAGCATCGAGTACGGACCTGTTTGCAAGTCTGATTATGAGGAGCGACGCTCGACGTACGTTACTGTAGCTCAAACGTGGAAATTACAGCAATTTTTTTAGATCAGTCAAACTTTGGTTCAGTGGTGGTAACATTTTAGAAAAATCAGAAAAAGAGCGTCTATAAAATGTTAAATACATTTTTCTGAGCATCACAAACCCCACAAGATGACTCCTTTAGCTTGTAGAATTTGATTCATTCGGTTCAATATCATTTGGAAAGTCTGAAAAGCCATAAGATTTATTTTAGTTTATTTTAATGCGGAGCCGACACTCACAATTGAAGAAGGTCGATAATGAACATCTAGTTTTGTTAAAGGTTGAAAGTTCTAACCTAACGTAGCAGACACCAGCTTCAGGCAGAGATGAGAATCAGAGGAGTCGTAACGTAACTTCTTTCTCACGACAACATCAGGAGAAACGAGCGAATGATGAGGAATCTTAAATACACGTGCTTGAAACTTCAGAACTCATCCTTGTATCGAAGCAGCAGACGGAAGAAGAAGCAAAAACGGAGCCGCGTTAATTCCCAAAAGCCAAAAAGAATAAATCTTCTGTCGGGAACGAGTGGGACCTGAATGATGCATGATCATGCAAATGGTCTGACCTGCTGCCACTGCCACCACACTCTGGACGAAAGTCTCAAAGAAAGGAAAAGGCTAGAAAACATGGATCTGCATATTTATTCCAACCAGAACCAGATCTACAGTGGAGGGAACACGTTGCATCGGTTGGTGTGAAGATCAGCAGTGACCGTGTAGAGGTGCTGGACTTGTTGTTCTGTGATGAAATTCATGAACGTTTCCTCTATAACAGCAAAGTCACATGGAATATCTCCTGTTCATTATGCGTAAATATCCTCAAAACAAATAACTGTCATCTGCTGATGTCACTGTTCACGTCCAAATGAGATGCCGAGAATCGGTCAAAGTTCCCGCTCGCAGTCAGTGACACTGCAGAGCAAAATGTCACGTTTACAGCTGTGAACTGGCTTGTGTGTCACCGGGATTCCACTTCAATCCCACATAAGCTGTATGAATGATGCGTGGCCATAAAGCGATTACTGTAATTGCACAACCGAGAATTTCTATGACTGAGGGGGGTCACGAAATAAAAACAGAGAATCGCGTTAATTACAGAAAGCAGCTCACATTTCTTCGCCGGCTAAATGTTTTTCACAGATAAAGAAAGGTTTGTGAGCTCATCGTTTCAAATGGAAAAGCTCAGACGCGTCCTCCCCTTCCATGACGGCCCCTCTCACCGCAGTAGAGACCACCGAGCTGATTTGAAATTCTTCATTAAAGTCTTACGCTTCCACTAGCTTATCTCCCTCGGTGGAAGTCAGCCGTGACCGAAGAGAAGCGAGCAGTCAGCTGACACTAACGGCCACGCCGGGGTCGAAACGTCTTCCACCGCTGCTAATTTCCTCTTAAACCTGCCCCAGTGTTTGATGCTCCTGCAGAAACGTGTCACTTTGTGGTGGTCAGAGATCATTGGGACGGTTGGAGTCACGAGCTACAAGACGAGATTTATGCCACGTGTGTCTCGCAGAATTACACAGAAAAGTATATTAAAGAGCATATTTCAACCCTCAGCAAGTCGAGTGCGTGGTCAGGCATCGAAAAGTGATTATTTGAGAGCTGGAATTTGAATTTTCTTCATGAAGCGTGAACGTTCAGCAGATGGCTGCCAAGCAAAAACAAAATGATGATGTAACGACTCATAAACACGTTTCTCCAAGCTGCGACCTGCGTTTTAACTAAAGTTTTACTCGTCTTACTACACTTGCAAAAACTTTTTATATGATTTTACAGCCATTTTAGGAACGATAAATAGGCTGTGAACATTCTGTTGACTCTGATTTTGGAGTTGGTATGTTGAGCGTGTTGGCGTTGAATCAGGAAGTAAGGCCAGTGTGAACTCTCTCTTCGCTGTTTGGATCCGCCATTCAGGATTCAACACTCTTTTTTTACTAAACATCTTTCCAGTGGAAACAAGAATAAAAGTTTATGCGTGATAAAAAGTGCATTTATCTACTTCCCCCAATAACGAGTCCTTTGGAAAGATTTTGCTTGTGCAAATCAAAGGTCAAAGGGCAAAGTGCTTGATTGAATTTGGTGAAGGTCTGGCTGACTGAAGTGTATCGTATTGATGTTATTTGTTCTCATTTGTCTCCTGCAAAATAGATTCTAATGAGATTTCAAGGGTGAACTAAACTTAACTAATTAAAATTGCAATAACACATGAAACGTATTGATCAGGCACTTAGAAAAGCACTGAACCAGGTAATTCCACTAATTAGTTATCATACCTGTACTAATTA
This sequence comes from Channa striata, assembly GCA_033026295.1. Lineage (NCBI taxonomy): Eukaryota > Metazoa > Chordata > Actinopteri > Anabantiformes > Channidae > Channa > Channa striata. The sequence continues at coordinate 27,032,043 of CM065171.1, forward strand.
GAACCAGCCGGGCAGGTACATGTGGCGATTATTTCCTCCACCTTTGAAAACGACGCATTTGTGACCTGGTTCGCTGCTTTTTCTTGTGTTCAGTTTCTCCCCGTGTCATTCTAATGTCACTTTTTGAGATATAGTTCCCACTAACATGGTCTCTAGTTGCCCTGAAAATGTTTGAAAAAGAGAACTCCACTCTTAGAATTAAATCCCCCGTGACCTGGATGAGGTACTTTGGTGAAATTTGTCGCCCCCCCCACCGCTTGCACTGACATGAACTGGAATCCAGACGTAATCGGGACTTTATGTGTGAACGCCCTGGACTTCTCCAGGCAGCTCCCTACTGAAAGTCCATATGATCTCCAGCCTAGTTCACGTGTGAATAGAGGAGCTAAAGTTGTGGATGCTTCACCATGAGTGGGCATGTTGACGACACCCATTTCCCACCACTGCCACGAAACCAGGCAAATACAGATACGCAAAGATGAAGAACTCTACACTAATACTGCAGAGACGTATACTCTGCTCCTGAGACTACTGATGAGTGGGCAGCGTCGTCCTCCATCACTGTCACCTGCGCTGCTGTATTTGCGTCATGTCGCGCCCCCTGCTCGAAGTCACAAGTGAGAACGCATGTCGCCCGGACTGTCTCTCAATGTTGGCTGCATGTCTGAAAGGAAAACTCTAGATAACGTCTGGACCTGATCCTCCTGGTATCCTCCAGAGTTCACGTCTGACAGGGGCTTCAGGCTACTTGACCCCTGCTCGTGAACTGCAGTAGATGCACATTGCTGAAACTGACCTACCAAAAAAGTCTCAGAAGCTAAAAAATAAAGTGAAATTACCGGATTTTGTACAGACATCTGCACGTTTCTTATTTTGAAAGCAGGGTCGACGATTCTTCCCAGATGCAAAGTTACCACAAAAAGGAACAGAACATCTCGACAATACAACTTTACAAAACCAAACATCACAGCTGATTAAATGACTATAACTAGCTCTGGTCTCTGATTGGATGAAAATGTTAACGAGCCTTTTCATTTCTTAGCGGTCATCTTTGACGATGCTTAAGTACCTTTCTTTTGTACTACAAGAAGAAACAAAGAACATGGACCAAAACTTTTACTACGTGCTTGGACTCTACGTTTAAGTGGGCATAGAAAAAAATGTCAGACTCTTAGTCCCAGTCATTTTTCTAATCCTTGCGTAGCCACGAGCTACACAAATGCAGAACTACGTGGTGCCCATAAAACTTTAAGCATCGGCCCCGTGACCACCGTGTTCCAACACCTGTGAATTGTTGGCAGCATTAAATTTCATATGTGGGTGTAAACCACAGTCTAAAGTCAGTCGTCCATGTCAGTGTCATTTATTTGCATTACACAGTAATCATCCACTTAAGTGGATGTAATGCATCAGATGTAATTACAGACATGCTTTCATACGGAGCCTAATAAATGTGTTCAACTGGGAAACAGCCTACGATGCATTACACTGAAACGGATCTCTGCCTACTCTGTTACCTTCCCTTGGAGAAGGTCGCTCTTTCTCCAAGCGCCGATTCAAACTGGCGCCCGCTCGACGAGGTAGGAACGAACACGTCAGCGTTTTCCCGCACTTGTGCGGAACAAACCAGTGGTTTTGAGCCTGTGAGAAAGGAGGAAGGCTGAGAGGAAGAGTAGTAAGAGTCGAGGCACGAAGGCGCAGATAGAGACAAAGCATTTAACAAGGCTTAATCCAATTCGAAAACGCTGTTCATAACTGACGGCAGCCGATCCGGGCGGTGAGAATGGCAGGCGTCGCTGTTTGCTGAGCTATAAGAAGATTACTTACCACGGGCCGCAACATCTTATCCCCCAAATCCCTCTTGAGCACCAGGCGGCAAATACACATCTCATGCTCCTCGCTGCCGCCCAATCCTGGCACCGTGCTTCATCCTGTGTGTCAGGATATAATCAGAACAACATAAAGCACAAAAGGGATTACGGGCAGTAACAAGCCAAACAAAGACAGGGCTGCGGAAGCGCCTGAGGGGACTTACAAACCTCCGTGTATTTGAAAGCAACTCAGGCCCAGAAAAATGAGCAGTGCTCATCAGAAACAGCTGCATCAGAGCGTTCAAGCACCAGACGTCCTCATAACCATGAGACTCATAAAGTCTCATCCTCATAACCATGAGACTCATAAAGTCTCATCCTCATAACCATGCGCCACACATTTGTCCATATAAGACACATGTCGTCTGTATGTCCTATGACGTGGGGTCTGACGACTTAAGAGAAGGAGAAACTGAAGATTTGAAGAGAGGATGTAAAAACAGGGGCGAGATTAAAGCAATCGAATATTAAAGTGGGAACTTGAGGGATCAGAAATTTCCATTACAACTAATTTACACTTGGGTGATGGCTTCTGGTTTCGGCTCCGTTTAGGTGCAGAGGACGTTCCTCTCAGGCGGGTGGGCGGCCAACTTCGACTTTTGAAGAGGTCTTTTGATCGCTGCTGCGCGCTGTACCGCACGTTTCCTTTTCTGCAACATTAATTAGTGCGACTGGCTCACGAGACTCCTCGCCGCCATCAGGCGGCTTTTTAGCTCAAATTCTCCATACGTGTTCACACACACACACACACACACTCGCACAGATTCGTTAAGTAATTGCGAGCAGCTTTATAGCCGCCCTCCGTGAGCAGTAAACAGACGTTTACTGCGCTGGAAGAGCTGGCAAGATGTTAGGACACTGCAGGGCGCCAGCAACATGTTGCAAGAAGGCTTCAAATGTTGCCCGACCAAAACTCACACGTGCATTCATGAAATATATATCATATGCAAAATGTACACGCTGTATGTTTATCCCACTGCCAAATGTCATCCTGGAGAGTTTGGCTACAAAAATCAAAGCAAAAAAAAACTAAATTAAACACATTTTCCACAAATACACTTTGATTTTTCAATCCACCATGTCAGCAAGTAGACCAGAGATGTCCACACTTTGTCTAATCCAGTTTATTGTTTCTCAGTAAAAGAAAACAGTTGGGAGAGGAAGCGAAAAGTAAAGCAATGGCAACAAAAATAAAGAATATTCCACATTCATCTTCCCATTTTATAACCACGTTACAACCAAAAACTATGCAGCTCTACTCTAACGTGTAAGTAAACCTGAAACACAAGATAGGGGGTTAAAAAGGTCTTTGTGGAGATACGGAATAGTCATTCATTATGCATTTTTTGTTCATTCCTTCCAGAAACACCACCAGGAAACGTGTAAAGTAATTATTTGCTTGTTTTAACTTTCAGCATTCTGCTCACACCAGCCTTCTTCCCTCATCTACGGCCAAACAACCAGGAGTAAAATGGAGAGAGAGGGGTTGAAATAAGGGAAAGTAGAGAAATCAATAAGGGCAAAGATGAGAAAGGGAAAGGCAAAGGCAAGAGGAGGATGCATGTGAGCTCATCGCGCCAGGTGGAAATCAACTACTGACGGAACGAAAAACAAAAAAAACAAAATTAAGTTTCGATTTAAAGTTAGAGGGAAAAAATGACCTTAAACTAAGTGGATAATTGAAATGAAGGTCTAAGACAATATGAGAAACTTGAAAAGTCATAACAATCCCAAACAGGAACCTCTGAGTAATGCTCTGCCATCTGTCCTTTAGTCCCAAAACAAAAAAAAAGTGTCTTCTTGTGCTCAATGTGAACAAACGAGCACGTGAAACGTCATAAAACGTGAGTGTGAGGACGTGTTCAGTGCAGACACTGCAGGTCCAGCCATGAACCGCTAACACGCTTAAACGTCCGTCGTGTCGTCCTGATGCTTGTACGTATCCAGCACACGTAATCCATGTGTTACTGAAAGAGAAGAGCTGAGAGGAATAAAGAGAGAGAGACTGAGACAAAAAGAGGAAGACAGAGAAAATCCTCCGCAAATTACATCTCGATCACTCGCATCAAAAAAAAAAAAACGACCCGCGTGCAGTCCACGGGCAGCCGTCTCCCTGTCGCCGCCATCGACACGTGTGTTTGAGTCCGGCTCACGCTGCAAGTCCAGACTTATAATATCATCCCCGTTTCACCATCCACAATGGCGGAATCACCCGTAGAACAAGCTCAAAACGAAGGAGTGAAAGGTTTTTCTGCAGCTGAAGAGAGAAGGATGCAAGTCGGCAGAAGGAAGCGTGGAGATTGGGCTTCGATATCCTGAGGTGGATAAGTAATAGGCGTTTGTGTTTCTGAAGGTTGGGGATTAGAGGTGGTGGACGGCCGGGGGTAAGACACTGACTTGGACTAAGTCTGGCTAGCTCGGTTTGCTTCACAGAGTCTGTGCTTGGCGCAGAGTAGAGAGCCGCTCCGTCTGATTTTGAGGTAAAGAGCACAGTCTATAGAGCGCCAAAGCAACGGTGAACACAAAGGGGAACGGTCCCTTCCTCTTTCAGGTCACTCGTCTCTTTTTTCTTGTTTTTTTTGAGGTAAAGAGCACTCGTAAGTTGGCTTCCAGGACAAACGTCTCTTTTCGCTGTCCCTACTACACTCGCTCTGGAGGAGTCAGGAGCCGGCGAACATGTGAAGAAATCGTGTATTTCCTTTGCTCTTTATCATTCGGTCGTTCCTGGGTGTGTTTTCTCCAAAAGGCATCTTAGCAGCAGGGATATGATCACGCCAACAGGAGAAGATAAGCACCGGGATGTGGATTAACAGTGGGAGCAAGCATAATTTTAATTTTTAAAAAATGTTAGGTTTGCGTCCCCGCCCCCCCCCCAAAAGAAATCTTTAAAACCAAATGAAGAAGAAAACCAAAAGATCAAATCTCCGTCAGTGCTAAGATGCCATCTGAACGCAGAGGTCCTTCAGGAGCACTCTTCTCCGATACGCTGACAGGAGCGGCCCACCTTGCGGTCGAGCTTGACCATTTTTAGGACGGCTTCCTGGCGACCCCGGCCCAGGTGGTCGAACAGACACTCGTGTTGCTCCGGGAGCCGATGGAGCATGCAGAAGATATAACCTGGAGGGTGAAAGAGACAGGCGGGTTTAGTTCGGTGGCCGTGCACATTCTACTTTTTCCTGCGCTGTAAGGAAGGTGGCGTTCAAACATCTATCGCAGCCGTGTCCTTGCAAAACGCTTTGTTGCCATCGCAGACACGCTAGCTGACAGCTTCAGCTTTAACTCCAGTCCGCGAAGGCAAGCGACCCTTCAGATCTCCTACAGCTCGCTCTTCCAAAGCCCCGCCGCTGGAAGAGGCTTGTTAAGCTCACAGAAGCTCGTTAGCTCTCATAGTCTTAAATTCATTCATTAATACACATAATAGCACCGCTGGCATTTAATGAGCGGTGATTAAAAGCCCAGTTTGACAGCTGGTTGCTACGCAATTGTAGGTGCAACTGGGGTATTCAAATCAGCTTTGTGCGAGACAGAATTGCTCTAATTAACCACATATTTTTTTAATTTTCATTTTATTATTAAATCTGAAAGTGTAGGAAAATTATTAGTGTTTAAACTTACTTGTAATTATACTACAAGCAGATTCGTAATACCAGTGGAAAAACTATTTAATGAAGGCAGAAGTAAATCATTGCTAAATTAATGAGGTGGTGGTAACGAAATAAACAAGAGAAAGGCTGTTTGTCAAATAACCGTCAAATTACTTTGTTACGCAGTTGTTGGGTTTTTTTCTTTCTGTGATGCTGATGTTAATGCAGCTTTAGTTTCAAACATCACTGACCTGGGAGGAAATTCGCTGCTTTCCGGTAATATAGCAATAAAAATCCATGTATATATTTAGTTTGGGGTGTTTAAAGTTTTACTGCATTAAATTGATGCTGGCAGTCAAAATGAAAAAAAAATGTTATTTCAGAAACTAATAAGCTGAAACAGACACACACACACACTTGCTATTATACTTTATAGAAATAATTTCAACACAACCAGCTTTTTTAAGTGAGAACATTAATTATTAAGCCAATAATTTTAGTGCTTTTCACCATCCGTGTTGAGTCATGCTGGCTAATACTAATGCAGGTATGTGATTATGATGAACCAGAAGAGTGACTGGGTTTTTACTCAGCACACAGGTATTTCAGAATGCTGTGCACCATTTTCAGATCTTGGAATGAATTAATAATGCACCACCTATAAAAAAAGCAATAGTTGTAACATTATCAGGTAAAATCAATGCAGTGTTTTTGTCTCGCTGCAGATCAGTCAGAAAGTCCCTGTCCTGACTTCCAAAGTAAAAGACAATGGAAGCGCCGGGCAGGAATAAGGTCCAGCTTTTGTTGGATCTTCACATCAATCGGCTTTGCGAGCTCCAGCGCCTTTACTCCGTTACGCTAACAACTCACGAGATGAATATCGCAGTCGGTGTGTAACGGCAGCAATCCGCCGAGTGTGACAACATTGGATGTGATAATCCACTTGAGCTATTTTTCCTTTCCCATTAAAATCTGAAAAGCATTCATGCTTTCAACTCGTTATCAGAGCTTCTTGGCGAACACCGTCGAACATTCTGCAGAACCATTAGCAAAGTAATCTGCAATTACTGCAATAGTCAGAAATCACTATAATTGCCACCATTTCCCCTCTAGTCTGTAAAAAGCATGTTTTCATAGTAAGCACTGGACTATTGGCGGATGGACGGCCATGCATTAAGCAGTAACTTGTGGGGGGGGGCAATTTCCAATTTAGAAATTATTATATGGGTTTAAGCAGATGGTCTTTAAGGAGTGAAGAGCTGTGACTTTTAAAGTACTTTAATTTGTATGCAAACAAGTTGATTAGCAAGCCGAGCATTGGTTTAAACTGCATTAGTGTTCCTGGTAATTGGTTTATGTTTTATGTGCGATGTGAAACATTCGGTATTGGCCCCTGTAGGCTAACAAACTCACTCTGGTCATCGACATTTGTCTCAACACACAAACACTTGCTCAGGTAGCAGAAGCATTTCACTGCCCTGAATGCAAAGCTCATAAAACTATGACCGAGTTCGCCAACAGTGGCCACTGCAACATGTGTCATAACAGCGGGTTCCTGTTCCTCTGGTGTGTGTGTGTGTGTGTGTGTGTGTCAGCGTGTGTGTGACGTTGCTTATGGAGTTTTATCCTCGTACCACAGCGACAGGAACCCAGCTCCTGCTGTACCAGCTCCAGTTTGGTTTGGCAGCGATGACAGCGTTTGCGGCTCCGCTGTTTACAGCCGACGCGAGGCGATGACGCCGCCGACAAAGACGATGACGACGAGTCATCGCCGTCCGGCACATCCCCCAGCCTGGCTCGCTTCTCAGGTGAGGCGTCGCTTTCGGACTCGGATGCTACAGAAACACAAAAAAGAAATGTGCTTCACAAGTGCAGCTTCATAAACTGTTCTAATGTTTGAATTTTATAATTAACGTATTTTGGATTTTTCCCAAAGTAGATCTTCAATTGTTAATGCAGTGAGCAACTAAAAGCCTGGAGCCACATTAACCCAGCTCCCATAAAATGAAGAAATCCGTTTTCTTTTGTCAAATGATTAAAAAAAAAAAAGCATGTGAAGGTTAAGCAACCAGCTAGAAAGGGTTTTAAATAATTAATCTCCCATCACATTTGCAGCCAAAACCTTCTCCACCTTTTATTACTCCCCTACCCACATAATAATCCAAAATGCATTCATCATATCTGTGTTCAGGACTGCAGCTCTGACCGGAATTTCAACAGAAACATCAGGCCTCCAATAACAATGATCCGTGACAACGTTCATTTCATATATAAAGACATCATCTCTGATTTAGTGAGGGCTGTAACAGAAGAGAATAGATGATGGAACGCTGGGACCAAACTGCCTCTTTGTGTTAAATGAAGGAAGGTGCTTCGGAGATTAATGGTTCTCCTGCATTAGATTACATTCAGCCCAGCACCTGACGCAAGAAGAGCATGTCGAGAGTTTTTACCAGTTGACTGGAATTTCAACTCGGCTTTCCCCATCAATCCTGTGGACTTTTTCTCTGGCCTGGCCGAATGCAGATCAGCGCTCGATAAATCTCTGAGAACTAGGCCAAGCTGAGCATCCAGAATCCCTTCGCCTGCCCCATCGATCCCCGTGCGTGTGTGAGTGTGTCTGCAGACGTGTCAGTGTATGTTGTGGAAAAAAACCTGATTCCTCCCTGCACGGCTGATGTTGTCCTGGCAAATCTCTGGAGCCAATTTTACACCAACGGAATGTAAAACCTATCAGTCAACCAACTGCAAGTTTAGTTTTCCTCAAAAAAAGAAAAAGAAGATATTTGAGGCAAATACATTTACACTAGGAACAGTAGAGTTTGGATGCAAGTGTTATTTTTTTGCTGCATATAAACAGCGGTAAAGTCGAGGCGTAACCGGAACAACTCAGCCGCAGCAAAAGGTCTAAATGATGCTGAGTGTTACAGTACGGTGCGGTGCCCACATGATCCCGCTGCATCACACAAGGGATCAACACGGTCACACTGAGCCATGTCTGCAGCTAAGTCACGTGCCCGTGTTTGTGTGTGTGCAGCAGGTTCCGTCACCCGAGAGTGAAAACATCATAAAAGGAATCTCGGTCTTTGGACATGCACCTCATTTGGGAACCGCTCGCTGCGGTTGCCTTGCTACACGCCGTTTTCCTCTCAATCTCTACGACGGAGGTGTAAGTGCAAAGTTGGCGTGACCTGTTCGCCACAGTGACCGCATTTATGGGAAACGGGCCATGTTAAATTAAACCAAACACTTCCTTCAAACATGTGGAATCAAACACAGGCTCTGGCTGCGATGTGACAGGCCTAACCACTGAGCCACGCTCCCTTCTGTGCGCCCTCTACAATTAAATCTTTACATCGGGGTTATCGCTCCAACCGCTGCTTATGCCTTTACATGTACTGATTATTAATAGCCAGCCTTCGCTCTGGTAACCACTTTATTGGCTTAACATTTGCACCCTCTTGCAGACGTGCTCTATTGCATCGTCAGCGTCCTTTCTGCTGCGTTTTCCCTCAAAGAACAATTAACCAGGCCACAGCGGATCAATCTGATCCAATGGAACTGCAAAACACAATAAGGGACACAGCAGCAGCAGCAGTAGTAGTAGAACTGTGGGATACCTGACTCAAAGGAGCGTTTTGTGGGAGTGGAGAGTGAACTGAAGACTTGGTCTGTGCTGGAAACTTCTGAAAAAAGGAGGGAAACAGAGAAGATGAAAAAGGAAAATGTAAGAAAACAGCAGAGACATAAGAACATTAGCATCCTCAAACTTTTGTCACACATGGAAAATTCAAATTCATCTTGGCTACACTGATTTAAATCAGGGGTGCCCAGACTTTTTCAGCTTGCGAAACTCCTTACACCTTAACTTACTGAGTAGGGTAACGACAACAATCTCTGCAGGAACTTCCTTCGACCACGGAACAGCCGTCTTTGAAGACGTGTGGCGATCTTCGTCGCCACAGCCATTATCTCTTTCATGATGAGCGTTTTTGAGCTTGTTGGTGTATTATGCAGCGGTGACTGAGGACGTCAGGGACAATAAAACCGTTGAAGCGGCCAACCATCGCGGACGCACCGTGATGATAAATGAGGCGACAAACGGATGGATGATAGGCTGACGTCTATTTTTTTAACGTCCCTTGATCTACCCACACTACCTTTGCGATCGACCGGTAGATCTCAATCGAGGTGTTGGGCACCCGTGATTTAGCTGATATTCCTACAGATTTAATCGATACAGAACACAGCTGTATCAGTAATTGGTCAGCTGTGAACTACCCACAGGTCCACGTTATCCGGAGCAGCACAGAGTTTAAAGGACAGACTTCTGGTGGCTGCCCGACTGCTCAGTAGCAGGATCCGAGGAGCATGTCTGGGGTGTGTGTCATTCTTTACTAGGCTGCTAGCTTCTATTTCCCCGTAGCAACTGTTACAGATACGTGTGAAGGAGAGACGGCCGCATGCGTGTGTTCGTGCTGAGCCCGGCCAAGACACGGCAGAGTGGAGGAACTAAGATGTTGTTGTACCATGTGTATCATGATACTAATAGAGTTTGAAAAGTTGGTTAAAGTGTTTAATACCAGCGCATTTCACTTTTTGAACATATTCTGCATCTCCGTTAATGACAACTCGTGTCATGCTTTTATGTTTCCTAGAACAGTGGCAGTAAACATTTCTGAATCCGGTAAATACATGCTGGATCAGTCCAACATTGTAGCAACGCGTACTAGCAGTGAAGTGAGCGACAGCACGCTCAAAAAGAAGTGAGGTGAAAGGATTTTGCATTAGTATCAAAATGTTGGAACTAAATTATCAATAACTATGTGCTCGTATTCCTGAGCTCCAGCAGTAACAGAGGAGCAGCTTTTTCCCACAAGTCTTACACATCTTTTTGGTTGCCACTTTATTGTCCTTCCCTGGCTCTGCCTCCGCAAATAACCTTGTCAGTGTATAGCGATGACAGATGCCCTGGCAATTGTAGGTGTCCTCTTAAAACCTTCACTTGTGAATAGATACCCTTTCCTATCATTCTCTCTATCTGTGCCATGAGGACAAATATAGCCAGTGCAGGGGCACTGCAGCTGCTGCTGCTGCTTCAGCTGGCAAAAAGCTAGTATCAGTCTTCTGCAGGAGGCGGCCCTGGACCGAAGGCTGCGATACGTTGGATTTAGATCCAAAGTCTAAAAGGTTCAGCGTGAAACAATATTACATTTATCAGCTTAAATTAATGATTGATAAATTAAAGAAACTGAGAAAGTGTCGGGGAGAACAAAGCCGAGATGACAGTAGGCGACACTATCGCTCGCTCGTCCTGTGGCTGTGTTACTTCCCTTAAAACTGTCTGATTATTATCTTTGAGACACGTTATCCAACACGCTCTCGACAGAACTACAGTCCATTAGTGACAGACGAAACCGCGTTCGTCACCTAAAGCAGTTAACGCAGCATCGCCACGGGCTAAAAATGACGAGCTGCCGCCTCCATGTTTTCTGTACGGACTTTTGATAAATACAGAAGAAACTTCATCAACAAGCTGAAGCGTGTGAGCAGGTGTTTTTTTACATTTAAAAACCCCAGGGGAGCATCATGCCAATTTACATTACAACAATATTCCAAAAACTGGAAATTTGTCTTTTTTTTATCTTTCAGTCGAGCAGGGCAGGCAGAAAGTCACTGGTCTCAGCTGTGAATGTAAATCAGGTGCTTTTAATGTGTCACTGATTAGCGGCTTTCTTACCATCCTGAGCAGGTAGAGATGTGACGCCCACCTCTCCAGACGAGGCGTCTTCTGATGCGTTAGGCAGTGACATCAGGGACTGACTGATGCTGCTGTTTGTTTCTTTGCAGAAGATTTCTTCTTGGCTGCTACTGGAGCTTGAGGGGGTCTTTGGGGTGCAATCATTGTCTGTCTGTTTCTTCTGAACATCTATTAAGAAAAAAAACTGTTTGTACATTTTTCAAAGCTCTGGTATACGAAGAGTTTTCTTCAGGAACTCGGGTGCAGAGAAGGATCTCTAGCGCTGATTTGCTCAGAGGATTCATAAAGATGATTAAGCAAAAGTCCCACATATGACGATTTCTAAAGAAAAGTTCTCACCTCATTAGTCAAAAGTAGCAAAAATAGCAACTGCCTCATGGTTATCAAGCAAAAACCGACAAAAATGCAAGTCAAATTCGTGTTGGGCGGTTGGATGGATGGTTTAACAAGTCCTGTCCTTAAAAGTCTTTCACAAAAATCTGTAAACAGAGTTAGGGGTGAGTGAGCGTGACACTCCACTTTACCCTGAGTTTCCTTCTCAGACTTTCTTTCTTTCTCTCTTAGTCAATTCAAGGTCTTCGCAGAGCAACTACAGCGGCGGAGACGGTTTTTAACCCCAGACTGACGTTAAACACGAGAGCAGCCGACCAAGCGAACACAAAGGCCGGCGAGAACTTACCTGCAAAACATTTAGAGCAGAGGTTCATAGTTTTGCTCGACCTGAGGAAGAGAGCAGACAGGAAAAGCAAGAGTGTTAATCAAACAGCTCGTGGAAGGGTTCCAAAAGAATGTGGAGCAGGGTGCAGAAATTCACGATTCCATAAAGTCCAAGTCCTACAGTGAGATGTTTGGGATCCCGGTACAGACAATTTCAAAGAGGGGAGGATGTTTCAGGCTTCCACACAACCAGGTCTAACTAGCAGACTGGCCATGAGTCTCCATCAACTGGCTGTTATTGAGGGGTTATATATGCACCAAATATAAGATATTATTGCTTGACGCTCGTTTCAGGGGCACATCCTCTAAGAAGGCTCCTCTCATTTCCTCTCCAGCCCTCCTCCCTCCTGTCTGCGCACTGAGCGTGACGGTCGCTGCTATCAGTCACATTCTATTTATTTTGGGCGCATGGTTGCACACCTTTGTCCTCATTTCTAAATGTAGGGTCAGCTGCAGTCAACCTGAGGGCTGCGTGTCAGTCTGCTGGTGTTTGGTGCAAAAGGCAAAGGAGGAAGTAAGAAACGAGGACAGAGGGGAAACCTCATCGTGGGGGCGCAGGCGGAGAGGAAGACGAAACTGGGTGAACGGCAAGTCATATCCTGTCGTCGACCTGACAAATCAGAGGTAATCAATTCACAGATTAATTAAGGAAACAGAAGAGGTGAGAAACGGGGAGAGAGGAAAAGAGCAGGCGGAAAACAAACACCTGCACGCTCGTTCAGCTGAGTGAAGTTTGAGCAGAGCGCGCACAATTAGTCTGTCTCATAGCTGGCACACTGCTGTTACTAATGAGAAGATCTGATTGAAGCAGACGGGAAGACGGGCTCCGTCACCTCGGTGACTCAGACTGAGTGACACGGAGGAGCAAAAGGCCTGGACGGGTGATAAATGTTTTGAGGAAGTGAAGTTCTATTAAATGTTAGTGACGTGAGTGTTAAAACACAAATTAACTCAACATAAGTTCAGATACGCATCTGTTAATAGAGAGCGTTCGCACACATTATGTCAGCCACACTCGGGGCTCAATTAGTCACGAGGGCGATGGCACATCTGCCGGGGAACAAAGAGCGACAGTGACAGGAGAGGGCTCAGTTTTACGTTACAGAGGCAGGTTAGATTTTAATTTCCTTACGTAAATTCTGTGCATTGATTTGTAATTTGTGCAGTTTAATTTGGAGAGTAAAAAACCACATTGTATTCTGCAACAGGATGTTTGCTTGGCTGATGGGCCCTTCAACTGCAACCGCAGAGGCAGCACAAGGTTATTTATCCACCAAGAATTCATAAAAGGCAACGTTCCGAACAGCTCGAGCCCATTTGTAATTTAATAAGCGTTCTGAAATACAATGACAATGAAGGATGTCATGGTGCGAATGGCTTAAAAAAATCTTTTTTCCCTTTAGTGGCATTCAGCAGCACAAATATCCTGGTACAGATTTTTCTAGGTCTGTGGGAGATTGAGGAATTACAAGGATCCACTTGGCCCAAACGAACCTCATTTTAATTATCATTTTTTCTAAAAACTTATCTTACTGATGAAATTATTGTCTTTTATACAAAATATAATGTCAGCAAATTAAAACCACGTCTCACCAGGTAAAGTAAAGCAAATAGTTTCAGAGTAACAGGTGGTTTGTAAAGATCGTTTTCAGCTCTTTTCGGCTTATGCAGTTGTGCCGGGAATACAGACAAATCGGAAATGCAACGTTTGCCAGGCAAAAGAAGCTTCTATTGATGTAACATTAACATTATCGGTCAAATTAATACACTAACTGAATGAGCAATTAGTTGACTAATCCAGCAATTATCTTTCCTCATTATATTTTCAGGGTTATACATATTCTCTTATTATAAAATCATTAGTTTTAGGGATTCATTTCTTTCCCATACATCAAATGGATCGCGTAAAGCACATTTGGGCCGTGCATTTTCATAACAGCGACAATATGACGATATGCACAGCACGCAGCTTTTTGCAGCCTACGTCACGACCGTTTATGTCACAGTGTTTGCTCGAGGAAAAAACGGGGGCAGGCACACGGCACTTCAGAATATTCCGACTCCATGTATCCGCGTTACCGGGTGACAGCACTGAATGAGTAATGGCTCTGACTTTGAGTTTTACTTCGCACCAACTGCCAGTCAGAGACAGTTTATGACGGGATGTGGCTAAACAGGATGTAATAAAAAGGATTAGATCATCAAAAATAAGTCCATCCAGGAATTTGCAATGTTGCAATCACAAAACTTAATATAACTAATTCCAGTGAGTTCTAAGCAAAACATAAAAACTTGGCACAATTATTTTGTCGGAGAGTCATTTTGGGCTCCGCCGATCACAGAAAGGTCTGTAAAATCCTGCGAGGACTGAAAAATGCTCACGCTTGTGGTTCACCCTTCATTCCAGGTAAGATTAAGTTTTGTCAGTTGTAGGTATGAATGTGTCTGGGTTTGCCACACCCACCTCACTCTGTCTGACGGACTAGGAGGAATAACGTCAGGTATTGTAACTCATACACTCATAATCACACTTCTGAAAGGTACAAACATACAACAAGTAAAAAGCTGATGCTTAGTCACAGTCGCACAAACTGGCTGACGTCATTCCTAGTTCGCCACTTTCTGATATTTGGCAGCCATGACAACCAAACTTTTATATTAAGTTAGTTAGATACCATAGATAACTCCACTGATTTCTTTGAAATTATGCCACGTGAAATTATTCACACTGCACGTGAGGAAATAGCCATATTTTAAAGTTACGTTGGTCTTTTTGAGCATGAAAACACAGCAGCTAACTACGCACTTTTCTCATTTTTTTTAGCAGGTTGTGTGTGTTTGGACGTGACGGAGACACAGGGCTTTGTTCAACTTGCTATGTGAGACAAGTCCCAGTTAAGCTGCACTCGCCAAGCTCGACAAGGACTTACACAGACACGCAAACAAAACCGACTGTGACCAACACCAACAATCCACGCCTTCCAGCAGACGGATGCCATTAAAACACAAACTAACACACTGTCCATCAGTCGGCTTATTGGTGTCGCCGGCTGCTGTCAAAAGAGAAATCTGCCATTTAAAATCGTCCTGTGTTACTCAAAGTGAACAAACGAGTAATGCGACTCCCAGCCTTATGTTTTTGTCTCTGCTGGCAAAGATCACTTTGAGACAACGAGCCAGCAGCTCTCAGGGGGGAATAACAAAACACAATTCAGGCATTACTTTGACATCTCTTTCTAAATGTCAAACGCAATTATGGTTTATGAGGCAAAGAGCAGCAGTCACAGTCATGCCTGACGCACCTGAGTCTGCCTGCTGTCTTATATCGTACTGATACATCTGTGTTCGGAAAATCTTAAAAGATGATTTCTACCAATATTACGCAGCTCTTTCTGTCTGGGTCTTGATGATCCGAGGTGTCACACATGTCCAGTAAAAAGAAATTCTAACTAAGGAGCTGGATGTTGACCAAATCCATCATGACATGTGCTTTTTAAAGCACAGCGCTTCCAAATGCACTTGAGAAGTCAGCTTTGTCCGAACTCATGAGCCTATTCTTTGAGTGTACACTATGTAATAGAGCCGTGCCGTAGGTGTGATAGCGGCCTAATGTGGGCGAAACTGCATCCGTGCCGACCCAAAACAGACGGCCGTTTGTGAACTTAGGACGTTTGTACATAGGAGCGTCGGAAACATTTTTAGCAGGATCCAGAGAAAGTCTCTGCCGTCTGCTGCAAAGCCTTACAAAGTGTCACGACTTTTTGCTCGTGTAACTTCGTCTACATATATTCAGTTCACATTTCGGAACCTACTATGGACACAAATAGACAACAGTTAAGTTAAAACTACAAAAAAGCATAATATGGCCTCTTTAAATACGACGGCTGACAGATGGTGCCTGACTACACCTGCAGTAATTCTCTGCATTAGGACGTATTTAAATTAGCTACGAAAAGACTTCAGCAGTATCTTCATTTCATCTAAAGAAGAGCTGCAACTAACAACCACTCATCAATTCTGCTATTCTTGATTATTCCATCACTTATCTGTTAAGTGCCTATCCTGTTTAGGGTCACAGAGGGGGGGCCGAAGCCAATCCCAGATGTCACAGGTCTCTAGTCTCCTTTAGTGCCAACACAGAGAGACCGTCACAGTCAAACAGAACTTTTTAGAGGTGAAACCTCAACTTTTTGGTGTGAGTGAAGCCAGACAATGACCCCCCCCCCATTGTGTCTGTTTGCAGAGTGAAGGGGGCTCCCTCTGTGAATCTATTAATCCTGGCAGTTCTCGTCTTGGGGGAAGCACCCCAAGAAGATTATTTCAGAGGATCCAGACTCTGAATCCAGAGCGTCCGCGTCTGCTAGTGTCGAGTAAACCTACTTTGCCCCAGAGACATAATGCATTGGCTCATGTTTTGCATTTCGCTGCTGCAGAGGAAATAAATTCCCACTCAGTGGAGCAATGCTCTTATTGACTTTTACCACAGAAGTAAACAAGACATAGTAATATGGAAAGCAACTTAGAGATATGATGTCACGGAATGCCACGTTAGATGAAGAGGCCGACAGTCAGTCAGAAAAATACCTCAGGAGCCCTGTTTCTTATCTTCGGTGGCAGTTTAAGTGCATCTTATAATTTGGCTTATGCGATATTGTAAGTGGCAGCACTTACGTTTAATATGGTTTAAAACAATTAGAACTTACAGAGTTTAACCTACATTATCTACAATGTCAGACAGAAATCATCAACTTCAGGAACAATTTATCAGAAGCTCACAGCACCTGCACTACAGGCTGGGCACATAACACCGACCGGAACCCTGGGACACTGAAGACACAAAGACTAACGTGGGCGAGTACAAGAGCAGTTTGAGAATTAGGGAATTATTAACTGGTCCAGCTATGACACAAACTTGTTGAAAGGAGTTGAAAAGCCATCCAAAAACAGTTATTATTAAACTGTTAAAGTTATAAATGTGAGGGGCATTAACGCAGAAGATAAACAAACTTAGGTTTGCTACGGAAACAGATACAGACATGCCAAGGTTTGTTGCAGACTTCCCCGTGTTACGGAAACTTTGAACAGATGGGTCACCACTGACTGAAAAGCATTCAGACTTTTGCTACTATTTATGGAAAATACCATCTCTGATATTAATATCTGGTGACTGACAATGCAACAGTTTTTGCTTATCACATTTTTAATGCTTATTCAACCAGTGAGTGGGTGGACTGTCACCACCACATACAGTGGATGTAAAAAGTCTACGCATCCTTGAAAAAAATGCCAGGTTTTTGTGATGTAAAAAAATAAGACCATAAATAATTTCAGAACTTTTCCCACCTTTAACGTGAACTGAAAAACAAACTGAAATCTTTTCAGGGGGTAAATAAAAATAAAATATTAAAATAATGTGGTTGCACACCCTCTTAAAACATATTCAAACTTATGTTAAATCAGAGTCATCATTTAAAGTGCCTCTGATTAACCCCAAATAAAGTTCCGCTGTTCTGGCAGGTTCTTCCTGACATTTTCTCAGTCGCATCTTACAGCAAAAGCCGCGGTCCGTAGAGAACTTCCAAAGCATCAGACGGATCTCATTGTTGAAAGGCATCAGTCAGGAGAAGGGTACAAAAGAATGTCCAAGACAAACCACGGAACACAGTGAAGACAGTCATCAAGTGGACAAAATATGGCTCAACAGTGACATTACCAAGAACTGGACCAAAATCAATGAAAAGACTAAAAGAAAACTGGTCAGGGAGGCTGCCAAGATTCCTACGGCAACAATAAAGGAGCTGCAGGGATTTCTGGCAAGTACTGACTGTGTCAGACATGTGACAACAATCTCATATTCTTCATATGTCTGGGCCATGGGGTAGGGTGGCAGAAAAACATCCAAGCCCGGCAATATTTCGCAAAAACACATTTGAAGTCTCCTAAAAGCACGTGGGAAAATGTGATATGGTCTGATCTCTTTGGCCATAATTCAAAAAGGTATGTTTGGTGCAAAAACAACACTGCACATCACCAAAAGAACCCCGTACCCACAGTGAAGCATGGCGGCGGCAGCAGCATCGCGCTTTGGGGCTGTTTTTATTCAGCTCGAACTGGGGCCCTGGTCATAGGAATTATGAACAGTTCCAAATATCAGTCAATATTGGCACAAAAGCTTCAGGCTTCTGCTAGAAAGCTGAAGATGAAGAGTAACTTCATCTTTCAGTATGACAATGACCCAAAGCACACATCCAAATCCTCAAAAGAATGGCTGCACCAGAAGACTTTTGGAACGGCCGAGCCAGGGCCCAGACCTGAAACCGATTAAAAATCTGTGGGGTGATCAGGAGGGGGCTGTGCACATCTGATTTTGAGCGCTTTTGCAAAAAAGAGTGGGCAAATATTACCAAGTCAAGACGTGCCACACTTATAGACTCCCACCCAAAAAGCCTGAGTGCTGCAATAAAAACGAAAGGTGCTTCAACAAAGAAGTTAAAGGGTGGGCACACGTCTTAGTTTTATTTGTACTTGGCACCAAAAGAAAGACTTATAGGTCACATTAAAGGTGGAAAAAGTTCTGAAATTACTTTTTTTTTTTTTTACATTACAAAAACCTGGCATTTTCACAAAGGTGTCTAGACTTTTTATATCCACTGTAGATCCTTCCTAAAATGTGCAAGTAGTGAAATGGCTGCTTTAAGGTACTAAGGCGGAATCCTTGGCTTATGTGGATACCAATGAGGGAACGACACCGTCTGTCACCGACATTGCTTCCACTCCTTTACAAGAGAGCTACACACTGGCCACTTTATTAGGTACACATTGCTCCCTGTGCCTTCAGTAGTGCCTTTTCTTCATGGCAAAGAATCAACACGGTGCTGGAAACATCTTAGAGATCTTGGTCCCTAATGACATCAGGGCATCTTGTAGTTGCTGCACATCCATAATGCTGATATGATGTTCCACCAGATCCCAAAGGTGCTCTTTTGGATTGACATGTGGTGACTGTGGAGGCCATTTGAATATAGTGAACTCATTGGATTGTTTGTGATGACTTTAGCTTTGAGACATGGCACATTAACCTGCTGGACTCAAAGATGGGTACAGTGTCACTAAGTGATGGACATGGGAAGAACGCGGGTAGGCTGTGGCATTTCAATGACGCTTAATTGGTGCTGAAGGGCCCAAAGTGTGCCACCATATTATTACACCGGCAGCAGCAGCCTGAACCATCGATAGGAGGAAAGACAGATTAATACTTTTGTGTTTCCCGCAAATTCTGGCTTTACAATCTGAAGGTTACAGTAGAAATGGACAGATTGGATCAGGCAACACTTTCCCAATCTTCGAATTTGAAATTTTGGAGCTGACAGGAGTGGCACCCGGCGTGGTCTTCTGTAGAGACGCTCCTCTGCATATCTCAGCGGTAACGTCGTTCTCAAACAGCTCAGACGCGTCTGGCCATTCGTTCCTCCGACCTCTGGCGTGAACAAGGAATTTTCACCCAAAGAACTTGGCAGGTTAATAATGCAGGTAAAAACCTGTACCTAATAAAGTGGCCGGTGAGTGTAAAATTGAAAAATACAGCTATGGTATGTGAAAATGTAACTGCTGGAGTTAAAAAGCTGTGGCCTACAGAAAGCTGCGTGACTAGATGTGTCTTGTACTATAATATTCCCACCAAATGCAAATAGTAATAGTTTTGAATAATTACCGGTGTCTATAGTTTAAAATATGTCTACGCTTAACTGGTGCCATTTTTAAAAACTGAAGCCAATAAGCCATATTGTCATTTCCCCTTTGTCAAGCTAAAGGATTCACATCTTGAAACTGCCTGTAAAAGCAACAACTGTCAGTTATGAAATTAGAAAATGTCAAATTCTCTTTGTTAGTGTCCAACAGAAAATGTGCCTGGAAACGCTGAAACCAAGCGGCGGTGTGTTAGCACAGAGCTGCTACAACCGGAGGAGCTGCCCGTCTGTTCCCGGTCACGGCTCATCGAACCTCGGGCTGAATTCACGGACTCAGCCCGTTACCTGCGTGGGTTTGTCGGCCCTGTCAGGTTACCCGGAGGGTTAGCTAGCAGCTAATGCTACAAAACAGTGGGGGGGGGGGGGGTCGTCAGAAAAGCGGCTCACCGCTGCCTGAGCTGCTAACGGCTAGCGGCTAACCCTCTGCTAGCTGTGGGCGCAGGGAGGAAGCGTTCTGAAAGCAAGACATGCGAAAGCTGGTCCGCCTTACCCCCAGAATCCGCAGGGGCAGCGCGGCGGCATAACGTTCACGTTACTCGGAGGCTCGCTGCCCTCGCTCCCCGTGTCCCCCATGTCGGTCTTCCGTGCGAGGCTCAACGCGTAGCAGGTGAATCCGGGGATGGAGCGCGGGCCTCGTATTTGCCTTTACTGAAGACTCCCCAGATCTGACAAGTGCCGAGCAAATACCCCGGCGAGACTGTCCGTCGGAGCTTCGCCGGACGACAAAGGCTTGTTCCGACGCCGACGGCCACTGATTCGGTCGAATTTAGACACTTTGATCGACGCTGAGGCACCGGGGCCGTGGAAGCGGCGACGGACGGAGTCACCGGGGAATCCTGGGCCGATCAGCTGGAGCGGGGAGCAAACCACTGCCACGGGGCGAGGGGGGGCGCGGAGGGAAGAGTTAAAGTTGTGTGTTTGTGCTGAACACGAAGTGACGAATAACACAACAGCAATAAACGATAGTCACGCTAATTCAGCGTTTGGCTTCAGTTTACAGGCAACTTCCTTTAAACGTTTGGCCTCAGCAGCGCTGGAGTGAAGATGGTATGATCCACACAGCTGGAGGCGACGGAGCTGAGCTGGTTAAATGTAGAATTTCATCTGAAATATACAGAACGAAGCAAAATTAATTACATTGGGTGTCTAGTCTAGATTTTATAGACAAACTTCCAAAAGTGAACCGCGAGGTTCATAAATCTCTGTTACTCGTCAACCTGGCGTGGAACAAAAGAAACTGCATCTCATAAGGATGTGGCTGATTTTAACAGCACTGACAAATGATTAAGTCATAATTAGTTGATTAATTGATTATTTCGTTTTAAGAATCCGCATATGCAAAAAGAACTAGTAACTAAAGTTGTAAAAATGGACTAAATTTAAGGGTTTGGCACTATAGCAAAGCACAATATTCACTCTGATTCGTAGTGGAATAAAAGTAGAATCTGAACATGCAACTGTGAAAGTAGTCAAATTATTTTTGCTCACACATAAACAGTTGTTTGATTACAAACTTATTTTCTATTGATCCACTAATCGACCAATTAACTCGTTCTAAGCTCAACAGCAGAATTATAGAGAGAATATTTGTGCAAGCCTAGTTTTCCTGCTTTGCATGCTTTCTAGATTTGACCTGAAACATATCTGCAAGAGACTGAAAATGATCTTATACTTAAATAAGTCAGTTTCTTGATATAGTATGTGAGAAAACTGCTCTTGTTCGCCAAAGTGCTTTACAAATTACAGAACTTTTCAAAGGACAGAACAAATCAAACAAGATATAAATAAAAGAGGACATACACATACTAATAAAGCATATTTAGCTGCTTTAGTAGGATCCCGGTAATGTGCTTGCTGGCTCACTGTCAAACTATTTACTTACACCTAAAAAGAACAAAGCCATTGGTAATGGTATTTGGACCACTTGAAAAAAGACTGATTGATTAATTAAATGATTTATTAAATGCTGTTTTCACCTGAAAATAATCAGCACCAATACCTGAACCGTAAAAGCCTGTTTAAGCAGTTTCTATCCGTATTTGCCAAAGGACAACAGTGTCAGTCAGTGTTTGTTGAGAGTTTTTATTTTTATAGAAGCCAGACTGAACTAACTTGACAGCTTGATGAAAAATGGCTGTTCATCCAGCCTAAATCGAAGGTCTCAGCGGAAGATTTTCCAAATCATACAGATGACACAACTTTTAAAAATAAAACACTAACTTTTCTTATCTTCAGTTACGCTACTGACGGATCACTAATGTAAAATATTCCATGAATGCTAAACGTTTAAACTTTTGATATCTTGCATATTTACATAATAGATCCTGTACAGTAATGTTGGTCTGTAACATTCTAGAAGTGTAAAGATTAAATGCATCAGAGGGGCTGTCATTGAGGGCGGAGGCAGGGTACACTATGGACATGTCTCCAATCTGTCTCAGGGCCAACACAGAGACATACACAGACACACAACCACTCATACCTACAGGTAATTGAGAGTCACCAGTGAACCTAACATGCATGTCTTTGGACTGTGGGACGGGAATGTGTGAGGCAGCAGCACTAACCACTCCATCACCGGGCTGTCTCCTATTATTTTTTGTGCCCTTTAAAGGTGTTCCGGCAGTCAGTGCTCGCCTGCAGTTTTGTAAGGTGTCTTATAAAAACATGTTTGTTTTTATAAAATAAAAATATGATATCCACTGTTTATCTATTATTCACTGATACCCACTGTTCATAACATATTTGTAGGTTATAAAGGGTGGATATCAGCAGTAATCCTCAAGTCCACAAGTTACAGCTGCTCTAAAGTAAATTTATAGCCACGTCAGATTATTCTCACAAACCACAAACAGTTCTTAGAAACCCAAGATTAGGAATTTTGGTGATGGTTTGCAGCTGGGGAATGAGGCTGTTTCATGTTCACAAATATTGATATTGTTGCTTTGACAGAAACAGAAATAGCATCGCTGAATTCAGTTTTTCACCTTAAAATGACTTTAGAAAAATGCAACACTTTGCTTCAGAGCCAGGAGGTTTGGATTCCCCTCGGCAGGACCTGCCAAGAAGTAGCTTCTGTCTGCAGGGAAGGACAAGTGGGCCCTGAGTGGAATGAAGATAGATAGCTGATAGTTCATTAGCTAGTTAGACAGGAGGAGGGGTGCACCGCAGAGGACTGCAGAATCTCGTTTTTCAGCGTTGCTAAGAGCCCATATTTCAGCGCAGGGCCAAACGGGGCCAGGAAGGGCTCCGTTGATAATTGCCACTCAGTCTCAGTCAAAGCAAACCTTTCGTCTTTTCTCCGCTGACACGTTTGTGCCGCCTGAAGACGTCATATTTCTGACGGGATGCATTGTTTCGAATAGGCAGACAACAATGGTGACTGGGTGCACAGCAGCAAGGCAAGAAGCAGTTTTGGCCCTGCAGAGTAAAAGGAGTTGTTGCTTCTCTCCCCACAGCCTGGGTCCAGCCTCAGGCTCGGTCGTCCTCTAGAGATTTGCAGAAACACCACTTCAAAGACGGAGCCCCTCTCCTTACAGTGCATGCTGTATAGGCCTTTTCTCCTCCCCTACAATCAACACAAGAACTTAAGGAATTAATTATACACCGGATCAAACGTGGGTTAGTAAATTCAGCTCACTGACGATGTATACCACATAAAACCACAATCACATGTTCAGCGAATACCCTGTCGTGCGGGTTATCTTTGGTATGCATGGAGAAGCCTGGATTCCCTTTCAGACCCAGCATCACAGCTCACACTGGCAATCTCTTGGCCACCCTCTGATTCACTGAAGGATCTTGTTAGGGATATTTTGCTGGCTTTGGTCCTGGTGCTGGGGGGGCAGCAGCACAGCCCTGTAAAAATGCAAAGGAAAAATTCCTCGATACAGCAACTGCTCCTTGAAGGGCTGTTCTTAAAATGACAGTTTCTGCCACAAGGGAAGCTCCCGAAATTCATTTTCCCATGGCTCACATCAAAGAAGTGCAAGTTTGGAGAATCACTGAAATATCACATGACCCTGTTTAAGTTACATCTTAAAAAAGGTGGGGAAAGTAGTTTTGCAGTAGATTTTATTTCTGTTTGTAGCGTTATTGTCACCACCAAATTAATATCAATTTTATCAGTAATATCAGTTTTAATAAAGCAAAAAATGAGTTGCATTATTAAAATTTGTCTCTTTCAACATCCATCAACATCGGTGTCATTTGAGAACCTGGACTAACCCCACGTCCCACCATGCCAGTCCTGTCCTCTGCTCACCTGCAGACTGGCCCAGTATTGACACCTCTCATGTCCATGTCAGGTTGTCCAGGTTTCCTTGGTGCCTCAGCTCTCCAGCCTTTGTTCCTCGAAGCTAGTGTGTATTTTCGGCCTAAGCCTCTTTGTAGATTCTCTGCCCTTTGCCTGCCCCCTGCTGAGCAAACTCTGCCGGAACCTCTGACCACGTTTGTGCCAAAACCTTCGGTTTGCCACAATCAGTAAAGATAAACCGCTGGACTTTTACCACCTGTGCCTTAGACGTCCAGTTGTCCACATACTTGTGAGGACGATAAACCAAGGCGTTGCCTCTCCTTTCTGCATTCTTACCAAACCGCAAACCAATTTAATGTTTGTGCGCAGGTACAGTAGCAAATGTCAGTTGTGTACAGTATGTGCTGATTACCCGGCTCCGCCTGCATTCCTCCACGTGTCGATAAACACAGTTGATTTATGACTGCTAATAAAAGAGGCCGGCTCTCTCCGCACAACGTGCTGCAGATAGATTGTATGGGAAATCTGTGTGAACACATTTGTCCATAAATGATGGTCTTTCTTATCTTTTAATGCCATCCCCAGATAGGCAGGTGGGCTGTTATTGACTGAAGGACAAGCAGTGTGTCACAGCTTGTAGATTTGCTCCGGGGGGTGATATCAGAAAACTAATTTAGTCAGATAACAGCGAAAAACAGAGGTATTGATTTGAATAAGCGAGCTACTGGGATGTGGTTTTTCTCCTGGAGATCTGATATTTACTGATGGCCATGTTTTAGGGATATTTACTGATATTCACAAAATGGCATAACAATCCTGCTCGATGAAAACAAATTTGGAGTGGAAAACAGCTTTATGCGGTCTGTCTGAAATGATAATTTATCATTTGTCATTCTCCTCACTGCATTTTTGGCACAAAACACTTGACAATGCAGCACAATGTATTGTACTTGATGTATGTTGATTCGGCTCAGGGAAATTATTCTAACAATGACAACTTTTTTATTAATGTTGTATTTTCTGCTGCACAAATCCTCATTGGCAGATGAGGAAAAGCATCCTTGACAGGGCGCAGAGGGATCATAACTTGGCTGTGAAGGAGCAGTGGCTGTAGGCAATATTTAGAAGTACACACAGGGAGGATAAACATCAGAAACGACCCTGCCAGCGAGCCAGTAAAAGCTGTCTGCACTCCTTCATTTAAGGCAGAATGCCCCCCACCTAATTATCTCCTCTTCCTTTCTTACTTCCTTTCTTTTCCTCCCTTACACCACCAGCAATTTATTTCTCTACCTTCTCTGCCTATGTCCCTTATTTTGTCTCTCTTTTTGCTCTCTCACATACACAGATATGCACAGACACACCAACCGTCCAGCCTCCCACTGTGTGCAGAATGTGTAGTGGAGCCACCCATGCATCAGGCGGGGAAGCCAACATCGCCAGCCTACCTACCATCTCCCTATCTGGTGATCAAAGAGTTGCTAAACAGCCAGAAACTACAGTTGGTGCAGGAGGAGAACATGCACAGCAACACAATTAGCAAGTAGCGCCTTTTCATCTGCTGAATCCCACCAGCGATCCGATGTTTATGCAAACAAACAGAGCCATGTTTAAAAGTGTGTGCAATTTTGGAAAGTATGCATAAACACAAATTTCTCAACTCAAGTTAAGTCTTTTACACACACACACACACACACACACACGATGCAGTATGTACAAAGTGAGCAGAGCTGAGGCTTCACATGTGAGTGACGGCATCAGCCACTGATCTTTAAGTTGCTCAGTTAAAGTTAGCGAAGAGACTGAACAGGGCGAAGATTGAGGGAGGGAGGGAGGGAGGGAGGGAGGGAGGGAGATGAAAGGGAAGACAGAGCAAATCCTGGCAGAAAAGAAAGAGAGAGAGAGCAAGAGAATGTGTGAGAGAGGGCAAAGAGAGAGAGAGGGAGGCAAGGAAGAGGTCAACAAGAGGCAGCCAGTGAAGTAGATGATAGAGTGGGAGGGGAGACGGTGAGCTCGCAAATATCAAGAGAATAGAGGGCAGCGTAAACAAAAAAGTATCCAGGTTTCCGTGGTAATTAATGATCTTTTCACTAAGTGGCGTAGGAGTCATCGCCGAAGCCATTTTGATTGTAAAAACCCCCTTGAGCTGGAGCAGAAAACAGAGGTCGAGTCACGTCGTGATAAGAATTTATCAGCAGCAGTGTCCACCGCCTTTGGCTCAGCTCATCCACACCGGAAACTGGTGGAACCAAAACCAAAAAACCCATTTGTTGTTGTTGTTAGAATGTGTGTGTGCCAGGATGCCAGTGCCAGTTAAATATCAGAGAGTTTGGAAAGTCATAAAAGGTTTGTTTGAATCAATTCCAATCGAATTCTTACTTTACTTTGCTTTATTGGTATTTACTTATGAAATAGTAGAACATTGCCAACATTTAATCTTTGTCTTGTTTTGTGCAAGTTTAACGAGAATAACAAATATGAGGTCTTCTGAGAACGTTCGTCCACGTGTTATTGAAAAATAAGAATGATACATTGTGACACAGAAGAGTGCGGACATCTTTCCTCAAATAATAACATTTATTCAAGCAATAAAACACATCCTTCTCACGCTTATGGTCGCTGTGACTTTATTCATCAATTCGCCATTTTTAGCGTATCAGCAGTAGGCCCCACCATCTGGAGGAAAAGAAGGGAGACAAACAGACATTCACGATGGCAAGAATCAAAGTTATTGATGAGACGTTTGTGAGGGAACAGTCATTTGAAACATAATAATTCAAATGAAGAACATTTTTTCATAATGTTCTTCACACTAAAGCCAATGCCAGGACATTTCTGGGAGCGGTGCCAGGTGGGGGTGAGCCACAAATCTGGAGGATGTGTCTGGGGAAATGGCTCTCGCTCCTCCACTGTAAAATCTCTTCCTGCCACTGCTTATTCAAGTGTGCCCTCCAATGGAGGAAAGCAGCTCGCGTTGACTAAATAGACTCCACTGCTCGACGGTCATTCTTCTCATCTGAGTTTAGAGTCTATACAAATGTTAGTTTCAGCGTAGTGTTCCTCTGCCTGCAGGTGGTTGGGTGCATTTTTTAGAGCCACTTTAAATATGAATTTAAAAATGACTCGCTCTCCTAACTGCTCAGCTTATGGAAATATCACAGTTGAGCCTTGTGCTACAGCCGGGACAATTAGCACATCAAAACTTTCATAGTGAAAACAGCAACCAAACACTTTTTTGAGGCGTTTTTCGTGAAGATCCAAAAAACTCTCATCATTTGCCGCATATGTTTGTTAGTGACGGGCAATAATGCAGTTTTTGGAAAGGTCGCTGAATGATTGCGAGGTTCTAATCCAAATGCTAATTCAGTAACTGATTGGAAATGTGCAGCAATGTGATGATAATAATATGCAGATGAGTTCTCATCAGAGCTGTCTATCCATTAATGAGATGGTATTTGAGTCTATTGTACGTGTGTGTGTGTGTGTGTGTGCGTGTCTTCATGCTGACTGGCTGCATGCATATGTGCAGAATGTGTGCACGTTCACTTTCATCAGAATATTTCGCATATTAATGTTTAATCAGTCTGCACTAATGCAAAGTTTGATTAAGACATCCCATAGTAGGTAATGAACAGACAGACGCTGCATGTCCAGCTCTTAGAAAAGTTTTTGTAGGAAGATATGAAGCCTGAAAAGCTGCAGTTGTGAAGCAGCTCTGGGTGCTGAACTGTAGATGCGACATTTTGGATGATGTCCAATTCCTGCCTGAATATTTGGGGTTAATTCTCACTTCTCCTTCTTTGTGGTGGTTCAGAGTGTTGCTCAGCTTGGCTTCAGCTTCCTGTGGCGTTGCTCATTCATTCTCCCTAAGCATGTCAGATTGTCCAAGAGAAGCAAAGAGCCTGGGGAGCATAGTGCTTGTTGGGATGTCGGCCAACAAGGATCCAAACGGCTGAACAAAGACTTGGTGTACACTTTGTACTGTTAATTAGGCTTTACTTAAATCTAAGCGATTTGTTGTTTTTACAACTTGTAGTTCTTTTACAAATATTGCAACAAACACTGTAACTTATAATAGTTTACGTTTTGGAACACGCACACAAGTATTTGGAAGTACATACTTCTTAAGAGTGCACACACTTACAATATGCAACAAAAGTTATTGAGCTATTGGCAGCATCAGACTAAATTAGTATATTAGTTGGCTGGTATAGTTATTTGTTGTTTTTTTTTTTTACATTTAAAAGGCTCTAGGAATAACACACATATTAAGATTATTCCATTGATTCCCAAAGATTTGGCCTTTGACCCACCACCAAAAACAGACTGCAGAATCAGTGCTTTACTTTTTATAACCAAACTCTATTTGGCTGTCGTGGCTCCATGATTAACAACAGCGAATATCAAAGCGGTAAAACAAAATGTGCGTGTGAACGTTAGAGTACAGCGCTTCATCAGCTGCACCACACTCACATCGCTGAACACGCTGTATCCCTGAGGAACAAACACACACCACATTTCCAGCCATAATATTGTCAATCATAATTATCTCTGTGGCACTATGTCTCATCTCAACATATAAAGGAAACATTGACAGTGAATAATCAATTAATTTATGGACCCAAGGCTTCAGTCAGAACTGAACTGCCACCTTTACTGTGAATTATTGAGCCAAATGAACAAAACCGTAACGTAACTTCATAACTCGTGTTCGGATTATTTCGTCAATTCTGACAAACAACAAAAATTAAACAGATATTATTTAAATCTTTTATTTTGGAGGGGACAGCTCCGGCTGCTCCAACTTCCGCTCCGGCATGTCACCGTTTCCCGTCGGATTTGTTCCGGATATATTATCGTTCGTCGGTTCCGCCGTCAGCCCATTACTTTGCGGTTGTGACGATTTCATGTCGTCACACCAAGCTTCTGTGTGACGTAACACGACAGGGAAACCGTAGAGGAAGCGGGAATGTTCCGGATCGAGGTAAGATCAAGCTAACAACGGCTAATTTCCGTTCGCAGAGCTGAAAAACGGAACAAACTGAAAATAAAAGACTTGATTTTAGCGTTTGTAGCCTCGCGTTTCATTCAGCCTCCAGTCAACACTGTCCTCACTCATTTTAGGTGGTCTACAAACTAAATGTCCAGATTTCCGATGTTAGCGGAGAAATCTGGACATGTCTCACCCAAGTCACCAAACCGGAAGTTAAACCGAAGCAACATCCGTCACCGTGTAAAAATAAAAGTGTCAGCCTCAGCTTCAGTGAAGCTGAGAGCTGCTCGGGGTCGGTGGAAACTCTCCTGTTACACAAATACATGAGTGTAACAGCCACAGACGACATAAGAACGAAGGTGAACGCAGGCGCAGGGAACCGAAGCCTCTCGGATAAGAAGTGAAATGTCTTCGAAAACTAAAACCATGTCCAGCTGCTATTGAACAGAACATTTGGAACAGTTCTATAGTTTCCTGAGGGATAGGTTTCAATGTAAAAGTGCATATGTTTACCAAAATGGAGCTAAAAGTGTATGGATCTGTCTCTGTCATTTTTTGACTTCATGACTTTTTATGAGTGTTGGTGCTGTCGTCCAATCAGAGTGCAGCTCTTATCTGTAACCGACCTCTGATTGGTTTGGACTTTGGTTTTGCGACTGCAGAAAATCCTGTCACAGACTCAGATGGGATCACGACATTTGAGTTAGGACAAAGATTGATCTTGCTTGATCACAGACACATTCCTGGTTTTTCTTTACGATGCAGGTTTATCTGTCTCTCCCCCTTCCCGTCCTTCTGCTCATCTGCGCTTCCTGCTGTCCAGTGGACGGCGGCCGTGTCCTGGTGATTCCGGGAGAAAAGAGCCACTGGCTGTACATGAGAACCATCCTGGAGGAACTGGTGAACAGGAACCACTCAGTCACCGTTCTGGTTTCTGATGCATCATCTATCAACTACAACAGCAGCCGTGACGCCACCATGTTCAACTTCCTGGTGTTCAAGGTGATGTCCAGTTCACACATGACACACTAAATTGGGGTTCGATAGGGTTTTAGTAATTTCTGAAATGTTTTATTAGGATTGAATTAAATTAGGTTTCCATGAATTTTTAATAAAAATTCAGGGTTTTAAAATGATTTGTTTTGTGGTCCAGGTTCCGTACAGCAGGGCTGATTTTCACGACTTCACTCAGAAGGGTATCCATTTCTTCTTGTACGAGTCCTATGTTTTGTCTCCGCTCCATAAGTTTTTGAGGATGCGTGACTGGATGAGACTTATGGTTGACTTAGGGATGCAGCAGTGTGACGCCATATTGAAGAACAAGCAGCTGATGACGACTCTACAAGATGCCGCTTTTGACGTCGTCCTAGTCGACACGCTTGTGATATGTGGAGACCTAGTAGCCGACGTGCTTGGCCGGCCGTTCATCCTGTCTTTGCGCTGTTCCCCTGGCAGTGTCATGGAGCGGCACTGTGGCCACGCTCCAGCACCGCCGTCATATGTCCCTGTGGCCCCGCTGCCGTATGGCGATCACATGACATTTGTGGAGAGACTGATCAACACATTGACGTCCGTTGTGACATCAGCTTCGTCTGAAGTGTTCTGGAGACTGACTCTGGATGAGTACTACAGCGAGGTCAAAGGTCAGTGAAGGGCTGCGGTTGTAGATGGGTTGTATTTTCATGTCTTTTAGCAAAAAAAAAAAGGTAAAAAAGGTTTTACAACTTCATCTAATGTAACTGAAACTGTGTGGACAGGAAGTCCAAGCAGCTTCTGTGAGACTCTGGGGAAAGCTGACATCTGGTTCATCAGGCTTTTCTGGGACCTGGAGACACCGCGGCCAATGCCCCCCAACTTCCAATACGTGGGGGGGCTGCACTGTAAACCAGCCAGTCCACTGCCAAACGAATTCGAGGCGTTTATGCAGAGTTCGGGCGACGCTGGCGTGGTGGTGGTCTCATTTGGCTCTATGGTAACCAACCTGACAACGGAGCGAGCTGACGTCCTCGCAGCCGCCTTCGGACGGATCCCGCAAAAGGTCAGAGGCTGCAACCACTCAGAGGTGGACACAGATGTCTTTGAGTTTCTGGACAAAAGTGTTCACCAAGTAAATGTTGATGTTTGGTTTGAGACGTTAACAGACCAGTTAACTTTGACAAGACTCTGAGGATTGACCTGGTTTTTCAGTTCAAAGCTTTTTAAAGTTTACACGGAAATGGTTGATGGTCAGGACTCGGAAATATTTCGTTTAACCTCAGTGTCTGTGTGCAGGTGATCTGGAGATACAGTGGAGAAACTCCTCGAACTTTGGCAGAAAACACAAAACTTTATGACTGGATCCCTCAGAATGACCTGCTGGGTAAAAACCGAATTTCCCCTTAAATTAGTGAATTAAAGTCCTAACAAACGTTTGCATTCAAAAAGGAAAAAACCAGCATTGATCATAAGCTAATAACAAATACGATTCTAAAGACAGAGAATGCTTTCAAAATAAAAGCCTGGTATTTCCTGCTTCAGGTCACCCGAAGACCAGAGCGTTTGTGGCTCATGGCGGCACTAACGGTCTGTATGAAGCGGTGTATCACGGCGTGCCGTTGATCGGCATCCCGCTGTTCGGTGATCAGTTCGAAAACGTCGCTCGTCTGAGCCGCCGCGGTGCTGCCGTCGTCCTTGACTTCAACCGCGTGACAGTGGATGAACTGACAGAAGCACTAAACACTGTCATCAACCAGCCAAGGTGATGGGATTTTATGTGGAAGCAGCTTTAGTTCTTTAGTTACCGTAAAGTATTGGAACAGCAAGAGTTTAAATTCAAAAGACAAAAGTTCGAAATTTCATATTTACTTTGATGATATTTACACCTCAACAAATTAAGACAACAGAAAACAATACAGCTTTTCAAAATAAGGGCATCCATATATTTCAGCCTCAGCACTTTTAGATAAAGATAAACTCTGCTTGTTAAAATCTGCTCAGACCTGTTGTTATTGACAACCTGATGTCGGTGGAATAATCAGTTCAGTCGTGATTTAAAGTCAAATCCTTGTTTCGTTTGTTGAGCTAACGAGCACATCAACATCAGTGTTGATTAATATGCACCGGGCGTTTTGCTGAGGTTGGAGTCCCAGTAAAACGTTTTCATTTCCTGTCTTCCACCCTGCACCTTTATAATAAAAGCCGACTAACGCTTCATTGTTTGTTTTTTCCCATGATGCACAGCTACAGCTCGAGCATGCAGCATCTGTCAGCGTTGCATCGCGACCGTCCAGAGTCTCCGCTGAGCACAGCTGTCTTCTGGGTGGAGTTTGTGATGCGACATGGTGGAG
Source organism: Channa striata (assembly GCA_033026295.1). Classification (NCBI taxonomy): domain Eukaryota; kingdom Metazoa; phylum Chordata; class Actinopteri; order Anabantiformes; family Channidae; genus Channa; species Channa striata. The sequence continues at coordinate 27,064,298 of CM065171.1, forward strand.
CGCCCCACTTGCGGCTTGCGTCACGTGACCTGAACTGGTTCCAGTATCACAGCGTAGACACGGTCGCCGCCCTGCTGTTCGTCATGGTGGCCATCGCCACATCCTGCTGGGCGGGTGTCCGCGGTTTAATGCGACGGTGCAGACGACGAGAAAAGATCGACTGAAACATTCGTCTTGATTATACATCAGGTTTTATATTTGGTTGTTTATAATCCAAAAATTTTATATTCTGCAACTTGAAGGATATTTTAACATTACAAAGGTTTATTTTTTGTCTTTGTTGGGAAACTAGAGTTATTTTTTTATTTTTTATACAATAAATGAACTGTTTGGTGTCATCTTTTGGTATGAGGGTCTTACTGAGGCGGGTGGCGGATGAGGCCAGCTGCTCCACACCAGGACACGCCAACTGACTGCTGTGAACTCAGCCTTTCACAGCGTGTCTTTCAGGATCAAAAAACGTTTTGAAAGAGTTCGAATGTCATTAGTCTGTCACATTCAACCCGTTCACTGGTTAGTGAAGAAGGTTAAAAATATTGTCTTCGTCTTTCCATGTCACAGTGGATCGTGTGTTGTTGCACCAACTTCTTGCTTGTCTTCTTCTTCTGTGGTGCTGGCAGTTGTAGCTTAGGCAAGTCATCCATGGCCCACAGGGTCAGTGGTTTGATCCCCAGTCCCTGCTTGCTACATGTCGAAGTGTCCTTGGGCAAGACACCGAACCCCCAGTTGCTCCCAGTGGTGACGAGCACCCTGCGTGGCAGCCATCACCACTGTGTGTGTATGTTTTACCATTACTCTGTAAGTCGCTTTGGATAAAAGCGTCTGCCAAAATGACGAAATGTTTTTGACAGCAGCACCTGTTCTCTGTCCTCACTTTCCATTTTAAAAAACAATATTTCAGAGTATTGGACCAGGGTGGGAGTGACTCAGTTTGTAGAGTGGCTGCCTATTGGCCGCAAGGTCAGTGTTTCGTGCCCCGGCTCTTCCAGACGCTTGGGCTCACATGCAAACATTTCATTCCCTCTGTATTTTACTACTGTTCACTACCGTGAGTTGGTCCGAATACCTAATTTTGATGTTAAACGTCAGATTAATAAGGAGAAAAGTTCATTTTTTATTTTACTACATTCTCAGGGATTGAATGTTTAACCCTTGTTAGACTTTGAACAGCCTGGACAGGAAACTTGTTGTGAAATCGTATCCTGCCTGCCGTGAAAGATGTCTTCAGTCTGTCTGAACTTTTGACCTTAACTGAATTTGAATATTGTTTTAAATAAACCGAACGTCCGACCCTTAAATCCAGCATGTTGATAACCAGTAATCTGGCTGCATTAAAGAAAATGAGTGAGCTGTAATCTGATCATTTGAGAGACTAATGAGCTGCGTTCATACAGCAGGGATTAAATTATCTTAATAACTAATCTTCCTCGTACACAAGCGCAGAAAAGGTGGCTCTCACCTTTGTGATGTGTTCAGGTGCCTGTTCCACATTCCAAAAGAAAACACCGACCACTATAACCCGACGTGCCGGAGGTTGAAGCCTTTGCGATTCAATCACATTAATAAACTCTTTAGTTTTCAGCATGTGAGAAACTGCAGCTCCCAGTTCTTCCTCACACAGCTGAAAATGCTCTGCGCTCCACAGCCGGTGTTGACCCAGTTCTGGTGGAGTCCATCCTCACGTCATCCATCACAGTCTGGTACAGCGCAGCAAGTTCAGAGGCTGTGCTGCAGCTGACCCGAACGTACTGTCTGCTGCATCCACCTGCAGATTTTACCATCTGCTGTTACTTCGATCACCTGTCACATGCCCGGATTCGTCTCTGCCGCCACTTTGAAACACTGCTGCATGTTCACGTCCTGCCTGCATGATCATTTCCACGAGAGCTTATTTCAGACACCTCATGCATATTTCATTCCTGGTCCCCATCACAATATCATAAATGTCAATGTGAATAGCTCCAATTTTGTAGGTTTTGCTTGATTGTGACCATGTCTAAGTTGCTTTTGCGTTTTAATTAAAGTATTTTTTCTTCATCTGGTGAAGTGGAGGATGTGTGCGGGGGGTAAAACTTGTAATGGTACAAGTCCAAAGCATGATGAGGTATGGAATGGGTTGAAAAATAAAGAAAACAACATAAAAGAACAAATAAGTTGCTAAATGCTGGAATGTCCACAGCCGCCCTGTGGAAGCAACTGCCGCCCCCTGACCATCAGCTCCTGTAGCCAGGGAGAAGCGAATAAATAAAATAATACATAAATAAATCAATGTTGACATTTTGTTCTGTTGATATTCATGAAGTAGATGTACTTATTTTTGCATGTATTTATGTTCTGTTTAAGTCCTTCTTTGTCCTCTGCATGAATCGTGAGTCGCCTGGATCATCTTAAAAGCACCAACACAACATAAAGACAGATTGCAATCTTTTTTTTTTAGCTTTCTGCCCAGCGCTCAAATGAAAAATAATATTTCTTTCATTCTGGGACTGCCCATTAAAGAGTGATGAAACTGAGTGTAACTGCTAGTCAGCTTAAAATTTCAAGAAAGCCCAAATGTAGGAGAAGCACAGAAGATAGAAGGAGCTGGCGTATTTAAGCTACGTTATGTGGCGTGACTCATAAATCACAGCTGATCCGTGCCAACAGTGTCCTGCATTTTACCAACGCTGCCTCAGTGTCTGTTTGGGGCCCGTCGGGCTCCTTCTGCACAAAAACAGCTTTTTCCTTTTTCTTACAAAAACACCACACGCATCTGAACGGAGCCAAGCATGACGGGCCACACAAGGCGCATGTTGCTTCTACAGACACTTCCAGTCTAATTTGGCAGCAGTCAGTAAGAAGCTTCTGTGCAAATGTCCCCTCATTCAGCACAGCCAATGCAAATTCACTGGCACGTCCTGAAGAAAACCGTCCCTTTTGCACCAGGGTCTCACATGGGGAATCCCAGTCTGACTCGGAGCCACTGGGGGGCAACAAAGACTGTGTCGTTTACCGATGCTCCAAACTTTTCTGGCAACACAAGCTTCACCTATCAGGTCGTTAACAGGTAAAACAGCGACGACAATGACAGAAATTTGTCTAATTACTTCTTTTAATCATATGTCACTCATGTGTTCTTAGTTGCATGGACGTATTTGTGAGTCCTACATTATTCAGTAATGAGAAGAATGACCTTCTCCTGACTAAAGGCTAAAAACACTTTATCTGGAAACTTTTGCACCAGCTTCGCTTTCCTCTGCGAAAGTTTGCGTTTGTCAGGTGATTTCTGAACATACAAGCACTTGTTTGCTGTGTGATGCCAATGATACATTTATTCATATTACAAATGATATTCATTCTACAATTATCTATCAATGATCATTTAATAAAAGCTCACAGATAATCCTCACAATCTTTGTTAAGTAACGCACAGGAAAGTGCTGCTGCCTGTTTGGACTCGTGTAACAGTGGCACACTGACATCTGGTGGAAGCTCTTAGCGATGGTCACGTCAACGAATCCACAGCAGTTATTAACAGTAACGTTTGTGATGAAAGACGGCTGCCGTCCCTCACAGAGCTCCCATTGTTCTGCAAATATCCATAATGTCGCATGTTTTACTAAGGAGAAATTCTGACCTTGGAGTTTGTAAAAATGTTGCATGTGCCGCTGCTGCAAACCAAGAACAACATTGTACCTTTATAACCCTAGAAAAAAACACATTGACATCTGTTGTACTTGTGTGTAAAAGTTTTGTTTGGTGTTTTTACCCATAACTTTTATTTGGTGTCTTTTATTTTACAGTTTTTTCGCAGTAGCAGTCAAATCATCTCTGAAAAAAAAGAATAAAATTCAATACACTGCAATTTGGTACAGATTTTATTTCCATTGAAGAAAAATGTAGTTTCAACATTGTGTCATTTTGAATCAGTGAATTTGTTCAGTCTAGATACTCAGTAATCATAAGCACAGAAATAGCTGCATACACAGATTACAGGAAAATCAATGAGACAGTTCTTTGAAATTTTCCATTTTACAATATATTAACAGCTCATCTAAGAAATGTGCCTGTGAGTGCAGCAGGATTTATTATCGCTGGTAAAAATCAACATGGGAGATAAGAAAACAATTTATGATTTGATTTGCCTGCTTGTCTTCTTTGGCCCCTCCTCCAGCTACAGTGAACTACATACACTCGTTTACTGTTGCATTTTGTTGCCCATCGACTGACTGATGGACAGGAGTCGTACGTTTGACCACAACACGAGTCGTGTTGCTCGAGGGGAAAATTCTTTGATGCTGGTGTTTTTGCTGGAGCTCCTACGACAACACAATCATTCTTCTTCTTGAATCAGAATTTTTTTTTCAGAATGAATTTCTGCAATGACAGTAAAGTAGTAGTAGAGGAAAAACACGTGTGTAGATGACACTATGAATGTTGTGATGACATCACAGCAGAAACATACGCCTGATGAATACACACCAGATCAAAGAAGGTTTCATTGCAAATCTTTTACATTTTCACATTTGGAAAACCTTGACTGACACAGCGTTCATTTTTGAATAAGTCAACACAGATGACTTTTCCTGACTTGAAATACTTTGACTTAAAGTGTTGTTGGGGAAAAGCACGTGAAGCTTCGAGAACTGTAGTGATGTTTCAAGAAATGAGCCAAAGCTGATAAGGACAAACTGTAACGATGTCCAACTGTGTTGGGTCCACGGCAAGATCCAGAGCTGGACCAACTACTGCTCTGCGACAGCAAAAAACAGTGTCGCTAAACTATGAGCTACAATGGGCCAATTTTTCCACTCTTCTAATTCAAGAGTCAAAAATAAATACGTTTGTTAGGTCCAAATTACCTAAAAGTATATTGTGCAAAGCCTTTTCTTGGCGTGTTGTTTGTCCATTCAAGCCAGTTAAAGTACTAAACTGCAGCTTGTCTTTAGTAACTGATGTACTAAATACAACTAAATTTATGTCTGTAACAAATGCTTTTGCAAAAGCCCTGTTGTTGTACTGAAATGACCCTCATATTTAATGAGGCTCATTAAGACGCTCCTCTGTTTTGACAGATAACGTTGGCCTGGATAAACAGCAGAGGACACAGCCTTTATTTCCGGGGTTCAATTCACGCTCGACAAGATTCAAAGCTTTAATAAAAGCAGGTACCACATGTAAAACACGGGAACGTCATGGTTTACACCACGTCCCTTTGCACGAGTGCACATGCGTCCTTTCCTCAGTCCTCTGCAGCTCTACGTAAAGTGAACTTTAGCCCAGTGAGAAATGTTTGACGTGGCCGCTTCCTTTGAGCACATGGTTATAGTCATCATAAAAAGATGTGTATCGTGAAAACAAATCCTACCTTATCATCAAAGGATGGCTTACAGTAACGGATTTATTACTACATTTGCTGTAAGACACTGTGTATGTATGTAAGTATGTACAGTACAAGTAAAATCCTGCATCAGTACATGGACTTTTATTTTTGTAGTGCAATTTTTAACGTGGCTGAGCTCCAGTAGTTTGCACTGACCCTCTCTGGACACTACATTCACATCACTGCACTGGCCCAAATATTCACATGAAAGCGTGAATAAATCCAAATCAGATCTGAGCTACCTTCACACAGAGTCCAAGATCGGATTCGTATTTAATCTCCACGCTGAGAAAGGTCCAGAGCAGGTCTAAGGTGCGTCCCGACAGGCGGCAGGCGTCTGGGCCGTTTGTCAGCTCGGCTCTTTCTCATTCGTTTTTTTCAGGAGGAACTACTTCCATCAGCAGCTGGAGATGCATGGTGAGGGGTCCTACGGGGAGTGGAGGTCATAGGTCACAACAACACCATTCATGTGGGTCGACCCTGGGGTCAGATTTCTACGCTTTGAGCAAATTAAAGAAGAACTTTGGTCATTTTCTAAAATGTTGCCCCACATGCACAGTTGACTCTTGTCATCTCAAACCACAATGACGATTCACAGCAATCTGTTTTTTTGTGTCTCTACTAAGAGTTTTGGAATGAAAAACCTTTTCATTAAAAATTACTGAGCAAAGTTAACATTCCTTCACTGGCACATGTGCTGGGATTTGATCTACCAACTGATCCAGCAGGATCCCGTAACCCCTCGGTTACGATCCAGACAAATGTGAGCCGGTGTCACCCGACGGAGCCGTGTGTCTGTCTGATGTCTTTTTAGCTTTTTTGTTTTAATGTCTGTCTGTACGTGGGTTTTACAAAATGACCGACCTTCCTTTAAATTCCCTTTCCATTCTCAGCTGATGTCTTAAGCGAAACTTACTCATGAGTTTGCGTGCCCACTGGACCTTCAGATGGACAAAAGGGAAGTAGAGAAGAAGTCCACTGATGATGAAGACAGCACAGTAGAGGTACTCCAGGTCGGGCTTGTCAATGATGGGAGCCAGGACTAAGTAGCAGGACACTAGCACCATTAGGCCTGGTATGACAATCGGCACCTTCGAGTGATCACATTCAGTTATTACACGGTATCCAGTGTTACGTTTTTACACGGGCCCTGTAATTTCAGCTAAAAGGGAAAAACTCACCTTCACGGGTCTGTGAAGCTCCTTCTTCGTATAACGCATGACGATTAGACTCAGCGCGGTCAGACCGTAAAACCCCCACTGAGCGAAGCTGAAGTAGTTAATGAGCGTGTTGATGTCGGCCGGCATGATGTAGAAAATAGCTAAAAGACCCTAAAACATACGACCGGAGAAACCAAACAGTGACTGAACTTTTTAATTCACTAGACAAGAAACAACATTTAAACACAATCATGGAAAAGCACAGAACTCACGTTGAATATTATAGCAGGGGCTGGGGTGTAGCGCCGCAGACTAATGTAGGACAAGATTTTCACCATGTGACCCTCTCTGCCAGAGACATACGCCAACCTGTGGTAAAAGGAAGGCGGGAATACTTTGTTTCTCCTACATGCACAGACAGAAAAACCTGTCCTACGTGTTTGCAATTTGTCCGTAATGTCGCAGCATTTTACCTGCCGGCAGTGAAGCAGCTTCCGTTCGCAGCACCGAACGTGGAAAAGACAACGAAGAGAGGAACGATCCACGACAGAGGGTAAAGGACCCTGTCTCCGAAGGTCTAGAGAGGCACACAGAAATCTTTCAGAACAAAAGGCATCAGGGTAAATTTGCACCGGGCGCACAGGTTTAATGAGCCGGTGTTGTCCAACAGACACAGAACCAGAACACAGCACCACCTTGGGCCAACGACATTTTAGCAGCTCTTGAACAGAAATGCTTCAAACAAACTATTTTACACAATTTTATTCAAACACAATTTATGCGTTGAAAGCAGCATAAAGGGCGACTTCACCATCTTTCAACATTAGTTCAGGGTGTAAATGCACATTCATGCGTTGACATCCTGATATTAAAATATTCCTCTGCTCCTAGCTGAAAAACTGCTCCAGGTGACATCACTCGGAGGAGTTCAGCGGAGGAGGAGCTCTGCAAAATCAGGAGGAAAAACTCTGTAGTGTGACCAACAAGATGACGTAGTCTGAACTGAAGGTTCCTCCAGGTGATGTCATCTGGAGCCACAGAGATATTTTAGTACAAGTAGGTCAAATGGAAGTTTAATGATTTACATGTACAGAATCCAGAAGAACCAACTTAAACGTGATTGAATGCGTCCTGAAGTGGGATCTCTTTTTTTGACTCTTCTGCTTTCGTTAAATCTCTGCAGAATTTTAAAGCGGCAGGGCAGTCGTGTCTTCAGTGTTGGAAGCGGCACGGTGTTAACATGAAACCATCCGCCATGTTTACACACCAGGCGGCTCCGAAATAACCCCACGCGCCTCTGCACACCTCAGGCTTTTCATTTCCATCAGTCTCCCTGCAGTTTTTTCATCCTGAAACTCACACACTTAACGGATGTGACGCATAACCAAGGCGACGTGCTGTGCTTCTTACCACGGCAACCGCCGGAGACAGGAGCAGCTCGTTGGGGGTCATAACTGTGAAGTAGGCGACGTTGACCAACACGTAGCACACGCTAACCAAAGGGATGCCGATGACGATGGCCAGTGGCAGGTTCCTGGGGACAAACGACAGAAACCGCTACTGAAGAGGAAACGTGTTGTGTAATGCACAAATTAAGCAACATTCAACCCCCAACAATTTATTTGGTTAATATAACGATATAAACTCAAAAAAGTTAAAGAAATTTCAATTTTCAAGGTGAAAGACATTGGAGTTAAAGTGGCAGGTTCCTGAGGACAAACCGCACATGGACATACACGGAAGAAGAAAGACAACCTTCCTACTTCTGAATTCAAACAGCCATTCTGTCCCTTGTTGGCTCAGTGTGACAGTCTAAAGTCAAAGTGCACAGGATTTCGTGATTTTTTTAAGGCACGACTCAACAACTTTGGCCAAAGATGTATTAAAAATGGTGGTGAGTGGTGGTTTGTCTTACCTGAATGGATTTTTAAGCTCCTCTGTGATGAAATTTAGCTGATTCCTAAGAAAGACATAATAAATGAAGAGGAAACACATATTTACTGGGAAACTGTCTTGTCTTAATTAATCTACTTCCAGGCTTTGGGATCTAACCACATTTTAGGTCATGCAAGAGATTACCAAGCAGGAAGGAGGTGGTGGACCTCAGCCTCTTAAAGCTGATTTTTTTTTTATTCTACTGTCCATTTATTAACTATAGCAAACACAGACACTGAGGGAGCTGAGGGACGGCAAGACACACGAACAGGCACATAAACGGCCCTGAATGCATCTAATAAACACGTAAGGCCTGAAGGACCAACCGGTGCCGTTAATTCTACAAGGATCGTGATGAGGTCCAGTGCACTGCCGAACACGTGGGCTTCAAAAGCAGCGCCGCGTAATTATAGCACGCTGACAATCATGCTCAATCACGGGTGAAATACGGTGATGGAAACAAATGGAAAAATCAAGTGAATGCTTATGATTTGTCTATTTGTAACGGCGACGTGTCCTCGTGAAGAATGTTTAGAGGAATTAACAAACTTTGTCTCATATACATGTTCTTTTCAAGTGTTTGAGAACTGCTCCAAGGTTTGCTGCTCCAACAGTAAAACTGGCCCAGACTGGAGCAACTGCCTGATGGTGGGAAACATTCAGACGCACAGGACGGAGGCGTGAAGGCGTGTCTGTAACCCGCAGTTCTCCATTTTTACACCACAAATATATCTGGAGCAAGGGCAGGAGGTGCGATAGCAGCTGATAGTAGTTATGTTATGTACGTTATCTGGACAGCAAAAAGACTTCAGGTCAGATGCTGAGAGGGGTCGCAGTGTATGTAGAGTCAGTGCATGGAACATTTAGAGGCCTAAAGAGCAAAGTGTGACTGTTACCATCCATCATAAGCCCAAAGTCCGTTATAAAAGGCGAGTCCGATGGCTCCGAAAGACTGTGATGCTCCATCAAATGCATCCGACAAATTCTGAGTCTTTCCTGGATATGAACAGACAACAACACGTCAGTACATGTGGATCATAACAGGGGCGTCTCCTGGAAGAAGACCAACCTTGCGCCAACAGAACGACGCCTGCTCCCACGATGACCACGATGATGAAGAGTTTGGCGGCAGTGAAGAAATTCTGCATGTAACTGGCCAGTTTGACACTCAAACAGTTGGCGGTGACAATTAACACTGAGAAGGAAGAGCACATGTAAGAATATTAAAACTATTTTATTGCTTTAATATTCAATTAATATGAACTATTTAGACCTTTTTAATATTTCTAGAGTTGGCAAAAAGCGTGGTGCAGTTTCAGTGCAAGCAGATCCCAGCGACGACACTGCTTAAGAACCTCTGGTTGTGGTTTTGATTATTCTAAAGTAATCAGGGCCTTTGATGCAAAACCACCTGTTTCGTTAAAATAATTTCACCTCGGAGAAACTGTAAGACGACAGAATTATGAATAATATGAATAATCGAACCTTCAAAGGTACTATGACATCCACAAAGGGAAAGTCTGTCCCGATAAACCTGAATTACTCAGCGACAGTTCCATCTCTCCAGAACCATTACTGCTTCTTTATTTGCCATAAATCCCCAACTGCAGCAGACACCACCCGAGTTCCTGTCAGCTGGAAAAAATGTGATGAGTTCGCCCATATTTTCCATCAAATATTTGAAAATACCATACGGAGTATTAGACACACAATGACTGAGAGAATCCAACAGTGGAAGTTATTAGTATTCTTCTTTGTACTGAAAGACTGAACACACCAGATCCAGGTCAGCAGCAGTGGGTGGGAATCCAAACACGTGTCAGGAACAACATCAAAACTGTCACAAGGTCATAATTCTGGCATCTCAAAAACATAGAAAATGTGAAAAGGTTATTGTAGGCTAGTTCACCGTGACACATTCCAGACGGGCGTCTTTAATAGGACAATGAGACACTTTTAGACAGTGAGGTTCTTGGACTGGCTTCCAGCTGAATACAACACTGAACGTGGGTCCCACATGACGCTAAAAGCCGCAGTGGACTGGGCCCAGAATATATCAGGGACATGTTTGCAGAGGATGAGCCCCTCAGATCGACATGGACTATAGTCACGGTTAGTGAAACGAGTTTCATCCTCGTTGTCCGTGTGGACATCCAGATGATGCTCGGAGTACAGCTGCTGCTCCCTCACATTAGGAGTCGGGCAGAAACTGCTGGGTTGGTCCCGAACAGGCTGGAGAAATCTTATATTTGGGACACCTTAGAATCCTGCAGGAGGAGCTGGAAAATGTTGCTGGGGAGATAAATGCCTGTGCTGAATCAGCGGTGGGACGCTAACTCTGCATGGACGGAAGTCTGAACTTCATCCAGATTTAAAAGCAGAGAACTTTAGAACGCTTTAAAGTTCCACATGCACACAGCATCGCTGAGGCAGAGCACAGGATGAGCATGAGCAGCGACTTTGTGAGTGGGTTTTTAACGAAAGCAATACAATATCAAAACCCTAAATCAGGAAATTATCCCAAAGTGAAAAATGATGCTGTTGACTGAAGATACTGCAGGACATAAACTCCATAAAAAGCTGAAGGTGAGCGATTTGTGTTTAAAAACTGATGTAATGGCCTCACCTTTAATCTAATTAATTGTGCAGATTAAATAAAAACTTACAAATCGCTGCTGCAGCCAGACACTTGGTAACAAGCACAGGAGGAGGGCAGTCGGGGTAAAACGGCGTGGAGGCGTATTTGGCAAAGCTCATGGTGATGATGGCGAGTGACGAGGGCTTCAGCACCATCACGGTGGTCCAGGAGAACAGGTAGGCTGGGATGGGGCCAAAACTCTCCATTAAATATGAATACTCGCCACCGGATTTGGTGATCATGGTGCCAAGCTCAGCGTAACACAGGGCTCCTGTGTGTAGACACACACACACACACACACACACACACAGACAAACAGCGCACTTTAATCAGCTCTAGGGTTCATGTTTCACAAAATATCTGTCCATTTTTTATAATATTATTATGTAGAGACATTACAGTAAGACCCCAGCAATGGTTCTTTGTGAGGTTTAATATGAACAAATTTCACACTCACATGTTCATTAAACCAAAAGAAGAAAATACAACAATTTCTTAGAGTATAACATTTTTTATGCTGCTTAACAAAGTCAGAGTGACTAATAAACGTTTTGCATCATTTTTAATAACACTGGTTAGTGCAAGGACGAGCTGCTGGAGCTTCTAACGTTTAATGACACGCAGCTTTAACGATGATTGCTTTACTGTATTCCACACCTGTAAACAAGCTTTTATGCAGCCAATAAACATTAATATTCACCACCTTCAAATCAAAGGATAAAGTCCAATGTAGCTAACGGAGAGTTTCTAATAAAATTCCAGACGAGCTGCTTTGTTGTTGTTTTATCCAGAAATCACTCCACAGCGACATTAATGCAAAAACCCGACTCGACAGGTTCTGACTTTACAAAGTCTCCTGACCCGGCAACGCGTTCACACGCAGACAGTTTATTGTCGTGTGTGTGTCCGTATTCTGTCTTTTCTCTGCTGTTACTCCTCAGTCAAACCTTTAAGAACGAGTCACTGTGTATTTGCGAGGACGGATGGCGGTGAGACGTGTCCGAGGAGCAGCACTGACTGCGATGGCTCGGTTTGTTTCCGGCTTTTAAATGGGATCCACAAAAAACTAAAAACACAATCTTTCCAAGTGACGGATGAATGAGCGGCGCCAACGGTATTTAAAAGAAGGTTTGAACCATGTTCGGCAGCAGTAACCTCAGTCCTGTTCTTCCTGTAGCTGTGGATGATGTAGCTTCACCGTGTGCAGGAGGAGTTTCGGACCGTTACAGAACTGATCCAGATCAGACGTTCCCCAGCATCTCAGTTGGGTTGAGGTCTGGGTTCTGACTGGGCCCTGTCCGGAAGGGGGCTTTGGTGTCTCTGCAGCCTTCATGCACTACATTCACTTTCATCGTCCTGCTGCGTCCCCCCCACTGCGTGCAGACATCAAATGTGTCCCGTTAATCATCTCCTCCACAAAGACCCGAGGCAGCAAATGAATGTTCACAAACTCCAATAAGACCTTCGAGTCTTCAGCCCCTCATTGACTGTGCTGCGCCTTTGGACTGAGCAGCAGCTCGTACAAAGAACAGCCTCAGGACCACATCATCTCCATCCGTAGACAGCATGTCTAACCGTGGACTGATGAGTAACGTCTCACCGGTTCCTCTGTAAGCTTTTCAGTTCAGGACCAGTTCGACTGAAGGTCCGTCACCCGCGTGCAGCGCTCACCGTTCAATAGACGAGTCCTGCACCTCTGAGGTCTCGCCGAGTCGGATCAAGCACATTATAAGCTGCGAGTGCCGTACATTGGAGACTGCTAAAGTTTTACTTCTGCATTTCGTAATGTCGCCCATACGCTGACTCATAACGTCATGTTTTATAACTTTATGATGAATCGATAATGAATCAAACAGTATGAATCCTGTGTGTCGACCGCTTCACAGTCCATCATTGCCATGGGTAAAAAAACCCAACCCTAAATGAATGGTTTCTTTTAATCCTTGCAGTAGAACATGCACCCGGCTGGACTGAAGCTCAGTCTCCGTCAACTGTACGATTTGAGACTCACAGTCACCTCACAAACGTGGACTGTGGTTCACTTTCTTTGACCTAATGAAGTTCCTGCAGGTCGACAACTGCAGCAGAATGGCCGGTTCCTCGGAAAGGAGCGTCCCACAGCCGCTTTACGCACGCCAGGCTCCCCCTTCGGTGCAATAAATCTCAGCAGGGCTGTGGGACGGAAGACACGGCCATCCACAGCGTTTAGAACGCGCGGACACGACAGAAATCCCTTCGCTGTGTCACAATGAGCCACAGACAGTGGGGGAAGGTCAGCTGCTGACATAATGATTCTACACGGGGTCAATTTTTAACCCTGTGTGTAGTAACAAAATGCTGAAAGCAGCTTTGCTGATGACTGAAGTCTATTAATGTGTAATGTGAAAAAAAATGGAATTGCTGGCTCCAACACGTAGACCTTCCCCGCTTTTTTCCCAAATGAATCAAATCGACGACAGTAAAGAATAAGAATACAACACTGCTGTGCTGGTTTGTGTGTTCTCACCCAGGGTGGCCAACACTCCACAGGCGGTCCAGATGAGGAGGCAGGGTCCCACGGCTCCAGAGTGCAGCAGGACAGACGTTGGAGAGATGAAGATGCCTGAGCCGATCATCGTTCCCACAATCAGACAGATGCCGCTCACCAGACCAACCTGAGCAAAAGACAAATGTGTCACGTTACAAGTTTCTGTTTAATGCCGTTTCCATTCAGTCGCACGGCCCTTAATATCGAAACACGTTGTGATCCATATCTGTCTGCTTCTACTTTACTTAGTAGATGACAAACCAAAGCTGAAACACAGTTTATTGTCAGACCGTTAGCTAGAAGCCTCGATGGAGGATTTCGTAGACACTCAACCTTTAGAACTTGATAGACTGATCTCAGATTGTGTTGTTCTGACTCAAGAGTTTTGACCGAGCTCTAATAGTTAATAAGTTCTACTTAATAGGTAATAGTGCTGTGTGGGCTTCCCTAGTCCTCGACGGCTCCTGTCCCTGCCCTGCTCCCTGCTGGTTACCTGCATCAGGTGTGTTCAGTCGGTCAGACGCCATCTTGGACGAGGGTGGAGTGGAGAAAAACATCTGATTCAAATAAAAGCACCACTCCTGCCTTATACCATCTGACAAAGTGTTATCGTCGACAAATATTACAACTTAAAGTGGCAAAGAAATAACAATGTTGAACGTGTCCTCGTACTGAAACCCACAGAAAAGTTTCCCCTCACTGCTAAAAGCCTTTTAACACCTTTCAGCTTGTTGTTTTGTTTCTATAGCTACAAATTAGATTCACTGGTTTTGGTTAAAGCCCAGAGCTTTTTTTAAGGTCTAAAAGAGACAAACGAGAGCAAATCTTAAACCTGAAATAAGCAACATTGATAAATTTGTAAAAATCAAAGTTGTCGGTGATCGACTGACAGCGTTGCAGTAACAGCTTTACGGCGGCGTGGGATCAGAACTGAACGCTGACTAACATTCTCTAACGTCTCTGCTGGTGGAAACTTACACGTTAAAATATATTTGTAGATATAATATAATGTTGACATTACTAATTACATTATTTGCACATTCATTGTCCCAAAAGCACTAATCATTTCAGTTCAGCTACATTTACACAAGGGCTTATTAGGGCTTATGGAGCTTAGGGGGTCTGGACAGCACCAGTAAGTGGATCAGTGTGGAGTTAATGTGCAGAGACGGTTGTAGTGGTACTGCATGGTACTCAGCCGCTGCCTCAGTTAGTGTTAAAAGATTCGGATGGTGGGATCCTACGACGAGGCTCCTTCTCAGGAACGCAGTTACAAGCAGACACACACACACGCTCACATCTTTTTGAAGCACCGTGGCCTTCACAGGCTTCTGGTCCTTAGCCTGAGAATCCACCCTGTGGCTGGTGGAGCCGTTCTGCGACTCCTTCTTCTTCTTCTCCTTCTTCAGGCTGTCGTCGTCCATTTCAGTCTGCCGGTGCTTGAGAAAACACACAAAAGCATGCACAGATGTTACACGGACTTCCACATCGGGTCGGGTTACATTGGTTTTTGTTTCTAATGGGAGGGACGTGAATTGATATAGAAATGAATAAAATGAGGGTCCCAGAAGCAGAACAATTCAGGGAAATTACAGCGGCCCTTAGACGCAACGTTGATGTTGTTTTTGTTCCTTAGAGACACAAATGCAGATACTCTGCTTGAAAAGTCTCATACGAACAAGTAAAGTCCATCCAGACTTGTATTCTAATCAGTTCATGCAGAAGTCCGAGTGGACGTTTGTGCCTAATGTAATGAAATTCCATCCAGGTGTTTCTGAGATGTATGTACCATTGAAGAGAATGAGACGACTGTATGGTCACAGTGACTTTGACCTTTGACCTCATGATCTACTCAGTTCATCCATGAGTCCAGATGGAAGCTTGTGTCAAATTCCCATCAAGGCTTTTCTGATACATCGTGTTCACACAGATGTGGCGGACCTGAGGCCAAAGTGACTTTGACCTTTGATCCCTAAAATCGAATCATTCAAGCAAACGCGGCAGTGCTAACAAGGACGGGCAGTGTCACGTTTTCTCGTCAAGTGTCCATACTGTCACTACGCGGAGATAGTTGTGTTAATGATTACTTATGTCAGTTCAAATGTCCAGAAAGTGTCTCACTGTCACAGCACCACATTACCGAGGTCTGTGAAAAGCAGTTTCAGTGCCTTTGCGTATGTGGATTAGTGTCACTGGTTGGTTCCCGCTCTACTTCCTCTTTACTGGTTTATTTCGAGGCCATCGCTTGTTAACTAAAGAGTCTCCATCCACCGAGAAGCAGCTAAAATCTTTGCTCTGGTTTAGGGCTGATTTTTTATTTACTATGAGAGAGCCGACATAAATTCCAACCAATCGTGCACCTTGTTTGTGTGATGATGTCAGGTCGAATTGCTGCGAAATTCTATTCACGTACTGTGAGCTTTGACTTTTAGACATCTTATTTTGTTACTTGTAAAAATAGAAGCCTTAGTGGAATAAATGTGAAGTGTTTTAGAAATAAAGCACGCAGACCGGCAATGATAAGCTCCAAATGTGATCACCTTTCATGCTACAGTCACTGTGTCTGACTGACACACACTTAACAATAATGTACTTGTACAGAATTGTGGGCAGATGAAAACATTAACTATTAGTTTTCATTATAGTGGTAAAATTCACATTGCTCTGTTGAAGCCTAATAAAACATTCTGTCTCTATTATATCTATATTTAATACATCACGATACATGAAAAATCAGATTTCTTTTTTTCCACTTACATATGACTTGAAGTAAGATCTCAGTTATGTTCCATGAATCTTGAACTCGGTTTTCCAGTCGTACGTACAGTGATTTGGATCCTGAAATGATACTGGTCCAAGTTAAATGAAGCAGAGCAGGAATGTCGTATGCAAATGGGAGTGGGAGGCTCCCAGAGTCGATTGGCCGGCCTGGGTGGCCCCCAGCGAGAAGGGAGGCGGGAAAGGCCAGTGAGGCAAAGACACTGGGAGGAAGAGTCCAGTTTTACCTGCAAGGAAAAGAGAATTTCCACCTTTTTATAAAAGATTTTTCACAACACTGTGACAATATTTGACAATATTACACGAAATAAAATCTGTAGTGTTTGCTGGTGTAATTCAGAAACTCCATGAAGATGCTGAAAAAGCTCAGAAAATGAAATGTGACTAAAGGAAAACATTATTAGACATTTTTTATTTTTTCTACTCCCACTTTTTTTAAAAAAACCCAAACTGTGAAATGTCCCCGTCTTAGTTTCCCTACTCAGACTTTCTTCACAATGCCTCTTTGATAAGGACATTCGACACCCCTGCATGTGTGTGTGTTTTTACATCACATTCCCTTTCGGCAGCGGCCCTCTTCTCCTCTGCTCACTTCACGACGCTCTCTCTCTCCTAACATTTCCTTTCTGAGCGGATCTTCTGCGTATTCCCAGCTCCATTCCAAATGTCAAACCGTCTGCTTTGCTGGCTCAGGCGTCACCCCGCCTGTGCATGTCTCCGGGCTCCGGGTTACTGTAAACGCTGCAGCCTTTAAAATGAGAAGGAGCTGAGCTGGCGGTGAGAATATGTCCATACGCTTGGCTTCTGACACAGGATGTAAACTGTGTCTTCAGACTTTGAATTAAACAGAGGGAACACTTGCATTATTAATCCTTTAGAAGCGAAGCATCCTCGGAAATGTCATTTATAAAAATCTAAAAGCAATCAAATCTAACTGAGCTGAGGCTGTGCTCACGTTCGGATTCAGTCGCTCCGTTTATTGTGACATCCTCAGCAACGTCTCAGTTTGCAGCCTGATATTTATTTTTCGGCACTGACTTCCTGTGGCGCTGGCAGCTCGTGAGGCACTTGCTGAAATAGAGACAGCTTTGCCTGCTCGTGGTAATCTGCTAACACAATCACACGATTTTTTATATGAACTCAGTAACCCTGAGAACACGCAAGAATTCATGACCGAGTCAAACCGAGGTTCAAACACATTCACGGAGGCTTAGAAAGTGACTAAGTACATTTTCAGCTACAAATTCATTCTTGGACGGACTGTGCACTGAGCAAGAAGAAAGGAACATTTATTCAGTGCATTGCTTTTTTCACGGGGGCCTTGTCACTATTTCTACATAGTAAGATACATTTCGGAGTGTATTTCCACCAAATCATGTTGGTATATTGTTGCACGTTGAAGCTTTAACGTTCCCACAATGGCAGCGGTGCAGAGACGGTTGATTTTGAGCCTAATCAGCCAGATAATGACAGTTGATTTCCGCTTGACTAGTACGTTTTGATGCGTTCTCATTAAGGTGACAACCTGTGAACAGCGAGTCTTACAGGGGTGTACTGACATCTAGTGGACACGGTCCAGTCGATCCAGTGCTGTTTGTACTGGTAAAGGTCAGGGATCCTTAAAGTTTCCCAAGGCTGCTTCACTGGCATTTCACTTCACATGCAGCACTTCCTACTTATTAATCGCAGGGAGGCCGACTCGGGCCTAATCGTCCCTGACCGACAACAACAATTCTTCCTCCGGAGATTCCACAACATTAAAGAAAAACAACTTCACTCAAAGAAGTTCATGTTGGGATCACAGCAGTCGCTCTTAGTCGTAGACGGGCTCACTACGTTTTGTCTCCCCGAAGTTATTACGATTATCCTCTTTTGTAGCTGTATGTGCTACAAAAAGATGATAATCAAAAAAGGCAACGTTTCAGTGACATCTTTTCCATAAGCCCAGGAATCAACAGAAATCAAATTTCAATCATGTGAACATTTTAATTTGGTGCTTTTCCTGTTTTTGCATGTACGCTTAAGTTTTCGCTTTCAGTAATATAATACAAACTATTTTACAGTAGTTTACAGTTTACAGTTTAATTCTTCATCTCTTATGGAGGAGGACTGATCACTGATTGGGGCGTTTGTGTAGGAGGTTGCACACACTTAAAGCAGTGATAACTAATTTAGTTTCATACACTAAATTCAGTAAACTTTTTTGGTGCAGCTCCATTCCAGTGTGACATGCAAGAAAGAGAGCACATTATTAAAAATGTGTAAACATCATTACGTGTCATTTCCCTTCGTGCACATGCATGCATGACTAAATGTTCTAGCAGCTCTACATAAAGTGGACTTTAGCCCAGTAAAAACTATTGCACATTCACTACAAGGAAATGTTTAACGCAGTTGCTTCCTCAAGCACGTGGTTCCAGTCATAACATGTAATTCACAAACATTGTGATTTGCTGTAATTACCTGAGTTCTACGTATGGATTAAAAACCATATCATCGATTAGTTGTATCAGTCTGCAGAGAAGAATACAGAGAAATCCTGATCCCAAATGACAAATGATTCAATCTTATCCACAGGTTCAACGTTAAACTAAAAAAAAAAAAAAAGTAATTTAAGTAATTTTAGTATTTTAAGCAACTTTTGGCTTTGGACCAACTCTGGATTTCTAACCCTGTGTTTCCAAACCCAGGTCCAGTGTATAAGCAGCAGATCTGAACTGTCCTTTCTCATTCAGATTTCTCAGGAGGAACTAGTTCCATCAGCAGCTGGAGATGCATGGTGATGGGTCCTAAAGGAGAAAGGGGGAGGTGGAGTCCGGTGTTAGTCCACACTAGTCTCAAGATGGTGTTTCATTATGTGCCGAGCCTGTGATTTCACTTTTAATGCTCTGATCAGAACAGAAATGCTTCGAAAGAAACTTACCCATGAGTTTGCGTCCCCACCTGACCTTCAGATGGACAAAAGGGATGTAGAGGAGAAGACCGGCCAAGAGAAGACTAGCGCAGTAGAGGTACTCCACTTCGGGCTTGTCAATGATGGGAGCCAGGACTAAGTAGCAGGACACTAGCACCATTAGGCCTGGTATGACAATCGGCACCTTCGAATGACCACATACAGTTATTACACACAATCCAGTGTTTAGATTTTACATTAGCCCCACAGCCCGAAATCGATTCACTTGAAGACAGAAACTGCTTGAGTTAAATCGAATTTAAAATCCTACATTCTGTCAAGTAGTATTACTATTTTTACGTAAAGGACATGACTGCTTCCACCGATACAGTGTGTGACAATACAGTTTCTAGGTTTAGTATAAGAGTGCGTCAAACTTTACAAAACAACAGGTGAAATTGTCCAGATTGGACTTGGTCAAAAAACTCACCTTCACGGGTCTGTGAAGGTCCTTCTTCGTAAAACGCATGATGATTAGACCCAGCGAGGTCAGGCCGTAAAACCCCCACTGAGTGAAGCTGAAGTAGTTAATGAGCGTGTTGATGTCGGCCGGCATGATGTAGAAAATAGCTAAAAGACCCTAAAACATACGACCAGAGAAACCAAAGATTTACTGATCTCAGGAGGCAACATCTGGAATTATCCGGGCATTTATGAATGCACAATGAGAGATCAGGCAAAGGTTTTGAACCAAACCAAACTGAAAAATTAATTTCAGAATGTGCACAAGACTCACATTAAACATTATAGCAGGGGCTGGGGTGTAGCGCCTCAGACTAATATACGACAAGATTTTCACCATGTGACCCTCTCTGCCAGAGACGTAGGCCAGTCTATGGAAAGATACACATCTGTTAATATGCACAATAAATCCAACTGGGAGGATGTGTAAAACATAAAAATAAAAGCAGAATGCATTGATTTTGAAATCTCATCAAAGCATATTTCATTCACAATAGAACAGGGGTCTCAAACTCAATTTACTTGGGGGCCGCTGGAGGCAGAGTCGGGGTGAGGCTGGGCCGCATCAGGTTTCCACAAGAAAAACTTTTAAATAATTTTAATCTTCTCAAATGTCATTATTTTTTATTTTTAACACAAAATAATATGAAAAAATAAATAAACAAATTAGAAGAAAATTAATAAGAAATTAATAAGAAAATCAATCAATCAGTAATAAGTAAATAAAATAATAATAATTATTATAATAATTAGGATTCAAATGTCTGTATTAACAGTTCTTTAAGCTGTCGCGTTGAAGTTTCAATCAAGTGTTTAGCCGACGCACAAAGAACGTCATTTCCTCAATATACGTCATTTCCTCAATGTACGTCATTTCTGTTCCGTGCCGTTCATAACAAACTCGCGGGCCGCACTAACATTAAACTTTAATAATAAGGTGGGGGCCACAAACTATCGGCTCGCGGGCCACAATTGGCCCGCGGGCCGCGAGTCTGACACCCCTGCAATAGAACATACACAACATATCAGATTCTGAAACAGACATTTTACCATTTCATGGAAAATATTAGCTCATTTTAAACTTGATGGCAGTAACACGTCTCAGGGTTAGTTAGTTAGTTAGTTTTGCACATACAAACAGAACAGTGAGTTTTTAGTGTCTGTAATTTGTCCGTAACGTCGCAGCATTTTACCTGCCGGCAGTGAAGCAGCTTCCGTTCGCAGCACCGAATGTGGAAAAGACAACGAAGAGAGGAACGATCCACGACAGAGGGTAAAGGACCCTGTCTCCGAAGGTCTAGAGAGGCACAAAGAAATCTTTCAGAACAAAAATGATGTAAATGAATATTTAAAGGTTATCTGTTCAGATACAGACATCTCTGTTACTGTTTAACCTTCTTACCACGGCAACGGCCGGAGACAGGAGCAGCTCGTTGGGGGTCATAACTGTGAAGTAGGCGACGTTGACCAACACGTAGCACACGCTAACCAAAGGGATGCCGATGACGATGGCCAGTGGCAGGTTCCTGGGGACAAACGACAGAAACCGCTACTGAAGAGGAAACGTGTTGTGTAATGCACAAATTAAGCAACATTCAACCCCCAACAATTTATTTGGTTAATATAACGATATAAACTCAAATGCATTTACGTCTCCTGAACAAAGTTAAAGAAATTTCAATTTTCAAGGTGAAAGACATTTGAGTTAAATTATTAAATTGAATTGAATAAGGTTGTTTGTCCATCCAGAATTTCTAAGTTACAAACTTTTTAGTTTTCATTTACTCAAAAAAGAAAATCAAATCTGTGTGTTGTGTTTACTTGATTACTTTTACAGTATTATCAATACTTATCTTGTCAGTATTTATGACAAATAAAGGACTGTTATACGCCTCGGGAATTGTTTAGTGCACGGCCGTCCTTTCCTCACAATTGTCCTTATAACTTCATTTGTTGAATTACCCAAATTCAATTGAACTCTTAATTCGAAGTTCTGATAAACTAAAATCACAAATTAACAGAACTTTCTTAGAATTTTTCTAATGTTCTTCAACACATGCACAAGACTTCTGAATTTCTGAAGGATTTTAAGGCTGAAACAAATGAGGACGTGTTGAAAGTGATGACTAAAGGGAGTTTGTCTCACCTGTGCGGGTCTTTCAGCTCCTCGGTGATGTAATTCAGCTGAGCCCTAAGAAAACAAAGATAAGAAAAAAACTAAGAACACATACACTGATCAGCCACCTGATGGTTTTAATAAATAAATAAAAACATAATAAATGCTGATGTATTATTTTGCTGTGTATGTGGGCCATGCTGCCCCCTATTCTCTATTACATTATTAATACCACCAGTGTTAATATGGCTGAGGGGGGACATGTCCACTCTGCACTATCCCTCTGCTCTCTATAAGACTGTAAATCACATGCAAAACATAGTTGAGCATATTTTGGTTCAGCCAGACAAGCTGAGGTTCTCCTGAAATAAAGAGCCTTTTTAATGAATCCCTGTAATCCATATTTAGCATATTCACAATGAGCACAGGTAGTTACACCTTGACACTTGCAGGGAGAATGCACCGAGCCAAATTAACCTTGAACAGCTCAAACAGAGAAAACTCAGTTATTAAAAAGATGCCGACTCAAATCTTCCAGCACCTCACAGCAAACGTGATTGTGCAAATGTCAAGATTGAGAGAAAGAACCATTTTATATGATCTAAAGCAGGGGTTTCCAGAATAAGGACGGCCGCCCAATGGTGGGCTGGGAAGGTAATTTACATACAATGAGTAAAAACTTTTCCTCTTTAAAATTTGTACTTATGTAGAAAAATAAATACTTCATCTTTTATAGTGGCATATAAATCAGCCCTGCGTGCATCCAATACACACGCAAGAGCCGAGGTACCGAGAGCCGGTGCCATTAAGTCCAAAAGGATCATGATGTGGTCCCATGGATCCATGTTTCTGTAACTACGGAACATGGCCCATTCAGGAGGTGACAGGAAGTTCCCTGGGAGTGATGGCAAGAGTGTGAAAGTGAGGCGAAGTGTTACCATCCGTCAAAAGCCCAAAGTCCGTTATAAAAGGCGAGTCCGATGGCTCCGAAAGACTGTGATGCTCCTTCAAATGCGTTGGACAAATTCTGAGTCTTTCCTGGATATGAACAGACACAACACGTCAGGACATGTTTTCATTTGCATACATTTACAGACGCTTTTATCCAAAGCGACTTACAGGGTGATTTTGCACATACACGATGATGGGGTATTTCGCCCAGACCAACCTTGTGCCAACATGACGACGCCTGCTCCCACTATGACCGCGATGATGAAGAGTTTGGCACCAGTGAAGAATATCTGAACGTAACTGGCCAGTTTCACACTCAAACAGTTGACAGTGACAATTAACACTGAGAAGAGAGAAGAGACTGAATAACGTGCCTTACAACAAAACAAAAAATATTTTTAACTGCAATTTTTATTTTTAATTTTCATGTAACTTATGTCTGAACAGTGTAACAGTGCACCATTGTTTTTCTTACACCGTTACACTCAGAACATATGCAGGTGCATCCACTGTGCATCTCATCAAATCGAGTCAACAGTTTTTAACATGTGATAGTAACAAGAATAAATAATTTAAAATAACTGAACAGGATCATTTTTTTCTTTTTATTATTATTATTAATAATTAATGTTATTAATTATTCTTTCATTCTGCCTTTTAAACCAATGTTCAAATCCCACCAGCTACTGCATGTTAGCATCTCTTTAGTGATCTAACAATCCAGCATTCAAAAGGTTCAAATTAAATCTCACATGCAGCTGCTGCAGCCAGACACTTGGTAACAAGCACAGGAGGAGGGCAGTCGGGGTAAAACGGCGTGGAGGCGTATTTGGCAAAGCTCATAGAGATGATGGCGAGGGACGAGGGCTTCAGCACCATCACGGTGGTCCAGGAGAACAGGTAGGCTGGGATGGGGCCAAAACTCTCCATTAAATATGCATAGGTTCCACCAGATTTGGTGATCATGGTGCCAAGCTCAGCGTAGCAGAAGGCTCCTGTGTGTAGACACACACACAGACACACACAGACACACACAGACACAATCCACACTCATCAGTTCCTGTGGTCTTCAATAACATTCGTAATGTTCACCTACCAGGAAACTTTTGGTCTAAAAAAAAAATTCCTGTCTAAGCCTAAAATGTCATTCATATGTAAGCTATAGCAGTGATAATCATATTCTCTTTGATTGTTTGTTTTGTTTAAATAAAATTACACACACACACATACACATACATGGGCATGTCTTTATAGCTTTCTGTGGACACATCTTGTATTAATACCATTGTTGTGAGGACATTTGAGCTGGTCCACACTTCAAAAGGCTTTTTGAGAATTGAGACTGGGTTATGGTTTTGGTTGGGCATTCACTTGGGATGGGGAGGGTTAGGGGAGGGGGCTAGGGATTATATTATCTCAATGAGTGTCCTCACAAGTATAAAAAGACAAACATTTGGAGATTGCTCTCAGATTTGATCATCTATTGTTGCATGGCAAAGCCACAGTGAGCTGATGCCCATAAACGTATTTAACAAGGTTTATGATAACAGTGGGCTCTGGTAGCCAAATGGTTCAGGCACACGACACATAACCACAGCATTCTGTGTGTAAAAGTGAATTACTTTATTGTCTGTCCAACTTGTAAAACGCACTTTATGTGGCCAATAAAAACAATACTGACGACCATCAAATACGAACGAAGTCCAATGAAGTAAACCCAGCTGTGACACGGCAAGCCGATGTGAAAGAACTGGTGCAGTTGAAGATCGGTTGCTGTGTCGGGTCTACATCGGCCCGCGTGTTTCAGCCCGTAAAGACGAAAAGTACAAACTAGCATCGCTTCACGTTCTGCACGTGTGGGCGGGAAGAGGAGGATGAAGACCTGGGACCCCCACAAACTCTAAACGTAGCACAGTTAGCTTAGCATTCTCTCACCTCTCTGGCTCAGTACAGACAGAAGTGAGGATATGTCTGACAATAAGTAACAGCAGCTTGTGGTGAGCAGCTTTGTTCTGTAAAAATTTGGACATTTTTATTTTTAAAAAATTACAACAGTATAAATAATACATCTGCAATACATAAACTAGACTTTCTGTCTTGTTAGCTCCATGAACCAGACAAGTTGCAGTTTACAGGCATGCCTGTGGATGCCTTCATGCCTTCATGCGTGAGTCCAAGTGGACATTTGCGCCGTGTGTCAGTTCAGAGGCTGCACATAAAGAGCAGCTGTGACACACCATTGACCACACTGAATTACATCAGTTCATCCTAGAAGAGTTTTAAGCTAAAATTTCCTTCAAGGCGTTTCTGTGATATCGTGTCCACAGAAACGGACGGATGTAAGTACGGACAACCCTAAAACCAGGCATAAAACCCTGCCATTCACCTAACCAAGCACTTCATTCTCAGGTTCATTGTGTCTTGCAGTTTAATTCTGGCCACTGTTACTCTTGAGTCAAAGAATAACAAGGATGAGCTGCAGTTTGTTTACAAGGACAGCGAGCACCAAGAAAATGCACTTTGAGCCGTTTCGTCTGATTGTTTTTCTTTTGTTTCCAGACACATACCATAAAACTTAAATGTGAGTTAAACTTAGGAGTAGAATCGGGTTTTACTTTTTATAACGTAAAATAGCAAAGTGTGTTTATGATTTCATATCAAATAATGAATACAACAAAATGTATGTATTTTAAGTTATCTCGTCTCAAGTACCATACAGTTGTTAATATGTTCCATCACAGTTGGCTGCAAAAGTTTGCATCCCCTTATTTTGAAATGGCAAAAAGAGTAAAACAAAAAAAAAAACTACATAATGTTTATGCACATGCACATTCACATCAGTTCAACTTTATTTATATAGCGCCAACTTTACATAATAAAGTCAAGATGATGTTATAATACACTAGTACAAATGTTCCTTCATCAAATATTTGTTAGCTGAAATTAGTTAATTTTTAATTAATGTATCAATGGGGATGCATATTTTTTCACTCATTTAATTTTTATTAATTTACTATAATGATTTTAATCACTATCATGACAGAACATCTGCGCCATAAAAAGGGTGAATGCACTTCGTTATTGTTTGCTTCCCCTTATATGTCATTTGCATGGAATAGGGTCTGTTCCAGGTTTAGGTTCTCACCCATCATGGCCAACACTCCACAGGCGGTCCAGATGAGGAGGCAGGGTCCCACGGCTCCAGAGTGCAGCAGGACAGACGTTGGAGAGATGAAGATGCCTGAGCCGATCATAGTTCCCACAATCAGACAGATGCCGCTCACCAGACCAACCTGAGCAAACAAATGGGAAATAAAAATGAAATCTGGCTTAAATGCTCGTTAATGTTTATATATGGTGGAATTCAGGTTCTGAAAAAGCTTCACGTTAATCTAATTGGTTCATTTATTCAACAACACAGCAAGAAAATGATAGGATTTAAATATTAAAATAGAAAAATACAGTTTAACTGGTGTCTTCTGGTTGAAGTGGCAATGACTTGCTTGTTACCATTTTGAAACCCTGTGCTATACATTTCTTAGTAAATCTAACTATTTTATGTAATTTCACAATCCCTAAGATTTAATTTAGCCTCACAAATTGTGTTGGTTTATGGCTGGTGCTCCAGCAATTCAGTCAAAGCATTTAGCGACTTTGCATAAAGGTTTGGACAGAAGTGCAATTATCATGAAGACAGTGTAGTCCCACGACCTTTCCCTTATCAATTAACAATTACATTTATCCAGTACGTCAGTTTATAACAACATGTAATTTTAAAATTACGTATCACCAGCCTCAGCTTTAATTTATTTTGTTACTAATTAGCTAATGTTTTCCACTAAACTGAAATCAGAATGCTAACACGGACATTGTGAGCTTGTTGCTCGCTTTGCATTTAGCTCAAAGCATCACTGTCATTAAACACAGACTCAAGCAGGGCTGTAGACTTTATTCTCTCAACTTTTTTTCTTATCTGGACAAACACAAATTGCTATCATGTGAGTCCTTGTTGTGGATATATTGTGGATTTTATTGTAGTGGAATCCTTTTATTTTCATCTCTAACCAGGTTTGTGGCAGTGAATACTGGTTAGGTAACACGTGGAGAAAGTCGGTTCATTGTTTAGAAAAGTTGTCACTGTAATTCAGTTTGATTCTATGAAAGCTACATTTACCTCAGGACTTATTAGAGATTGTGGAGTTGATATGTTGGGATCCGACCATGTAATAGTCTAAGGAAATTCATTCTGAGGAACACACACAGCAGATACACACATGCTGACCTCTTTGTGAAGCACCGTGGCCTTCACAGGCTTCTGGTCTTTAGCCTGAGAGCCCACCCTGTGGCCGGTGGAGCCGTTCTGCGACTCCTTCTTCTCCTTCTTAAGGCTGCCATCATCCATTTTAGTCTGCTGTTGCTTGGGAAAACACAAAGTCACGCTCAGTTGTTACACCAGTTACACTGACCTTTACAATGTCTAGTTTACTTTTAGGTCACTACACAGTACTCGAGGCATGAAGGTTCATGAGGAAACCGGCAGCAGTGCATTCACCAGCACCACCGTTTCCTCTGACGCATCTAAACAATGAGGATCACACAAAATATGACACTCCGAAGCGAAATTACAGACAATAATACTGTTATGATTTTACAGACCACTAAGATGCACAGATTCTGGCTGTGTCCTATAAAATCAGCAGCAGGTTTAGCGATGGTGACAAATTTAGCCACACCAACTGGTATAAAGAAGTGACCAGTCAGTGGAGCAGTCCAGGAAACAGACACTTTTAGAGAGAATTTGTCTACTGAAAGCTCTGTGTTGTCTTAGAACTAAAACATACAGACGAGTGGCGTCTTTAAAATTTGCTTTTGCAAATTTTTTGCGAGAGTTGTAGATCCATTTTATATCACTGCAATGATAAAACAACATCCCTTTCTTCGTCAGACGCACACAGGCTCAAAGTGATCTTAAATAAACCATGCTGAAACACAGAAAGTACAGTAGTAAAAGATCGGCAGATTACACATTGCTCACTTACATAGACTCAGGAGAAAAACCTCCTCAGTGCGGCTGCATGAAACTTGAATGATGTTTGCTTTCCGTTTTTTGCCAACCCGGGTACAGTGGGTGGGAGGTTCCTCGAGCTGATTGGACATCCTGGATGTGCCCTAACAAGAGGGAGGAGAGTGACCACGGGAAAGGGAGAGCGAGTCAAACACAGCGGAGTTTGTGAGTTAATGAAATCCACAGACCAGAGGCGGCAGGGGAAGGCGTTTGCTTTACCTGCGAGTGAAATGATCTAACGACAGCTAATTCAAATCTATTTTACAGATACTATAACATCATAAAATCTGTATTTTTGGTATCAACTCTGTTTTAAGACAAAGATGCTACGGGCGTCCACAAAGTTAAGAATAACGTAAAAGTGAGTAATCCGTTTGATTTCATTGTGAAGCACTTTGTGATTCTTTCTGTGAAAAGTGCTCTATAAATAAACTTCACTTACTTTATACGCCTAACTCCAGAGTGTCCTTAATGAGCTGAGCTGCCTTCACAATGCCTCTTTGATATGAGGATATATGACACGCCGGCAGGTCTGTGTGTTTGTATCACATGTGCTGTCAGCTTTCCCCCTTCTTGTCATTCTCTTCTTTTCAAAATGATCCATCTTTTAGTGGAAGTTGTATTTTATACTGTAATGTTCAATCATTTTTGTACCTGTGTTGAAAATTTAAGCTTCTCCTTTGTTGGCCCGGGTGTCACCCTCCTTCTGCATGTGTCTAAGCTCCAGCTTAAGTGGCAGACGCTGCAGCCTGTGAAATCAGAGGAGGCTAAGCAGGATGTGGGGAGAAATCCGTGCCCTAGATGAAAAGAGAGATGTGCGTCGCTTACTGTAGCACATGTGTGGCTTTCAAACACAAACTGATTTATGGCCAAAGCATTTCATATCAAATGCTGATATTTACAGCAGCATCAAGGACTTCCACTGTTTAGCCTTTAGATGCCCAATGTTTTTATAAATGTGCTGAATTTGTCATAGTTTCCATTGTTTCTACTTCCATAGACAATGGTGATGTCTGAGGTTTGCACAATTACATTCAATACGTTTAAAATACTGTAAATTAAAATACGTGAGGCTGAACTGGACCAAAACTCTTTTCTTTGTTTTTGTTGACAGTAATCTGGTAATTACACTTTCTAACCTGATATTCATTTATACCATTGACTTCCTCTGGTTCTGTCAGCTATTGAAGCACTTGCTGAAAAAAAGTGCTTCAATAGTTTTCTTTTAGCTTGTAGAAATCTGCAATAACACAATCATGTTTTCATATGAACTCAAGAATTTAAGACCAATAACACACTGCAGGTTTGATTCACTTTCACTTAACAAAAAGTACCCGCTGACATTTCTGATGATTTACATTTTACTTAAAGAATAAAAGTAAAGTGAAAGTACTTGACTATTTGTTTTTCTCCTTGTCAATTTTTTGTCATAAAGGTAGTTAAAGGTAATAGACATAAATGATGAATGGAAGCTTTTTAACTTTATGGTTTGCTGATTTTAGTTTTATGTCTAATCTCCTAATGTTATAACATCATATAGTGGCACCCTTCATCTTTTCCTATCTCTATCATATTTGAATGATTTAAACAACGTTTAGCAAAAGAAAAGATTTACAGGTCACCCACTTTTCCACTGGAAAAGAGAAACGGACCACACTGATCACAAGATGGCGCCACATCCCAAACAGTAGAAATGTGTGATTTCATTTCACATTCACTACAGTCAGGCAGGAGATGAGGTGAGACACAGGTCGGACTTAAAACAAGGTCCTCAGGTGGAGTCAGTACAAAATCATTCTCCTCCAAGTTCACTGTGAAAGAAAAGGATGTTTTAGGACAGAGAAAAGAGAATCATTACAGAAAACATCTTTTCATTATTCTACACTGTAGTTCCATGTTATTGGTATGGCTACTTATCATTTCTTCAGTGGGTTCACAAGTCACAGGCTTCCTAAATCACTTCCATCCGTGGACGGTCTTCAAAATACAGAACAGCTGCTGGATTTCAAAGTAGAAACCGAGTTTATTACAAACATAACTAGCAGATCATGTATGTGCAGAACAGTGATTTCGGCAAAACGTTGCAATGACTGGAGAAGATGGTAGACGGTCATACATCTGGTCTCAGAGAGTGGGAAAAACATAGATACTAACATGTAGGTTATAGGTGACATAAATTCAGCTTTAAAAAAGTCAATATTTAATGTATGTCAATAACTGATGTCTAACTCCCACGTCGCCATCTTAATAGTCCGGACACTGCAGTTTGTCCTCAGGAGTTAGCGTTAGCTAGCGTTAGCCGTTAGCATGTGCTAACACACACCTGCGGGCATCTGTAAAAAAGACACTGTCCTCTTATTTCTTACTTTTTACGACACTTACAGTATGTTAGATTAATTATCCTACATTCTTCGGGCATGACTTTCTGTGAGACAGCAGCCTGAAACAGCAGGACCTTATTCCCCGAACATAATCTAGGCCTGCTGGTCTGCGTCGTCTTCCTTCCTACATGTCTGGAATTTACGTGAACACGTTGATTTCCGTTAATAATGTATTCGACGTGGTCCGCGTGTAAACACGATTTAAGAGCATGTGTCGTCCCACCCCCAGCTTGGGTCAACTCTGTGAATAATTTATTGTTCAGAGGAATTGTGAAACATAAAATGAAGCCACACACATTAAAAGTTCAAAAAAGCTCATAAATCTTTAAATATGCAATGAAATGACACACAGAACCACAGGTTAAAGTCAAACTAGTGGCCAGAAGGTGGAGCAGGCAGCTCCATCCAGGACGGCGTCTCTGGACCCCCCCAGAATCCACAGCAGCCGGGACCCTGAGGACAGAAATGTCAAAGAGACCGTTAGAGACTTAAATTTGACAAATGTTCTAATATTCACATGCTATTGAGATCTGCCAAAAATCTATCGTTAAACTGAGAGGAACTAATCAAGCATCACTTGAACAAACACTATATAAAGATTCACATTAATTTCACACGTGATTTGATATGACTTTGTCTGCAGAGTTCTTAATGTCTGCTTACAGGCCCCACGGTATTTGTATCTTCTTTGATATTTGACAGGCCTGTTCTGGGGAAAACAGTTTAGTGAGCGAGGCAACAACGGTATGTTTCCATAGCTACAAAAGGTCCACAGATATCCATAAACGTCTTACATATAATGGTTTGGTGGAGAAAGATTATTTTGCTGATTAATCGATGCGTTTCCTCCAGGAGCTGTCAATGTGACAGAAGTGCGCATGCGCGCCGCCGCTCCAGTTGTCTGTTGACAAACGTGACCGATGCGTATCTCTGTCCCCTTCCCGTCACTAAGTGGAATAAAATGTAATTCATCGGCGTTTTGTCGTCGTAGCGAGGCTTCAGGTGGATTCTTCATGAAGTTGTGAATCCGGTAAGCACACACGAAGAATATTCAGTCGGTTACGTGTTGCTCGACAGCTTTATCAAGTGGCCAGTCGAGATGCAGTTTAATGCTAACGCTAGCTAAGTTAGCTTTTAGCTACGCGTAGGCACACACAGTTTTAACTGAAGCTAAGCTAGGAGCTAGCTGAATTAGCGGTAGCCACAGTTAACTCCAAGACCATCTGACGCTAGAAATCTGGAGGCTTCGGGCTTTAACTTCAGCTTGTGTTTGCTAGTCAGACAAACAGCACAGACACAAGCTAGTTGACCCAACGTTGGCTGCTGTGGGAGCCTCGGCTACATTCGGACACCGTTAAAAAAACGTTAGACCTTTGCCAACGTTCTGTTTGAAACAGGGATTTCCTCCAGCTCAGGGACGTTTTATGGGTCTTTCTATGCTTTACGTTTCTTTACGTTCGATTACATTCTGGCAATGCCCCATTGCACAGTCACAGTGTTTGTCGTCACCTCTTCGATTGCCTTTTGAAAATGAGCAATAATTGAATGGATTTGACCCTGGCGTAAACACACAGTTCACGGCTTAATGGAGTCTCACAAATGAGGAGCTGGGACTCAGACACGGCTCTTGGCCTGCTCTGCTGTGCCTGACAGAACCAGTTTGACCTGATTTTTCCCTTGTGTCACGTGGGCCCTTCAGTCCAAATGAAGCTCGGCTCACCATGACCCAAGCTGTCAGTGCAAAGTAGTTTCAGACCTTCAGAGGTTGTGTACCAGCTGGAACACCTACCGAGAGCCACACCTGCCTAAAACAGGGTTGAACCTCCTTGCCCTGTCAGACTGAACCTACGACATCCTGCTCCAAACTTCCTGTGTTTGACCCGGCTCGCAGCAGTCACCTGACTGACGTGACATACCTCGGCCCTGCCTGCCCAGGATTGCTGGTTAACTGACCTGGAAGCCTGTTCTCCTTGTCATTTGCTATTCAAGAGTCCTCGTAAATATTTTAACGAAGAAGCACTGTCAGACCGTAGTCTTGTATTTCCTCCAAGTCCAGGAAGTCGTGTTATTTAGTGAATTATTTTTACCACACAACGGAGGGTTTAACATAGAGGCAAACATTTTTTCTTCACATTATGCCCTAAATAAACCAACCTAAGATGAATGTAATTTCCACATGCTGAATAAAATATGTAGCATTTATATTTTGTTTGTGTTTTAGAGCTAGACTACAACCATGCTCCGATGGTTCTCTGGTGAGGAGGGAGAGCCAGGCTCTAGAGTAAGTACACACATTCCTCTTTGCCCTTGTTTGAATAGTCACATTGTGATTGGTGTTTAAAGACTGGTGTTGTAACTGTTGTTAACACAATCTTATCAAACATTATACATCTAGAAAGATCACATCGTTTCTGTGCAAATAACATTTCTTAAGCTGTTTTGGTTAAACTGTTTGTTGCAGCAGTCATGTTTCTAATTGGTGTAAACTACAATAATTAAATACATGCTACAAAGAGACATTATGTCTCAACCATTTGATTGATCAGGTTTATCATGTTGTGCAGCCTTGTTGTTATCATCTACTTAATTAACTAAGTGGAATCCCAGTGAAAGGTTTGGAGTGTGTTTCATGTCCAGACTGGAATTAGGTTAGACTGCTGAGCACAGGACTTTGACTCAGACAATTAGAGCTCACAGTTCCTGTTAAGGGGGCTGCTCTACCTTAAATCCCCTATTTTGCCATCCTATTGCAGCCAATAAGCTTATCCTTGTATTATCTTAAATGCTCTTAAAATGTATATTAAATTCCTAAACAATTCACAGCCATTAGAATTTTCAAGCACAACTTTAATTTTAGTAATTTAAAGGATTTTGTAATTGTATGGATGTATTGTGCTCTTTATCTCTGTCTTTACATTTTTTCAAATTTGTTCCACTGCAGCCTACTTACTTCACTGGACTGACTATGGATTTGTACTGCAACATACTGACCTTAAAAGATGAATTGCATATCAATGTTAACACTAAATATATTCTATATATTGTTTTTCTAATTAATATTTCTGAAATGACAACAGCACAGTTTTAGAAACTCTATGTGCAGAATAGTGATGTACACCTGTAATGTAGAGCTCTGCATTTGCAGCAGAATGCTGCCACAATTAACCACAGAAGAAAGATCCTAGTCACTATAAAAACAAATATATGACCCAAAATGGACAGAGAAGGTGGGATCACTGCATACCTGTCACATTTAGGTTTATTTTTGACAGCATGTGCTTCTGAAAACTTCATCAGTTGGCTTTTGTTTTGCCTGTAGTTTCTGCACAAATATTACAAAGTTGCAAGCATCATGAAGTAACTTATTACAATATTTTTATTAATATGAAATACTATACATCATAATACAAGGCACTCTTAAGTATACAGTTTCCGATTCTAAGGTTAAAAAAAACACAATACTATCTGTTTCTAGTACTAAGAAGTGACACACATCAGTTTTACACACTAAAGTATGCAAGAGGAGAACATTGGCATGGAATCACAAATAAAATATGGTCACATGTAAAGACCAATATACAGTTACACTTGGACAATTCAGGTCCTCTCCATTAATTTCCAGAGGGTTCAGTCTTTGTTTTGTAGTCTTCTAGTGCTCCGTCCTTGTGTTCGACGCCGTCACACACTCTAAAGCTGGCTGTATAGTCAGCATATTCTCAACTGGTCTTTTAAAACATTGCTGCTCATAGTTACAGTATTCTTATTCCTTATTCTTATTATTCTGGGTGGCATGTGTAGTAAAGTTTCTTGTTGGTTACTAGCCCACCGTTTCCCCTGTTTCTCCTCAGGACCTAGGCTCTCCCCATGGTGCTGCTGCTGGTGGGGGAGAGGTTGCTGTGGAAGAAATGGCAGAGAGACTGACCCAAACTGAGCAGCTTGTCACTCAGCTGAAGGAGATGATCCGGGAGAAGGATGCAGCGCTTCGCGTCAAAGATGACCAGCTTAAGGTAAGAACAATGTCTCTTCTGGTTTCACAAAGCTTGATACAGTAAACACATATTGTATAAAAACATGTGTGGATTTATGAGTCTTATGGAGTAAGATTTTCGATATGAGGCATCACACAACAAATTCCTATTTGCTCTAAGAAGTAAGTGTGAAAATTGACAACTAGTATTACAGTAATAGTCAGATAGACAGAGGTTTACATATAAATATGTCCATAGAACTCTCACATTTTTATATAGACCAGTGATGTGTTGACCCCTGGCTATGACACTTTCGTTTCACTATGTGTCTGTTTCTTTTATTTCATGCGTGCTTCCTAATATGTAATTGTAGGACACTATAAAAATATCACCATATTAGTCATCATATTGGCATTAAAGCATTAATTGCCCCCACAGTGAAGCCATGTACACTGGTTATGAATGTTTTTTGTTTCGGTTGGTAGCCTCTGACACTCGTATTACAGCATACCTCCCTTGTACTGGATGTGTGAGAGCCTGCTCCGGGGCCTTTCTGACAGGGATTTGTATCTGACTAAGCCATGCACAGCTGGTCACATGGTTTAATCAAAAATAGTTTGTAATGCGGCGGTGGCTGTAGCTGTTAGTCACTGACTGCGATCACTGAATAAAAACCCTGATCTAGTTAACTATTAATCTCCTATTTCCAAGTCTGCCCAGCAACAATAAAGACAGGAATGTGAGATTAGAGTTTAGCAGTGTAACTTTAAAGAAGAGTGTAAACATGAACTCCTCAACAGTATAATCGTTACTACATTGCTCACACCTCACACTGCCAGAGTGAGCCTTTGGCAACATCGTCTTTAAACTTCTAATAATGACCTGCCTCTGGAGAAGACGCTCCAGCTGATTGTGTAAATAAACACTGACGATGTCGCATCACACAAATGATATTGCGTGTTTTCTGTAAAACAGGGGGAGAAGGAAGCATGTGAAGCCAAACTTTCAAAGCTGCGTCTCCAGAACAAGGCCAAAGTGACGTCCCTCACCACCCAGCTGGAGGAGCTAAAGAAGCAACAGGGAGGTCAGGGCACGCCAACACACAGCAAGAAGGTATAAGAGCACGCAAGTACTCACCTTTGTTTGGCTGCGTATGTAAATGAATATCATGCATACATTCATTTCCTAAACCTAAAGCCATGTTCACCACAACCTATGGTTTTAATTTTAAAAAATGAACTGTTTTTTATAAACACACTATGAACCTGTAAATCTTAATGTGTCGGTACATAAAGTGGCTAAACTCAGCTTCACATTTCACAATAAAGTATATTGTTCAAAAAACATAGTTTTCCTTATTTGAGTTAAATATCGATACTCTGCTTTTTTTTTTTTTTTGAGTAAAAGTTTTAAAGTGGTATTTGTAGTCGGGATTATATTTTTATATTTTTTTGGTCACTACTTAATATTTTTACTTAGTATTGAGTTTTGGTATTTCTACCACCTCTTCACAGTGAATCACATTTTCCTGCATATGGGTTTTGTAGCTGCAGACTGCTGTCCTTTGTCCTTTGTCCTACATGAGATTATTAGGACTGCCACTGTTCATGTTGTTTGTGTGTGTATATATATATATATACACACACACACACACACACACATATACATATATATGTATATAGATTCGATACTGCGCAGCACCCTCAATCTCCCAGGCCTCTGGTAGAGGACCCGAGCTTGAGTGAAAGGAAAAAGACTGCCCCAAAGAAGGAAAGGGCGAGTGGGGGATTTTTTCATTTAAAATCTTGTAATCTAATTTAAAATGTAAGTAGTAAACAGTGTTTACCGCTAGGGGTCGCAAAGGCTCCATTACAAAGTTACTGTTAAAGCAAGTGGCAACTTTCACAGCTGGAGCCGAAAGGCAGTGCCTACAGAATCCCTTAGAGCATAAAGTCAGTAATTATTTCCAGGAGTCATTAAGGTCTCTTAACTCAGGTGCTGTGATTAGTGCTTTGGTGGTAATGTTAGCAGTAACTGCTCCACAAATAAGATTGTAGGGTTTATACAAGGCTTTGATTTCTGCTGTGAGGGATTGATTGACAGGTGACTGCCTGCTGCTCTCCCCATGCCCTGGAGTCATGTTGAGTCTTTCAGACCCTCTGTGTATATAGCAAGCAGTTATTGTTTCCTGATCGACAGTTCAGCTGAGGATAGGAAGTTACATTAATAAGACTCTGAAATATGCTGAAAAATTATACTTCACAATGAGATTGGAACTATGGTCATCAAACAAGCTCCAGTGCTAATCAGTGGACAATGCCACGTTCATCGTTAAATGTTTTTTAAATTCATGCAAAGTTAGTTTTAATTGAGTAAATACGTGCTAGTGGACACAGAACCATAAAGGCAACCGTTTGAGCTGGGTATTGTTTTTTTTCTCTGTAGGGCTCATCAGAAGGAGGAGGAGAGCAGGCCAGCCGAGGAAAGATTGTCTTGCTGAAGAAGAAAGTTGAGGAATTAGAACATCAGCTTGCACAAAAAGATGAAGAACTGGAGAGCAAGGTAAATTATCATCATGTGGCTGATTTACAACAAACATAACAGGCGTCATGTGCATAAGTTAGCGTAAGTTACTAAGAGTCATAAAAATTTAAACAAGTTTTTCCAAAGTGATGCACTGTAGAATAGTGTTACCCACTTGCTATTTTTTGAGTTTATATATGTTTAATTTCCAATCCCTGTTGATGGGAATGGTGTTAAAAATAAAATGTGAGTGACTGTAGGCCAAGGTTTTTCAAGTTTGATTTGAAAGCAAAACATGCTTAATCTTGCAGCACAACACAGCGATCATGACTAAAGGCTTTCACTTGTTCCTACAGATGGCCAAAGTATAGGTGACAGTGTCAGTTTCAGTTTTAAATTTACTTTCACACAACAATGCTGCCTTTCGCATTGTGGCATTATGTAGTGTTTAATTTCCTGAGGTGGGCAGCTCTAATTTCCAAGGTATTCACTTTCAGAATCAGAAGCAAAAAAGCATTTGATTCTATTTTCATTTTTCTAATCAACTGCATCACTGATTTGTTTTAGAGGAGGATGGTGGATTCACAACAGCAGCGAGGCGAGGAAATGGACGCTATGCTGACAGAGAAGGACAGGAAGCTGGCAGAGAAAGAAGCCTACATCGTCCACCTCCAAACTGCACTGGCAGGAGATCAGCCTCTAACACCTGCACCACAACAAAAGGTCACATGCTTTTCAAAAATGTTTTCTTATTGCACTCATTGCAATTTCTTTCCTTTTAAGAAATATTTTAATGTGATGAAATTTAAATATATACTGTATTTCATATATGTTTTTTTTCTTTTTGCTGCTGTTCTTTACTTTCTCAGGTGGCAGAAGACAGTGGAGCAATGCTTGAGCTGCAGCTGCTTGTACAGAGTCTGACGAAAAAAGTGGGAGAAGCAGAGGAGCGATACAGCTTGCTTCAGGAGCAGACAGACAGCCTCAAAGCGTTGCTAGCCACAGAGAAGGAGCAATACAGCCAGAAGGAGAGCATGTACGAACAGAATGTAGGTGTCAAAAGACTTGGGCTGTGCGCTGTGCATAATTTTAATTAGAGGCATTATTTCCAAATTTATGCAAGAAGTGAAGGTTTATTTGTTGAACGGTGCTATTAGAATACATCTAAGAAACAGTGCGTCTGTCTTTTTAGTTGACTTCCTCTGTGCTCGTTTTCAGATCCAGACATTCAAAGACATCATCCTGCAGAAGGACAACCAGCTGATGCAGATAAATCAGATGCACGAGCAGGAGCTCTTCAAGCTAGCAGCAAAGTCTGATGCCAGTGCAGACTTGGAGCAGGTAGACACAGCAGTGAAGAAATGCTTCTCTAACAGAATATCCTGTTTTCTGTGTTTAATACTGTTCTGTGTGTGTCTAACTG
Organism: Channa striata; assembly: GCA_033026295.1. Classification (NCBI taxonomy): domain Eukaryota; kingdom Metazoa; phylum Chordata; class Actinopteri; order Anabantiformes; family Channidae; genus Channa; species Channa striata. The sequence continues at coordinate 27,102,540 of CM065171.1, forward strand.
ATAAAGATTCACATCTTTCCAAAGTAAACTGTAGTGTACCTTTTAGTAGTCAAGAAGTTACTGATATGATAGCACGATTTTATGCAATACATAAAAAGACTGATGGATTTAGTCTAAATAAATATCTACATAGGCTGTGGACATCGAGAGATCATAGTGTCGGCTGTGTGATGGTTAACACAGTTTCTTTTGTCTTCACAGCTTTTGAAGGCTCTGAAACAGAAGCTCCATGAGAAGGAAGAGGTTTTGCTGGGTAAAACCCAAGTCATTGATGTTCTGCAGACAGAGGTGGACGGCAGGGACCAGCAGATAAAGGTCAGTAAAGACTGAGAAATCATTGACCTCTACTTACTGATAAAGAGATAAAGCACCAAAGAATACCAGCTGTTTAACCCCAAAATTGTTTCATGTGCTCATTTAACCAACTCGTGCCCAAAGAAAGTCAGAGAATGGTTTGCTGACTTTACATGTAGAAATAGCCCTTGGAGGCAAACTATGTTGTTTTGTGGTTGTGACTGGGAGAAATGTGGGTCCATAATATTGCATCTTTCACTTCACTTCAAAACAGGGCTGCAGCCGTTAGGGAAATAATGGAATTGCATGTCAAGGTCATTTTCACCACAGTTTTCAACACTGCAGTTAAACTTGTTTGCGGTAGGAGAGGACAGAACTTTGCATGTGAAGCCTGTTGGAACCGTCCTTCTATTACTGTAGTGTTCAAAGGAAGAAACATTTCAATTGCAGCTCTTGCGATTTAAAAAGTTATATTCTGTTAGTGTGATATTAGATTAGTTAGTGTAGATCTTAGAATAGTGATATTAATTAAAAAATGAATAATCCTTCGTTCCTACTTCTAAACATCTTAAGTATATGTGACTACATCTCCATGTTTAAGGTTTCGATTCAGAAATAGGAGGACTGTATCTCCAGTGACATTGAGCATTGATGAAGATTCTTAGTTATTCAGGTTTTATTATTTGAAGACTTAGGCATGTCAACTGGACTTCATTCTTGTTGGTTAGAGAAAAAGCAAAGAAGAAAGAATTCCATTTGACATGATTCAATCTTTGGACACTGAGCGTGTTTCTTTGTGTTTCTATGCAGTCATGGGGAAAAATGCTCCCTAATACTGCAAAACCACAAAGTTTGTGATCCCACTGCTGCCCTTTATATTTTAAACATCGTGTCAACTTTGAAGCCCTTCATGAAGCAGTGCCTCCAGATGACGGTTCATACGTCTTCATTGATGCCACATTCCGGGAGCCATGAAGGCATTGACGCAATAGTGTGATTTTTCGCTGCCCAAATAATGAAACACAATTGAATGTTCTGGTGTTCGGCTTACAATCACCACCTCTAATGTCTTCTCTGTATATTTAGTGATAACCTGCTTGTCTTTCAATCGTGTACTTTTCATTTCACAGGAGCTTATAGAACGGCTACGTCGACTACAGGTGGAACGAGAGAGTCTGGAATCCAAGATGGAGGCAGAAAAGCATGTAATGAGAGCGCAACTTCGCGATCTGATGGAGAAACAGCAGCTGGAGGTGCAGCGAGTGACTGAGCAGCATCAGGCACAGCTGAGTCAAGTTCAGCAGGATCTCCTGGGCCAGATAGAAGAGCTGAGAAGGGCCTCAGCAGCAGCATTACCTGCCAGTCAGGAAGCCCCAGGAAGTGGAAACATGTTCACAGATTCAGCGTCTATTCAAAGGATAGCTGAGCTGGAGGGTTGGTTGTTCTTTCATCATTTATTTTCCTTTCATTATCTATGAATTTACTTATCCAAATTTTACAAAGAATTGTCACGGCAGATGAGTGGCAGTTACTCCGCTCATTTTTCATCTTAAGAATGCGTTTCTAAAGAAAATGAGTGGAGGAATTCAAAGATTTTGCTTAAAACATAACAGTAAAAATTTAGTGTACTAAATTTAGTGTAAGTTTTACTTTTACTGGGTTCAATCTTCAATTCGCTTGTATTCAGTTCACACCAAAATCAGCTCCAGGCACCAGCTCTGTTATAAAAGGTGAACATACAGTTCACAACAACCTGAAGCACAGGTAGAAAAGGCTGTGCCAAGAAACTACAGCATATTTCTGAGCTTTCTGGGCCCAACTATTCTTCAGCAATGGCTGCATTTGGAAGTATGAAATTACAGGACAGCTTTATTGAGCAGAAGTTTGTTTCCAGAAACCCAATAAGCTATTTAACATGACTTTCTCTTTCTTTATGTCTTGCAGCCCAAGCAAAGCAAAAAAGCGAAGAAGCCGGCAGGTCAGAGGCTAAGTTCCTGAAAATGAAAGCCTGGTCCAAATCTCGAATCAGACAGTTGGAGGACGAGCTGAAGAAAAGCCAAGTGAGGCCAATTTAATTACCATGTATTTTTCCACGACATGCTTTGGCTACTGTTTTCCTTACGGTGTATTTCACTTGTTATCCAGCGTATTGTAACTGGAAATATAGTAGGCTGTAGTGTCATCTTCTGTAAACTAGTTTTGTTTTTTAAATGATTCAAATAAATTACAGCAAACAAAACGTACTTGTCATCCAGAGTAATAATATCAGACGCAAGTGTAAGATTAGGATATAGACATCGAACCAATTTGAAGAGGTTTATTTTGCTCTCTCCAGGCTGGTGCTGCCCCCCCAGACCTGACGGCCCTGCGGAGTCGTATTACAGCTCTGGAGGAGGAGCGAGAGGAAATCCTTTGGAAAGTGGAGCAATATGAGGATCTCAAAACTAAGAACGGTAACATTTTCTAACTTGACTTTGTCAAGTGTAGCAGAAACTCAGTGCTCCACATTTTCTCTGTAAACTTTACTGTTTTAAATTTGCTAAACCTTTGATGTGAAAATGGTTAATTTTTCAGAAATGCTGGAGGCTAAGCTTGTGCTGTATGAAGAGCAACAAAAGACACTACAAGCAGACCTAGAGCAGTTCACCAAGAGAGCTGCTTCTCAGGTCAGGCATTTGGGTTGTTTCTGAATTCCTCTGCATTTAGTGTTTGCGGGTGACGAGGTCTGCTCAGTGTTTCTTCCTGCTCTTTCTGGTCACAGGCAAGTGAGTCAGGTAGTGCGGATGACACTCAGAGCCAGGTCCTAGAGTGGCAGGAGATGGTAGCTGAGGCAGTCAACGCCAGGGACCGGGCCAGGGAGGAAAAGGCTGCCTTGTCCATTCGCATCAGTCACTTGGAGGAGGAAAGAGAAGGTAAGACACTCGTTAGAGGATGACGCAAAGTCACGTCAGTGGAAAAATGTAGCACCAGCTGTTAATAACCATAATGTAGACGAGGAGTAACTGATCGGGTTGGAGTACAAAGTATTAAAAAATTCTGTTTATTTTACAGAAATTCACCCACAGATGTTTGTTTAGGTAGCAAAGCACATACACAATAAGCCTCATTTATGGGAAGAAGTGTCCCCAAATACCTATTAAGTTTAAGAAACACTGATTTCTACATTATGCACAACATGCCACAGCCTTCGGTTAAAAGATGTTTTGTATGTATTGCAGCTAGTTTTTCTGTAAAATACAGTGAGATAGATAAATTCCCTAAAACCGGAGTTTCAGTGCATTCTGGTACGTAACTGTAATTAACAATTAGACAGTCGCCCTTAAATTGATCAGATAATGAATACGATACACACCAAACTTTTTTTTAAACATTAAATGTTTCTAGCAGAACAAATAAAACTCAGGAGCAACACTGAAGTCAAGATTGTTAATTTCACGTGTAATTAAGTTCAGTCCACACAAATTAGAATGAGCTAGTTAAAAACTTGTGTCAGTGGCGTGGCTCTGCGCTCGGTGTGTGGTGCATTACAGCTTCTGTGATTTCATTGTTATGAAATGCAACTGACCTATGTATAGTGTCTGTGACTGCATCCCTTACTGACTTGTGGAGTGAAGGTAGGATGAGGGAGACCAGAGTAAAGGAACACACACCAAGTGCTGGACAGGGCTGGGTATTGTTCAATATCTTTGATACTGGTGCCTGAACTATATATTTTTTCAGTACCAGTTTTATAAAGATCCATGTAAACTGCAGAAAATTGCATTATTCTACAAGTCTTGTCGATTGGTGCCTTGGTGAACCTAGTAAACATAAATTCATTTATGTCATTGAATAAAGAATGTTATTGAACACGCAGCTTTGGTTTTAGCGAGCTCATAGTAATTACAAGTTTTCTATTATAATGTCCCACCGATGGAAAAGCTGAAATGATTCGCTGCGTATTTCTGCTTGTTTAACAGGTGTTTTAATAATCTGCTTATATTGGCTCATTACTCACGGGTCTTACCACTCAGATGCTGAGCCTTTCACCTCATTTTTTTCTCCCTGCATCTCATCACTTGTTCACCCTCTTTTGTCATGCAGCTCTCCTGTCTGTGTAGAGCTTAGCTCAGCTCGGAGACGATAAACCACATTGTTAACATCATGACTTTATTCATACGTTCCACTAACTGCATTCTTCAAGTGCAAGTAAAATGCTGAGATCAGGCAGTACCCCCACTGAGCGTTCTGTTTATTCCGTTTACACGCTCTTAATTAGCAGTCACGTGTATGAAAAGCTTGCACGGCCTGGTCCTCTTTAGGTATTAAACTTTTGCATACGACACCAAGACATTTTTCAATTTTCAGTTCGGTCATTGCCACAAAAGCATCAGAGTTCAATACCCAGCCCTACACTCACTGAGTTCATCGACACGATAGCAAAGACTGTTGCTCTTTAAGCGTATTTGTGCACAAAACTGTCCATCAGGAGAGTTTGACACAGTTTGTCACGACCTTAACTATAACATGTGGTCCTGTTTTCCTCTAGAGCAGCTCCCCTCTGAGATACAGTTTTAGCATTTACCAATGGAGCTTCATGCACTGATGTCTCCCCACTGTCATACGTTTCTCAGTCTGGTTGATTAGCCAGGCGTGCGAGCGTGCAAAGAATGCGTTTTGATATTTTATGTGCAGATGCATGGAACAAAAACAGAGCAGATGTAGGTAAGCTAGATCATGTAAAATAGGCTGCTGTTTAATAAACAATAAAATAAAAAGTGAATTTAAACTTAAAATCCATTTGCAGACTAATTACAGTCAACCCTCAACGTTGGGAGGGTTATATCTCCTCTGTTAAAACATTAGCCTTAGTGCTTTATGTTAAGAAAGTGAAATGTTATCTTTATAGGTGATGCTGTATGAGCTGTTTGTCACAGAAGCAGCAGCGACACTTGTGCAACCACTGCCCCATATGGTCATTAGAAACCGTTGGTGATTTACAAACAAACCCAAAATCGAGGTTTGAAATGAATTTGGAAAAAAGGATTGGGAGAGTTTCCGTTGTGACTTTTGTCAGTGTGATGCCCGGAATAACATGAGGACAGAATAACAGTTTGTTTTGTTCATTTCCACTTGGACTTGTCTTGACCCTCCCCATTGGATGAGAGATTTCGAGTTTTACTGTGACCACATTTCCTCTGTTGTCTGACTGATCATCACCGTTTTTTTCTTTATTTTTCCATCCCTCTGCACCTTTTGTTAACGGGGAGCGTTTCGTTGACCCTGTGCTGCCTCCCATCTCACGGACCTCCGCCCCCACCCCACTCTCCCTCTCCAGCCCCTGCCCCAGGGATGGGAGCAGCCGTTCAGAACAGTTTCCCATCAGTTTTGTGCATGCAGGCTCCTCTCAACTTCTACTGAAGCTCTTGCTCCCTGTACTGTCTGGAGTTTCCCTGAGTGTTGCCCTTGTGGGGTTGAACTACAGGTAGTACAGAAGGAGAGCTTCAGAGTCTGCCGTTTTGTTTCTCCCTTCCTCTTGTGTTATTCCTCATTTCCATTCTCTACCCCTTTCTGTTCTTGCGTGCTATTGTTTCTTTTTCCTGACCTGATCATAGTATCATATCCACCAAAAATAATCATTTCCTGGTATCACATACAGTTAGATGCTTTTTTTTGGGGGGGGGGGGTTGTTAGGATGGTTTAATTTGCACTAAATTTGGGAAGAGAACTAATATCTGTCACACTTTCTGTACTTTCTGCAGCAACAGGTGCTACTCACACACAATAACAATATCCATAGAATATTTTGATTTGTAGGCTACAGAAGATAGAGAAGGTGTTTTCGAAGATGTTTTATGCTCTTGTAATGGACCTATTTTAGGTCAAAATATAATTAAAATTACAGTTTGTGATATGTATGACAGGTTATTAGCTGACAAAATGAAATTCAAACCTCTTGAAAAAACTGATTAATGCACGAAATAAAAATAATAATAAAGTGATGCTCAAAACAAAGTGGGTAATGGTCCCTTTTGCATTAATTATGGTTGTTGATTGTGATTAACTGTGTGCACTGCGGGCTGTTAAATTGCAGAATCATTGATGTGGAGTAGACGATAACGAACTTAGTGTGAATAATGAGATTTAAAAGCTTCACAAGTCGTCTCATAGCCATCACACTAATTCATGCTTTCTAATGAAAGTAGTCGGCAGAGTTTTATCAACCAGTGTCTCATATTTCAGCACAGTTGGCTCGAATGCAGACAGAAAGTCTTTCTTAAAACGCATTATGCCCATAGTAGAGAGCAGTTCCATCCATCTATTCCTGCTCGTGGAGTTTCTGGTGATTTAGGTGCAAATGTTTACATGGACGTATGTTCAAGCACTGCTGGTAATACTGTCACACAAATGACTGTTACACAAATTCGATGAAACTTAGATGATTGTGTTAGGCTTGCATAGTGCACAGACGCTCTGTTGTAGATTTCTTTCATGCATGCTCACGCGTTCTTTAGATGGCGTCAGACAGTTGACGTTATCTAAAGAAACCTTCATCCATAACCATGCTTTGCTTCTGCTTCTGTGTTGCTGCTACAGCCCACAATATCTGCGCAACCAACACGCACCAGGAGCTTTTTGTTTCTTATTTATAACCGTCGTTTCTCTCAGGAAGAGTTGGCTGTAGACACCATAAAGATGTAGGTTTATTGCTTGTAGCAATTATTTAGGGGAAGAGTGAGTCAAAACCTTTCCTTCTGTGTTGAAAGGGATCCCAATGATAGTAAAGCAAAATAGTACTTGTAAGGGTTAGCCGAGTGGTGGAAGACACACACGCAGAGAGGCAGGAGTATTCTTCACTCAGTGTGGAATTTATTTACAGTGGCACCCATCCTTCCGCAGTTCAAAGTGGTTTCATGCATAAGTGGAAAAATTATATACAAAAATAAAACAAAACAAAGCTCAAACTGGACAAAATCAATAATAAAAATAAAAATAAAAATAAACAAAAGAAGAACTATGCTAGGCTCATTGCTAATGAGCAAGCTAGCAGCAGATCCCCATCTGAACTGCAATAAACAAAACTCCCCCAGGAGCTTCTAGCTCAGGCCTTATATACCTGAAGCCCCTCCTATGAAGACAAACCATTACTGATCACACAACCAATTATTACCAATTAAGACATACTATAATATCTCTTCTATTGAAACAGTATACATGTCTTAACTATATAATTCTATTTTATCCCACATAGGAAGGTTAACATAAAATGTTATTAAGGGGACTTTTCAAGACAATTTACTCACACAATCCTAAAACTCCCCTTTACTTCCTATCTGGATGGTACAACCCAATTCACCCTTGCTACAAAGACCCTTCACCCATCACACTTCCTGTTTGACAGTGTGACCTGGGAGCTATTGGCAGGTGGAGTGGTACCTACACAACATCAGGTAAGTTTCAAAGTGACATTGGCTTTTGGGAGGATATGAGAACAGGGTGCATTGTCTATACAACCAAATCAACAATTCTACTCTGCCGGCTAGATGGTAAAATAAATAGAATTGGCAATTTTAGTATGATATCACATCTGCACCTATTCTCTACAGGGCATGGGCTAGCCCCATGACATTTCCCCCTCCCTCCCCTAAAGACGACACATGTGGCGTCCTAGAGAGGTAATCAGCTATACAGTTCTCTTTACCACTTCTGTAGAGGACATCAAAATCAAAAGGCTGCATGGCAAGAAACCATCTAGTTATTCTTGAATTAGTGTCCTTCATATTCTTCAGCCATGCCAGTGCTCGATGATCTGTTTCCAAGATGAACTTTCTTCCAAGCAAGTAGTAGCGAAGAGAGTCAAGAGCCCACTTTATGGCAAGGCATTCCTTCTCCACCACTGAATACCTAGCTTCATGCCTATTGAGCTTTCTGCTGATATACAAAACAGGCTGAAGGCTCCCTGGCTCTCCCTGCAACAGAGCAGCTCCAATTCCGCTCTCTGAAGCATCAGTCTGGACAGTGAAAGTCTGCTGAAAGTCCGGGCTTTTCAACACAGGTTCCTTGCACAGTGCTGCTTTCAAGGCTTGAAATGCCTCCTCACATGCATCAGTCCACTGAACTTTATTGGGCTGGTTTTTCTTTGTCAGGTTTGTCAGAGGAACTGAGATTGTGGAAAATCCAGAAATGAACCTTCTGTACCATCCCACCAAGCCCAAGAAAGACTTCACTTGTGACTTAGTTTTCGGTCTCTCTGCAGTCATGATGGCATCCACCTTGCCCACTTGAGGCCGGATCACTCCCTTACCCAGCACAAACCCCAGATACTTTGATTCCTGCTTGGCAAGGGCACACTTATCAGGACGGATGGTAAGACCTGCATCCTTAATGCGCTGTAGCACCTCTTGTAGGTGCGCCAAGTGGTCCTCCCAGCATGTACTGTAGACCACTACATCATCGAGATATGCTGCTGCATAAGTTTCCGTACCCACCAGCAGCTTGTCCATCAACCTTTGGAATGTTGCTGGAGCTCCATGCAAGCCAAATGGAAGCACTGTGAACTGGAAGTGTCCAAAAGGTGTTCGAAAAGCAGTTATTTCTTTGCTCTCCTCTGTAAGTGGAACCTGCCAATATCCTTTGCATAAATCCAGGGTACTGATGTAATTCGCACTTCCAAGTCTCTCAATCAAATCATCAACCCTGGGCATTGGATACAAGTCCAACTTACTCACTCCATTGGTCCGTCTAAAGTCCAAACAGAACCTTAGTGTACCATCCTTCTTGGGGACCAGGATTATCGGACTGCTCCATTCACTATTTGAGGGTTCAATTACCCCCATTTTCGTCATCATGTCCAGTTCTTTCTTTAGCACAGGTAACAGCCGTTCTGGGACCCTGTACACAGACTGTCGTAGAGGAGTGGGATCCTTCAAGGAGATGTGGTGACGTACTACTTCCGTTCGTCCAGGAGTCTGCAGAAAGAGATCCAAGGGCAGGATCTCAAGAAGTTCCCTCCTCCTTTCATCAGATAGATGTGCCAAATCCAGCTGTGTCCCCTCTACGCCCACCGGAAAATATTGCTCCACTGCCTCATCCTCTTCTCTTACAGCTCGAACAAAAAAAGAATGCGGTGTAGGCAGTTCTGGAACTGAGCTTGGATGCCATTTTTTCAACATGTTAATATGGAATGTCTGGAGTTGTTGTCTACGTTCTGGCATTAGGATCTGATAAGTCACATCACCCACTTTTTTTTGCACTTGATAGGGGCCTTGCCACTTCGCCAGCAGTTTGTTATCAGATGTTGGCAAAAGTAACAGAACCTGATCCCCAGCCTTGAGGCTCCGCTTCCTGGCTGCACGGTCATACCAGGCTTTCTGCTTGGCCTGGGACTTTAGCAGGTTATCACGAGCCATAGTTGTAGTCTTCATTAGTTGATCCCGCATCTTCACAACAAATGAGATGATGTTAACACTTTCAGGTGAGTCAGACTCCTCCCACACCTCACGAAGTACATCCAGGGGACCTCTGACTTGATGACCATAGATGAGTTCAAATGGAGAAAACCCTGTTGAGCTCTGGGGAACCTCTCGGTACGCAAAAAGTAGAAATGGCAACCACTTGTCCCAGTCCTTTCCTGTTTCTGAAACAAACTTCTTCAACATATGTATTAGTGTTTTGTTGAAGCGCTCTACCAAACCATCAGTCTGAGGGTGGTAAGGGGTGGTTCTTACTCTCTTAATACCTAAGAGCTGGTATACTTGAGAGAGTGTACGGCTCATAAAATTTGGTCCCTGATCTGTAAGGACTTCCCTAGGGATGCCAACCTGGCTGAAAAATCTTAACATAGCAGTAGCTACTTGCTTAGCTGTAACTTCTCTCAATGGATAGGCTTCCGGGTACCTAGTTGCATAGTCACAGATAACCAAAATAAACTTGTTACCTGACTGACTTCTCTCAAGCGGTCCAACTATATCAACTCCAAGACGTTCAAAAGGTGTAGCTATCACAGGCAGTGGAATTAGAGGTACTGGTGCTGCATTTTTACCTGCTGCAAATTGACATTCTGGGCATGTTTTACAGTATTCTTTGACTTGTGTATACATTCCCGGCCAGTAAAATCTCTTACTTATTCTTAGAAATGTTTTCATAAACCCCAAATGACCTGCCCATGGTATGGCATGCCCTACCTTCATGACCTCTACCCTTGTCCCTTCAGGAAGAACAAGCTGTTTCCCCTCATCAGACTGTCTGTACAAGAGCCCCTTTTCCACCACAAAATACTCTGGAAGGATACTTGAACTGTCCTGCACTTTTCTGAAACATTCAGCTAGTGTAGGATCATTTGTCTGCTGGATAGAAAGGTTGCAGGGAAACGAAAAATCATTATCAGCTAGATCTGGAAGCTCAACCACTTGCTCTAATTGCTCAGGTGAATTTTGTAACAGCTCTGCAACCTGCTCTCTACGCTTATTCAGCCTTTCCTCTCGTGTGACCCCTGACCCTTCACATACTTGCTCACTATAAAATGGCAAAAGTTGAAGTGCATCACCAGTTGTAGCTGGTGCTTGATGAGGGGGGCTTTGACTTAATGGATCAGTAATTTGACTGTCACTGAACACTGCTTCTATAGGCATATCTGCATTAGTGGACACAGGTCCAAGAGTGCTTGGTAAAATAGCATCCAGTACAGTGGAATGGGAAATGGCAGGGCTAGGCTGCACCAACCCTGGATCTTCAAGCATGGTTGTTGCCTCTCTTGCTCTAGCTCTAGTGACTACAGCACATAACATGCTCCTGCTCTCTTCAATGAGATCTAAAAGGATGGGAAAGTCCGTCCCCAGTAACACAGGGTAAGGCAGCTCTGGAGCTACTCCTACTTTCATAAGATAAGGTTGATTATGCACTTCTATGTAGACTTCTGCTGTTGGCACCTCCGAACTATGCCCATGAACACAAATCACTGGTACTGCTTCCTCTATATCCCACATCTCTTTGGGAATATTCTTGGCCTGCACAAGTGACTGAGTACAACCTGTGTCTAGCAGTGCAGAAAGGGTAGAACCGTTGACCAGAACCTTAGCTACTGGTGACGTGGAAAATGGCTCCTGTAGAATTGACATTTCAGGTTGTCGACCAAAACAAAGGTTTGTACTTCTGGGCCTTTTAACAGGACAAAAAGGACGGGTATGGCCTACTTCACCACAGTTGTGACAAACAACGTCTGCTTTATTGCTTGCCTGCGATTTACGGGTGGTTGAATCAAAAACTACAGGTTTCCTGGAATTAGTCTGCCCTGAGGTGCAATTTGCTGAACCACCACCTTTACCCAACCCCTCAGACTTACCTAGTTTGAGCTGGCCGGCATAGTGGTAGAGTCCTGGTCTTTTGTGAGCAGTCACATAGGCATCGACTAGGCCTGCAGCCTCCTCAGCCGTCTCTGGGTTGTGTTCTCTGACCCAGGCCTTCACCTCTGGAAACAGCACTCTGAGATATTGTTCCAGGACCATCTTCTCCATGATCTGCTCCTTGGTACATAAGTCATACTGGACCCATTTGCAAAATAAGTCCTTAAGACGTATATATAGTTCTTGTGGCGACTCTTCAGCAGGTGTCTCATAAGAGCGAAATTTCTGGCGGTAGGTTTCTCTATTGATCTCATATTTCCTAAGCACCGCTGTTTTTAATAGCTCATAACTTTTTGAGTCCACTGGATTCATGGCTATAAAAGCACTCCGAGCTTTTCCTGTCAGCAATGGAATTAATCGAACAGCCCATTCTTGCCGTGGCCAGTTGTAAACTTCTGCCAGCCTTTCAAATGTGGTAAGATAATGTTCAATATCATCAGAATCTTCCAACTTTTGCAGTTTTGGCTCTCCTACTGGCACTCCTTGAGCTTGTGATGGTAGTCGACCGGCCCTAGTGGCTTCCAGATCCAACTGGAGTTGTGTTATTTGGTGAGTTAGGACGCTCAGCTTATGCTCCTGTTTTGCAGCTTCCTTCTCTTGCCTTTTATCTCTGTCCATCTGAATATGTATGAAGCTCTCAAACATCTTGGCCAGCGTGTCCAGACTGGAATCTGGAGAAACACTGAAGCTGGGTCCTGGCTGGGCGTCATCCTCCCCAGTACCCGATATGGGATTGGCTTCACTCCCAATCTCTGTCTGCTGCTGTTGCGACTTCTTAGGAGGCATCCTTGGCTTAACTTCTGACACCACATGTAAGGGTTAGCCGAGTGGTGGAAGACACACACGCAGAGAGGCAGGAGTATTCTTCACTCAGTGTGGAATTTATTTACAGTGGCACCCATCCTTCCGCAGTTCAAAGTGGTTTCATGCATAAGTGGAAAAATTATATACAAAAATAAAACAAAACAAAGCTCAAACTGGACAAAATCAATAATAAAAATAAAAATAAAAATAAACAAAAGAAGAACTATGCTAGGCTCATTGCTAATGAGCAAGCTAGCAGCAGATCCCCATCTGAACTGCAATAAACAAAACTCCCCCAGGAGCTTCTAGCTCAGGCCTTATATACCTGAAGCCCCTCCTATGAAGACAAACCATTACTGATCACACAACCAATTATTACCAATTAAGACATACTATAATATCTCTTCTATTGAAACAGTATACATGTCTTAACTATATAATTCTATTTTATCCCACATAGGAAGGTTAACATAAAATGTTATTAAGGGACTTTTCAAGACAATTTACTCACACAATCCTAAAACTCCCTTTACTTCCTATCTGGATGGTACAACCCAATTCACCCTTGCTACAAAGACCCTTCACCCATCACACTTCCTGTTTGACAGTGTGACCTGGGAGCTATTGGCAGGTGGAGTGGTACCTACACAACATCAGGTAAGTTTCAAAGTGACATTGGCTTTTGGGAGGATATGAGAACAGGGTGCATTGTCTATACAACCAAATCAACAATTCTACTCTGCCGGCTAGATGGTAAAATAAATAGAATTGGCAATTTTAGTATGATATCACATCTGCACCTATTCTCTACAGGGCATGGGCTAGCCCCATGACAGTACTACAATACACGAACACTGATATTACTATAGTACACAGATGTGTAGATGTGTGCTGAGTGCTCTGTGTTTCTTTACCTGAGATATTCCATCAGACACCGCATGAGATTTTTAGGAATGAATCCAGGGAAACCTTCGGGAAGATAATACAGCAGAGGGCTGTTACCTGCTTTGGCTTCCTCGTACTCCTGTTTCTTCTGCTTTTTCACCCGAGCAGCTGTGGTCAGTCCAGGTGAAATGCCCCGGTTCTATTCTGCTTCAGGCTTGTTTTTGTTCAGCTCAAATGTAGAAGCTCTTTCCTAAATTGTAGTCAGTACCACGCCAACTTCACCGCTGGGTGAATACTCAACCTACACTGACCACTGCTGAACTCATTTGTTCTATCTGAACCACCATTCGCTGTAAGCTGCCTTCCCTTTTCCCTCCTTTACACGTCAAAATCTGCCTGTTGTCACAAAACAGATGGGAACGCGCCTTTTTCGGCGTAATCAGTCTGCTTGCAACCTATGCTGCTAAATGAATATCCAAATATTATAAAAGCACTTGCAATGTCCCTGTCAGATCTACACCTGCCTGGTGTCACTCTGAACAACTGTCTACTCTTCTTATTGAGGACACAATGATGAAATATTGGCTTTAAGTGTGACTCATTGGCGCTCTCCTTCCTCCCACAGTCACTTTTTCTCCCCGTCTCCCACATGTTTGAACGCTGTTTTCCTCTGCTATGCAAATTAGGTGTGCATGGCTCTGACCAGAATGTTGCTTTTGAAGGGTTTCTCAGGTCCACATAGCTTATGCAAATACAAAAGTGCAAATATGCCGTTTATCTGGAGTTTGAGTAACTTTCTCTTTTTCCGCTCTTGATTCTCTGTCTCTATTCCCATGTCGTTTCCATACAATCTGTATCTCTTGTTGCCTTCACTGTTAGATGAAACTATTTCTGTTGTACAGAGTTTGTTTTTGGTTGTTGAAAGTGCCTCATCTCCATCTTTGTCAAAGCCACCAACACCATCTTAGCCATCACGCTTCTTTTCCACTCTGCAACTCTGTCGTCTTCCAAAATATTCTTTGCATCTGCCTCCCTTCTGTCCTGTACATTGTACCCATCTCCCATTCATACAAACATCCTCAAACAACCCAACCTTCCCCTTTCCCTGTGGCACAAAACTGATTGAGGATGACTGGTTCTTTCCTGGCTGCTCTGATCCAGCACTGGCTACTCGGCAGCAGGAGTTGGAGGAGGAGCTGGCTCAAGCTCGGGGGCTCGGCCAGCACAGGGCCAAGAAGCTGGCGGCACCGGCCCAGCGAAGCCTGCAGGTAGGTGAAAAGGGTTTAAGTTCTTACATGTGCTTTAACGTTTCCCCCCAAAGCATCGTCTTTATGAAATGTGTTCCATTCAACCAACCTACCTGAAAGTGGGATCAGTCTCTAGCCCTTGCAGCCATAAATAATCACATTCAGAAGCACATAGCATGCCCACCTCAAATTAATTTTAACTTGGCATGAACAAAACTGCCTTCCAAATACGGAAGTGTCAAAGGTACTTCTCTCTGCCAAAGTGTGTTTCACAGTCGACACGTTCTCATGACCTGCACATCACCCACAACAATCTCCAACATTTCACATCCAAAAAGATAAAGGGGAAAAAAATCAATCTGTGAACTGACCCCAACCCGGGTGGATCTAACCTCATAAGCTTAATAACACGGTCTTCTCTGTTCAAATTATAGAGTCATAATTATAGAGCTGTCTGCAGAAACTAAAAGCTAATATCAAAAGTCTCAAAAACCTGGCTAAATAACTCATACACAGAGATGTTTTTTTTTTTTGAGAAAATAACTAAATATTAACTTAACATAATTTCATTCTTCTGAATCACAGCTGTTTAAAGCTGAAGCAAAGAGAAGATTTTGAAAACCCTCTAAAAGAAAGGATGGGTGAATTGACCAGGATGTCTTCTTATGATAATAACAATGATAATAATAATAATAAAATCAAGATGAGAAGAATGAACAAAAGAAGACATGTTCAGAAATGTGAACCGTATTTTGGTATTATGCTTTAAATAACGGATTGCGCCCTGATAACATTGAGTTATTTTTTATTTTATAGTTGAATAATCTGTAACCGAACATACCAGAAGTGTACATTGTGTAATTGAATAAATTAATCCACAGACAGTTTGAATGTTTGGACGTCGCACTGGGTTTGTGCTTTACACTCTGGCACTGCTGTGCCTTTGTTCTTCCTTTCTGCCACTTTCAGGAGGACTTTGAGTTCGACGGACAAGCCCCATTCCAGGACCCTCGCAGCGTCTCGGAGAGCACGACCCCGATGGAGGGAGAGAACATGGGAGGTTGGTGGCCCGAGTACAGTACTCCTGATACAGGTGTGAGACCCGTTGGACAGTTTACACCGGCATGCACGCGTCATCTGCACATTACTTTGGGAACCTTAAGTTATTTTTGGGTTAATTTTTTTTATTTTTTTGTCTTCATCATAACACCACTCACAAACTTGGTTTTCCAAGTGTTGGATTGTTGGACTGTGGCTGTTGGTTGGTTTTTTCATTTTTCATCTAACATGCCAATGTCAGGACTGGGTTACCAGGCTCTACATACTATAAGGATAGGATGAGTTTCTGCTAGTGGACTCATCCACTGGGCCATTTCAGCAAACTGAATTTAAGCTCCTCCCCAGTGAGTTATACAATCATTTTTAATCATGCGCCCAGCAGTTAAGCTTTGTTTTGTAGTTTGCTGTACCTGTGCATGCTGGTTGAGCTGGCAAGTGTTGTTGGGATTAGTCCATGTAACACACTGAATTCTGGTGAAAATATAGAATGGTTTGTGGTGAAGTGTCCTCCTCAGTTGTGGTAAGTTTTGTTTTGTTTTTTTTGTTTGCATGTTCTTCTCCCTCTTCATTTCTGTTCATGCTGCTTCTTTACATAAAGCCAAAACTGCAAATCAGCAAATGAACAAAGCCAAAACATGTTCTTTGTAACTAAACCTTTCTTTTCTCATCCTGTAATTTTCCACATTTCTCAGTCAGCATCCTTTTACTTCATCAGTGCTCGTCATTCTAACTGCTTTTCCCTCTTGTGATTATTGTTCCCTAACTATTCAGGTTTCCTTCAGATTTTAACCTGCTTTTTCTAAATTCTAGATTTACCAGAACAGTCAGGCTCTCACTCTAAATGAACACCAGAATTAATGTTAATCTTAATTGACTGTAACTTTTATGCACAGATGTGATATCTGGAACCCAAATGTATTAACTTACCTTATGTTCCAGCATTGTTAATCAACAAAGTAAACAAGATTACAAAGATTACATGTTTAATACAGTCGTTTGTATTCCAACTTTGAAGAGGGTTTGAGCTTTTGAATAGGAGAGTGAGAGCCCCAAAGTACAGTGTTTATTTTGAAATATCTAGGCCTGAAATATTGTTTTTGTTAAATGGTTACATAACAGCACATAAAGGAAGCAGTTACAGTTAGTGGGCGAAACTATTTTTGTGAAACAGATTTGAATGTAATTGCTGGTACCTTTCCACAAAAAAGAAGATCCTGCTATTTTTGAAATAATTTAAACTGACAAAACTGCTTTGCTTTGCTTAGCTTTGTTTAGTTTTTTTGAGGACAGGTACCACTTTTGTTCATGTCTGTATTACAGATCGTCCCCTCTCCCCTCAGCTTCCTTTATTTGTGCATGACACGTTTTGCAAATTATTGTTTTCTAACATCTTCTTTGATGAATGCAGATGGTTTGCGGTCTGTTGTGGAGGAGTTGGAGCTGGAAAGGAACCAGCTACAGGAGCAGATACTGAGCCTGGAGGAGCGCTGTCAGGACCTGGAGGATCGACTGCAGCTGCAGGCACGCATCGAGGCTCTGCAGGTAACTTCACCGTGCAAAACCGTAGCCCAAGATCCAGACCGTAGACACAGGGTTAAGTCAAACCAGTATTTATTTGACTAAACGTTGGTTTGCACTCACACTGTGAAGATGTAACTTACCTACTGATGAGTAATTAAGCAAATGAGTGAATTGCATGTTTTACCCCGAGGACTAGGATTTTGTAACAAACCCTTCTAACACAGGTGACGTTTGATGTAGATGAAGATCAGCAGCCATGTTGGGTCTGTCAGGTGTGTTCGTTCTCTTGTGTCTGTGTGCGCTAGAGAGCACCTCTGGCGGTGAAGGCTAATGGTGTGGTGTGTTTTTTTAAAAATTCAGGACAGTTTTGTCAAATAACACAAATGTAGCGTTCTGCCGCAGACTCACTGGGTGTTGGAAACCACAGTTCGATGCTTTACTTTGTTATTGTCAGAAAAAGTGAAAATACATGTTCTCAATTATTGTGATAGTGACTATTATAACAACAACGACAATAAAGAAGTCTCCATTAATGCACGTTTCCTCTCATCGACGTCTGTGTGCAGTGAGACTTTATTTATTGGCACGTAAGAAAAAATGTAATCTTTGCATATTGATCTGTGTTTTTCTGTCATGACAGAATGAGTCAGAGAGACTTCAGAGCCAACTTGCCAGCGTCCGCAGCCAACAAAGCAGAGATGCAGAGAAGCACCAGCTATTAGTGAACAGTCTCAATGAACAGCTCAAAGGGTAGGACAGGAATTCACAGCACGAACCAGCGTAACTGTCACATAACGAATTTTCTGTCCACCTACAAATGGACATGTTTTGTTTTCATACATTAAAATGTCTTTATTAAGTGTATGCTTTGATGTTTTTGGATAGTCTGCAATGGAGAGATGACATGTAGCTGTGTCTTGCCGTAGCATGAATAAAATATAGTTTATCAAAGTGAGGGGTCGTGTGATTAGATGAATTTGAGCACATGCTGCTTGTGGCTTATTAAGTGCCTTAACCTGATGTCTTTATAACAGCCTTTTCAAACCAGAAAATGGGGATGTATTTAGTCGCTGTTTGCTGTCACACCAGTATCAAATATCTGTGGAACACTTGAGCATAGAGGCTTCGGTAGGCTAAGATAAATGGTGATGGGATTAAAATAATGGTGCAAATCTCTTAGGTCTAAACATGCCCCAATATTTGTGTTAGCCCAGACATCTCTGACTGCTTCCAACATTCAGACAAGCAACATCAGAAAACAGCAAGAACCCAGAAAACTCAGTGTCATTTCCCTTTCTGAGGCTGCTACTGTCTTGTTTAAAATGCTCATGATTAGATAGTTAAAAAAATCTTTGTAAGTGTGAGAAGTATAGACTGGGATTTGGTTTATAGAATTTAAGTGTTAAAACTTTTATTGATGTACGCTTTTTTTTTTTTTTTAGGCTCAGTGACACGCAAGAGTGCCTGGAAAGCTCTCTGATAGAGAAGGAGAACACACTGGCGAAGACATCTGAAAAACTGGAGCTCATCAACAGCCTCAAAGAATCATTGAGTGAAAAAGAGATTCAGTACAAGGAGGTGTCCGAGAAGCTGCTGCAGACTGAGCATGCTGTAAGATTGGCCTCCTTCTTATTCATTTTTCACCTTTTTGACAGGACTTACTGTTGCTCGTTCTGAATTTGTCTTTGTTTGTCTTTTGAACGTTCCTAGCTGGAGAATCTTTCCAAGAAATGCAGTAGCTCAGAGAAACAGTGCTTGGAGTTGAAAAATGAAGTTGCAGAGCTAATGCAAAAGCTGAATGTGTTGAAAGAGAAGGTATGGTTACATTATGGTTAAACATCAGTGTTCAATTTTCCTTAATGACACTATGGTTCGTCATTATTTCCATCCATTCCCGTAATTGATTGCAGTTCATCATCACATAATATTACCTTTACAGCTCTCTAATGAAAATACGATGAAAGGTAATAGTAATAGCAGTAAGGAAACATCTCCTGCCTGAGGTTTTATTGTTTTTTTTTTTATCTCACTCTTTCAGACACAAAAGCAGGAAGTCACCATCGAAACATTACAAACTGAGCTCGAGCAGACAAACGAAGAGCTGGACAAACTCAACACTGCCCACTTGGACGAACGTTCCCAGCTCATTCATGACCTTCAAAGCTGTGAGCGGGAAATCGATAGTCTTAAAGATATCTTGTTGGAAAAGGACAAGGAGATATCGACTCTCTCTGGTAACATGGTGGAATATGCAGAACAGGTGACCGTCCTGAAGCAGGAAATCAAACTCAAAGAAGAGAACCTGGTTCACGTAGAAAATGCTCTGAATAAGGCACAACGAGAGGCCGCGATTATCAGAGACTCACAGAATTCGGACCAGCATGCCTTAAATAGCAAGATCACAGAGCTAGTTGGGAGACTCAAAGACACGGAGACCGAGTTAGTCAAAGCCAAAGAGGAAGGAAACTCTAAAGAGGCTGAGGTGGAACATCTGATAAAGCAGGCTGAAGAGGACAAAAAAACTATTCAGGACCTTCGAGGGGAGATCCAGAAACAGATTGTGAGCCATCAAAATCATCTTTCTGAATGTGAAACACACATCAGTTCTCTGAAGGAACAACTGACGTCATCCAACCAAAAGCTACGGGAGTCAGAGGGACTTGCTTTGCAGCTCAAGGATAAAAATACCTGCAATGAGAAATTACAGCAACAGCTTCAAGATAAAGAGCACATATATGAAAAAGAACTGAAATCGTTCAAAGAAGAACAGAACAGACTCCTGGCACAGGTAGAAAAGTACAATAATGAAATGCAAACATTGTCAAAACAGTTAGAGGCGCAGGTAGAAAGTGAGGAACACATCAAAAAGGACATCAAGGAGAAACTGGACACCATAGCATCACTGGAAAACCAACTAAAGATAAATGGTCAACAACTCGAAGATGAGAGGCAACAATTCAACAGGGAACTGCAGGTTCGGGATTCAGAAAATCTGAAGTTAAGCAACGACCTTCAAAGCAAATCAGAAAATATCTCCAAACTGAAGAGCATCTTAAAAAGCATGAAGACTGAGAAAGACCAGCTGCAGGATAAACTTAAAGGGCTAAATGACGAGCTGGACGTTCAGAAGCAGAGTGCAAAAGAAGTTAACGAAAAGGTGAAGTCTGCTCTCGAACTCAACAGCAGTCTGGAGAACCGAGTTCGTTGCCTAACGCAAGAGAATGAGACACTAGAAGAGAAATTATCTGCAAGCGTAAAATCTATTTCCGAGGTTACAGTTGAAAAGGCTTCCTTGCTGGACAAAATTTCCATGCTGGAAACCCAGCATTCCGAAAACAACAAGATAATTGAAGGGCTGCACAAAGACAAGGAGGAACTGATTGCTCGAAATAAGGAGTTTAATAAGGTCCTTGAACAAAGCACACACTCAAACTCAGAGATTCTCCTGGCAAAAACAAATGAATGTAGTAATCTCAACCAGTTACTCAGGGAGAGTGAGGATAAGGTGACCCAGCTGCATGAAAAAGTACAAAGCCTGATGTCTACGGTGGACCAGCTACATCAAGACACGGCAGAAAAAGACCAGACTGCCACTGATCTTCGTGCTCAGTTAGAAGCCCGACAACATGAGAACACACAACTTCAGGAAACATTGTCTGTGCTTCAAGAACAGCAGCGCAGTCTAAAGTCTGCAATGAAGGAGAAGGAAGCGACGGTAAAAGAAAAGCAAGAAGAGCACCACCGTTTGGAGAATGAAGTCACAACCCAGAGAAATCTTGTATCTAAGCTGCAAACTGAGGCTGATTTACTTAGTGAAGAACGCTCACAACTCAGACAGCAACTTGAAGACAGAGAAGAAATACAGAAAAAACACAAGGATGAACTCAATGATGCAAACGTGACCGTTAAGTCACTGACTGAGGAGAACCACCAGCTTCGTGTCATCTGTGAATCCAGAGAGAAGGAGCTTGACCAGCAATTACAGGTGGTGTCGGACCTTAAAGAGCAGCTGAGAGCAACTGTGGAGCAGAATTCCAGTTTCACTGTCAAGATCAGCACCCTGACAGAAGATAATCAGAGACTACAGGAAGAATTAGCACATAACAATAAAACGGTGGTTGACCTAACTACTGAGAAGAGTTTGCTTCAAGAAAAGACATTGGGGCTTGAAAGTCAAATCTCAGACAACCACAAAACAATCGAAGGTCTTTTGAAGCAAAAAGAAGAACTAACCATCACGGCAGATGAATTAACAAAGATACTCAGGGAAAGTGAACTGTCAAATTCTGCAGGATTGCTGGAGAAAACGAGTGAATGCGCTAATTTGTCCAAAATGTTAAAGGATAAAGAAGAGCAACTTCAGAATTTACAAGTGCAAGTTAACGGCTTAAAAACAGAAATCGATCAACTCAACGTGTCCCTGAGTGAAAAAGAACAAACAGTTTCCATACAGGGCTCACAGTTGGAAGCTCAGCAGAACCGAGTGCAGGAGCTTCACGATACTATATCAATGCTCCAGGAACAGGCGTGTGTTCTCAGGTCAGGGCTAGTGGAGAAGGAGATGTTGTTTCAACAGAAAACAGAGGAATGCAGCGTTTCTCAGAATGAACTCGTGCTGCAGAAAAATCTCCTGTCACAGATGCAGGTTGAGATGGAGTCACTCAGGCAGGAGTGTGCGGAAGCCAAAAAGCAGATCGAGCAAAAAGAACAGGCATTAAAAGAAGTAACCAATGACTTTCAGAGCCACAAAGATGAGCTGAATAAACGAAACGAATCAGTGGTTTCACTCAGCAGTCAGCTCGGTGTCATGAATGAGAGTGCTGCGGCAGCGGAGGTGGAAATTACCAGTCTGAAGGCTGCTGTGCAGAAACTCACGGCAGAAAATAGTCAGATAACACAGGAGATGGGCCAGAGAAAAGCAGAGATAATTGATTTTAAAGACTGCATTGATGTACTGAACGAGCAGAACACAAAATTAAAATCGGAACTTCAGAAAACAGTTGCAGATCTGTCCCAAGCACAGGAAAAAGTGTCAAACCTTGAAGCAGCAGTCTGCGATAGTGACAACAAACTCCAAACTGCATGCTCAGAGAAGGAGACGCTTCGTTTGGCTATGCAAGGGAAAGACGAGTCCCTGAAACGGCAAGAGAGTTTGATCCAGCAACTCAACAGTGCGATTGCTGAGCAGGAGCAGCAGCTGAAACAGAAAACCGATGACAATGTCAGTTTGTGTACGAAAGTTTCAGAGCTTGAAGATTCCGTCTGTAAACTTAAATGTCAAGTCGACAGTCTTACTGCAGAGTCGTCAGCACTGAAAAGTACGTTGGAGAAGAAAGAACTGTCCAGTCTTGAATATCAGAATCATTCTTCAGCAGCTGTTGAAAACCTTCATTCAGACCTACAAGCCAAAGATGCAGAGTGCGAGAGCTTAAAGGAACAAATTTCACACCTTGAGGAATCGGTCACAAAGCTCAGCAACACCCTACAAGTACAGGTGGCCGAGGTGGAGAATCTCAAAAAGGCCTTGGAAGAAAAAGAAACGGCTCTTTTGGACAAATCGAGGTCGCTTCAGGAAGTTCAGCGAAGAGCTGATGAGGCTTTGCTTTTCAAAACTCAGTTCATGGAAAGCACAGAGCTGGTGTCGCAGTTGCAGAGTCAAATTCAGTCGCTGTCCGCTGAACGTGAAAATCTCAAAAAGTCAACAGAAGAAACACAAAGTGCCTTCAAGAACCTGCAAGAAAAATATGCAGCTAACTTAGAAGAGTTTCAAGATGTGAAGAAGCAACTGTCCCAGAGGAGTGATGAGGTGTCCAACCTTCGGAAGTTATTGGATGATTCCAGTAACGAATATCAGGCCGCAAAGAACGCCCTAGAATCACTGAGAAATGAGTTGGCGGCGAGCCACCACCAACTCGAGAAAACTAAAAAACAGAACTCTAGTCTCCTGAAGGAAAAAGACGAAGCTCTAGCTTCTCATCAGGCAAATGTGTCACTGCTGACAGTTGAAATTGAAAGGCTCAAATCGCAGCATCTTCAAGTAGTTGCACAAATGAATTCACTGACAGAAAACCTGGAGCAAAGAGAAATTGCCCTCCATGCAATTAACAGTCAGTACACAGCCCAGGCCAGACATGCATCCCAGTTAGTTTCCGAAATTCAGAAACTGGAAGAGCAAAATAGGAGTCTGCACGAGGAGATGAGTTTGTCCAAGGAAGAGAATCAAAAGCATCTTAGTGCCGCCAGTAATGAGAACTTAAAGTTGCAACAGGAAATTGGGAAGTTCCTTTCAGAGAAGAAAGAGCTGGAACAGAGGCATCATCAGCTGTGGGCGTCACAGGGGGAGCTGCAGGTTCAAATGGAGCAGGAGTCCAGCAGCATGAAGGAAACGATGGAGAAAATGATGTCCGAGAAGGAGAGCCTTCAAGCAAAGGTTAGTGCCAAAGATGAAGAGCTTTGTCAATTAAAAGAGAATATTCAAAAGATAGAGCAAATACTGCAGGACTCTGAGAAGGAGTGGCTGTTAGTTCTGGATAGAGAAAAACAGGATAAGAATCTACTTGCAGAACAGTTGAAAAGTGTTGAAAATGAAATGAAATCTAAAGATGTTAAAGTTAACGCCTTAAAACAAGACTTGGACAGTTTACAAGAGAAACTAGCAGAAGCGTCTTCCGCAATTAAGCAGGGATCTGATCAACTGAGCGCCAAAGAGCTGGAGGCGTCAGGATCCAGGATACAACTGGAGAAGGTGTTAGCATCTGTTCAGGAAAAGGATTATGAAAACAACCGTTTGCAACAGACGCTAAAAACTGTGGAACACGAGTTAGAAAAACTTATCACGAGAAAAAACGGATCTGAAAAAGATTCCTCTGTTTTGTCGTGTGCTTTGAACGAAGGAAAAGCCACTTTACCGGACATGATAAAGCGATTAGAGGAGAGCCATCAGTCTGACGTAGATGCTTTGAAAAATGAATTGGACAGAACTGTTGCACAGTTGCAGAAGGCACGCGACATGCTTAGTCAAGGAGAGCGGAGTAACGAGGAGAGTGGTCAACAAAAGGCTCTTCTACAGGACACTGTAGAACATTTGCAGGCTCAGCTCAAAGCAGAGACAGAGAAGGTGAAAGAAGCTGATGTCAAACACTCTTCTTTACAAGCTGAGGTGCAAGGGAAAACTGAGCAAATCAGCTGCATGAGCATTCAGATAAGTCAGCAGAAAGAACTTCTTGCTGGACTTAGTCAGCAGTTAAGGGACAAAGATGCGTCCATTGCCCAGATCATGGAAGCTGCCTCGAATGAAAGAATGAAACTTGGTGAGGAAAGCACATCTCTGAGAGGACAGTTAGAAAACACGGAGAAAGCACATGAAAACTCTATGAAG
This sequence comes from Channa striata, assembly GCA_033026295.1. Lineage (NCBI taxonomy): Eukaryota > Metazoa > Chordata > Actinopteri > Anabantiformes > Channidae > Channa > Channa striata. The sequence goes on from CM065171.1 coordinate 27,127,109, forward strand.
AGACTTGAATATGCGTGTCAGCAGTTGGAAGAACGTATTTCACTCTCCCAAAGTGAAATTGAGAGCAAGAATTCAGAGACGCTTGCGCTGATTAAGAAAATAGATGGTCTTGAAAGTGAGCTGTCTAGGGTATCCAGAGAAAAAGAGGTAATGAAGAAGAAGCTTCAGGCTGCTCTGGTTGTAAGGAAGGATCTACTGAAACAAATTGAAGAACACGAAAAGCAAAAGGAGGAGAGTCTAAACGAGAAAACCGAGCTTTCACTTTTACAGGATAAGTTACACGAAGTTACAAGTCAGACTCAGGCGGCTGCAAAAACCTATCAGGAGAAAGTGTCTGTCCTGGAACAGAAAATTCTTGAGAGAGAAGGCGAGATTTTGGAGTACAAAACGCAAACTGAAAGGCTGCAGTCGGAAAAACACACTTTACAAACCACTTTGAATGAGACAGAAGCGTGTTTGTCAGACAAATCGCAGGCACTTTGTGAGAAAAACTCCCTCATCGAGCAACTTCGGTTGAGAGCTGCTGACAAAGAAGAAGCGTTTGAGCACGACAGAAACAACTACGTACAGAAAATCCAAGAGCTTGAAAACGAAGTGAGGACATGTAAAGATGAGTTGAAAGACAAGTCTTCGTCTGCCGCTACTGCTGTTGATCTAGAAAATGAGCTCGCGCAAGTGAAGTCAGAAAAAGCGATGCTGCAGAAAAAGGCCCAAGCTGCCTTGCTGGCACGCAAGGAGACAATGCGGAAAGCTCAAGAAAATGAAAAGAAATTAACTCAAGAGCTAGCGGAGCTGAAAGACGACTACAAAGCTCTCTTGGAGCAACACTGTCAGCAGACTAATGAGCTAAACGCTGTCCAGTTAAAGTTTGATGAAAATGTCAAGGAACTAGACGACCGCCAGAAAAACTCTCTGTCTTACCTGGATGAACTGGACACTTTAAGACAGCTAGTCGAGGAGAGGGATAAAACTCTACAAGATTTGAAGATGTCTCTGGCTGAGAAAGAGAGCCAGTGCCATTCTCTGTCTCACTTGCAAACAGAGCTGGAAGATGTAAAATCTAAGCTTGAGAGCACGTCTCTTGAGCTGGCAACTAAAGATGAGGCTTTCGTAGTTGTGGAGCAACAAGCACAGTCTTTGCAATCCAAAGTGCACGCGATGGAGAACGACCTAGAAAAAGCACGAGCAGAATTAGAAGAGTACGTGGAAGAGATTGACAGGTACCAGGAAACGCTAAAAGAGATGGAACAGGAGAAGCAAGCGTTCCTTGATGAAAATACTGCTTTAAAGACACAGCTAAACATCGCTGAGGCGTCACAAAGGAAGCACAGTGAAGAAAGATGTCACACCTTGATGCAAGAAAAGGAGGCCGTCGCGGAGCAAAATAATCGGATAAAGGCAGAACTTGAGAGCGCGGTGGCATTAGTTTCACAGAAATCTCTGGAAGTTCTAGCAGTCCAGACGACGTTAGCAGAAACACGGCAGCGGCTCAGTGAGGAGCTTGAAGAAACAAAACTGCACTGTACTGACACAGAAAGGAACCTGGGTTTACTGAGGCAGGAAAAAGAAAAGGCTTTGAGAATAATTGATGAGCTCAGAGATGAGGTAGCAACACTAAAACCGCAGAACGAGACAAAGAAGCTGAACGAGCAGCTGCAGCAAACGATTCCTGAAACATGCATCACGCGGGAAGAATCCGACAATGGAGTCTGTTCCTGCAACTGTGCTGAAAATTTTGAAGTGAAACTGAAGGAGATGGACGATGCCTTAATTGTTTCTCAGGCTCAAGTTTCGCAGAAGGAAGAACTGATCGCTGCGCTTGAACTACAGTTACAGCAGCGAGCTAAAATGCACGAAGTTGTCATTGACAAAACGAGAGCGGAGACTGATGAGCTTCAGAAATCTCAAGAGGACGACTCCAAGATGAGCAGTCAAGACTACCAAAACAAAATTGCTCTCCTAACCAGGAAACTTCAAGCAGCTTTGGTTTCTAGAAAAGAACTCTTGAAGGAAAATGCCACACTCAGGCAGGAAGCAGAAAGCGTGTCGGTGAAACACAAAGATAAAGAAGCAGAGTATTTAGCTCTGGGGTCGTCAGTGTTGGTGTTGAAACAACAGAACATGGACCTGGAAAGCTCTGTGTCTTCCCTGAACAAAGAGAGAGACCAGCTTAGCACCAGTGTTGATCGCATCCTTAATGATAATCGCAGCTTATCAGCAGCCTGTGACAGCTTGAAACTAACCATAGAAAACATCACGCAGCAGAAGCAAGCGTTCTCATGCCAGCTTGAATCGCTTAAAGACTCCCAAACAGAGGAGCTGTCCAAGTGGAAGTCGAAACATGCTGAGCTGAAACAAGAGTACGAATCTCTTTTACAAGCTTATGAAAATGTTAGCAGCGAAATGGACAAGATGAGGCAGCTGTTGGAGGGGGCCAAACGAGATCGGCAGGAAGCCCTCCGAAAAATACATAAACATGAGGCGGAGATGAAGGTTCTGGAGGCGCGAGCCAGAGAGACGGAGGAGGAAAATGACAGAGTGAAAGAGACAATGCACCAGTTGTCTAAAGAGAAACAGCAGAAGATTGAGGAGCTCGAGGAAGAAAACCAGACATTTAGAGAGGAACTGGCCGAGATCAGTGAGGATCGCAGAAAGGCAATGGCCGAGGTGACTGAGGAAAAGCGGCGATTGGAGGCTGAGATTTGCCATCTCAAAGAGTCAACAGAAAACCTCAGAGTTAAACTTGCAGAGATGCAGGCTGAAAATAGCCAGATGGCAGATCGTTTAAAAGAGGCTAGCTGTTCATTGGAAAAGGAGCACTTGGAATCAAACACATACACAAACAGCATGCAGCTGAAACTTGATGAAGCACTCAGTCTAAACAATTCACTGACGGCCCAGATTGAGGCCCAGAAAACAGAACTCGGGGCACAGGTGGAAATTAACAACTTGTTACAAAAGGAGAAGCTACATCTTTCTGAAAAAACAGAGAAGGTACAGAACGATTATGAGCTACAGCTGGGAAAGAAAGATGACATAATCAAAGAGCTTGAAAGCATTATTCACAAACACAGTCAAGAGACCATTAGTCTGAACGAGAAGGTACGAATCTTGGAGGATGACAAATCTCTGCTGCAAGAGGAGCTTGAAAATGTTCAAGAGATTTCAGACAAAGTGAAAAATGAGAACGAGTATTTGGAAACCGTGATCCTGAAGAACGCCGAAAAAATTGATGAACTAACCGAGTCTGTCAGTGCTTTGCAATCCCAGAATGCGCAGCTGTCCTCTCAGCTGGCTGCTAGCGAGGAGATGAGTAATCACGTTCGTCAAGTCAAAGAGGAAGAGCAGCTTAAATTAGTTCGCGATTTTGAGGAGAAACTTAAGACTGTCCAGAGAGGCAGCGAGGGCTCGAAGAACGTTAAGAAAGAACTGCAAGAACTACTGAAGGAAAAACATCAGGAGATAAATCAGCTGCAGCAAAACTGCATTAAATACCAAGAACTGATTTTAGATTTGGAAAGCTCTTTGAAGAGCTCACAGTCAACCTGTGAAACCCTGGAGAAAGAGCTGAAGAAAAGTTCAGCGAGGATATCGGCTTTAGAAGTGACAAGCACAAAGGTTGAAACTGAGCTGATTACACACAGGAATCTGCTCCAGGAAGCCACAGAAAAGCTGGTGAAGGTTCAGTCTGAAAGAGACCAGCTGGCTCTGGAGGTATCGCAGCAAAGTAGGAAGTCAGAGGAACAGGCTGCAGAGAAAAGACAAGTGTCGCAAAATGCTGATGATAAACAAATAACCTCTTATATAGAGAATCAGTTTGTGTTACAGCAGCAGGTAGATGACCTCAAGGATTCAAAAGACAAAGAGAGTCAGAAAGTGACTGAACTACGGCAGCAACTGGACTCGCAGAATCTGCAGATAAATAGTCTGAAGAGAGCGGCTGAGACTAACGAAGCCAAGCTCTCCGCTTTAGCCTCCACTCCTGAAGGTGCAGATGCTACGAAACTTTGGAACGATGTGTACCAGAAGACCTTACACGAGAAGGACAACCAGCTCCTCGAACAGGGTTTCATGATCAAAAGATTCCTCGACGACATGAGAGTGAAGGACAAAGAGGTGAATGAACTGCGAGTGACCAAGTCGAGGCTGGAACGGACGCTGAACGAATACTCCGTGGCTGCCGCAGCACAGCAGAGGCAGCTGTTTGTGATGAGCGCGGGCAACGCTGAACTTTCAGAGTCTGTAGAGCTTATGACTGTGCAGGTGAAGGAACTCACTGCTCAAGTGGAAAGAATGGAACAAGATAAAAACGCGCTGATCCGACAGCTTGCTGACAAAGACGATACGATTTCCCAAATGCAGCTAAATCTCCAGCAGCTGGGGAAGCAAAATGCAGACACAGATGCTCAGCTGCTGCTCTTACAATCTCAAAATGACAAACTTCAGGCTGACTTCGAGAAGCAGGAGGGAATCGCTCTTCAGCTCAAAATACTTCTCCAGGGCAAAAATGCTGAGATTTCCTCCTTGCTGTCCTGTAGAGACGGACAGATGTCAGGGTATCTAGAACAACTGCAAGCTAACTACCGCTCCCAAGTAGCAGTTTACGAAGACAGGTTAACATCTTTACGCTACCAACGGGAAAAGGCTGACAAAGAGCTGAGAGGGCTTGAAGCCAAGGTCAAAAGTCTGCAAATTAAAGTTGACAAATCTGTTCAGGAAAAGGAGCAAATGGCAGCCAAGATGGAGTCGTTCAAGAACTCAATGGTGTCCTTACAGAGTGAACGAGAGCGGCTGATGTCAGAATACAGGATACTTGAAGCCAGGAGTCATTTGGGGTTAAAGGGTAAAGAGGGCTCTGCTGATGGAGAAGGTGGAGCAGCCAAAGGCCTTAAACACGAGATAAGGAAATTGTTGCATCAGATGGATGATCTTAATTCAGAGAACGCTATGCTCAGGGCTCAACTCGTTCGGTACAGGGAGGATTTGAATCAAGTTTTATCCCTGAAGGACAACCAGTTGAAGGTGCTGCTGAAGAAGCAGCAGGATGTGATCAAGACGCTCGAAAATCAAAAGGCTTCTGCCGAAAAGCAGCACAGAGAATCTCTGTTGGAACTCCAAAAAGAACAAGAAGCAAAAAGTATGTTAAAATCCTTGATGTCTCAGGTTACGAAACTGGAAACTGAATTATCGAATTACAAAAAGGAAAGAACCACCACAAATGAAGGCAAGGTGATTTGTAATCTGCAGGAAGTTGTGGCAGCAAAGTCTGCGGAATGTAATGACCTGCAGCAAAAACTCGTTTCTCAGAAAATGGTCGCGGATGAACTCAAGGAAAAAATTCAGGTAGTGGAAAATCAGACAGAGCAAAAACTGTCTGAAGCTGAGGACAAATACAACAGTGAGCTGGACTCATTTGAGCGTGAGGTGGAGCTCATGAGGAATGAGCGAGAGACGGCCGATCAAAGGGTGGCGGAGCTCGCAAAAGACCTTCTCGAAATGGAGCAGCAGTTATCGGAGGCCAGAGCACAGGGTAAAGATCTGAAGACCCAAAACGAGTCCCTCTGCAAATCCATGGCTGCTCTGCAGAACGACCGTGACCAGCTCATTGAAGACTTCAAAACCCTGAGAAACCGATACGACCAAGAACTTCGGGAGACTCAGGCGGCCTTTAACAAAGTCGAGCGTGACCTGCAGGATGCCACTTCAGATTTGGCGGCATTCTCCAAAGAGAGAGACATATTTGTTCAGAAACTGAGAGCCGTCGAGAGCAAAGACGCTCACGCAGAGTTGAACAAGTTGTTGGATGAGCTGTCAAAGGCGCTGCCCGCCAAGGAAAAGCAACTGAAGCAGGTTGTTCTGGAAAACAACACGTACAGCAGGCAGCTGTCGGCCTTTTCCAGATCCATGGCCAGCCTCCAGAATGACCGCGACAGGCTTGTGGATGAGCTGGCCAAGGTCAAACGAGAGGTTGAGACCAGACAAGGCTCGAGTCTGGAGACTGTCGCCTCCACCAGCGCCGAAACGTCTAAAGGAAGTGCGGCCAGTGACGGGCCGGTAAGTCAAGTCATGGGCTGTGGTTTGAGTTTGGCTGTTGCTTGCACTTCCTCGCTCTGCATGCAGGGTCAAGCTAGATTTGTTCTCCGTACACAGAAGCGCTGCTTTGACCCGCATGGTGTTTTTCTGTTGGGTTGCACGTGTTTTGCTGTCTGTGGAATGTTCTTGTTTTTGGTAGTTTGAATTTGTGTCATGTGACTCACTGCTGTCGCTTTTGTGTTTTCGCAGAAGACGAACGAGCTACAGCAAACCTGCGCAGTGCCCCCTGCGAAGGAAACCCGCAGCTCCCAGCAAGGAGCAGAAAATCAGAGGTAAAACGAAACTGAAGATTAAGATCAATTCAGTCTTTGTAAGAGCAAACTGAAACCGAACTGAAGGTTAGCTACTGCTCACGTGTCATTGAGGTTAGATGGCGAAGGTTCAACAAGTAGCTTTGAAACCAGCACCTTCCTGTTTAGCATTAAAACAAGGTTGATTTTTCTGTGACGTAGGTCTGACGGAGAAAGGAAAGACACTCTACCGGTCAAGGTAATCCACATGAACGTCTTCCCTCTCTACCTGGAAAACATTTTTAGTGTCAAAAACAGATTGTTGTTGAATTAAGCAGAAACATTTTATTCCCTTTATTTTGTCCATACAACAGGAAACACTAGCTTTGGTTGGTCGGACTGGGATGGACGATGTGGTGAGTCGGTTGGAGGCAGAGCGGGTCCAGCTCCACAGAGACCTGCAGCGCTGCATGTACGAGATCCAGCAGCGGGACCAGTACTTCCAGCAACTCAACAGCAAGGTATCGAATGGCCGATGTCGAGTTCTTGAGCCTGTTCGTTTTATTCTTCTACCAGTTAGTGTGAGTTTGTGGACAGAGGCTGTGAGGACGTAGTTCTGCAGGGATGGAAAGTCTTTAGTGCACAGAGTCTCCCTGTCTCCTCACCTCATGTCCCTGTCCTCTAGCTGCAGCAGGCAACAGAGGAGAAAGCAGCTGTTGCAGCTCAGCTGAGGGCTGTTTCCCAAACCCTGAGGGACACCCAGAACCGCTGCCACCGGCTGGAAAGCCAGGTCCAAGGCCAGACTCTGGTAATATGTGCATCGACTTCAAATTATCATAATCTGAACCTGCACGTAACGTGATGATGAACCACACAGCGTGTGAGCAGGAAATCTCCAGTTCGGCTCCGGCAGAATTCTTCCTCACCTTTCTTGTCTCTGTACTGTCCCACTGCGACGTAAAGTAAAAATGTGTTGTCCCCACCAGCAGGGGTCCGTTCATGCTGGGGTCGCCCCGGGAGCCCCCCAGGAGAAGAGCAGCAACTCGCTTCTCGCTGAAACTGCTGAAGCCAGTCAGCTGCGAGAAAGGTGAGGAGCGCGGCCGTCAGACTTTTTGGAGTCTCTCGATGTTTGACTGATGGGTCGTGATGTGTGTGTTCAGGTTGCTCGACATGGAACTGAGTCTGGCTGAGGAACGAGCCCGGAGGGAGTCGGCGGAGGAGGCCCTGCGTCTCGCTGAGGACAGAGCTAAGAGGTGACGCCCGGATTCGCTCGCCTACCTGTGTGTCTCTGTCACTCGCACTCACAAATCGAATGTGTTTTTGTTTTGCAGCGCCGGGCCCAGCCTGTCCAGGGAGGGTCAGAGAGACTTCAGCATCGAGATGGAACCAGAAGAGGAGTGGGACGCGCTCAGCCTCAATCCAAACCAGCCGTTAATAACGAGAAAGGTGTGTGTGTTTAGTTGAGTGGCCCGTGGGAGGGAGCCCTCCTCGTGCTGTCGCCGTCTCCCTGACCGTTTCCTGTCTGTCTCTCCAGGTGAAAGGCGGGATGGTGGCGTGTCGACGCTGGCTCAGAGGGAGGAGCCTTTACTTCTCCCGGCTGCTGACGAGCCGCACGCGCTCCCGATATTTCTTTCTGGCCTACTTGCTCACCTTACATGTGCTGGTCCTCATGTGCCTCACTGGTGCCCTGTAGCACGTCACACTGGGAAATGACACAAACTGGCTCAAGGGCGAAGCTGAAAGCAGAAGTCTGTATTTGTAATCCCGTCTGCATTGTAACGCATGGCAAAACACGAAAACTGGCACATTCACAGCAGTTATTGAATCGCAGGAAATACTGTTTAAACATGAAGCTCTTTCATAGACATTATTTTCTGTTTATCGCTGGTAGCGGCAGCAGAGGTAAGACAGTCAGTGATCACTGCCGTCAGTGACCACGGACGGACAGTGAGGAACCGCTGGAGTCTCTTAAAAAGCTCATTTTAAGTGGAGTTTTTGTGTTGGACACTTTTCCAACCAGACTGATCACCGCTTTCCTTATCTCAGCTTCAATTATGGCCGTCGGTTTTTTTATGTTGTATGATAAACTAAGCCTTAAAATGTCTTTGTTCTTTCTAGGAAGAAGCACCGATTGTTCTCATTAGATCCACACTAGAAAGTAGACAAGGAAAGGAACGTTTAATAGAACGCCTCACGTGGGAGTTACGATAAAGCCGCACTTGAACTTGAAGGTGCAGGAAGCCATATCCGTTGTTGCTTAACACTACTACTGCTGCACGCTGGGAACAAAGACGCAAACGTCCCGTCTGTCAGCGAGCGTTCGCTTTACACCCAAACCCCACATGTCGGCGCCAGCTGCTGCTGTTTCTCGCCTGCCCGGGTTTGTACCTTGCACATAATCGTGATGCTGAGTTAAAACTATGCACTGATACTCCAAACGTGTATATAATCGTCTCATCTGAGTTCACAAGCACTACACCTGTCCTGCCCTGTTCCCTTTAACGAGTCAAGCCAAAGGCGTCCTTACCTTGGCAGTTTGTGCCGGAGTGTCAACGCGGGACAGTGTTTCCACAATGTGGTTGAATTGATTCCAGGATCATAGTGTGCCAATAATCGGAGGGAAGGATGGAAAGCTCATACTGTATTTATGTGTGCATACTCAAAGTTTAATGTACAGTGTCTGTTCGGGACTGTATTTATGTATATTCCCATTTCTGTTGACTGGACATTTTCTTCTTCGTGGTTTAGAAAATAACATATGTTGTGTGGTTTGTTAAAGACGAGGTTTCTACAAAACCGGATCCACTAACGAGTCAGAAAGGAAATAGAAATCCCATAATTCTTTGAAGGGCATGTGAAACAGGTGAAAAAGTTTTCCTCTGTCTTGTTAATCGATCGCGTTTTGTAGAAATAGGCAGTTTTCTTTGGTACATTGTTGTAACGGTCTGTACATAAAGGTGCGATTGATGGACTGAATCTATTTATGACAAAGGGGAACTACTGACAAGATGTTCAGATGGCTTATTTTCTCTACTGCCTCTATTTTTTAGAGTTGGTGACGCTGTTGCCTTTTGACGACATTAGGCTTCACTTTGTGCAATATCGTGTCATAGGGGACTTTTCAGATCACCCTTCACCATCTCAAATGAAAAGATTAATAAAGCTTATTGAACTTTTCTCCTTTTGTGCGGTATGATTTGTTTTTTGGCAATTAATTTTACATTTACACGTCTACGGAAGGTTCAGAACATCTTCGTTACACTACAGGACACTGCACATTACTTTCATCTCTATCATCCGTTAATTTATTGTCTCATAATTAAATAAAAAACGTCAAAAAGTTAATTATTTTTGTTGTTCTAAATTATGAATTCTTCCTTTTTTTTATGTTGCATTTAAACGTAATCACATCCTGCACAGTTCAGGTTTCACCTTCTCGTCCAGTCCAGCAGAGAGCAGCACAAACCTGTCGATTCTACATTCAAATGCTTGAAGCTGGATAAAAACACTAAAACTGTGTGTTTCTCCTTCATTGTGGGTGATTGCATGTAGTTGTTTTTTAGTTCATAAAAAAAATTGTTTCAAGAAATTGTGAAGCTGGTATAAAATCCCACTTTTAAAGAAAGAAATCGTTAGTGGCCCTGAGCTTCTGTTGTTTTGTGCCAGACTGTCCAAACCTCAGTGCTGCTATAATTGAATGTATTGGAAGAATTTCTCCCTTTTTCCTTCCTGGTTGTGTGTTTGCCCTTCACTGTCAAAGAGAAAAGAGGTTTCTTTGTGGACCTGCCACACAGGGACACAGACCAAGGTCTCCAGGGACTGAGACTTTAGACGAAGAGGACATGGTGCTTTGAAGCAGCAGTGTGGCTTTGGAAAGCTCAGCTTTGGCTCGGTGTTTTCCCTCAACACCGAGTTATAGTTTAATGCAGTGACGCGGTTCATAGGTCAACAAGTTCATGTTCTTAAAAAGGAGCCACGTGCTGAAGAAGCGTCCGTCCCAGTGGGATAAACGGTTGTTCACACGACATTAATCATGAATTAGACGTTATGAACCATAAGGTACCAGAACTGAAGAAATCATACGTGTTAACAACCGACCCGGAACCGGCTGATTCCACTAGTTCCTTCACCTGAGCTTCAGTTTCTCAGCTGCTTGTTGCCTTTTTGAGTTTGTATTGGATGTTTAATGGAAAAGGTTTTTTACGTCCTGCTCTGCTTTCCTGTATTTCTCATAGCCACTTTGTACTTCCTGCTGTTTGAGTCCTTAAAAGAAATGTTAATGTTTCCCACAGTCTTTTCTCTTCTTACCAAAAACAGAAGCTCCACCAGGCAAGAAGTGGAAAAATACATTTCATAAAGTCACATTAAACAGCATTATTGGCTAAAACGTCACCCGTAAACCCAAGTGCTGCCCAGTGGTGATAATACTCATCTGTATGTAAAATATTGAAATGATACATTTAAAAAAATCTATAATTTAATAATAATAAAACAACAAATCAAATGGTAAATGTTTCAACAGTTTTCACAGTAAAATGTAACGGTTTTAATTTCTTATCTAGCTGCTGTTTCAGTTTTGTTTTGCTGTTCGTCACATGATCTTCATTTGCAGATGCAGTTTCTGTTTCTTTTGCATGAAAACTAAATATATACAGCATAGCAGCATAAAAGCGATGGAGGTAATAAACGTGTTTTTTGTTAGAGCACAGGTTCCGGTTACAGAGCAGATTGATTTTAATGCATGAACGAAACCAGTAGATGGCCACGTTCACCCATTTACCAACACACACTCTTTTCTCTTCCAAAATGCTATTTTAACATTTTGTAACTAAACGTGAATTGCAGCAAAGACACGGACTGTAACACAGATGTTTATGACTTTGTGTTCGGAGCCTCTTCAGGTACAGCTGCTGACTTCCTGCCGCTGAGGCCAGTCTACAGCCTCATAAATATTCATGGAGATTTTCCCTTTTCGCATCTGCTTCTACAAGACGACATCTCACAGAACACGTTGTCCTGCTCAGGGCAGAGGGAAGATACACCGAGGATTCAGGTTTTCTCTAGCTGCCATTATGTGCTTTTCACAATAAAAGCCCCCTGAATCAGGAGGCCAGTTCCTCTTCCCCGCAATGTGCAAAAAGTCAGTTTTGTCGTTTTGCTGCAGCTCCCTCTCTTCTCTTCTTCTTCTTTTCTCTGTCTCTCTCTCTCCACCAGAGTGAAAACAGTCCTCCAGTTGCCAGTGACCCACTTGCCTCCAGCGCCAGAGGAAGAGAACCGGAGGAGTAGGAGAAAAGGGGCGGGGAGGAGGTAGAGGTGAAAACATGTGGGAGTCTGCTATGATTAATGTGCTTTCAGAGATGGAGAGAGAGAGGGCACCTGAGACGTGTGGTGGTGGAGAGAGAACAAGTAGGCTTCAGGAGAGGTGCATCAACAAACACACGACCCCATCTTCATCTGAGCGCAGCACAGGAAACACAGGCACAGAATTTAGGAAATGCTTCAGCAATTACGCGAGCAAAAGGCGTCGGAGGGGGTTCGGTTGTGTTCATTAGGGATGATTAAACGCCGTGCTGGGACAGGAGGCCCAGGTCGGATCCAGCGACGACCAATCAGCTGATGCCGCTGCTGGAGGTTTTTAGCTCTCCAGGGAAGCCGGATGCTGGATGCGGTTATCAGCCGACCTACTTCGATCCTCCTGGTCCCCAGAGGATCGAGGCCTCCTGTTCAAGCAGCGTCCTCGAGTCTCAGCCCTGTAACACCGATGTAAACCTGTAATGGTTTGCACGTACGAGGCCCCTCAGACGTTTATCTCGTTCTTGCTCAGAGCATTTTCCTTAAATGTCATTGCAGTAGGAGGATTTCAGTCGTTCCTGTTTGTTTGTTTTCTTGCATTAAGCAGGATACTTGACATATTTCAGTGACATTTGGTGTGTGTGCAAATAATTTAAATGTTAAGGGTTTTTTTTTCACTATCCGGAAGCAGAAAACACTGAGGTGCTATGACCTCATAACGGCGACATGGTGCATCCAGCAGACAGCAGCGATGTTGTCGGACTCCACCTTTACCATTTCCTCGGCTGTTCATTGCACTGCCCAGACTGTGTCGGCCTGCTTTTCTAGAGCTGAGAGCGCGTTTCCACTGCAGGTGGAAATGGGTTCGAGAAGGGAAGCGAACGAGCCATAGAAGCAAACGATGAGGACAAACTACAGTTGACCCCACACTCCTCATTTTCTGCCGTTAATATAAGAGCGATCCTTTTTAGAACAACTTTAACATTCTTTATGACTCATTCATTACGCTGCTGAACTGGATTCTTGGATCCAGGTGAATCTTTCACCTCGTCGTCTGTTTCCACCCAAACATGAGCCCAAACCCGTGAACGAATCAAAAACTAATTTTCAACTTTCTCTTCCAACGTCTCTCTAACGGACGTTGTCTCGGTCGAGGTTCGATCACTCTGCGGACACTGTTCTCGACTTTCCGGCTGCCTTTCATCGCCACCGGAATTGGCTTCATTTGCAAACGTGTCCTGACAGACACCTCATTCATCATCGTCTCCAGATTGGATCAGACTTTTCTTCCGCCTCCTCTTCTTCAGTTTGTAAAAGTCTGGATAAGTCGCTGACAAACTGGTCAGATGACCCGAACTCCCAGCTCCACTTTGACGGGATTAGTGATAATGTGATTGCAGGTTTGTTGTGGGAGAGTATTAACTACCAGCCGTGGGGTTCGGACCGTGTTAATGTGTTCATCCGTGGAGTCGATGTAATAATAAAAACAATAAAATAACAGGTCACAAGCAAACACTGTTCATCAGCAATAAAACTCAATAAAGACAATAAAACATTAAATAAGAATAAAACATGTACTTAATAATAAAAACACATCAGGAACAACAAAGTCTCATTTTAACCTGGGCAGTTCCAGGCCTTTGTGCCCACGGAACAGGACAGACGGCGCAGAAGCTACAAACCCATTTTGGCCTCTGGGAATCAATGAAGGTTTTTCTTTGGTTCGATTTCTCATGTTGTTGATAAGTTGATTATAATTTGACAGTTTCACCATCTCCGTGGCCTGTCACGTATTGGAAACTAAGGAAGTGACAGCGATGTACGATCGTTAGAGGTGGAAGGTCGTCGTCGCTGAGAGAAAATCAGTGAGAGCCCAGTGCACAGCTCTGTCTGCTGAGCAACTCAGAGGGAATGTCGTGCAAAAGTCTTCGGACTAGAGGAGCAGAAGTCAAACATGAAGAGGCTGACGTGACGCCGTCCGAAACAACGTTCAGCGTGTAGCTGCGGCGAACCCGCCGGGCCTGACACGGTGTGTTTTGACGCTGCAGGACTTCACTGCGTCGCTGCTCTCGCTCCTCTTCTCTTTTTAGCCCTACACTTTTTGTACAATGTGCCCTATATTATGTCCCACTTTGCAATTAGGTCTGCTGCTGTGTACGGAGAGGAAGCTCGCTGCTGCCTGTGTGTGTGTGTGTGTGTGTGTGTGTGTGTGAGATCCAGCCTCTCTCTGTTGTCAACCTTCTGACTGCTGTTTGTTGCCTCTGAAGTTGAGGTTCATATCCAGAGTCTGTCAATGATCCTGACAGACACTGACTCTTCTTCTGCTTCCTGTGGCTTCATCATCTTCTTCTTCTGTGGTTTACCTCGCTGACCCATCACACTCGCGGGACGACACACACTCATCTAAACTCATGCATGACTCCCTCCCAACATGGTTCACTGGTTTCCGTAGCAACGAGGCCTTCCAGCTCCAGACCCCTTCCACCCAACATAACACAGTGGCGGCTCTTGCAGATATTTACACGCTGAGGAAATTCGGAGCAGAAAATGCGCTGAGAGCAGCGATAAGTGACGTTTACGCTTCTGCTCCCGCTGTTTGAAATCTGTTCAGTCTGTGTAGCTGAGGTTTACACCTGCTTTCATCAATAGACCTGGTTGTGCTTATTTTTCAGATTTATGGCTCAAACATAGTTTTCATTCATAATCATGTAAAAGAAACTTTTAGAAAATAGTTTGTGGGCGATCTTAATGAAAACATGTACATGTGATTTCACAAACTGTGCTGGAAACACAAGCACATGTGACTCTGACAGGACCCGCCACCATCAGCATCCACCTCCTGCAGCTTAATAGAATGAAGCTTTTTATTCGCTCTGTAAAATAAGTTGCATCAGGGCAAAGTCCATCCAGCGATGGATCCATCTTCCAAGCAGGTCGAACGTGTCTGTGTCTGTCTGCTTGTTCTCTGCCTCCCAAACATTCGTAAGCTGGTTTTGTGAGTGTGTTAATGTACGTATTTCTGTGGGTGGTTTGCTGCTTATTCGGCATCATTTATTTGAAAGATCCACTTTTTTTAAATGAGTTACTCGCGGCCTCAAGGATCCAATCAGTTTCTGTCAACTCGGTGAACTGAGTCAGTCACGGCCGATCAGGCCGAGTCTTGGCAAGAACCACTGAATGTGACTGAGCCCTGCTTGTATTTACTGCAGAACTGTGAGAGGAAGTCGATGACGTCTTAAATGACACGTAATCATTTCTGCTTCTGACGAACTCACAGATTCAGATTCTTCTTTAGCAGACACAGATGAGACTTCATAAATATCATTTACTGTAAATCTACTCTCGTGTCTAACAAGTCATCCAGCATGAACACATGTAGACGCCCTATTTAAAATGAATGATGTGGCCAAAACATTAAAACCACCTCTTCTCATGATACGCTCCAGTACGGCTCTGACCAAAGTAGAATTATCACCTTTCTGACAGTTTCAATCTAAAACCCGAGAAACGAGAACCTTGTAAAAGTTGGCAGAGCTGCTGGATTAGATTGTATTAATTTGCTCGATCCGTGGGCAACATTTCTCTCTGTCCACTCATACGACCCACAGAAATGTTTGCCACCAAAATGGCGCCTGCCGATTCTTACAGACACTAACACGCAAACGCAGCATTCGGTCGGTGGCACTTGGTGTTTCTGGGTGAACTGGGTTTAATTTGGCCTCCATGACCCGAACAAGCCTCGTTCTCCATGAATTTATCTTTACGTCTGTCCTGATGTCAACAGCTGTCGCTCACTCAGACTGTTTGGGTTTTTGTTGTCGGAACCGAGCCACACACGGGACACGCTGTCCATTTTAGTAAGAATTATGTAATCATATCTTCTAGGAGACAGGGACAAACATGGTTCTTGGCAGTCCTGACAAGCGTTCACCGAGTATAAATTATCCACGATAGAACTTTATTAGTAACACCAGCCTCCCATTGTGTCAGTTAGTGCTGCAGTGATTCATGTCCTCGCACGACTATCAGATTACCGCAGACAAATTAATACGCAGGAAGCGGGCGGCGTTCGGGGCTCCTGCTGCGCTCAGGGCCTCAGTCGTGTCGGAGAGAGGTGGTTTCGGACATTTCTTTGAAATGCTTCCGTGTTTTTCCTTCTGTTCCCTCTTCTTTAACCACTGGACAGAACTTCCAACATTAACCCGATGACCCACAGACGGACAGAGTCGTCCTCCTTTTAAGAGGACGCTGCTTCAGAGTTGCAGCAAATGCTTCACTTTAAAAAAGACATTAAACCCCGACATGGAGAGAAAAATAATCGTCCATATTTTCTCTAACCCACTGATGAAGTGTCGGTACCAGGATTATGTCCGTATGTACGTAGTAGAATAGACATTTGTGTTAATGTCTCTGCGGCACACACAGTTAGCTTAGCATAAAGACCGTCAGCAGAGCTCAGTGCAAACCGAGGGTTAATTTTCAGCTATGCTACATTTTTGTCAGACAATAGAAATCAATAGAGACGCGTCCTGTGTCTGCATCAGGTTTTCATCCACCCCTTTGTTACGAACTGGATGTCTAACGGAACAACTTGAAGGAGTTTCTTGGAAAGATGGACAGACTGGATATCAGGGCTCAAAGGTGAATGTCTGTCCTGCTGCTGTCCTCAGCTGTGGGACAGTAGGTGCATGTACTGCAGCACCGCGTTGTTTGGGTGGAGGCAGATTGGAGGTTGGCGGTTTACAACCACAGACGACACTGGTTAATGACGTCGAGCAGGACACGAGCCGGCGTCTCTCATTTTAAATGTCTGTGTCCCGTCAAACAACAGCCCAGCTGGACGTCCAAGGACTGTCGACTCTAAATAATCTCACCAAATGCATCTCCAGTAATTTCCACTGTTGCCAATGTCCAACATGTTTTGCTCATAACTAGTAAATGACCTGCCAAATCTTCACTGTGGGCTTATAACGACTCATGTTTTTATGATTTAGTGAATTTATTCCTTAATTAACATAGATTTTGTAACGTAGATTTTGACCTCCGAGGCTCAATGTGGGCACCACAAAACAGAAGGAGCGGAGTCTCCTGAGGAACATCCTTCCTACTCCGTCTCCCTGGTTTCTCTGTTGCGAGACCAGCCAGTGGTTGTTTTTCTTTTTCAAACGGATTTGCACCCAGGGGTCCCTGCAGGAGCCCACCCTCTTCACTTCCTCGTCCTGGATGACCAGCAGGATAAGGAGTCGTCCTGTTGCTGTGGTATTTCGCCACAGAAGAAAGTCAAGTTAGTAACAAGTCAGAAAATAGTTCCAGTCTTGTAGACATGTCCACTCATTCACCATGCACACACCCTGGGGTTCAGTGCTTCCTCCCACAGTCCAAAGACCGAAGACAGGGAACAGGTTCAGGTAACTGGTCATTCTAAATTACCCATAATGGTCGTCTGTCTGGGCCCTGAGACCACGCCCCTCACCCAATGACAGCGGGAATAGGCTCCACCCCCCCGACTCTGAGCAGGAGAAGTGGTTACACGTAACTGTTGGATATTTAACCACCTTCTCGTTTAGTACGTTCATATATTGTTAGTTTCTAAACGTGAGCTAAAGCATGTGCAAATATCTTGTGCATAGTTTCAACTCATTAAGGCTTGAAAATGATTGAAAAAGAAACACTTCCTGCACATTGTTATCTCATCATCTCTCCTCAGAATGATCTGACTATGATGTTCAGCCATGAAAACAAAGCTAAATAATTCCTGGCAGTTCAAACAACATAACAGCCCTTTCATAATTAGCTCATATGACAAACTGAACTTCATCCAGAAACTGCTCTTTCAAATCCACAGAGCAGATGGAGGCGCATTTAAACATTAGCCTGCACACACACACACACACACACACACACACACACTATCCACAGCATCTATGACGGGCCTGACCTATATACAGCATGTGCTTCAGTGCATGTACATATAGTGTATATACCGTGTGTGTGTGTGTGTGTGTGTGTGTAGTGAGAGATGAGACCAGAGATTAAAGAAAAAAGAAAAAAGTATAAGGCGAGAGAGAGCGAGAGAGAGGAGGGCAGGGTTGTGACCGAGGAGCACAGGCAAATTTCCTCATCTTGTGTTCCAGATCTTAATTGTGTATTTACATAGTGATGAAGGCGGCCAGAGGAACTCGTATTTATCAGCTGGTTCAAAGAGAGAATGCGGGGCAGCGCCTCTCTGGGTGGAGATCCCACTGTTAATTGCCATATTTCTCCCTCAGATTAACTCAGCTTCACTGATTTGCTGCCTCGCAGAAGCTGCTCCGTAATGAAAAGATGACCGAGAACAAAAGAGAGTTCGTTCTTTTCCAGCCTTTGCCTTTAAGAATAATGAGCGGCGAGCACATTTTCAACAACGCAAGAAAGGCGGCGAGCTCTCCGCACAAAGGTGCTGCAGGACCGAGGATGCCGCACCTAAACTTTTCCTTTTTAACATCTGTGCACTGTTGATTATTCACGCTGCGGCGTGTGGAGTGGGAAACACTTCCACAGCTCAGCCAAGCTCTTCATTTCTTACATGTCTTCTTTGTGTTCCTCAGCGCTTCGTCTGCGCTTTGTTTTTTAATTGAAGAACTTGTCTGATGCTGTGGAAATGAATCTTCACTTGGCTGTAGTTACTTCCTCTTGTTTAAAGGTCGTGACCTTTTGGTTAAAGCACATCTGCCCGTCTGTCCTGATAAGGCCACTGCGTCCGAGCTCATTCTAGCAGCACGTTAATCCCCAAGAATGAATCTGGTTCAGGAGGCGACGGTGAGAAAACAACGGCAATAAGACTGGACTCGCGTTTCCTTTACAGATGTGAGAGATGTGTCATCTGGCAGGTCACAGTGTGAGCTGACTAGCAGAGACGGATGAAAGCAGAGAATGTATTCATTTTATGAAATCAGTGACTAAAGTTTACAAAGTGCTGTACATGTAAAAACTCACGCAAGGAGCCACATAACATTTCTGCATGTAGTAAAATAAGTGATATTGGAAATCCAAGTGTAGTATGTGAGGAGCGAGCTGCTGTGTGGGTAGATTAAATTATTAAATATGTACACAGATTACAGTGCGATGACCTCCACGTATTATATTTGACATCAAGTAGATGCTGATCTTTGCGGTTAAAATGTGAAAACTGAACCAACAAACATCTTAAATCAGCTGAAAAGTCTCATGTGAAAAACAGACGCATGAATAAATAATTCAAAAATTCAGAACTGGAGATGTTTCAAGCGACTGAACAGAAGACCCCGGAAACCCCAGATGAATTTCGCTACACGAGCAGCTCCAAAGTCTTCTCGTCAGGAGATGTGCCGCGGAGAGACGACAGCCGGGCTCTCGCTGGCGGAGCTCCACCCGGCCGCTGGCGCTGCAGGCGGCGAGGTTTGGGGAAGCTGCTCAGATGGAGGGAGGATGCTGAGGGTGTCAACCTACAAAAGGTACGGAAACCAAACTGAAAACCAAGACTGATCCAGTAAATAAGAACTTTTCACAACCAGCTTGTTGAAACACTCATTTATTTTGACCTACATTCATATTCTTTGGCTACTGCTACTATTAGTATCAGTGTATGTTGCCCTTTCTCTGTTCCTCGCACCCTGACCGGTCCAGGCAGACGTCCGTCCACCCTGATCCTGGTTCTGCTGGAGGTTTCTTCCGTTAAGAGAGTTTTTCCTCTCCACTGTCGCCTACACCTGCTCACGGGGGATTTGTTGGTTTTTCTCTACATGTCTGTGAAGTCTGGACTTTATTATGTGAAGTGCCTTGAGATGATGGCGTTGTGAATTGGCACGTTTTAAATAAAGTTGAACTGAATTGAATATACTACTAATAAAAAACATGAATAACTTTATAGCACCTTTAAAACTAAATTGCAAAAAGTCATCAAGAAGAAAAATGATTTAAAAATGCCGTGCAACAATAGAGTCATAAAAACAAGGATGAATAAACGCTGCATGCAAGTGAAAACATAAAATGTCAAAAACAATCGTTAAAATATTTAAAGTGAAGAGACAATCAGCCAATAGCAGGAAGCCGGAAGGATGAAACGAAATGCGCCTTTTATTTTAGGCTAACGGTCTGTGATCACGTGACCCCGTCTGTGGCCACGTCACCTGTGCGTCATGCGCGCGTTCAGGGCGCGCGCCTCCCGCCACATTAACTTGAGGGAAACTCCGAGTTTCAGATCGCGTTTTTGGGCAGGAAGTGACATCAGGTGACGTGTGCGAGTTTGAATAGGATTGAGTTCAGCCCGCCAAAACTTTCGAGGAAATGATCAAGGTTTGATGGAGGAACCGGCCCAAAACCGAAAAACTGTTCTTCAAGACGGAGACTCACAGAGGAAAAATGTGTGCGGCCATAACCAGAAAAAGTTTTTCACATTCAGAACTTTGGAAGAAAACGTGGAAAATGAAAACTGGCAGTGGGCTGAAAAGTGACAGATTCGAACCAGAGAGCAGCAGGGTCACCTGTGGAAAGGTAAGACCCTGACACTCGGGTTAAAGCACAGGAAGGGGGGCCGCAGATTCTTTACTCGGGTGAAAGTACCGACGAGTAGCTGCTTGAAATTGTTCTGACACCAAAGCAGCAGGACTGCAGTGAGAAACGGAACCTTTCTCTGTAGAACCTGATGCTGTTGATATCAGGAATGTACAAGTCCGGTACAGATTAGTTCCATCACATTTCTGCAGAGATCTTAAATGTTCAGGTCTTATTCTGTTTAATTTGACTATTTCCTGTTGGAAAATCCACATGTAGCTCTGTCTGTTCAGTTTGAAGCTCATTCCCCCGTCGAGTGACCTCCGAGCTGAACAGTTTTACTTTGGGTGATGGTGGAACCACCAGACGCCGTTCTCGGGCAGGTGGGATAGTGGACCTGGAGAACGGAGTTTAGGTAGGAAGGTACAGGAAGCCAGTGTGGAGAGCTGAACGCTGGAATGGCACGTGTCCTTTTTGGATAATGGATTTTTATATGCAGCAGTTGAGTGAATGTACTGAGGTTTATTAAAATGCTGCATGCGTTTAGTGGAGGCTGGTAATCTTTTCAAGAATTTAGAGTAAATCTTTCAGTCGAACGAATATGTCCAATACCTGTTTACAGATTTATTAAAAAAAATTTAATCTTAGCGGCTGAAGACTGAGTTTCTATTTTTGGAGTAGATTCAAAGGAGTTTTTTCTGAGAGGCTTTTTGAACATTTCTCATGTGCTTTAATTAGAGAATAACTGGCACATGTGTCCCAGGATTCACTATTATGACAGACTTCGAGTGTTTTCTAGCTGTTTGTTTCAGCGGGACATATAAGACACAGAGAAACATTGCGTGAGGACACAAAATCTGCCTTTATTTCGTTGGCAGCTTCTCCAGCTCGATGAAATCAACAGTTTGAAGTTTTCGTTTTTTGATGTGCAGAGTTTCTCACGTTCCCTTGGAAATGATGGACCGTCCCCTTGTATTCACTTCCTGGTTGAGAGTTAGAAGGGAAAATTTAAAAAAAAAGTCATGTCGTTTGTTGAATCTGTAGGTAAATAGACGCGTAACATCACTGAGAATCTACAGACGTGTTCACAACTTCTGTTAGGAAGTATTTACATGGTCATGAGCATCATGTTTAACAAGGTCATCTGCAGGTATTTCCTTATAAACCAGTCAAATTCAAAAAGGATAAATCATCTAGGTACAATTTACTCTGTAATCGAGTTTGTTTTACTGACTTTCTAAATGTCATCGCAATTCAGCAGAACCCACCATGTGCACATGTTCCTCGAGCCACTGACTGAGAAAATGACTGAGTTTTGTTGTCCAACTGTTTTTGACTAGACTTTATCCATTTGATCAGTTTTTCTGCTGCCGCCTCTGATCCAAGGTTGGGTCGTGGTGGCAGACGTGGCTATATTCGCTTGTCCCGGGATTTCGGCAATGTTTGCAGACCCGCTGGTCTTCCGAGGCCAGATAAGATACACAGATCAGGCAAAACATTAGAAACACCTGTGCAACTTTTTGCTCTCCAACACAGTGGCTGTGTCATGAATTCTACTCTACAAGGTTAGAATTTATCTCCAGTACAACTCCAGTACCCACTTTGACCTCAATACTAAATGAAACCGTAGAATTATCACCCTTCTGAGAGGTTAAACCTAAAAAAATGAGAAGT
Organism: Channa striata; assembly: GCA_033026295.1. NCBI lineage: Eukaryota > Metazoa > Chordata > Actinopteri > Anabantiformes > Channidae > Channa > Channa striata. Next base: position 27,148,909 of record CM065171.1, read on the forward strand.
TATACATCCACGACAGAGGCGTTGTGTTGGGTTTTAATGTTGTGCCTGATTTGGTGTATAATCTCCCCAGTGTGTTTTGGATTCACCCCCACCCCCTGCATTTTTTTTTTTTTAACCCAGAAAACCTTGAAAGGTGGTGTCCAGGAGACATCCCGATGAGATGCAGCAGAAAATGGATGGATAGATCGGCATTTCTGTGCAGGTTTCGCAGCTTCCTAATGAAAACTAAACTCTGCTGATTGTTAAATAGTTAGTTTTCATCCAGGTGAAGAAAAGAAAGGCACAGGGAAGGAATCCATTTGCATTGACTTAACCTCCACATAATCATTAATACCTGAATTTACAAATTTCCTGTCTTCCTGCTAAAATAAGCTTGACCCCATCCAAAGCTCAAACCTTGATGCACAGACACGAGTGCCGTATCGATTTTCACGTTTATCTCTTGGCCGTCGTCCCAAAGTGTCTTTCCCAAAATGTCAAACTGCAGGATACAGTCGACCACGTGGTGAATGTGTTGGGATCTGGTCCCTGAATCGCAAATACACACTCGTGATCCAGCAACCCTTTGTGGCAGAGAGGAAAATGGCACGTGGTTCTGTGATTGGATGCCTTTTGTGTTAAACTGCTCTATGAATCAGTGTGTGCACACACTAATGTCAGACCCCGAGGTTCTCGAGTCCCTGTCTCCAGCCCCCCGGGGCAGAGCCGGGCTGTTGACCTGGCTTCCTGCCACTGTTGCCATGATCAACATCATCCCATGCTGGTTTGTAGTGTGGTTGCCATGGCAATGACCGTTGACGTGCAGGATGTGCCGTGGTCTCCAGTGTTTCAGACAGCTCGAGGAAATGAAGGTGAGAGAGAAGAGCGGAGATGCCAGACGGGCTATTTGCTCAAAGGGCAGGTAGATGAATCATCTCGTGGTCAGTACAGTAAGAATTTCATGGGGCCAAAATATCAATCATCCCCCCACCCCCAACTCATTTGTTCATAACAATCAGTTAGTCTTCATTAGAGACCTATTGTTGTTGTCGCCTTCCAACCTCAGAGTCCTTCACTGAACTGAAAAATCTACGTACACGTGTGAATGTTCTGCACTTTCGCTGCTGCTCAGTCCTGGATGGAGGAGTGTGCTGATGCTAACTTCATCCAGCAGATGGTTTCATGGTCTTTCACCTTAGCACCACCACAAGGTTCACGTGTGGTTTTGATGGAAATATCTCAGGCATGTGTCGGTATGTCAGGTAAACCCTGAAGGCCAAATCATAGTTTCCATTGGAATCGCTCCACATGCTCACTACAAAACGGACCATTTGCTATATGATTAGGCCCGTGTAGGAACGGTCCACGGGGACACATTTAATGCTGCACGCAGTCTGTAGAGAACCTGTCTCCACCCTCACGGACTGGGCTGATGACATTCCCGTAACTCTGAATTTGCCTTAAAGACGAACTTTACATTCCCCTGCGACGTCTGTCACTTGTCCAACAGGTTGTCGAACCTTTGACTGTCTCATCTGCCTGCACGCGGTGGTAAATGTTGAGTTTGAACAGCATGTTGGGATCGATGTAGGTTTAGTGCTGTTGTCACTCGACGTGCTCGTATTAAAACTCAGTGACACATAGATGGACTTACACGGGACGAGAAGCACAACATCTCAGACCCTGAGGGCCCCCACATTAGAGCCAGTGCTCTGAGGTCCGCCACTGATCGACACATTTGATTCATGGGACATTTAATGTTCAGTCCTCATATCGCCCTGGCATCCCGTAGGTTTTCTCCTCCCGTCCGTCCACCTTCATTCAGAGCCGCTGTCCCCTCCACCTTTTTAACCAGGCTGCAGCTGGAAGTGAGAATGTTTTAGACCAAGTGCAGCAGGCTTCACTATTTTTTGCTATTTTTAACCGGCCGTGCTGCTGATGAACGGGCTGCCACTGAGCTGGAATTCCATTTTAAACCTGTGGGTATGTGGCGTTCAGGGACATGCTGCTGTGGCCCGCGGTGACAAAGCTGACAGAGACATCCACAGGCGCACATCCACCTGTCTTGTCGCGAGGCGCTCGCTGAGTGTCCTTATAATAAACGCCCCCCGCCCCTCTCTCCGCGCCGGGCGGGGAGATGCGCTGCTCGGAGCGGCGCTCGGCGTCTGTCGCCTCATATTGAGTTTCAGCGCGGCGGCAGTCGGGCGTCTCTCTCCGGGAGATCGGGTTCAAGCCGCGCCCGCCGCCTCCGTGCTCCTCTCCCCCCGCCCTCATCGCTGCCCTTTTCTTCTCCGTCCACAGAGCCGCACTTTGGCTGCAAGTTTCCCCCCGGGTCGGCGCTGCTCCGCCGGTCGCGGCGCGTCCGGAGACGCGGAGGCATGAAGGGACGTTAGGCGGAGAAAGAGGAGGTGAAGCGGCCGGACGGGAATCGAACCGTGCGCCTCGACGGGAGCCGGAGCCGACGTCAAAGGTAAGCGGGCATGAGCAGAGACGCTGCGGCGGAGCGCGGACTCCTCGGCGGGACCTGAAAGTGACTTTATCAGGCACTTTCAGCCTGCGCGTTTTAGCCTGGACTCGGCGGTTCTGGCTGGGTTCTGTGTCCGCGCGGACACGCTCTACATCGGAGTTCAGAGGCATTTTAAAAGGACGGGATCATTTAATGGGTGGGATTCGGTTTTTTTTAATTAACACATTGTTTAATTATTTAAAAAACAAACAAACCTCACCGCCTGGTCATCAGGTATTAATATAATAATCATTTTCCCAGCAGACATGTGACCTGTCCAACACAGGTGTAGCCAATAACTGCTGCACTGCGGTCATTGGTGGAGCGCTAATTAATAATTCATCCACCTGTTTGTCCTGCCGAACAGGTGACGTGACGGTTTTGGCAAAGTGGAGCTTTTATTTCATTTTCGACTCATGAACATGAAGAGTGAGTGAAAACAGTTCAGGCTCCTGATGACATTTCCTTAAAACGCAGCTTGGCTCGGTTTGCTGCTGTGCTGGTGCCAGCACATAAATCATGGAATAACGGGGTTAGAAATAGTTCAGCATCAGTTGAGCTTCCTCGCTGCTACTTGCCGGTTAACTTCTATGGATATTATCTTTCAGACTGTAAAAATCATAATTTTCATTAGTCTTCCTCTAAATTAACTGACTCGCAGACAATTTGGTGAATAATTGAGAAACGTATTCACTTATAGAATGTTAAAAATAATCCTTGGTTGCAGCATTTTTTTTGGGAAAGTCAGAGCCCAGTCAGTCCAATTTACTAATAAGCATGTCCCCAAACGAGTGTCCTGCTGGATGAGGATAACTCTGGCCTGGGGGATGTTCACAACCTGGCAACCCAAAAGATTTTGGTATTAATAGCTTGTAACTGATCTATAAAGTATTTCTGAGTGGCGTCACTTACCTGCTTTTTCCTCAGAGACTAAAATGATGTCCTCAGTAACACAGAACTGTGTCCTCTGCCTGACATGTCCTTTGATTTCCTCTTCATCAAGAGCCATTATGGGCTTCAGTCATTGTGTTTCCTGCATGTAATAAGAAGAGAGAATTTTAAAAGGGGCAGATAATAAGGCTGCGGTTTATTTGGGAGATTCAGATTTTTGGACGGATGTGTATGTGAGACAAGCGCTTACTCATTCACACAGCTAAAGGGCTTCTAATTAAAATGGTATCTTGAAGTCGCTCATAAAAAAGAGGAAGTGTATCAGGTATGTGTCATGAAAGCGAAATATGTGGTTGAGAATCTCTGACGTAACGACTCGTCGTGACATCTGCAGCTGGTGAGATACAGGCCAACGTGCAGCAAACAGTAAGCCAGTGTCACAGGTGTAGACAGGAAGTAACGTTGTGATGTGTACAGTTAAAAAGCAGAGGCCAACTCTGAGTCCAAACACAACCATAAACCAGTTTAATGAGTCTGTCGTCAGACAAACTGGAGGCTCAGAACGATCAGACGTTTTGTCTGGGAACAATTCCCCGATCCGTGAAGTGTCGCCATATTTGCCACTTTATGTTTAATGTCAACATGTCGTCGTTATGTTAATAGACAATCTGATGAGGTCGCTGTCACGCTGGCCACAAAACGTTTGCGTTTCCAGCTTAGTTACAGAGAATCCTAGATTTGAAGGCACAGGGATGCTGGAGCTCAGGCTTAATTCAGTTTCTCTGTACCAGGTTGTTCACTTCAGGCTCGTGCTTTGTTCTCAGGACTTGGTGATGGTCCAGTTTTGTCAGGAAGGATCTACTGATACCACGTGATGTCCAATCATCTCGTTAGTTCTCGAGAACGATCACACACAGGAATTGGCACGTTGCTAGGATTTTTCTCCTTGTATTTAAAAAGGATTTGTCTGCGTTATGTGAAACGTTTACTACTTTTGCAGAATCTGTCGACATGTCGATAATCAAAGACTAAAATGTCCCAAAGCACCTGTTTTAAAAATGGAGCTATGCAGTGCAGCAAACTGTTAGACACTTCTTGCTAGAATTCTCTGGGACAGGACTAGTAGAGTAAATGCTGGAGAGAAATCCCATGAGGTTTTAGAAAGTCTCACGTCATCTTCCGCCAAAGCAACATGGCAGCGTTTTGCTGAAATGAACAAAAAGAAAAAGTTGAACAAAGCAAAGATTTGGGGTAAGATCCTAGATGGAAAAACGTTTAATACTTGGACTATAGAATGAACTTTATGTATGTCGATATCCCTCAATTATTATTGACGTCACTTGTAACTTTTAGACATGTCTAAAATAATCTTTGTGACAATAACTGTAACTTCAGCAGAGCAGAACCTGCAGCTGGCTTTACTTTTGTCTGCCATAAATGCATGTTGATGCAGTAATTTAATGTAAGATGTTACATATGCAGGTAAAAAAACATAAATCGTGAGATAGTAGAGATGAGACACAGATATTCTCTTTCTCTCTCTCTCTATCTATATCTATATATCTATATATACAGTATCTATCTATCTATCTATCTATATATACACACACACACACCCGTGAGCACATGACCAACCCCTCGTTCGCCTGGCAGCTAACGGTACCATACAGTAAATCAAAAGATGTATTTGTTCCATCGGTGCCTGTCTCATAACGGCCCTGTTTTCATCACCGTCTTCCCTCCTCTCACTTACAGCACATCTGGCCCAACTGATGCTCTTCGCTCACTCACAAAAACATATTTCGTGTGACGGTTGTTGTCTTCAAGTGTGTTCTTCAGCCGACAACGAGACAGATGTGTTTGCTTTGAATGACTCATTGTGTTTTAATGGTGTCTGAGCTGGTAACAGATACATTTCTGTCACAGTAAATAAGAGCTCGGCTTAACTGGTTGAGTCATTGGCTGTCGGCATCCTGGTTGGACTGTAGGGTTGGGCGATGTCGACTAACATTGCACCACCATCATGCACGATGATGTCGGGAGGAGGGTGGCAGTCCTCTGTTGTCCCCGTTTGGATTTATTTTTATGTCCCACCAGTGAAATGTTGTGGTCAGGACAAAAACCACACCTGCTTAACATGCTGTGATATGTGTCGTCATTGGCGAGGGCTTCGACTAATAGTTGATTGTATTTCCTAGAACAAAACAGACTTTTATGACTTTGCTTTAACTTTCACCTTCACTCATAATTTACTATAATAATCATGTTGATGCTTTCTCTGAGTCGTAGTTGAGAACTGAAAAATTTGTTATTAGCCCATTGATAAGTCGCCCTGGTTAGTTTTAATTAATAAATTAGTCCAGAAATGTCAGAAAATCATAAAATAAGCCCAGAGCTAAAGGTAACATCTTCAAATTATGAGTCAATAGTCCAGAAAATCCCAGTGTGTTCAACTTTACAAAAACAGCCAATTGTTACTTTTTAGTGATTAATTAATAAAAAACTTGACTGGGTACAGCTCAGCTCTTTGAGCTGCAGATGAGCAGCGCCTTTTGAAATTAATTTAATTAACTAATTAAACTAAAACCGTTTGGACCCGAACTGTCTCAGTATTGCTTAATGTTCGGAAATAGGATTCAGCATGTGAAGCAGGGGAAGGTAGAAACAAACAGGAGTAACTGCTCAGTTTGGATGAGACCTGGTGCGAGGATTTCCTCAAAGCATATCATTTCAGCTGGTGCTTCACTCGTCTGTGACATCCAATCTAAGCGAGCGAAGAGCGGCATTTACCGCAGGCTAATTTACCTAAATGTCAGGTGTAAGCACAGAGGTGGGTGGACCACTTCGTTTACCTAGAGAGCTTTAATTAATGCTCGACGGTTTTACAGCCTGCACCTGCTGCCTCCTCCTCTCAGCCTTGGACAGTATGTGTGATGGACGGCGCCACCGTTTTTTCAGATTTTTCCAGGAATATTAATTCAGATAGCCTTTCATTTCCTCCCCCAGCCTCGTTTTGTTTACTGGACTCTGCAGAAGCTGATTCATGCTCAGCTGCTCACTGACGTGGAGAATGTCTTGTGTACTTGTGTGGTAATCTGAACGGGGTCAGGGGTCAGGGAAGCAGCTCCTCTTCTGGTTTGTGTACTCTTGTGTGTACAGATGTGTGTCACTGACCTGGAAACTGATTCGCTATGAATACTGTAAATGTAAAACCTGAGGGAATATTTTTACCAGCTCTTAAAGTGCAGCGATATGCTTCTTCGATGCTGCGGTGTGATGTCAGTGTTTTCTAAAATTACTTTGGTTAGTTTAGTGGGAGGTAGCAGGTGTCCAGACCAAGTCTTTTAGTCAAAAAGGATGTTGAAGCAAGTGGTACAGGACGATGAGGCATCGGCTTGTTTTTCTAAAGTTTCTGATTAATAATGGGTAAAGTTGGTGAAGAACGTAAATGCAGTTACTTTGCATATTTAAACGGTTATTAGCTTTGTCTTATCTGATGGCAGTCACGTGTGGACGGCCACCGGCATCCTTCCATCCGTGAATCCCCAGAGCAGCAGCGATGTTGGACCAGTCAAAAGCAGTGTTTGCTCCTCCCTCCTCAACACCGCTGTGGTGCAAAAAAAATAATTAGTGCTTCCTCTGCTGTCACTCAGCAGTTCTCTGGAGTTACGACAGTGATGTCAGCTGCCAGCGTTTCCTTGGAGATGTCTCTATGTGTGTGAGCTGGTGAAGACCAACAGTGATGTTGCATGATGGGCCCCAAAACGTGTTTTATTGTGAAGGATACAGGGGTGAAAACACGAGTTTCATTGTGAAGGATAGAGGGGTGAAAACACGAGTTTCATTGTGAAGGATAGAGGGTTGAAAACACGAGTTTTATTGTGAAGGATACATGTGTGAAAAACACGAGTTTTATTTTGAAGCCTCCAGTTTGAAGGTGGGGTCGTTGAAAGTCATTGTGGAAAATGTACAGTAGGAGGTTTAAGGGAAATCTGTCTATGCATCATTATAATGAAGATACACGTAAGAACATCACCCATAAAAGAAATGAAAATCAGAATTCAGCTCCTGCTTCTCGTGGTACAAACTCATCGTCAGTTGTCCAGGGAGTGTGGTCCTTTTCCTGTCCCTCATTTATCTCTGCTCTGCCACAGGAGCGAGGGAGGGGGCCACAGGAAGTGTGTGTGTGTGTGTGTGTGTGAGACAGAGGGAGAGGCAGCTTTAGATTTTGTCATCAGCCGTGATCCAACTGTGGGACGTTTGAGTCCCTCCATCAGCTCCTGAAGGGCTTTTTTCAGACAGAGACACCAGTGAAGGAGGGAAGATGGCAGGCGATGACAGGGAGACACAGACAGACAGAGGACGGGAGGCAACGGCTGCATGACAATCTGTTGTCTTCCAAACTTTTTCGTTCCTCTCCCACTCCTTCCTTCCTGTTGTCCCCCCGTCGCCCACCCAGCCTGTCTCTGGCTTTCTCCTGCTGCGACTCGCGTCTGCTGGAAGAAGAGCTGATCTTTAGTCTTGGCAGGAAATCCCCAGCATGCCCGCTGCCTTCTCGTGCTGGGATTCATGACGTGGTGCGCTGCTGCTGAGGATGACTTCTGGCTTTGGGAAACTGAGCTTCTTATTTTTCTTCTTTAGCCCCCCAAGCAGGTGGGCTGCCCCAACTGTGTTTGATCCTCAGTCTGTGTGGAGTCAAATACAGGCAGGAAAACGTCAAATCAGTGTGACTGATCCGTATGTGTTTGACCTACGGTGGTGCTCGTTTGTGATGCTGATAATGCAGCCAAAGATTTGTCCCTTTCATTATGATCCTCATCATCATCATCAGCAGCAGCAGCAGCAGCAGCACAGGTCTCCTGTCTTCAGCAACTCATTAGTGTTGACATTTTGTTAAGCTACAGGTCAAACTGAGGCAGAGTAACAGCAGCACAGGAAAATGAGCTCATCGCTTCGATTAGTCATTGTAAATCTGTCGCGTGTGCCGCGCGTCCATCTGTGTGTGTGTGTGTGTGTGTGTGTGTGTGTGTGTGTGTGTGTGTGTGTGTGTGGGGGTCTCCTCTGATTATCTGGTTCAGGGGAGTAAGGACGGAGGGGGCTGTTTGTGAAAGCTCGTGGTTTTAGGAAACTTCATTTGGTTTTTTGTTGCAGTCGTGCTGTCAATAAAATGTAATTTTCTTTTTTTATAAAGTCATAATTCAAACTGCGTAACACCACTCCAGTCTGCAAACACAGAGTATCTGTTGAATGATTAATTGCAAAATCAAATAACAAAGATGTGGAGCTCATTCTCCTTTGTAAAGTACCTTAAGATTATTATTTTTTGTAATTTAGGGCCATATATCTAAATTAAACAGAACTAAACTAATCAGATGATAAATAAAAAGCCTATTTTCAAAATACAACAAATCAAATCTTGCAGAATTTGATTTACAGTTTGTAAAAGCACTGATCATATGTCTGTCAGTCAACACGATAAGCGATAAAACCATTAGAGCGTCGCCTAAAGAAAATAAATATGATCCAATACGAGGTTCTTGTGAAGAACATGAATAAGAAACAACCGTACGGATGTCTGCGCTGCTCCTCCATGAATACAGCGTTTTAGAATAAATACATACGTTCACTAACGTCACTAATCTCACAGGTGCAAACAGACACACACCAAAGAATAAATGAGAGCGTCCCAACTTTCCAGTGGCAGGATGTGTTGTTTTAATACTTGCTGGTAATAAGAAACAATATTAAGAGCTACGAATCAGGGGAACCGGAGGCGAATCAGGACCCCGTCGGCTTTTGATGAGCAGCTGTTATCTAGTTTGAGGTCATTTAATCTCGGGAGGTTTTTCGCAGCTCTAGGATCTCAGTCCCAGCTATTTGCTGACACCTGTGGATCCGATTATTTCACCACACGCCGCTTAATGACAGAAAGGAAACACGCAGCCAGAGGTGCATCTGTTTCCAACACCGCAACGTTAAACTCGCTGTGAAATTCTTCACATCGTGATGTCTCCTCTTATTTTTCTTTTTTATGTCGTGTTCTGTACATTTTTGTGCTTGTACTTAAATTTTTACTATTTGCTGCAGCAATACGCACCACTATACTATTTACATAAACACATGGAATGGCTGGTGAAATTGGCATCATTTTCCTTTTTCAGACTCCCCAGTGACCGGTTGATGTACATCATCAGCCTTTTCTGCTTCTACATTAGCAGACTTTCGGGGTGTGCTTATCAAACGGAACTGTGCAGTGCGTGTGGCCGCCAGCGTGTTGTTAACCATGTATTCCATCATTTATTGATGGGAGGCCGTGCATGTGCCTCGCTTGCTTTTGTCACAAGCGGCTCCGTGGTTCTTGTGGTTTTGAGTGAGTGCTGCCAGCCGAGAAACTTTTCTGATGGTCTGTGTCTGCATCAGCCACTGGGAATCTCCTGTGCGCACATGCGTTCTGCTGTGCGTTCTATTTTCCCCTGTGCTGGAGGCTGCCGCACAGGTCACACAACCATGAAGTCCTAGTTTGATTATAAATACACAAAACCCTCAGAAGCGGTGAAATAGGTATGCAGTCACCATGGATACTATATTATGAGCTCCATTACTGGGAAGCCCATTTGGTGCCCTCCTGAGGAACGGGTGATTCAACAGTGGACTGGGAGGCTTAAAGATTCGGCTTTTGTTTTTGCGTTTGTCGGCTACCTGCAAATGTAAAGTCCTCTGACAGAAACACAGCCGCACAGCTGCTTTTTTAAGGGGTTTTAAGTGGGTGGTGCACTTTGTTCTCTAAGACATGATGCAAATTCTTCAGCCCCTTTGTTCTCACAAGGCTCAGTTCACATAAGTAACAGATCCAGGAACCTGAAGCTTTGTCAGACGCCAAAACGCTGCACAGCAGGTTATAATCCTGTGACCCGGGAAAGTTAATTGGGCAGCGGCCGTGTTACCTTTGAATGCAGTGGTCACCGAGTACAGCGTAGCAGAAATACAGCGTTTATCTTACAAAGCGTTCTGCGAGGATTGCGGGTCGTCTCATTGTGATCCAAGAAAACCTGAGCGAGGTTAAACTTTGCTGGCAGATGCATGTTGGCATGCGAGCTGCATCGATTAAAATTGGTAAGGAGGCCGCATTTTTCTCTGCAAGGCTACAGCAGGCCTGAACGCTGAGGTCGGAAAACGTGTCCTCCGCTCGTAGCTGTAGGTGAAAATACTGTTAGTCACCAGTGAAAGACAGGAAAAGGTTTCGTTTTATGCAGATTATTACCTTAAAGGACATGTAGGCTTTCTCTGACTGCATTTATGTCTTTCCAAAGAGAAAAACCTAGCAGTTGCCAAGAGCTCCTCTGGATTTTCACCAACAGAGCGACTCGCCGCCCCTCGGGATGCCCTCTGTGCTAGTTTTTGGTTTGCTTCACGAGGTGCTGTTCCTGTTCCAAAGTGGAGAGGAAATCAATTCAACCACAGCAGCGTTTTGCTCATGAAGGACTTTTACAGTTTTTCATTTTTGTTTTTACACTAAATTATTAAATACATGTGCACATTTTTAATTTGAAAATACTTTATTGATCGTCATGGGAAACTGATGTTTGACGATGCCACTGCAGGGTCAAGGGCCAGGAGAACCTGATCCACCAACCCTGGAGTTCATGGAGGAAACTCAGCGTGTACTTTCAAATCATGTTTACTGTGTTAGTCTGTGTTGTTACTATGCGGTTTTGTGACACTACAGGCAGATTTATCGGTTGTTTTGATGTTGTGCTACAACTGCATATGTGGCTGCAGACCTGTCAGAGTGCACCAGGTGGTTTTAATGTTATGGCTGATGACGAGCTAGACTTTTTTGACTGGTAGTCTGTTTAAAAGAAATGCTGCTTTTCCTGAAATATTCACGTGTTGTCAATTTAAAAGCCATCAAACATAAGGAAATTACAGTTGATTTTTTTCAAAGGTTAACTGGAGTTAGGAGGCGACACAACCGACTGGTCCCTGTCCCCGTCTACGAGTCCTTCCCTCCAGGGTTTCCCACGTTGTTTTATGACTGTTTAGGCCAAAATTTCTGATTTCACTGCAGTAGTTTGTCAACATATGCAAGAGGAACATCCCAACTAACAGGAACAATTTCACCACAAGCACCTCACCCCCCCGACCTCTCATGCATGGCACAAAAAATAAAATAGGAGAATAAATTAATTAAACTATATAAATATAATTAAAATAAAAATCTTATTAAAAGTAAAATAATTAAAATGTAATACTTTAAATAAAAAAAGTATAAAATAAATGAATAAACAAATAAAATAACACATCGTCACAACAGCTAACAGATATACAGGTTTTTGTTCACCACAAAATCTTCTTAATGTGTCTGTTATTGTCCATCTAAGAGCAGTGGTGGTTGTGGAAGCTGCATCGATCCTGACACTTTGTGGAACATGATGTCGAGAAGAGTGTTGAGCCGTGCTTTGCTGCTGCAGATTTTCAAAAAGAAAATAGTGATGCTTGTTTGTATGATGTTTCAAAATGCAACGTCGTTCAGAATTGTTAATTATTGCGATTGTATTCCTGGAGGGACTGAAACGCATCTGAAATGGTGCTGACTCGTGGGTGTTGTACAGTACGTTTCTTTGTCAGCCGTCATTCAGAATGTCCCGGAAACACATCGTCAGCACTTTCTGGTCTTGCGTTAGATATCAGGCATGACTGTGGAAAGAAAAAACAAAGTTCTGCTGATTTTTATTCCATCTTTGATCTTCAGCTGTGTACTTGTTTGTTTTGCCCCCCTCTCCCCACCCGTCCATCCTCAGAGATTTAACTGTGTGCGCAGTCAGCAGCGAGATTACAGTGTGATTAAGTTCGATTGAACGTAAATCTCGAATGCTGTTATTTCACGGGAAGCTCATTTATTATGTATTAGCACTAATTCTGGGTCACGACCTCCATGTGTTACGCAGTGATATGCGGCGCTCGTGTGCGTTATGTTGCTCCAGGTCATCGTCTCGTAATCTTGTTTGTGGAACGTGCAACTTTTACAGTTTTGGAACACAAACATAACAGGGAAGTCGGGGAGAGATTGTGATACAGCAGGAGGAATCACACAGAGCAAAGAATAGATAACCACTGTGGGGGGGGGGTTGTAGGTGGATGGGTTGATGTGATTAATGCTGATGCTTTGTGTTTAACATGTTGCGTAATCATAAATGTGATTTGCATGTAACAATGTGTCAGTAGCTTTCAAAGTCTCATTTAAGATGATCACACACACACACACACACACACACACACACACACTCACTCTGCATGTGTTTATGTCGACACTATGTGAGACGTTTAGTAACCTGCAGGTTGCAGAGGCGTGTGCGTCTCACTGAGAATGTGAAAGCTGAAACTTTACAAGTGTGTAGAAGGCTTCAGTGATTTAATTCACTGTAGACATCTCTGTTTCCTCCTCCCACCCCCTCCCTCTGTCTCTCCCTCCCCCACCCCCCACTCAGGGAGCCTGGGTGCAACAGTGGGACCTCCTCCTTGAAAGGGCCTTTCTCCTGTGGATGTTATGGCTGAAATGGTACGTAGGCTCAGTCGCAAGATACAAATATAGTTGGATTTAAGGAGGACGAGGAGAGAGACGAGTGCTCGGCATGGAATGAAAGAGTTTTCTCACCTGTGATGGATTAGTTTGGCCTGGCAAAAGTCAAAACAATCCATTGATTAAGAACATGACATGAATGAGAAACATCCACAGTTAAAATCATCACTGGAAACGCAATGAAAAGCCACTTGAGGCGAGTTGGATTTATTCGACTATATTTAGCTCAATCCTGTGAATTTAATTCCATTACCCTGATGTAAATTCGTCCCCATAAGACGCTGGTCCTCGCTGATGAGTCCCTAACCAGTCATAGAACAGAGAAAGCTGCTTCACGCTGTCAAAAGATGATTTGAGTCTTCGGGCTCCCATTTCCTAAATATACAGTGTTAGGAACTCGATGTGTGCAAAGAAAGTGCAGTCCAAAAATACGAGGACACGTTTGTGGTTTTTTTTGTACCTCGACACACTGAACTTACTCATGCTTAGTTTTGGTCGTCCCGTACGGACCTCAGTTGTCGTGGTGACAGGTTTCTTGCTTGGTTGATAAATTGTGGAAAAAAAAAAGATCTCACACACACCGTACACATTTGACTCTCACTTTGTTCATGCTGCTTTCAATGTTCTGCTTAGAAAGTGCATTCTCTCTCACACACACACACACACACACACACACACACACCGATACACACCGATGTGCCTCATTGGCTACTTGGGGTTCAGTGTCTTGATTTACCAGCTGAGCTACAGCTGCCCCTGTACAAACTAATGTACAAACTTTTGTTTAAGTTTTATTTTTTAATAATTTTTGGACATTCTGACAGTTTAGAGGTCAATGTTACAAGCTAATCCAGGTTACAGGCTGACGGACATAAGCACGAGTAGAGACGCTTAACTGAAATTTTTATTGTCGGTTTGTTGTTGAAAATGCCATAAATGTGGAAACTGAATGAAGTCATCTGTTTGAGATGAGCGTATACTGTTTCTGAGCTGTCACAGACCAAACAAGATGACATATTTATTTGTACGTCAAAAACAATGGTCGTAGTGCGAGAGAGCCGCAAATATGCTCGTTGTCATGTGACCAGAGAGCATCTGGGACTAAATTTATGATGACTATCTAAAAATGGAACTGCTCCTATGTCACCCAGTCTTTACCCGGACCACGTCCAGGTCCACATTCTCCTCCTTCTCTTTGGATTCTGTTTCTACGAACGTAAATGGGCGTGTTGCAGGGCCCTGGTTGAGCTTAGCGTCACTGTTTACACCTGTTGCAGAGCAGATGGATGATGCTGATGCTGCTCAGTGACGACTTCAGCGTGTCATTGTGCACAGGCAAAGCTTTCATAAAGCCATGATGCTCCATGTATTGAAAGAGTGATTTCTGTTTACTGTATGTCTCAGTGGTTAAGAAGCCACGTATCAGCAGGAATTAGACACAGAGTGAGTGGATGGTGCAAGTGATATAATTTAGATTGTTTTATGTTCAGTGCAGCAGCAAAATGTCTCACTCTTAATAAATAAGCCTTTTGGATACAGCAGCAGGATTTCACAGTCTTTCTATACGACATTATCTAATCACTCACCAACCGTGTGATTGTCAGTGCCTGCAGGTTAGTGTGTGTGTGTGTGTGTTCAGCACAGTGTTTATTCTCTCTGTTCATCTCACACTCCTGAAATCTGTCATTTATCTCATGCCGTTCCATTGATTGTCCCCCCGTTGCTTTGCCTGCCAGTGATTGGACACTCCTCTCCTCTCCACTCGTCTCCCTGCTGCTCCAAGCAGCGGCAGCGGAAGGGCTGAGCTTTAACATAGTTCTGAGCTGCTGCCAATACCATCCTGGATTTTCTTCTGCATTTTGTTTTGTAGCATGTTCTCTCAGTTCGCTGTTATCTCAAATGTGCAATAGGAGACATTTTCTACTGTAGCAGTGTCATTGTGAATAGTTTGACTTTTTGTTTTTAATTGTTTATTCTGGAAGCAGATGGCTGCAAACACAAAGGGCACAAGCATCCAAAGTGTGTTGACAATATGACTGCTTGGAGATAAAAGCGGGACATGGATAAAGCCGTCAAGGTCTCAGAGAGAGAGCTTTTGTGTGTGTGGGAGGGGGTCCAAGTTTTTTAGCGAGCACCTAAGTTCTCAGCCAAGTGAGCAAATGTGCCAAGAAAAGAGAGAAACGGGGCAGGAGTTCAGGCCAAGCAGAGATTAAATCACAGGGAGAGACGGGCAGAAACTGAAGGTCCTAGTTCTGACTCACGGTCCTCCGGGCCCGAAGGACCGTGCTTTTCAAATAGCGGTTGCTGCAGTTGCTGATTAGGTGGCTCAAATGAAAAGCAGCGGGGCTGTGTACCAGCACAGGGTAACCTTGGGAAAGTCAACACACTCAGTGAAGCAAAGACCGCACCCTAAACTCTGCACCTTCTCAGAGTCTGAGCTTTTCGCCGTCCCCACGTGACAACGTGTAAACTGTATTTATAACCAGCCCAGGGTGAAGAAACTTCACAAAGAACTTCAGGCATGTCAACAAACTGTTGGTAGAACGTCTGCACACTTGCGAGCTGTGGCCTGTCTGGGTGGAGCATGTTCTCGCTGTGCTCGTGTGGATTCCTCCCACAGTCCAAAGGCATGTCTGCTCGGTTAATTGGAGACTGGACACCTGCCACCCCTCACCCGGTGACGGCTGGAATAAGGTGGGAACACATTTAATGACTGTAAGGCTGATTTGGTCGTGATGACGTGCTGGACCTAATTGGTCCTGGTCAGTGTTGGTCCGGCTCAGTCGGTGCAGACATTCAACAGAAAAAAACGTTTGTGTGTGCTGTGCAAAGATTCTAGTCTTTAGTTTTCCAGACTGTCAGAGACTAGAAATCTGTGATGCGTCTTCTAAATTGTAAATCATTTATTACCTGTCACATGAACACACAGGTTGTATAGAATGTTTACAGTCTGTTAGTTTTCACATTTTAAAATAAGCACAAAGAGTTTTGGATTCCAGAGATAATGGATGGCTGTCGGGACTGAAGGGACTCACAATGACACCTTTCAATTGTCCTTTATTTGGACAATAGGCTCAGTAGCAGGGCAGCTGTAGCAGCAATACTGTGGTGATCTTTTGTGCAGCCGTAGTCTGTTTGACATGTCCTACAGACCGAGCCCTCTGGGGACAGACACACTGGGCTTCAGCACGGAACGAGCAGCTTTTAGCAGAGATGGATAGTGATGACTCCAGGTATCCACACTTCTCTCACCTGACCAGTGCCTGTAAAAAGCCTTTGTTCTCAGCTACAGCGAAGACAGTTGGTTTTATGGGAGACCCGCACTCTGCAGAGGCTGATGGTTTTGTGACATCACTCAGTCTTGGAGTCTAATTAGGGACTCGACCCAGCCCTGGTGTGGTGACTTGTCAGTTCATCTCAAGTGTAAGCTCGCTCGTCCTGTAAAGACGGCCACCAAGACGATTAGGAGGAAAACGTCTGTGTTCATACAGTTTTCATACAGGTTTTTAACTGCAGCACTGCTGTAAGTCAGCATCACTCCCACAGTGACAGTTATTGACAGGATAATGTTTCATTGCTGTGTTTCAGGTCGAGAGTCCTACAAACATCGGGAATCGGATTTTATCTATTCGGTTTTTGGAAGAGCTTTAACTAAGAAATCGGCTGAAAACTGCACATTTTATGAGCTGCGAGCTAATGTTTAACTACAACACTTTTATTCTGACAGCGAGCCTCTTACCTTTAAAACCGGCACTGAAGCCGACACTTGATCTTTTTATCTCGCATAGTGTCTCATGACAACCGATGAAAATTCATGTCTAAATCAGGTAGAAAATCTAAAAGCTTCCAAGTCGCATCACGTGTTCACTGAAGCCACTGGAAAACCGTCTGTATTAGTTTAGTTATTGCTGTTGTCCCTCTTCTTCCGATGCGATTCGTCCTGAACGTGTTGAGCGTTTAGTTTTCCATCAAAGAGTTTGATGGCACCAGCAGGAGTTGTTCACTCTGATCATGTGATGTTGATGTTGTGCTTCTTCTCGCCGGTGGCTCCTTATCTAAAAGCTCACTGTGGTATATCACAAAAATGTCCTCATCACTTCTAAGCAGCGAGACAAAGACTTCCTCTGATCAGATGGTAGGAAGGTGAAAAAGGAGGCTTTTTTCAGTGAGATGCAGGTACAAAAAGAAGTATGTCAACTATATTTTTGCATTTTATTCAACGTGGTGTGATTTCTGCTGAATGCATGAGCACCACAACCAAACGGTGAGCAAAGCTGCAAAAGCATGTGAATTCACACGTTAAAAACGGCATTAATTTGTGAGATATGAGATAATTTGCACTTGGTCACACAGTGCCATGAATGTCAGAGCTTTAGCAAAACCCAGAGACATGGGACATAAATCCCTTGTTCACAGGGTGAATTACACCCGGTGAGAGCTGAGAGAGTGCTGGAAGTGGCCGGATAATGAGCTGAAGGTCCTTTAAAGAAGCCAATTAGCCCTAATAAGCTACAGTTTCTGGCAACCCGGGGGAAGAGGCTGGAATGCGTTTGTACTGTACACACACACTCATCTGTGGCCTTGTCTCCTGTCCATTTTTACTCCTGGCTCCTGCTCGGTTGCACAGAACGAACACACAGACACAAATGCAGGCACAGGTACACACTTGTCCCCAAATTTCTGCCTCTAGGAGACACTTGTTTGGTCCTCGGTGTCCGTGGTGACAGTTATTGATCAGGCAACGATGGCTGCTCCAGTTTGATCTCAGTCAGGAGGACTCATTACTCTGCTGCTGCTGCTCTTATTCAGGCCAAGGCGAGCGGGGGAAGCGCGGAGGAGCCGAGATGGAACACATTCCCAACCAGATACTCCTCAGTGTTTGTCAGTCCACCTTAGAGCTTCCTGCCTTTGAGAGGTGTAAATTGGGCACATTTTTTGGTCCATTCTGCCGACGTGTTTTAATGTTATTGACAGCTGATTAGCTCAGCACAATAGCAAATTCTTTTCCAAGCAAGAGGACAGCCTGATTAGGGTCTCTGTGTGTAGCGTAGGTACATGTACATGAATCCCAAAGGACCTTGAATTGGTACAGAGTATGCCCACGTGGAATTTGAACACACATCTTTTTCTCCCAGTTCTGGGTTTCATCCCATATCGATCTGGCATTTGAAACGGTTGCGTTGGGCATTACCATAGACCCACAATCTAATTGACACACATACACAGGTAAGGCAGAACATTATGACCACCTGTGCAAGCCAACACAGTCGCTCTGCAGTGGTGATAATTTGACTGTTTTATTATTTGAACAAAGTGGGTAGTGGAGTCGTACTGGAGTGTATTAGGAATGGGGTCCCTAAAACATTAGAACCACCTCTTCTTTTTCTCCTATTTCGATCTATTATACATTCCTTGGTCATTCTTTGTTTTCTATTCATCCTCCACCAATTACCTGGATCAGGTGTGTTATTAGAAGCTGGAATATACCATTTAACTTCACCCCCCCCGCAGTGGGTAACATGAGGATACAAAACAGTGCACGGGTCCTGCACAATCCTCCAGGATTGAAAACTACTGGTCTGACTAATACTAAGTAAGACACAGGATGAAGTGGCGCTCAATAGATATGTCAGATGAATCTGACCAGTCTACATCTCAACGAGAGCCCAAATATTATGGAGAATGAACATCACTAAATTTAATATGACAAATCCACAGTAAAAGAGAGAGAGTCAGAAATACTATAAAATGGATAATAACAGCTGGATCCCACCATGGTCTGAGATGCAGTCAAGCCAGTAATGAGAAGGAATTTAACGTACATGAACAAGTTAAACAGGATAAAAGAAATAATTACAGACAACAAAAATAAAGCAAGATTTAACTAATAAGCTAAAAGTAAAACAAACTTGATATCTTGACTGAAAAGATGATTCATAAAAGGTTTGTTTTGTACAAGTCCCAAAGATACAACAATTCAGCAAGCAACAAAAAACGAGAAAATGTCCCTATCTAAGATCAGAGACCCTTTAACTAAAGTTAACAAATCAGAAGAAATTTCAGAAATCTTCACTTATTATTATAAAACACATCCACAATCAGTTATTAATGACCACTTTAAAAAATGGACATCATAGGATCTTCTCAAAATAACAAATCAAAGGCTCCATCACAAAAGAAAAACGGACACTATGACATGTCCGAACTTACTGAAGACGGCAAACAGTTTTTTTACATCCATCATTTCAGAAAGGATTAACATCTTCTGGACGATTTAATCAACCAGGACCAGACTGGGTTCATTAAAAACAGAGATGACAAACACTGGATATCGTTAAACCCTACACATCACAGAACAAGCGCAAAAGCAAAGCACAACTTTGTTCACTCTGTGAAAAAGGCATTTGATGGACTAAATTGACTTTTCTCTGTGCAGTTTTAGAGAGACTGGGCTTTAACAACCAATTCATTATATGCACACAAGCTCCACATAGAGACCCGACTGCCAGAATAAAAATCAATGGCCACTTGACAGACGGCGTTAAACTATATTGAAGCACTTGTCAGGGAAACTGTCTCGGTCCTTTTCTTTTTTCAATGTTTACTGAGCTCATGGCTCAAAACATCGGACAGATGAAAGGACTGAAAGGAGTTGTCTTTTTGCTGATGATGGTATTATATTTTTCCAAAACCCAGTTTTTTTACATTCCCTAAATTTATGATCAATCCCCAACAAGGGCTGTTTTGAACTTCAATGCAAGCTAATGGAAAAAAATGGAAAAAAGGAAAGAACTGTTGGAGAGTGGTTGGCACTCCAACAGCTCCTAAAGATGGAGGAAGTTTAGATGGAATTTCTATTCATTTTTTCCATAGGGGATTAAAAAAAAAACTGGGAACACAGCAGCAATGCTGGAGTTTTGGGTGACACAAAATGCCAAATATTTTAAGAAAATACAAACATTTTAAAGTTTTTTAATGGTCTATGAGTGAGACCTTCAAACTTCAGACTGCAAACCACAACTGAACTTGTTCGTGATAACTCACGTTTGGGCGTCTGACGTCATCAGTGTTTCCGTCTGTGGCGATAGAGTCGAGCGATTTGTAGCTAAATGGACCCAAATGAAACTTTTGATGAAAAGAAGCAGGAAGGATTTGTTTTGGCGCTTAACAGAAGCAGAATCTAATCTAAAAGGGAGGCAACTAGCGGATCTCTACCTTCATCTTTGAGAAGGGGAAAAGTCAGTCATATTCCATTTAAGAATAAAGTCAGTTGCTAATCAGAATTTTTTAAAAAGGTGACGTTAATAAAGAACGAGGAAGCTGCAGTAGAGGAGCACGTGGTCTCCCTCTCCGTTTAGTCCTTTATTTCTTCATTGTTCCCACTCTGCCGTTTTTTTTGTCTGGTCAATAACACCGAACACTTCCTGCAGATGGTTTCCATTAAAGGCAGCCAGAAAAAGGAAGAAGGACTTTTGAAATTCACTGACAAAAGCTTAAAAGAAAATGAATAGATAAAAAAGCAGCCAGATTTAGCTGACGGCTATTGATTAGTGACAGTGTTTCTGTTGAAACAAAGGTTGGTCTCTTTTTGCAGGTAGTTAAACTCTGGTCACTACTTCAAATTTAACCTTATTTGTGCAAATTAAATTGCCATGCTCTGCTTGCTTTTGCTTCAGCCTTTGCACAATTTTAATTAGCGTTTGCATTTTTGCCGTAGTCACATTAATTCCCTAATGGCTTTCTGTTGTGCTTAAAAGCCACACACTGATAACAAATCTTTGATCTGAAGCTTGGAAATGATGAGAGACTGAGCAATGAATGGGGTAATCATGTCAACAAGAACAACAAATCTGTCCTCAAAGTCGGGCAAAGATTAGAAAAAGGAGATCATTTGCTATTTCGCGCACACACCGACAGCAGCTGCTCAGAATCTGTGATGCTAACTGACAGTATTCAGTCATTTCTTTCAATCTAGGCCCGATTTAACCCCCCAACTATGAACAGATTATAAATGTTATCAATAATTCTTCTGCGGTTATGATCTGTTCATTAGCAGCACATTCACAGGTTTTTGTTCATCTCTCGACGTTTTTCAGAATCCCCCTAGAATCTAATCGGGGTGGATGTTTTTTAGCTTTGCGGGCGGCAGTTGTATGTACAAAAAAAGGCCTTCGAGATAAGGTCTCGTGATTGCTTTCATTTGAGGGGCCGCCACCCTCCATGATGTTTACCTCACATAAATTGTGATTGTGCCTTCTCACTGATCAAGACGCTCTCAGAAGTTTGGAGAAGGGGAAAAGCAATTTCACACCAAAGAGTACACCGGGGCCAGAAGCGGGAATGGGAACTACACAACGCACAGGAGTGTATTAGGTGATGTATTGTTAACACAGCGCACACAGAAGGCACATTCTCCCCCCGTTTCATCCAATCCCTGCTCTGAAATTGATAAGATAAACAGCAGTACAGGCCTCGGCTTGGATTTCCCAGAAACCTTCACGGCCGCAGAGGGACGAGGTGTGACATTTGTGTACTGGGGACCGAGTGTGGGTTTTGTGACCAATGTCTTTGTGGAGTGTGACATGAGACACAGATCTGTGAGATTCTCTCTTATCTGTCGTGAGTTACAGCCGAATGGAGCCTCAGAGGAGGCCTCAGCGCCACACACAAAAGGAGAAAGGTTTTATCTCAGTGACCATTATCGAAGCCTCTTTCATTTGTTTGCTCTTTGCTTCAGCATCATTACAAACCTGGTGGGGGGGGCTATCGCCTGCCACCGGGGTGCCCATAACAATTATTGTGTATATCTAATGACTGCTTTGCACTGAGAGGCATTCACATAAAGGTTAGAGACGAACGTGACTGGAGGGTCAATAGCTCCAGAATCTCATTACGATCTCCGGAGAGCAGGAAGCAAGACGGCCAAGGCCCTAGTGAGACGACATCCAAAGACGAGCTTTTTAAAGAATGCACTCCGCGTAGACAAGCCCAGACCCTCTCAGAAAAGAAGTGACATTATTGCACCTTTAGATGCAACGGCTTGTGACTGGGGCTGCACCCTCTCGAAGGCCACATTCGTACCCTTCGTACTGGGTCCTTTACTGTACCCTTGTGATAATACGTGTCATAATTATGCCGCAGCTTGCTACTTGAGTTGATTTATGTAATCGCTTTTCATTTATTTTAGTCAATTATTGTTGCATTATTGACTTAATTAGTTCTCCTGAAAATTTTAGGCACAACATTATGACCACCTGTGCAATTTAATATGATCCAATACAGCAGCTCTGCCATGAATTCTACTTTTACAAGTTTGTCATTTCTCAGTTTTATAAGAAGAGGTGTGTTACACGAGGCGACCAAAACATTAGAAGCAGCTTTTCTTATTACGATCTCCAGTAAGCCTTCAGCTTTCTCAGTGATGACTCATTTTACATGGGACTGTAAGGGTGTCTATCAAAAACTGCCGGTTTTGACATGAATCTGCGTTTGTCTTTACTAAAGGGAAATGGTCAGCATTTCCTCACTGCAGGGTAGCAAAGCAGGGGAGTCATTTATTTTCACAAGAAACATCAAGTTTGAATCAATAAAAGCTGATGATGAAATAATGTTTAGGCGAGTCACATGGTCCTTCCCAACCAATCTAAAGGCGTTTTCCAACTAAGAATGCTTAGTTCCATTGTATTGAACTGGTTTGTTTTACCCCTTGTTGGGATTTAACTTGGGCAGTAACACACCAAAGCGACTGTACACACACCATTTATTGGTTGTGCTCCCAGTCTGGCTCGTTTGTGGTGAGAACGTGTTTTAACCTTGATCTGGCTCAAAGCAGCAGATATTGGCTCAGTTGATGCCACAGCTTCCTAAAGTGTGAAGTGGTATTTTCTTATTATTAATTTACCTTCAGCATCTGCTACAGAGTTTTGCTGAATATGTTAGTTGGATAATTACAGTTATCAGCAAATGCCGCTCAGCCAGTTGTTTTTTTTCCACTGGGGAAACTGGGGCTTGTTCCTCTGTTTAGTGTCTTGTTCCCACCCCAGATTCAATCAACCAATGATCAGAGAATATTATACTCATGTTACTTTTAGCGATGCATGTTTGTTTTGTTGGATTTTTAATGTATGAAAGAAACAGAACCAGCCAAAAACAGACAAATGGACTGTACGGTGGCTTTAGCTTGGTTGTCATGGGGACGGCAGGTGCACTTTACTAAGTGTTGAATGTAACCTTTACTTGTTATGTTTCTGTTTATGGGGTAAATGATAACCAGGATTCCTCGTCCGTATGCACTACGTAGGTGTCTGTTGTCAGCTCGGACCGTCTTTACCCAGGGGCTCTCAAAGTGGTGCACTCGCAACAAGGCTGAAGCTGTTACTCGACCTTACAAGCACTTTAAAGCGCATTAAGGATTCTGTCAGTTGACGAGGAAGGTTCAGAAAAATGCGACAACTCAGCAGCACTGTGGCTGAATTCATGTTGGTTCATGTTCAGTCTGAATGTCCTTTGAAATTAGATGCAAATGTGATTTTTATTTTTTCCCTCTCCTTCACTTTAAATGGTCTGCGTATTCAGGCAGAGATAATCGGGCACTTTAGTTCACACGCTGGTTGGAACGGGCTTTGCTGTTGTGGCACACTTTGCACATTGCACTAGTTGCGAGTGGAGTACCTCGTCTGTTGTCTGACAAGTGCTCCTGCTGGATATACTCCAGCTGTTACACCTTTCTGCCATTTTCATACATCTCTATAGAGACACTAAGTCCCACTTTGATAAATTACCCTTGGACAAACTCAGTCGTATTTTGTTAAATTGCACTTAACTAGTAGGTTTGGCTATGATGTGTAGAACATGTAGATGGTGCTCCACTTCCTGTTCAGCAAGACGTTGTTAAAGCCTTCCTGTGGGGTTCGTGCTGTGCCTTTTATGTAACAGATACATTTGACTGTCCAACCAATAGTCTGGAGACCAGTTTCAAATCACTGTGAGATAAAACGAAAAAGCAGCAGATTCTCAGGATGTTCACCTGAAATTACAATACATACACAATACACAATACATCAAAGAAATTAGAGTAGGGCGGAGTCACAGGGAGGCCAGGTGAGAAAAAAGGCCCACGCAGGATAACAGAACAGCCAACGTTTCCTCAGACTGAAGAAGCTGCTTGAATTAATAGCGAAATGTTTCCGACCAAGAATAAATGACGTCCGGTTGACATGGCTCAGCCTCTGATTATTTCCTGACAAAAGTGCATGCACCGCTGCTTGGGAACCTCAAAGGGAGCAAGAAGGTCAATGTTAGTAGATTCAAAGATGGTGATGGTAGACGAAGACCTGATGACTAGAGTTGTGGTGTGTGTGTCAGGTTTAGATCAATAGGTTTCGGTTTGTCCCTTTTTTTTTTTTTTTGTGTGTGTAAAAACATCAGATGCTCTTCCTCTCATTTTGTCCGGGCTCTGGACAGGTGGTAGTTGGCTGGATTCGATTCTAAGGCCTTCTGTATCAGACCTTAAGTATCTGATTGGCATTAAAGGACTCGAATAAAGACCGCGACCCATTCAACTTCATCTGAACAGAGCCACCAAATCAAAACATGCTTAAATGTGCCATTACATAGGTCAGTGGAAGGTTGAATGTCAAAATGAATTATAGAAGTTATTAATCCAAATGATTGTTTAGTTTGCAGCAGAGATGCTTTAACTATCAGGAGGCTCCAGGCCGCCCTCCTCTCCTCTTCACCTTTGTGCAGGTCTGATCTGCATGTGTGTGTTTGTATGTGGGTTTCAAGTGTCACGGACATCCAGCCAAGACACCTTGTAAAACCCGGCACAAGGCGAGTCGCTATCTGTTGTTTTCCTAACCTCGCACAGCCATGCAAACACACACAACCTGCGAGAGCAATGAGATCCCACCAAGCCTTTAGTTAATTAATTGTCATGCATCGGCTTCTCGGGGAAATAAGTGTTCCGTCGCTTGCCGAGCGGTGCAGATTACCAAGGGAAAGAGTGGGAGGAGAGAGTGACGGAGCAGATAAAAAGAGAAGAAAAGGAGGATGGCCTATTACGCTCCATTTAGACTCTTCTCAATTTGGAGGAACTCCGCTGTGTGTTGGCCTCTTTACACTGTCTCATCTACAGAGGCATGAGCAGTGTGTACAGGAGGGAGGGAAGGAGGGAGGGCTGGGCGGAGGGATGACGGTGTTCACCGTGATGAGTCAGGGAAGCAAGAGGAGAGATGCAGCCAGGCGGAGGCCCATGTGGGTGGAGTCATGTCGGCGTGCTTAATAAGAATATGGTTATGCACACAGTGAAAGTTGCAAGAGGCTGATTTGCTCCAATTCTGGCGAAAAGGAAAATGATCTGTCGCATCCACTTCAAACGTCATTGACGCATTTAACGGGTAGCCTGTGGACGTGGCGACGGAGGCAGTAAGGGTTAATGGGGTTCAGCTCCCACTGTTGTCTCCGGTACATTGTGTGTCAGTGTCAGGGAACGTTCGACTGAACCTCCTTTGCTGCTTGATTTGGTTTTATAGCACGAGGAGACAGAATTTTGAATGCAAGTTAGCTCCCGTTAAAGCAGGCTGCAGGCTCAGGTCTGTCAACGAGTCATGCAAATTTACACTGTACTAATTAATATTTTACATTAACAAGGAGATAAAAAGGTGAAAAACCTGCAGAGACTTGTTAGAAACCTGATAGTGTTTCAGATGAATAATGCAGGAAAATGTTTCAGTATTTATGAGCTTAAGCAAGTTGCTTTCCATGTTTTATAAAAACAAATTTAAAAGATGGTAAGTCCCTTTAAATGTCTCCCTAATCTTCAGATTGGAAGTGGATTAATCAGCGCTTTTGTGTCTTTTCCAACATTTCATTCAGTTACAACATTGTGGGACAGATTTCAGGGACTGAAGGTGGCGGCGGTGGAGAACAGAGTGGCAGACGGAGAGTGTTCAGCCCAGAGACCCTTTGTCCTTCTCAGCCAAATCCCTCTGTGTGTCTCTGAGGAGTCATGTGGATCATTTACAGCCACGTTCTGTGTCCCGATGAAACATTACCAGGCTCGATCGGTGCATTTATTTAAACCGTCAGAACGGCGTTTGAACGAAATCTGAAGTCCTCTAAGAGGAGCAAAGGGTTGAGGTGATTTCATGGGAATATATTACACAATAAGAGTGTGGTTCATTTTTCCAATGACACGCTGCGGGCAGGGCCATGGATGTTGGCACTTCTGTACACAACCTGGGACATCAGTTCTTCAGATGCCCCTTTAGTCTCTAAGCAGAACAGATTCTGTGAGCGGCTGCTCATTAATTGCTGAGTTGAACCTGTTTTTAGCTACAGAGACACAAACGGGGACCGTACTGTATCAAGCAGGCCGGAGGGGGGTAATGAGACAGTCGGGTAACATGGCCGGACTGAGGCTGTCACCCTGTGAGACCTCCACAGCTCACACATGGACATGTTTGTGGCTGCATGCCTGTTTGTGAGAGCGCTGTGTGTCCAAAGGCGGTGCGAGTGCAGACCTTGTTTGTCACAGCTCCCAGAACTCAAAGGGAGCAGGAGACTCTCACATATGTTGCTCGTGTCTGTTTGGACTGACCCTCCTCTTACTCTACACTGAAACCAGCTCACGTACAACTCTGGTCCTAAAATCAACCGACGGACAAATATTCAGCATCAATTTAGAGTCTACAGGATGCAATATTTGACGCTCCGATGGCTTTTTTGCGTGTATCTCGGACTAAACAGTATTAGATCTTCACACCAACTCTGACCTGATCAAACACAAAATACAGATTTCCAAATATATTTAGTGCAACGATTAAGAAATAGTACCAACAAAGTGCATTAGTTACTAGCATACGTCCAAAAAACTTGCAAACGGAGAAGCCTGGAACAACCGTGGACCTTCTCTTATTTTAGAATGAGCCCAGAGCAAAAATGCGACTCATGCAGAAAGTCACAAAAGATCCAAAGAAAAGGTCCAAGGACCTGCAGCTTATCTTACCTGTACAAAAGTCCACATTTATGACCCTATTGTCTTAAAGTAACTGGGTCAAAGTGGCATCATGGGACAGTGGTGAGGTGGAAACCACTGATGACCCAGAAGAAGTTGTGCCACAACACACCTTGATGATCCTCCAACCATCCAGGAGAATATTCTGTGGACTGAGGAGTCTTTTCACATCTGGCTTAACACCAAAAAGGGACATCAGAGCTCATGGCCGTCAATTCTGCTTCTACCAGAGAATCCTCAAGAACATCAGCTCATCAGTTTGTAAAAATACACGTTAGTCATTCAACCTGAGAACGACTCCAAAGAACTATAATTAAAGTTTTGCAGAGACCTGGTGAATATCTGACTACTTGTAGCGCGATCGTCCACCGATCCTACAGTTGTTGGTTGGATCCCCGGCACCTCTGGTCACATTTCGAAGTGTCCTTGAGCAAGACACTGAACCCCCAGTTAGTGAGCGTTGGCATTTGCCATTTATCTGGACTTAATTAGCTTCTAGGTTCAACACATTTAAATATGCTGCTTCTAATGATCAACAAGTGTTAATTAAAAATGTGTATTACCTGTTTGCTCTGGTTTTCGGTGTTTAAAGTTAGATTTAGGTGAACGATCTAAGAGAGCTGTATCTTGCTGAATCAGGAAACCTAATCAGGACTAAATGGTAATGAAACAATGGGCATTTGCAGCATGTGCAGTTAAATGGAGCGGAGCACGTGTCCTTCCAAGCAACAGATAGTATGTGTGCTGTCTTTGTTCTGTTTGTCACTGTTGATTAGATTTTATTCCACTGTGTTTGTGCATTATTCTCTCTCCTCCTCTCTGATCCTCACCTAAATATAAAAATACACTAGTCGGGTGAAATCTCTGCACCTCCCCTTTGTCTGCAACGGGCAAATAAATGAAGAAAAAGGCACGGCTGCAAAGCACTCGCAGCATTTAGTTTGTTACTGGACAGCTGGGAGTAGAGAATGACATTGGAGTAAGAGAGGAACAATGTGCGACAGAGGCCTTTGTTTTAGAGGAGACGTATTGAAATTATGTAGTGTTTGTCCCAGAGCCGGGCTACATGTCGGCTGTGGCCGTGATCATGATGTCAAAGAATCAGAGTTAACAACGAGCTGAAACATTTTCAAAGTGCCAAATAAAGAATCAGAAAAAGCGGCAGCTGGTGCTTTTAATATAAAAATAAGAAATGCTGACGTGTTAACCTGCCCCACCTTTACTAACAGTGACCCTTGACCCCTAGTTTTTAAATTAAGTTTTGTACATATGATTGTTGCCATGATTACCATATTCAAAACTGTTGAAAACACATTTTCTTAGTGGAGCAGTTTTACTTTAAGTCAAATGTAGGTGATTTTAGGCCAGTACTTGTACTTGTACTTGAGTATTGACCTTGTGTTACTAGTATTAATGTTGTGGCTCATGAGGAAAATGTACGTTCAAACTCATCTGTGCTGTAGAAACAGATAAAATAATGAAACCCGCACACAGTGTTTACAGCTCATTCAGAGTGACCATCAGCTCTCTCACTAAGACTCTTCTCTCCGGTTTGCTCAGTTTGACCAGGCGACCAGCTCTTGGAAGAGTCTTGTAGCAAACTGCTTCGTTTTGACAATTATGGATGAAGATTTTAATTTTTTTTTGCCTTCTCCAGATCTGTTTCTTGCAATAATCCTGCCTCTGAGCTCTGCAGACGGTTCCTTTGACCTCAAGGCTTTTGCTCTGATACAGTTTGCATTGTCAGCTGTGTCTTTCCAAATCATGTCCATTGAATTGAACTCATCACGGCTGGACTCCAGTCAAGGTGTGGAAACCCCTCCGATCAAGACAAAGCGGAAGCACCAGAGCTAAATTTTAAGTGTTGCAAAGCGCCTCAAAAATTAAGTACATGTGATTTTTCAGTTTTTCCCTTTTCATTAATTTGCAAACATTTCTGAAGATCTGTTTTCACTCTGTCATTTTGTGGCACTGAACCTGTAAATAATTGAGAAAACTAATTTAAACTGCGCTGTATTAGGGATGAAGGAGTTAGTGCTTTCATTACTAATCATGGATTGGTTTCTCATTTTAGTTATTAAATCCACAATCGATTTAAAAAAAGCCTCTTCCAGACACAGGGACCACAGTCTGGCTCCCCGTCCTCCCCACAGGTGCTGAGCTAGTGTAACTCTGCTTGCTAAACCAGTACAGACTGTTTGGTAGCCGCTTTAGCACAAGCCCACTGTTGATACTGTTGATACACACCTGCGTTAAGTCCAAACCGGGCATCGAAATGAAGAAGAGAGGTGATCTAAAAGACTTTGAACGTGGCACAGTTGTTGGTGCCGGCTGGGCTGGTCTGAGTATTTCAGAACCTGTTGATCCACTGGGATTTTCCGGGTTTACAGAGAATGGTCTGAAAAACAGAAAATATCCAGTGAGCAGCAGTTGTCTCGGCCAAAATGCCTCGTTGACGCCTGAGGTCGGTGGAGGAGAAGGATCCGATTGTTTGGAGCTGATAGAAAGGCAAATATAACCACCTCTTCAGGCATGAAGGCGTAAAGTTGAGCGGATTTTAACTGCTTAAGTTGTGGTCTTTCATCTTCACTTCAGACATGTCTGTCCCAGTCCACTCTGTGGTCCATCGCTGAGGTCCTTGTTGTGTTTCCAGTCTGTAAGTGTAAGAGGCCTGGAACTAAATGTTTGTTTTAAATCCTGGGTGGGTGGAAAATTATTAGTTGCTCCTGAAGTGTTTCCCAGACAAAAACACTGCACATCCTGCAACATGACGCGATGTTGATGCTCAAACGATGTGTCGTGCAGCCTTAGTTTGAGGATGTTGGATTCATGGACATCCGCTGGAGAGAACCACAGGCTGAGGAAGATGGAAAGTACAGGCTTCAGCTGTAGTTCTTTAGCCTCTTCCCAGGTGTGTCAAAGACCAAAGTGTCACCGTGTGTGTGTGTGCGTGTGTGTGTGATCTCTGCGTGTGTGTGTGTTCTCTGCGAAGGACTGGCAGCTTGTCCTGTGTCCTCCTGCATGCACTGTCTGATGGGATAAGCTCCAGCGCCCACGTGACCATGCACGTGAGGAAGTGGGTAAAGAAAAATCAATTACTGAAAAATATTCTGCAAAATGTTAGCGAATGCTCTCCGTGTGTATCCCATCAGATGTTCAGTTTATGATTCTGAACTGACCTTGGGAAACATTTCATATTTTTCACGGTACTAGAGACTCTGCCTCTTCCTCTGTGCCTGCTCCAGTCTAATCTTCTGACCCACTGAGTTTTTGAACCTCTCCCAACTCCCTCAAAATGACATTAGAGGTGAAATCTCTCCCAGATGGTTTTTTTTTTTAAATGTCCATCAACAGACTTGTGGAGCAATCAAACCATCCACAGACTGTTAATCCCATTTAGGATGTGGCTGGGAATTACAGCTGTGGCAGGAACAGGCACAGAGGAACCAGCAGCCCTCCCACAAAGAGCTTTGCCAATGTGCACAGTGGTGACAACACACAGTAGTTAATTGCCTATGGCAGTCTCTATAACGTTAAGTCTTTACGATAAGGTGTGAAATAATGTTAGTTTTGCATATATCTGCTCTTTTTGAAGCATGTGAATATCTGTGAACTGATCTACTAATCACTTGGCCTAAATGTTGAAGTTAATATTTACTTGTGAACATTAATGCTCATTAGATTTAATATGGGCTATTGATTTAAAAATATATCTATATTTAGTTTAGTATTGTAATTTGCTGCTACACTGTAAAATCCTTGAGTTGTCCTCACTTGCATCTTTTAGTTACCTTTCTCCGTTATGAATAACATCCACATCTTCCTAGTTTTTATCAGTAAAGTTAACTTAAAACAATCAAGTAGTCATGACAAATGTAGCAGCGACACCACGGCACCAGTGGGAGGCAGTAATTCACCAAAAAACCTGTCAGGGTCAAAGGAACCTGGTGCAGGTCATCAACCCACTGCATTAATGAGTAATATGCATTTTAAACACAACGACAGGACTTGGTTTGGTACTTGTTGTGGGAGGGTTCCCACCGTTCTGTGGAGTTCAAAGTCAATTTCAGCTGTGGAAATGGGAATCGAGATTAATTTAATAACTGCTGTGTGTGTTTTAAGCCTGTGTGATAAACTGTAGCCACGGTCTCATTCTCAGCACTTACACCGTGGGACATTTTTCTGCTCTGGTTCTTTACATGTCCTCTGGCTAAACAGCTGAGCAGAGCGCCACAGCACAGATCTGCAGCCCGGCTTTGTTTTCTCACGCTGAGTGAATAATGATCCAAACGTATGTGAAAACCACTCGTGTGCTGATGTCATCGGTTATTTCCTAACGCGGCCGGTTACTGTGGTTTTAGCAACTCGGTCAGACAGGAGGAACAGATCCATCTGTGGGCTGCGCATTTCATCCTCTACTGAGTATTTGTGGCAGTGAGATGGCGACACGTAGGATTGAGTCCAACCGTGCTCGTTCATGGTGATGAAGGAACCCAGAACCCAGTGCAGAAACTGGGTTTAGTTTTTGGACAACAGTAGAACTTAAAAGCACAGAGGAATCAGATATCCGGTTCTGTAAAGGAAAACGTTTAATGTTTTTGTACTTTTTGGTGATGGTTTTGACAGGAACAAATGGGGAATTTAAAAAACTTTTTCAGTAATATTAACCCAATAGCATGATGTTATCGCAACGTAAAGATGCTGAAGAAGCTGTATGTCAAATATCATCTCCGCCTCAAATCTTAGGAGACAGTTGCTCTTTGCTATTTCTTGAAACCTTCAATGTTTTGCAGGAAACTGCTGCCTCTAAGTATCGCAACGCAAAGACAGATGTCAGCAGTAGCTGAATGGGAACCTTTATAAGAATCTGTGATGTTCTGCTGTGGTTTTTAAAAGCTCTGGAATGAACAGATTCAGATTTTTGCACATTAAAACACGAATATTAACGTGACTGTTTGCCTGTCACCCATCAAAAGGTGGATTGTGTTAACGCACTTATTAAAAGACTAGTGAACTCCAAAGCTCCTCTGACTTTTGGTCTGGGTTGTGTTTAATGCAACGTTGGCAGAACACCACGAAAACCAGGTCACGATGCTTCATAAAGTGAGAAGTAATGAGAGAAAACATTAACAGAAGGTGCAGCTGGTTGGACAGATAATGTCGTAAGAAACTTTTTTTTGGTTGGATTTACGTTCTTCTCGTTTGGCACAACGATCATCTGTGGATATTGATGTTTGACTTGTTTCAGTGTGTCCTTTACACTGTCTGAACAGACAGTCAAACGTCTGCAGCCTGCATCCACTGACACGACTCACAAACTGCCTGATGAAGCCTGATGAACTTGGCAGCAACGTTCTGGACCAGTGAAACCAAAATAAATGGGTTTGGATCAGATCAGGGTTCTGCAGGCTTGGACCCGGCCACCAGAGTGCCAGCTTAGAGCTGATGGTCCAATACTTTTAAACTTGACTTTCTAAGGGTAGCGCTAAGTTGTGTATTGTTTTTCTTCCATCAAATGGGACGACAATTCTCATTCTTCTATTGTGCTTCAGGTGAAGAAAAACAGCAAAGCAAAGGTCCTATTGTTCTGAGTTAAATTGAGAAAGGAATTGTTTACGATTGTAGTTTATAGTAAATTATTAATTTTTTGGCCATGTTGTCAGTGATTGGTTGTGGACGTGCTGTCTCCCAGAGGGTGATGTCAGCACATCGCCTCGGTACACACTCTGCTTTTTCAGGTTGAGTGGAGGAAAAGTGTCACCACAAGATGGATTTTACGCTTCTTGTGTCAATATGTGTCAGGCTGCAATGGATGGCGCTGTCCACTGTCACTTTCATGTGCACTCTGTCTTTTGTTGATGGGACAGAAGAGATTTTCAGAAAAAAGCGCAGCTGTTTGACTCGAAAGTTCTTGTGCTTCGCTTGCTCATAGATGATGAATGTCGTTTGGTGGTGGAAGCAGCACCGCTGTGCTGCAGGCGAACAGCTGCGCGGACTGACCGCACAGTGAGCGTGTGATTCAGGTCGACACTGCGGGGGGGTTTATTGGTGCCTTCATTTGTCCAGCTGATGCTGATGTTTTCTGCTAGATGCTGGACTTGTTGCGTGCCGCCTCCAGCGATGCTGTACTTATTCATGCTGCCAGAGATCATTCTGGTCAAGGAGCACAGACACAGTTGTGGGGACTTGTTACCTGAACTCATCATCCAAAGTTCAGATACGGTAGCATCTGACATCATTACGGTGCTACATTACGGTAATCACACCCCTGTCTCTATTTGTTCAAATCCAGAAACAGTCAATTTGGCCTGTACGTGCAGACATTGAACATTTATCCAGACAAAACATTTGTATTTCCACAAAGTAAATTTTTATTCAGTCTGAGAATCAACAGATTTTTTTTATGTTTATGTGTGTAATGCTAAAAAGTTTTGGTCAGTATTACTGTAGGTGTCCAGCCAAGCCTGTGAGAGACTTCAAACTGCTAAGGAATCACACATTTTTCTATCCAGCACTAAACATAAGAAAGTCTGTTGAAGTTCATGTCTTTCAGATATTTGCTCGGATAAAAGGTCAGTTTTGACCTTTGTACCACATGGAAATGTCTGTACGTCTTAATATTACCTGTTGTGGCACAAAATGGAACTTGATGGGCAAAAACGGGCGATGTGTGCCATTATAACTTCCCCAGCAACGAAAAATTATTTCAAGTAAAGACTTGCTCAATTAGTTTTGAATATTGTCGTTTCAAAGGAGAGAAAGTAATTACAAATTATGAGGATTTTTTTTATTTAAAAAACAAATGAGAACAAATGTTAAAAAAATGTTTTTCAGTTCAAGGGGTGAATGTGTCGAATGCCTGCAACGTAAATGCCAAAGACTGCGATAATGTAACGAAGTTTAGCCAAACTGGTGATATTAATGTGTGAATGTGATTGTCCCTTTTACTGTATGTTGATAATTTAGTTTGTTTTTCATTTTTTATTTGTTATAATGACATTGTTCAACAGATGAGGTTTAATTTAAAATTAAACCATAACCAGAAAATGCATTAAACAAAGAGCCGACCGAGCTGAGTGCTAAATGACTGAGCCAGAATTCGCATCACTAAACCCAAGTCGTTGAAGGGCCAGTAGTCGTGTCACTGGAGCTGCTAAACAGAAAGTCTGCATGACTTAAAGGATTAATTGGGCAGAACAAATTAATAAGGCTGAAAATGTAATGCGTAATGTTTGCAGGAGAGACATGTCTCTTTCTTTCTTGCATACGTCTTCAAGTGTGGACATTTCCGCTCACACTTCGACGGTATCATCCAACCTTCCCCGGCTGTCGTTTAACAATTAACCGGTTAAAATCATAGAGTGCACACTTTGAATAATGTGCTACAGTGTGAGTGAAGCACTCGTGTCCTAAAATTAACTGCAAGAAGTCCGTTGTGCGTATGACCCTCATCATTTTAACAGTAATGTTGAGCTCCTGAAATTTAACCAGCAGTAGAGCCACTGTTATAGTAGATTAATATTTTCCCTGACTGTGGGAGGTGGACGGATATTAATGTGGAGATCATTTCAATATAACGTGTCAGCCAGCACGCTCTGTGAAACGAGTGGGCAGGTGGTAAAAGCAGTGTGACTGAACAATAACCAAACATGTGAAGAGATGCAGCCTGCTGCAGAACAATGGCCAGGGGACGGTGCTGCACACAGAGCACAACAGAGACCCAGCTGAAAACGAGTGTGTGCAGAGCCTCCGCTCATCGGTTTGTTTGGCCCTGCTCCGGTCACGCCTGCTGCTCCTTTTTTTTTTTTGTATCTTTGCTACCCAGGCATCAGCTGACACTCACATCCAGAGTAAATAACCAGAGCCCGAGCGAAAAGCTCAACGTGACGAGGTGCACGTGATATTCAGGTGGTGAACCTGAAAAGTCGCAAGTTTGTTTTCCGTACAGAGGTCAGTCGCTCACTGGCACCAGCTGCTGGTATATGCTGGCTCGATGTGACGCAGCATTTGGCTGAGAGTCTTCTGTTTGCACACACACACACACACACACACACAGCGTCCGTCAATAAGTATGAGGTCGTTTACCAGCCTAAGCTATCGATGTCCTCGCACGTCGTCCCCCATGAAAGGGCGGGTCTTTTGATCTGACATAAGGTGGTGTAATTAGGCGCTGCCGCTGTTATTGACGGGCGGACATTAGCTGAGGATGTGCGTCTCGTAAATCAAAGATCTCACAGCCAGACAAAAGTGAAAGCAGAAATGAGGAGTGAGCTTTTCGCTTTCAAAGGACTTTGTCGTGCTGACGAATCAGATGAATGGACCACTCTGAACATGGACTCACAAAAGAGGAACAGGGGTACACAAAGTCCAGGACTACTTTTATCATTCGTCGTTGCTTTAGAAACAAAGTCAGATGGGAAGAACGTGTCCCAGTGCTTTAATTTAAGTCCAGGACTGTCTGGCCACCCTGTCGGCTTGGTGAGTCACACCAGAAAACCCAGTTGTTGGATGTGTGAGACGTAACTTGTCTTTACAACCGGAGTGAAACGTGTGACTTCACGTTGGCACCAGGGGACAGAACACGTCTCTGCCTGAATCAACAACTTACCACATCTATTGAATGTTCTAGAGCTTCTCAAGTCAGCCTCCCTTCTCCTTCACACATGCACTGAAATCCCAAAATCCTCTGGACTTTATCTGGAGGTGGGGCATGTGAGAGCGCAGATGTCTGAGTGAGATGTTCCTCAGATTATCTGGACTTTATTCTGCCAACCCTGTAGCACAAACTCTAGATTATGTGTGTGAACCTGTGCGTGCGGCACGCTGCTCTGTTCCGAACTGTCAGGAGGATTTAAAGGACATCCAGACTGATTTTAAACTGGCTTCTTCTCTAGTTTGGGTCGTACATTAATGCCATTAAGCTTCCCTCTGACTTCCCTCATTAAATCTCTTGTCTTTTAGCTGAAAAATGGCTCCAGGTGACATCACCCGGAGGAAACCTTCAGTTCACATTTTGTGATCTCCTTGCTCACTCTGTAGAGTTTGCTGGTTTAATGTTGTGGCCGATACAAGTTGTGAACAAGGGGAAATTTTGAGCTTCAATGAAAAGGTCAGAGATCCTGATTTTAGCATTCATTGAACCTGACCAGGAAGCGTCTTTACATTGGACCAAAACGCGTCCAACACAGGCAACACTTTTTCTAATTCCGTAGCAAAAGTTAAACGTCACAGACGTCGGACTCTGTCCGTTTCCCGCTGCGCGACATTGGTTGGTGATGTTAATCGTCTCCTCTGGGCAAACTGCAGGCCTTTAGGTTTGAGTGTCTTGTCAACGCGTACAACACTCCCTCTGTGCACTGGGCCATTCGTTCGTCGCTCCCTCCAGGAGTTTGTGATCACAACAGTTAATTCAACCAATCCCCTTTGCGTTAATTCTGCAGGACCTTGGACATACATCACTTTTTCGAAATGTATTTATTCTTTCTTTTTTTTATTTTTTAGAAGCTTTGGAGGTGGAGCACTTTGTGATTAAAGTAATTTTCTGTGCAACTCATGAAGTACTCAAACTCATTTGTCTGTGTACAAATACACAGACAAATATGGACACAACTGATATTTCTCAGGTAAAAAGCACAAGATTTATATTTACGGATCAGTGCTGCTTTATGTCTGTTCTTAAAACATGTACATCTATTTTAAAGATGGCAGATTCATCTACAACATCACATACAAACAACTTTATCTCCTACAAGTTACGTTAATTTATTATATTTAGTATGTTTATTAAGATACTCAGTTTAAAGGTGTTTTAAACTTTAACTCAGGTTAAAGTTTTTTTAAATGAATTCAACTATTGACGCGAGCCAAGTGGCCAGGAGATGAATTAGGTCATGGAATGTGCAGGGAAGGGAATTATGACTGTCACATCAGTTAAAAAAAGCTTTTGCATCCATAGTCCTTTAGTTTACTCAACACAACCACCTTGGTTAAGGTTAGAAAAGGATTCTGGTTTTGGTTACATTTATAAATAAATATATTTCTTGCCTGAAGTCACTGTTTATTCTCTATACTAAGAAAGCCCCAATGATTGTCTGACATGTGTTGTGGGCACCTAAACCTACTGTACCCATAAAGGGTTAAAATCATTGTTACTGCAGGTGAATTTTGGACTGCTAGACACGAGGGGAAAAAAAGATTAAACAAAACGCACAAAATGTGCTTAAGACCCAGGCTCTGCCGATTGTTCTCACAAAGATTTGTTAAACATTTTTAATATTTATGGAAAATAACTGAACCGAATGATGTCACAGCTAAGGCCGATCTACAGGAACTACGGCTTTACCTGAACGTAGTCTTTTTTTTAAATAGTAATTTTACCTTCACGTCACTATTGCTCTCACCTTTACATCCTTGTTTTTGTAGATTTTTTTTTCTTAAATTAAGTTAAAAAAGTCAATATTTGTTTCGGTACAAAAGCACGTTTTGGGTCTGGTGACCAATTATGATGTGATTAAAAATTAATAAAAGCTAATGAATTTCTGGCTCTTGCAGAATTTTGGGTGTGTCGGTTTCTAGAACGTCCAGTTGTTCCCGACCTCTCATAAACCTGTTGCCACTTCCAGTCTGGGGGCAAAGAGAATTTGAAGTTCGGGGAACGTTCATTCAGGTCTTTTAAAGAAGACCGTGGAAGGAGTTGCTGACATTATGTCTGAGCCTGGTT
This sequence comes from Channa striata, assembly GCA_033026295.1. NCBI lineage: Eukaryota > Metazoa > Chordata > Actinopteri > Anabantiformes > Channidae > Channa > Channa striata. The sequence continues at coordinate 27,186,602 of CM065171.1, forward strand.
TAGAGATTCGTTTCATAAACAGAAGAAGTAGTTAATTGTGAAATTTGTAAAGTAATCTGTAACACAACTTTAGTTCAAAATTAAGAGGAGTAAATAGTAAAGATATTTGCTGTTATTTGTAGTGACGTAAAATTAGCCTAATTAAATCGTATGTAAAGTGCAGATACATGGGAAATGTACGGACGTCCTTGCAATTGTTATAAACCGTTGTTCCAAATGTCTCTCAGGACTCGTGGTTAATGAGAGTTTACAGCGAATAGCAGCTGTTGCTTTCAAACAAATTAACAATCGTTGTTTCCACTCAGACGTGAGTGGGAGTTTTCTGAATAAAGGCCGGATGGCTGAGTGTCACCGCGCCTCATAAACAAACCATACGCGGTGCAGGGCAGCATGAATGGCTTCATGATTAGCACAGTGAGCCTGCTGTCACCCCCCGGCCTCCTCAGTCGCAGCCTTTTAAACTACGAAAGGAAATCAGACAGACTAAGGGTCTGTGCGGTTCACGTCTTCAAGTGAAATCCTTTGAGTTTGTGCCTGTGATGCTCTGCGTTCGCACGAGTCCAATTAGCCTGCACAAACACACCCAGAGTTTAGCAGTGGACACGTCAGTATTCATGATCAAATGCAAAATGTCATAAACATCAGCATTTGACAATCACTGGTTCATAAAGTAACATTAAACTTTATGATTTAATCGCATATTTACTGTAGTTTGTCATCACCAGTGTCTTCAGAGGTTCAACACTGAGTCATTTTCCCTAATAAATAAATTATACTGTGCAATTTGTGTTTCTAACTAACTAATTTGCTACCATTTGAAAGTGTTATCATAAAACTAAATTGTGAAACACGAGCACGTGTTGCTCTCGTTGTCCTGCACGTGAAAAATAAAACCTTCACCGTTAGGTCAACTGTGCTGCCGTCTCTTCACCCGACCTCAGAGATGCTCTGGTTAAGGCATTAGACTCTCTGAAGTCAACACAGCTCCGCGTTACACCTCAAAATCTGAGGTAGTTAAAAAACATCCAAATTTAAGAGATGTTCGTGTTTGTGGCTCACAAAGTGGTGTGATGTTAACAGGACGTTGTTTGTGGCAGTTTTTATGAGTCGCTTCCACCGTCTGATTATGATCTCTTATCCTCTAGTGTGGCTTGTTGGATCCCGACCTCTGATTGGGCGTTTACCTCAGCAGATCATGATACCACAGTATTAACACGAGTGCGATTTGTTAAGTCATAAGACGTGCGTCCTTGATTATTTTGTTAAGTTTTTCTAAACAGTGTCATCCTTGAGGTGCGTTCAAGGGCCACTTGTCGGCCCAGTCAGAGAAAAGCAGCAGTTGGTCTTCATCACCACTAGTTTGATGATATTTGCTTACGTGTGATTTGAATGTTGCGTGAAACATGTTGATTAGGTTCAAGTTTACTGGCTTTACACATCTACAAGGCAACGCAGTGCAGCTGTAACACTACAGCATCTGCAGTACAACACTACACGTTTGTGCACGGTGACCATGAAATAAACAAGTAAAAATACTGTTCTCTCTATGTTACAAGCCCGGGGATAAATTCCACTTGAAATCAGATCAGCATTTGTCTGAAGCCTATTTTACAGTCACTGCAGCTTCTGTGCAATTTTATAGTTGCTTGACTTTAGTGAAAACAAAGTCGTGAAAAGGAGCGCACTTGAATGTAACACTGGGCATTGACTCTCAGGTTGGCACGGCAATTATTCCGTGTGAAATGAAGAGTATGCTCATTTCTCTCTTCTCTCTAACTGATATTCAGAGACACACACAGCACTTTCCTTTTGAAAGCAGTCGACCATCTGTGTTCTTCGGCACTCTGTTTATCTTCTTTTATGAAGACAGAAGAGAAGGAGGGTTCGTGTGTGTGTGTGTGTGTGTGTGAAACCATGCGCTCTAATATCCAGAATAGAACAGCAACTCGTGTTAAAGTCAAGGACGCAAACAGCCATTAAGCTCAGTATCCACTCATCTGAGAGCTGTGCTAACAAGCAGCTCCGTTTTCCACGTTTGAAAGTCGCTCCCTCGCTTATGTCAAATATCTGCAGACTCAATCTCTCCACTCGTCCCACAAAAATAGAAAATGTTCTTCTCACCTGAGCACCTGAATGTCTCAGCGGGGAAATCGCACCTTTGCTCTCTGATTGTTGTGGTCAGTGGGGAACGAGCTGAAGGGCAGAAAGCAGCGGACGGTGGTGGTGACACGCTGCATGGATGAAAGAGGACAGCTGTCTGTGATCTGGGAAGAACAGTTTTACTCTAAGGGCAAAAAGGACAGTTCGGCCCATGTGACGTGGCTGCTCCATCCGAAAATGAGAGAAAATACCCCAGCTGACGAGCACTGACAAGTCAAATATATGTATATAAAACATATATAACCAAAGTTTGGTTCTGCCTGAATCCAAGAACACACAGGCCTGTGGCTGGAGAAAACTATTGATGATTTTCCTTAATTGCAGTTCTCTTCAATTCATAAATGACAGAGCTCGACCTTTGCAGCGTCGGTTCATCTGCACATGATGAATGAATGTTGTTGTTTTATCTTGGTGAACATGAACAAAAGATGCACCAAAGGACCAAGACCAGCGACCGTCTGTTGGGTAAAAGCGCTCGATGCAGCAGGTTTTTGAGTTTGTGTGGAAGCTTCTATGTTGATTAAAGCAGCAGGTGGTAGATGAACAGAAGTGACACACCGATGATTGTGTGTGTGTGTTTGAGCTCCGGTATTTACTGGGAAACACAGAGTCCAGTTCTTTTGTTCACGGTTCAGGAAACTTTAACGAGGTAACAAAGAGTTTCCTTTTTTGCGTTTCTTTCTGTGTGTGTGTGTGATGAAACTTTTCCTTTGCGAACGTGTTCACCGCAAAAGATGCTCGTCACATTTTAACTGGAGCCTCAATGTGAAGCTGTGGAAATTCTGCACAGTAATAATTGAATCTGGATGTCGGTGACGTCACAATGTGCAAAATTATTGACCACAATTAGGGTGGTTGTTCAGTTCAGCTGTGGCAGAGAAGGTTTTAATAGCTGCCGTGGTTGTTGCCTCCCAGTTTGACCCTGATGCGCTGCCTCACTAGTGATCAATCACAAAGTGTCCCACTAATTAAAACGCTGCCATTAAAAATGAATAGACAGTGAAGGGGCCGGGATTCTGCAGCCCTCAGGTATGATCATGGATGTTTGAACTTGACGTACAATTATTTAACAGGAAAATGAGAGACAACACCCCAAAACAAGGGCGTCACTCTGTAACTAAGAGAACCCAAACGTCAGATAAGGACTCACAGATTTTCCTCCGGCCAAGAAACAAGCACCAGATAAAACAGAACTAGAATGAAATGCAATTTTATTTAATGCAATTAATTAGATAATAATGAAAATGTATTTGAATTATATTTGTGGTTTTTTTTTTTTTTTGTCTCGACAAGATGCAGCAGCTAATTACCGGCTAATGTTTTCCATTAGATGAATGTCATTTATTCCGATTCAACATGCAACAACAAAGCATCTCGTGGCTGGTTCCTGCTCCGTTTAACCGGCTTATATTACTACGTGGTCTCTTTTGAAGAGTGTGTGAAAAAAAAAAAAAAACTTGACAGAAGGCAGAATGTCTTCCTGCTGTTCAAAGAGACGTGTCAAGCTCCAGATAAATGATCCTGTTGACTGTCTCACATCAGCTTCAGACAGGAAGTTTGGAGGTCGTACAGTGTGAATGGAACACTTGACAGATTCTTTCATTAAACCTTTACCAACATCATAGTGTATTTGATGCTTGGAGCTTAAAAACTGTGAATGCTGAGAAGCTGTCGGTGTGTGACACCAAAACACTGACACATTAGACCTGGAGTAGTTCACTATTAATGGTGAATCCCCACAACACACTCATAACTGACCACAGACCATGTGAAACAGAAATGAAATGTGTGTGGATCTACACAAATTGCTGAGGCCTACAATCAAAATCCAAGCTGCTTAGTTTGAGCTTCCATATTTACACCAGTATGTACAACTTCTGTTTGAAACTAACACGACGACTTGCAGGAACTTGAACTTCTGTCATTTTCTACATTTACTGAACCAAAGACGTCCTCAGTGCGACTTGAGTTGTCCACGGTGCATGTCACGTCTTTCCTTGTCATCTTGTCTAATAAGCGACATAAGAGAAATATGGTGCATTTATTCCAGTCATGTCAGTCTAGGTCATGATATAACTTCTTTAACAACCTGATTTTATTTTAAAATGGCTGAAATATCTGTTTGCCCCCTAAGAATCAACATCACCTGCTGGAGTTTCACCTTCAAAATAAGAGCTTTGACACTGAGCAGCACCTCATGGGTTCTTTGCTTTAGCAGCTCCTTCCAAACCTTTAAAGTGCCCGTTAAGCAATCCCGTAACTCAGGCATGTCTTCGCCAAAGCCCGGAACAATGATGTGTCCTGCAACGACCTGAGAAGTCTCCCAACCCCGTTTTAAAAGGATGTTTCCAGTAGGAGATAATTCAGCTCCCCCCCGCCCACATCCTCTGTTGCTAAGTGATAAAACTTTAACCCTTTCCTGTGGCCGTAGTGAGGCGAAAAGGGCTGCAGAGGAAACCTTTAGACCAAATGACGACACGACCTTCACGAGACAGAGCGACAAAGATTGTGCACTGATGCAAAGCCGCGTCTTTTAGTAATAACAAACTGTTATGCCAGCGTGAATCGACGGTCGATCGAAGAGCAAATTAAGCAGCAGAAAGATGAACGACATGAGCCTCGGAATACAGGGGCTCAGTATCTCCGAGAGGCCTCGAGAACAATCCGTGATGCTGTTATCGTGTAGTGATAGAGATATTTGATGCGATATTTCATGTTTATAAAGTTCATTACTGAATTGTCTTTGTCGTGTAGTCATTTGTCTCTCTCTCGTACACACACTCACGCTTCAGCTCTCGTTCCCTGTTTTCACCACACACCTCAGAATACGACAAAGTTATAAGAAAGCCTGCAGATATATTAGATTTATCTCAAATATTTTAGATCTCACTCTGTGTTTCTCTGCCCCCACCCCACCCCTCTGCCCAAATGTCAGCCTTTTAAAGAAGTGCTTCCTCTTTGATTCACAGTGACGGGCAGCAAGTGATATTTAGCGCTGACATTTCTGCTCAATCAGAAATCTCCAGTCTGTTGTTTTGATAAAACTTGATTTGACCGGCACCATAAAGCAGTAGATGATGCCATGGATTTCTTTTTTCCTGTGTTTCAGCAGTCAGTTGTTTTTTGCCTAATGATGTGTTTGAGCTCCTGAACTTTAACAAACCGCAGATTAGATTTTGCACCTGGATTGTGTGTGTGTGTGTGTGTGTGTGTGTGTGTGTGTGTGTGTGTGTGTGTGTGTGTGTGTCCATAGCTGTTATCTTAGCTGTTGGCTGTCACACAGACTGGCAGACTGACAGATCTGGGTCACACCATGCTACATTTGAACTCTCTGTAGTCATTACAAACAGATGGATCAGACATTACTGGGCTTGTAAGCGCCGTTAATCATTTCACAAGATTTTTAACTTAATATATGCCTGTACAGTATAGAGAAGAAATGACTCAATTGTGTGTCTTTCCATCACTTACAGATGTAATTCTCTCTTGCTACACACGATTTAGCTTTAAACGGATAAAACTAACAGTTTCAAATTTATAACTGAAATCTTTCATTTCCAAAAGTTTCAGACTTTTAATTCTGTATTTCCAAGGTGCATCTTTTACAGCCATTACAGCTTACTTTGGGACAAAACTCCACGATGCGCTCACACTGGATTTAGGCGGTTTATCACAGAAGGACAATATGATAAAGATCATCGGGAGCTGTGTCAGATTGGACAGGAGTGTCCATCTGAACGTCTCGTCCTCTCTGCCTCCTTTTTAGAGCTGTACGTTTTCAGTGTGCCCAGTGTTTAGTCTGTTGTCCCTCGTCTCTCTGCTCTCCGCTCACCCCAACTGGTCCAGGCAGATGGCCGCCCACCCTGAGCCCGTTTCAGTAATGCCTCTAATGCTTCCTCAAGCAGCATTTGTTCAGTTCTTCTTTATAATTTGCTCCACGGTTCAACATTCTGTTGAACCACATTTCAACCAGAATGTCTGATTTTTATTAGTTAATGTTTCTTCCATTTATGTGTTACTTTTGTCAGATTCGAGTTAATTCAGTGACCTCTCTCGTGCAGTGTTGAGCAGATTTTCTTTACCCAGTCTCCTAAAGATTATATAAATGTACAACTAAACTGCAAACGTTAATACGTTTGTACATATGAATGTAATGGCTTTATTGTAATGTTCTGATGCAACATATTTTTTGAATGAATGAAATAGAACTTTTGCAAAGACGTGTTTGGGGAAGGTCGCGGCTGTCTAAAGCAGTGGACTGTCAAACCAAAAAACCTGAGATCGATCCCCGAGTAACGTGTCAGACAGGAAATCCAATCTTCCGTTGGCCCTAACCAGCTGCCGTAACTGCTGAAACACAACCACGAAATGCGATAATATAACTGTAGTCACACAAACTGGACATTCTACTGCGAATCACATGTTACTGCAGAAAATGAAACCGCATATTTGCAAGATAGCTGCAAGTTCAGTTATTTTGTCTGAGAAGAAAATAACATAACTCATATACTCAGTATCAACATATTTGAAACTCGCCAACATAGTCTCATTATGTTCCCAGCAAATGTAATGTTTCTCGGGGACAGTGTTGGATTTTCTTCACAGACCTCTCTGTATTTGACTTTGTCTGACCAGTCACAAGCATTTCTAAAAGAGGTTTTTACCTTATTGCTTAGGCACCAACATGGCAACTTTGTCTATTTGAAATTAAAGCTACTACCTAAAGTGTGGCCAGGGGAAGTTGTCTAAATGCTTAAACGGCGTCAAACACGGTCTTCAGACTGTCGGTTCACTGATGCAGAAAACCAGGTGGACCACAGAGATGGACCACTGGGCCGATTTTCTCCACTGAACAAGCTCGTCACTTATCTGTCATCATCGACCTTTCATCGCTTCGCATTCTGACCTTCGCAGAAGTCAAACGCGATAAACATATTATCCACTTCACACTTGTGTCTCACAGGGAGGATATTCAACTTTCACAATGACACCGGTGTTCTATTAAAAACGGAATCGTCCATGTAACCCCCACGTTTGGTCTTATTATTCCCGCTTCTTGGCCACGTGTCCCAGCATTATTGTGCACTGAAGCCCAGATAGTGGCACCATCATTTGTGCAAAGCCAGTTTCCCCAATAAAGCATCAATTATTCATCAGATACTTGTGCAAACCGTGTGAAACCTGTCTTTAAACTCAGTGTTTGCATACGTTAATGTCCCAAATCCCTGGTGCCATACGTTCTATGGGTTTACATCTGTGAGTTTGCTTTACGTTTCTCCCCATGCCTGTCTGCGTTTTCTCTGGACCCCCTCCCCAATCCAAACTAATGCACGGCTAGTTGAACTGCTGGTGACTTCTTATTGCATACACAGGCGTGTGAATCCTGTCCAGGATTCAGTACCTCATCCAGTGTCGGCTGGGATCCGCCCTTTGGACTCGATTATAGGCCCTGGCCACAAGTGGCACTTATGTCTTCAGCCAGCTTGAATGTCAAGAATATAGTCGGTGTGTGAAAAGAATAATGAAAAACCTGAGCCAATCGTGATTTGATTTGCACAGAGTAATGACTTTTTAAAAAAGCCCAGCATGTCTTAGAGGAACACTGTACCTTCAGTTCATGTTTCCCCCCCTGTATCAGTGTCACAGGTAACCTTTCCCCACAGGCTCATTTAAATAACACAGGGATCACTGGTAATGTGCTGCTGGTGCTAATGTGACAATGGTTGTAGTTAGTCTACGGTAATTTATTGCGCCCACATGAGTTGTACCCATAAGGAGGAATATATCATTACAGCGACGTGCTCTCAGACGAGCTGCTTTTTAATGAGTCTGTTTAATATTCTGCTGTGATGGAGGACTGCCTGGATTCTCTCTGTGTGAGGTAGAATTTGTTTGGAGGCGAAAGGAGTTTGAAAAGGAAAAACCTTCCTCTCTCATCAACAAGCTGTGCTGGGGAAGCTCCTTGTGTGTCTGCATTGTCTCCTATAGACGCGCAGTAACACACACGTACAACTCTTTGTTCTGCTGCTTTCCTATTCACACTGTGGTAATAGCCGTTTCCTAAAGGTCTGATTTGAATGAATTGTTCTTCTTCCTATTCGGGTCTCACTGCTCCCACTAACAGTCCAAAAATACAGTCTCCTCACTCTCCTACTGGTTACCATTTAAACAAAATGCTCTTTAACTTCCTGAGGGGCCAGCGCCTCTCTATTCCTTGGCCGTGAGACACGTCCATAACTTCACTAGAAGAACTTCACCTGAGCTCAAGTGATTGGACATAGTTTAGAGAGGCATGAAGTCCAAGGACCTCTCTGTAGACCTGCACAGTCAAGGTAACTGGTGAAGAACAAGGGTTTCCCACCGTTTCTAAAACCCTCCAGGAGCACAGTGACCTCGAAGCTAAACAAGTTAGAAAACTGCCAGGACTCTTCTCCAGTTTGCCATCAGAGCGAACCGAGAATAAGCCAGAAATGAAGGGCTTTGATGAACCCAACGGCCCGTCTAACAGAACCTTTAAAAGTCCAATGCAGAGAAGGGAAAACCTGTTAGATTGCAGCCACCCATCAAACTTTTAAGGTGCTGTGCATCACCTCCAGATTCCAGATTCCAGATCCTCCAGATTTTATTCATTCAGAAAATACGTCGCATCAGGACATAATGATACACACGAGTGAAGAAGTGCCTGGTTTAAAAGCATCACATGCACAAGCCGCTGCTTGATTGTGTTCAAAAGCCCGTTAAAACATTAGTTCCTTAAATGTAACTTCAGTCAGCATATTGAGTGTTTTATTTTCCTGCTTTAATGGCTCCTGGCAATAATTCATGCATTAACCCCAAAGGTGTTTAACATATTTCTGTTAAAGGCATGTACAGTGGAGATAACATTATTTTCTCTTTCTCTCCCTCTTTTTCCATAGCCGCCACCATTAACGCACACACACACACACACACACACACGTACAACTAATGCAAATCAAAGCAAATTACTGCGTTCATTTCTGAACTCTGCGTTCTCTCTGGGTACCGAAAGACAGAGAAAGTTTCCAGAAAAAAAAAACTCTTTTCATCTTTTCAATTATGCCACTGAATGAAGCGAAGGACTGGTGAGAAAGAAAAATGAATCCAGGGATGGTAAGAAATGGCCTGGGTACAATGGACACAGCTCTGTGTGTGTGTGTGTGTGTGTGTGTGTGCGTGTGTGTTAAAATGAGGCTAGTTTTAAAAAAAAAAAAACAATGGAACCACAGTCCCTGTCTCTCCTCTCTCGCTCTCAGTCTCACACAGAATTTCACACATTCACACATTTGCTTTGATAAAAGCAGCCGGGGAAAGTAGGGGTACTTAAAAGCAGCAAGTGCGACGCAGCCCCGGAGAAATCCTCGTGCTTTAACGGCGTCGTCCCAGCCCGAGTGTCCCAGCACGCTGCTGCAGAGTCAGGTTAATGAGGCTGATCTGTAGAGGTGGCCGCTGGAATGGTGCAATCTCCTGAAAGCTGTCCGTCAATCAGCCACCTGAATGTCATCAGACCCCAGATCAGCCCCTCAGCTTTGAGATTTCATCAGACCTTTCAATGCATGAGCAGCATTTGCCTTATCATCTGTAATGACGCTAAAATGTGGTCACTGCCCAACAATAATCTGAGCTAGTCAGGGACTGTTTTCATTTTGATTCAACTAGAGGAATACAAATCTACCAAAACTACTACTAAACAGATTTATATTTAATGTCTCCTCTGATCAGATTTAATTATCACGCCTGTTATGTTACGTAACTCTTTTTTTTCTTTTCTTTTTTTTTTACAGTTTTTGCTGCAACATGTCTTCAGGCATGTGTGTTTAGTGTTGTCACTGGAAATGACTTGGCTGAGAATGAATTAGCATATTAATCAGTTGATAATTATCACTTTAAGCGACAAGGAGAAATTATGTGTGTCTTTGATTAGCTTTTTTTTTTCAAACCCCTGGTGAAACGCAGGCTTTAGGATTTAAAATGGAGACCAAGTCCTGTGTCTGGGCAGGTATTTCCTGCAGCAAACACGACACGCTGCCTGTGAAACACACAACCGCAGCCTGTAAATCCGTTTGCTCATATGTGTGTTTCTGTAAGGTGGTGGGACATTGTCTGGAAGCACGTCTGATTGGTTGATCTGATTAGAGGAGCAGCAGTAAACGGTAGTAGCCAGGTGGTCGTAACATGTGGCTCATCACTGTGATCAGTCAAAATCAGCCAAATATGTGTTTTAGTTCAATGCATTAGCAGAAAAAAAGCCCCAAGGTTTCTGATTGCCAGTCAGTCTTTGTGAATAATCTATATTTTTATTTATCAGTATTCCAAGCATATGTATATTAAAAGGAAGGACGGTGGAGGACAAACTTTTACTACTTGTATAATAAGTGTGACACAAATGAAGGAGGCAATCCAGCGGAAATGACACGTTTAAAAATCCTCCCTCTTTCCACATTCATCTGAACAAAAATTAGGGCCGTGAATTACAAATCTGTCAATAAGATACAATTCATAGCCGTTTGTCTAAAATTTAAGGCTTATTTTCTCTTCACACAAAACCACATGTAGAACATGTAGATCAGGGATTTATTCATACGACTGATGCGTAGATAAAGTCAGTTAGCATTAATTAGCATCGTTATGAGCTCATAAGGACGGCACCACCCACTTTGATCTCAGTAATAAACATATCATAGAATTATCGCCTTTCTGAAAGTTTCAACCTAACAGCTGAGAAATTCTAATCTTGTAAAAGTGGAATTCATGACAGAGCTGCTGTATTGGATTGTATTAGATTGTACAGGTGGTCATAATGTTGTGCCTAATCAGTGTATTTTGCCACAAACTTTTTATTATTTATTTTCCACAATAAATAAGTGAAGTTTCTGTTTCCTTTATCTAGTTTTAGGAGTTTGTGTGTGAAAGTCAGACTGCAGGCTGAGTCATATTTATGCAAAATCATCAAATTCAAAGGGTTCACAAACTTTTCAAGCACCACTACAGACAAACACTTACCAACAGAAGAAGGTGGTCAGGACGTGGTGATGCAGCCCCGGCTAGTTCACAGACGGACGACATACGACATATCAGCAATTTCACACTTATATGAGCTCATAGCGACACTAATTATGGCTAGTTGAATTTATCTAAGCATCAGTCATCAGAATGAATCCCTGATCCACATGTTCTGCATGTGGTTCTGTGCACATTTGTAGAACGGTCGAAGCACAAGCAAAGTAACTGAAGCAGAAACGCACACAAACACCAGGCAAACACACACACTCCGTACGACTCTCCGTACATTTATAATTAGCCACATGCTGATTGGAAAATCACAGAAGAAAATTACACATATTACAGTATGAAGTCCTCAGCAGGTAGCAGAAATGTGCAAAAAGCTGGAGAAACCACAAACGGCTGTTCAAAACTGGTGATTTTGTAAATGCCTTATTATAGTAAGTTATAACATGTTGAGTTTCCGTTTTTTTTTTCTACGTCACGTTTTGTCGTTTTTGATCCATTTCTAGAAAACACGACAGAACCTGTTTTTGTTATCAGGGAAAAGAAGCGAGTAAATCCAGAGAAGCGAAAGCAATGTGTGAGAAGAAAATCCATCTATCGCAGGCGTCGCTGAACGCTGATGGAAATGGATGATGTGATGTTTTCATCAACAGCGTTCAGGTGTCGCGGACAATAGCACAACACAGCGACAAGCATCTCAGCTAATGGACGTGTACACACCACAGCGCGAGTGTCACCGACGCCGCAGGGTGACGGCTCCTCTGGTTTTCTGAGTGAGCCGTTTTTTACCAAACCGAACGTGAAAGATGAGGAATGGAGCAGCTGAGCAGAATTTTATCAGTACTTGTTTTATCCTGTACGTGCTTATGGATATTTAAGAAAATGTTGATGGCTGTTGACACCTTGTGGAGAAACATTGACATGTTTAACTCTCTGAAGTTCAGCTTAACTCAAATAAAAATATGAAAATAATAGTATTATAAGCTAACGCATAACAGCTCCGAAAAAATGGGGTAATATGTTGTGAGTAAGGTAATAACGCAGTAATGCCAGGAGCAGTAACATTATAATAATGTAATAACATAGTTCTGTAATAACCATATAAGAAGAAGAACCACCTTTATTCATCACTGAGCACATATACAATGTAACAGGGTTACGTCAATATAAAAAGGTAGTGTGAAGTAATAACACAGTAATATCAAGTGTAATGTAACTGTAAACGTCTTATAATTATAAAAAAATGTGTAATAAAATGCACTAATAAATATGGTTATTAAGTGACATCCTGGTATTTACAAGTAATTAGCAGGTGAGAGCTTGGTACGAGCAATGTAATAAAATAAAAGCCAAAATTACACCCCTATTACCAACATATTACCTCACAATTATTTTGGTGATACCAAGGAGATGATTAATATTATTTATTTCTTTGCCATTTCCAAAATGTTACTTCTCTATATTTTGAATCCAGTGATACACACAACCGACATTCACTGTTTAACATATAAAAACTTAGTAACAATAGCTTTGTTACACAATTTGTTTAACAATGGCACAAACCCCTGCTGGCGTGGGGGCATGAGAGGGACACGGGGACAAACACCAGTTCGTCACAGACGTCTTAAGTCTGACAGATAGTCCAAACCCAAGGATGTCGAGTAAAACGGAGATTTCTTTGTATGGAGTGATTCACTGAACCTGCCTGCGTCGTTGTCTTTGTTCTGCACATTTCACACATGGAAAGTTTTCAAATAGAATTCAGCCACTCGCTCTTTCTGCGAAGCGTAAAGCTCCTGAAACCACCCAAGTGTGTATCATATGCCGGAGGTTTGTGTGGATGTGAGCCGCTTCCTTTTTCCAGGTTTCAGTCTGAGTAGATGGAAATGATCCATTAGTCCCTCGTCCTCCTCCTCCACCTTCTGATCCAACATGTGAACAAACGTTTGCGGTTCAGTTCCTGGTTGTTTCCATCTCTGAATCACTGCAGTTCTATAAAGTCACGGTGAAGTGTAAGTGATGAACTACCCACATACGATGAAGGAGATGCTAATTCTGAAACTCTGTGTCCCCCGAAATACAAGCGGTAGAGAAGGAGGAGTCTTTTTACTCCCATTCATCCCTTTAAATACTGCATTTCTTTGAGCTCTTCAAAGAAGCATCAAATTAGTCATAGACAAAATCCTTTATCATACAGAACTCAACTTTGCGAGGTTTCTACCTGAATCTTTAAATGATTTAGAATTTACCTTCTTCTCCAGTGGTGACAAACGTTAGGTTGTAGTTGACTTTCGAAGGGCCCGGAACAGTGCGGAAGTCCTTAGATGAAGGAAGCCGAAGAAGGTGGTGAGGATGTGGGGATGCAGCCCACAGTGTCTGCCTCCTGCTTCAGCTGCTCTTCTGTGGAGTTTGTGGCGTGAAGGTTTATTCCCCGGATAAAATCTGCGTAGGAAAATGACTCTGACGCTTCCATATTGGACCCTAAACAAAAAGTCTCATAGGGAGGTGAACGGTACAACAGGAGACCAGGGTCCGACTCTGGTACCAGATGTCGTGCGCTGCCGTGCTGATCACTACAACATGGTGAACCTGGTTACTTCAGCTTAGGAAGGAAGCACATGTGTGACGTCGTCAGTGTAACAAATTTATTATGTAATTTCCATTCACATTTTCCACATTTATTACCTGTGGTAGCGTCATTATCTTGACACTGTTGGAATGAGAACGTGTTGCCTGTGTGTGTGTGTGCCTGTGTGTGTGTGTGTGTGTGTGTGTGTGTGTGTGTGCCTGTGTGTGTGCGTGCGCCTCGCAGTAAGAAAATACCTCGGCTAAATAAAAGACGTAGCGTTGGCCACTTGTTAGCATCTGCTACGTTCGCCCCGTCCCTGCAGAGTGTCGCTCAGCCGTTTGTTCTTGGAGTGTTTTTGTTATTGCACAGCTGCTCCTGCTGTTACATCATTTATATTTATGTGAATCATAAAGGGTGAACATCCTTGCTGTTGCACTTACGGCTCCACTTACTCAGGGAAAGTGTAAAGGTTTGATAATGACGTGACATGAAGCACCACGTCTCTGATACCAGGAGGCCACTTCAGCGCCTACAGACTGGCTTTTTTTCTTGTTTAGCTCAGTGTAAATGGGCATTTGAGCGTCATAACCCCAGTGCAGAAAGTATTACATATGACTCCCGCTCGTACAGAGTGTTTAGTCACCTAACGTTATCTGCTGCATGTAGGACTTCCAAACCGCTCGTCTCTTTGAACTGTGCAGGTCTGTCCCGTGTCACACGGACACATGTCAAATAGTGGGAGCTTAAAATGCTCGAACTTGCATCGCACCGTCTCTAGGGCCAAAAATAGTATTTCAGCTGAATCTTTAATTAAGCGATTACGTTCAAACCCCGGGTCCTGGTAAGATACAAATGATTAGATATCAGGTCCTTTAACAATGTCTCATTCTTTGCAGGTCACTCAGGACTGGGTGGCTAATGAAGTATTACGTGTTTCATTTGATGGCCCATAAATCATGTTGACGTCTCCGCTCAATAGAGAATTGTTACTCAGGTGCAGTTTTCACCCTCTTTTCATTCTTCTTCTATTGTCACCCAGTGTAGCCTTAATAAAGCAAAAGCTTTTTGTGAAAATGCACATTCACATTAATTCTTCCAGGACCAGGCTCCGCGGGCTTTAAGCACCAGAACGGACGAGCGTGAACTCCTGCAGCGAGCGCTATCTCTCAGGCTCTCTAAAACAACAAAAGGTCCCTAATGGGAGGAAGGGGACTTATTAAATTTTAATGCTCAGCTGTTTGTGAGAGTCTGACCTTTTTTCCCTCTCTCTCTCTGTGTGTCTTTCAGCTGAATTCGCCGGGCCTGCTGACTATGCCCCGGAGCCCCACCTCCAGTGAGGATGAGATGGCCCAGAGCTTTTCTGACTACTCCGACGACCTCGCCTCCGACAGCTCCTGCGAAGAGACCATTTACGAGACCATAAGGGCCACCGCCGAGCCTTCGCTAAGCCGCATGGACGACATTCACACAAACTCGCTGGTCGTCCGCATCCTCATCCCCGACCTGCAGCAGACGGTGAGCACGTGCTCAAGGATGGGCCCAGGGGTGCTGATATTAACATGTGTCAGCGTGTGACTGCGTGGGAGTCCATACGATGTACAAACCAGATTTGTTTTTACTGTTGACATCTGCGTATTGCTAATCCAGCCTCCTAGCCGAGCTCCTTTGGAGATTTAATGATGGTGTATTTGACACTTGCATCCTTATTTATGGTCTGAGAATTCTTTGTGGAGGCTGTTACTAAACTCCAGCGGCATTTCAGCCATGGGTTACCATCAGTGTCTGCACACATTAAGCAAACAAGTGTATTTTTAAGCTTCACTTACATCTGAGGAAAGTGATTATCTTTAAAGGTCCCGTCCAGTCACGCATAAACACATTTAAACTATTAATCAGTAAAAATAAGTTCACCTTTTACACAGATTGTCCTCTGATTGAAAATGTCTGAGTCTGTAAATAATGTTTAATTGCTGAAGGCGAAATGTCCTTTACTTCATCAAGAAGTGCGGGAATTCGCACTTCTTTCAGATGAAACGTGCAAAGTCTTAAATTATGCACACGTACACACACACGTCTCACGTCTTCAAGTTCTGAGGTGAGCGCGGAGAAGCTTCCCTCATAGTGTCACACTCTGCGTGAACATCAGTCCGTCTACAAAACAGAAGCAACATATGAGCGGAGCATAACTGCCCCTCCATGCACTTATTAGCATTTCCTTTCTTAGTCTTCTAGACCCAGATTTATGAATATTATCAAAGGCAACTCAGACAGCACTGAGACCTTCTCGTGAGATTTAACACATTTGCATTTGCAAGGATGCACAGATTTGCAGAATGTTGAAGAGCACAGACCACAGAACAAACACACCAGCTCCTGTATTTACATTTTAATTGAGTCCTTAAGCACGACCAAAGTGTCGCGTAACTAATGACAACTTGTCTTTCATAATGTAACCATAGACTATGTAACATATCAATTCCACACATTTTTGTACTTTCAGAGGCAGCCTGCATATTAATAAGCTGCTACTAAAACCTGCCCTTGTTTTTGAAACAGGCTGGTTATGTTGACCCGTCATAATCCTGTCACCGGCCTGAACCCAGCAGCCCCAACATCTTGTGCCTTAATACAACCGGACTTTGTATTTGGAAAATGGTTCAGTAATACAGGATATGAATCCTCCGCTATTAGTACGTTAAATACATTATTGCCTCTGAACGTCTGTGCAGTGAGATGGTTTGGGCTGTTTCTAACAGATGTTACACATGTGGGAGCCCAGAGGAACAGGTGGTTATGTTGACCAGTCATAATCCTGTCACCGGTCTGAAGATGAAGATGTATGTTCTAATCGATCCTTACAGTTTCCATTATTTCGAAATGAATGACTGTTAAAAAGTAAATGATGCATAATTTGTGTTATTTTTAGGTCCAGTAGATCATGGCAGGTTCGTTGCAGATTCAGGGTTGACGAGACTAAACCCGTCAGTAAATATACTGTGATGCTTTATTAAAAATATTGATTACTGGGGCTTAAGACAGCGGAGCTGCGACTGTGTGAAACGAGCGACAGCGTGTAGCTGCTCGGATCGAGGCACTTTGGTGTTCACTTCGTCTTGAAGTATTAATGATGTTTGCACTCGAACGAGTTTATGTTTATGTTTATTTATTTCCATCCACAATTATAAAAGTAGATGGCAACATGAAGGTGCAATTTTCAGATCCTCAAAAATTTGCCTCCAAGTCAACGTTAGGTGCGTGTTGGGAAACGGATTCAAAACCTTTACTTTCTTCAACCAGCTAAAACCGTTTCACTTCCACTGTGCTACAGTGGAATGTGTCGAGGTTTAATTGACGCCATACCCGCACGCTTCAGCTTTAAATGAAGGTCTCCTGTGGGCAATATTTACTGTAGCATCACCACAAATCATACAGCACATATACTGTAGCTGTCAGTGGACATTGGTTTACTGTCATATAAAGGATTATCATCACAGACCAGCAGGGCCTGATGGTAACTCCCACATGAGCAGGAGCAGCTGGAGGTCATGGCTGAGTCTGTATCCAACACTTCCTTGTGCTTGGAGACTGAGACCTGTTCCACTAACAGCATCTTAACACTGAATGTCCATGACAGCACAGTGAGCGTGTCCTGATCATGTGCTGGCAAAGTAAAACAGAAGGACAGAAGAAGGGGAGGGGAGGCAGGAAGTTGGCATGGAGGCTGCTCGGCAGGAATCTGCCACCTGCAGCCCACCTGAAGCCCCTCTCTCCTCCTGCATTTTCAATCCCATTTTGTCCATATTTGACTTTCTGTTTGGAGACTCTTCATTTTCTGAGCAGCAGCTTCAGAGTACATTGTTACTTGAATAGAAAACCTTAACTGAAGGTTAAGTGTGTGTGTGTGTGTAATCCAGTGGGGTTTAGGTCATCAAGGCACATTATTGACCCAGAGATGAACTCGGGACCCTTTTGATGTAATTAGCCCCATAGATGTTGACTGTGCTCTAAGCTCCCTCACATGCACCAAAGCTCCTGATTTCACATTCATCACGGAGCGCTCAGCGACGCCGCTTGATCACATGATTGAGTCTCTCAGTCCACTCGAAAATCAAACTCGCCTGAAGAATTCAGGCTCACACACCACGTGCACGTGAGGCCGTCCACTCTGCCTCTGATGTGTGGGACAATTAAGGCTTTTGTAGTGACAACATCTGATGGATTGGAGAGAGATCATAACCTACTGATAATTTTGTCTCTTGTGAGTTGAATAAAAATAACTGCTGGCTTTAGTCTGTCCAAAAATGCAGCAATCACTCATTTTCTTCAAAGAGCGTGATGCGTTTTTATGCTTTCAAGAAGTTGTTTCAAAGTCGTCTCAGTTTATTGCCCAGATATTCATTGTGTGTGTGTGTAAAATTACTCTGTAAGTTGCTTTGGATAAAAGTGTCTGACTAAATGTAAATGTTCTCTCGTTGGAGCAGGACCTTCCGTTTGGTTCACTTGGATTTTTCTCTCTCTGTATGGAAACTGAACCAAAGAGAAAATGGACCAATACGAGCAAACAAGCTAATCATAAAAAGCGACTTTAATTCCCGCTTTGGTCCGTGCACACCGACGGGAAAGTAGAACAGATCGTGTCTATGAACGTCTATGAAGATGTTCAGTTACTCCTTTAACCGATTAGCTCTGAAATCGTCAGTAAGCCTTGAGACAACGGTTGATAGGAGGTAAAGGAAGTGTCTCTAAAGTAATAGGCCAATGAAAGGAAAACAGAAAATGGGTTATAGATGCCGGGAGCTGAGAATTTAACTTCTACAATCTTCAAATTCTTCCTTACTTTATCTCATCCGACATCTTTGTCATTTCGAGCTCGCACACACTTCTTCCATCCAGATGGAGACACCATCTTTTCGGAGCTGATTGTTGCCAGTGATTCAGGGAACTGACACAATGGCAGATTTGAGGTTAGACACGGCAGACCACTTTCCCCACGGCTTTCAATGCTTGGACCAAGGAGGGTTTGTGAGCGCTGGACGTCTGTGACAGTTACTGTGGTTGCCATGGCTGTACCGTTGCTGAGCCACAGCAGCAAATATTCAACCAGCAATCAGCTCAGATGGCGGCAACGAAAAGCTCTGTTCACATGCACGGTGGCTGCCACCAAGTCTGGCAGTGAGCTGACGGAGGAGGTGGAGGTGGGGGTGGGGGCCTCAGCGGCGGAAAGCAGCAAATATCTGGTCATTCCCACAGTGCGTCGTTACACCTGCTGACTCCATCGTGGAGATTTGCTTATCCCCCCCCCCGAAGAGCAGATCCCTATGCAATTGGCGTGACAGAGATTAGCTTTCTGGATTATCTATAGTAGATAATAAATAACCCGAGGGCCTAATGTCTGTGTTTACTGTCATTTGCAATGAGAGTTTGCTGGAAAGCATTTACGCAAAAGTTCACTTTGTGTTTACAGGAAGGAAGGTTGTGAGTGAAGTTTTTGGCTGAATTCTGGCATTTGTTGCGAACTGCACTGTCAGAGTCGTTCACCCTAGAACAAAACTTGTAGTACAACAGCCTCATTGTTGTGAGTTATGACAATGTCTGGCAAAATAAAGTGGAAGAAACAAACTACGTTATGTAGAAGAACTTTTCTTTTGAGCTAGTAATAAATGCATTTGTATTTAATTATAAGCCTTAAAAACAAACCTTTTAAAGTTGACTACTCAGAAATATTATTTTTTCCTGTCGAAGAACAACCGCTAAGACTCTTTCCCCCCCGGCACAAATACAGTTCCCTGTCTAATTTTACAAAAGCCACTCTATTCATTTTTGCACACTGACACATGGCAACGATGTTCAGTTTACACGACTAACAATTTCTATCAAGTTTGTGAGCTGGCGTTGTCCTTTATCCATCTACCTGCTAGAACTACAGGACATACTCAATAATAATTTCTTTCATATCTCTGGACCATGGACAGCAAGTCCTGTACCACAAAGTCTGTATTTGTTTTGTGCTAAGTGGACAGAGGAAGCGACCTAAAGGACGCCTTCACTTCTTTTGGGGATAGTTTGACTAGTACATGTAAATAAAGACCATTAAACTTCCCTGTGACTTCCCTCATTACAATATCTCTCCACTTCTAGCTGAACAATGTCTCCAGATGACATCACTTGGAGGGACGTTTAGTGCAGATGATGTTATTCTCCACACCATCCTGCAGTCATCCTGCTTTTCCAGAGCTCCTGTAGATGAAATCGTCTGAGCTCCTAATGATGGAAGAACTCCTCTGGGTGATGTCATCCGGAGGAGAGTCCCAGCTGTGATCCCTGATCTTAAAGCCACAGAATACAAGTTGAAAATTGGTAAAATTGCCCTTTAAAAATCTGCATTCAATATAGATTGAAATTGAACCAACAACCAAAATTTCAATTTCTATGAACGCAGAAATTTGTGTTACATGACAAAAAAAAACAGGTTGCTGTAATTAAATCTCACCACTAAGGAAAGACAAATTTAAAATTAAAAAGCATATTTAAATCAGTAAATAAAATGTAAGATTAAATTATTAATCTTGGAAATACGCGTTTATTTACATGGGGGTAACAGCTTCCCTAAATTCTTTTTCCAGTGTACAGTTGGGACATAAAAATCATACTAATTATGCCCCATCATTGTCTCGGGTCTGACAAGCAAATGATTCCCAGTTCCCCGGAGAATTCCGAGTTTAAATTGAGCTCGTGCTGAGCGCTGAGGAGGCAGCAGTGATGGGAGCGGATGGAGATTAGCCGCTGTAATAAACGAGCAGAAGGAGCGGAGGCCAGATCAGTCCAAACAGGCCCTGCCAGATGCCAGACATCTGCTTTCATGTACCTTCAGACCTTCGTCTTTCCGTCTCCTCTCCTCCCCTCCTCTGCCCGCTCCACGCCGGCCGAGAGGATTACGGCTTCGGCGGAGTTCACAACGCTCATCTCTTCGCCACTTATCACAGACGCGGGGCTGCTATCGGCAGCTGAGCAGCACATGCAGCTGTAAACGTTCACAGGCACTTCCTGAATACTGCGGCACAGCGCCCACAATCTTCTCTGATTCAGACGAGGCCAGAAATCCTGCATTGTATTTCAAAGCGAGGGAGGCTGGAACTGGGACCAGAGGGCAGGGGGGTCATGTCGATTACATCCTCAACGAGAAAACTGGCCTGTTTAGCCTGTAGCCCGAAACAATGCAACAATACAAACGCTTGGCAGTGCTGCCCGTGGTTTATTTGTAGTAACTGGATCAGGGTTTGTCTGATTAAAGCACCAGTTCCAATGTGTCACATTGTTCTGTGATTCTATTCTGATCACCTCATCAGTCTCATGTCCCAGCCTATTTGCATCTGTCAATCAAAAGTTCGAAGTCCAGACCACAATGACATTTCTGTCGCGTGTTGATCAGATTACATTATTTTAGTCTTTATCTCAAAGATGAATATGTCACTTGTATTGATTGCTATACCTGCCAGCCAGCACCGATCACATCATTTCTTTTCCCCTCTCACACGCCCCCCCCCCAACAGAAATGCATGCGGTTCAACCCGGATGCGACGGTCTGGGTTGCCAAGCAGCGGATCCTGTGCACGCTCAATCAGAGCCTGAAAGACGTGCTCAACTATGGGCTTTTCCAACCAGCGACAAACGGGAGGGACGGCAAGTTCCTGGACGAGGAGCGCCTCCTTCGAGAGTACCCGCAGCCAATCAGCAAAGGCGTCCCGTCTTTGGAGGTAAACCCAGTCAGATGTTTAGTTAAATTAGCAGAAATCTGATTCATTTATGTTAAATATTTGATGTTATGTCAGAGAAATACTCCAGCTAATATACATTTTATTCACAAATAAAAGATTATAGATAAATAACAGAAATAAATGAGAAATAGAGAAATAAATGCTAATAATAATTAATGAAAAATAGCAATAAAACAAATCAAATTAAGAATAAAAAATATAGTGATAAAACAGATAAAACAATGATGAAAAAACCTAAAAATAACATTTCTTCATATCAAATATTCTGACAATAACCACGTGGGAAGTCGGACCACGGAACTGCTGACACGTCCATACAGCTGATTGTTATCTTTGCCGACTGATTATTGTTTGTTCAGATGATTGACTGAACAACAAGTCTGAAGGAATTGACATCAGGTTTAATCTGCTTTTTGATATCATGGCAGTTCGACCAGTTTCACTGTGTCTTTTATTTTTAATGCCTTCATTTCTCATTTTCTCATTTTCTTGTCGAGGTCTATTTCTTTATTTTTGTGTTGTGATGATGAAATGAAATCCTGCTGTGGAGAACAGTTATATATCATAAAATAAAATGGGGTTAAAAGAAATAGAGCAGAGGAAAGTAAATAATTACAGAACTCATAAACCTGAAGTCATTTCTCTCAGCATTTGTGTTGACGATGTCGTCGTCAGGTTTTCACAGCCGACCAATGAGGAGATAGTGTGAGAAATTAATTGTGCTGATAATAAAGAGCACACGTCTCAGCCTCAGTCATTATCTCTCTGAAGAACAACTGTTTGTCAGCCACAGGTGGAAGAAAACACTGAGAGTATTGAGGAAAAGGTTACCGCTGTTATTAGAACAGATTTTTAATAAAAGCCTCGGTGACCGCGTTGTTTTCCTCTGGACCTTTCGTTGTCTTTAATAATTTCTCCATCCCTAAACAGTTCCGCTACAAGAGCCGAGTCTACAGGCAACCTAACGTGGATGAGAAACAAATCGCCAAACTTCATACAAAGGTAAGAGTTTCACTGTGTGAAACAACAATCCTGTTGGTGGCCAGTGTGCATCACTTCCTGTTACAACCTAGGTGAAGCTTGGGTGAAGTGAGGCAACAAAACAGGCAGAGTCTATCAATTATTGTTCAAGCAGAGAGGAGTGAAGGTGCTTCATGATGGTACAAAGACAATTGTAGGAGACCTCCACCTGTTGGGAAACGGGCCTGATTGGTGCGATAACGGGGACAATGGTCCAGTCTAGGAAGGAAACTCCCGCAGGGCAAAATGGTCGACGGGTAGCACTGTGTGGCTTCCTGCGTAGAACATCTATTAGTCAGACAGTAAAAACAACATGCATAAACTGGGCACATAAAAAATCCAGAGGTGTCACAAAGGCCACTTTGTTCAGTCCCTTTGCGTTCCTTTGTGATGCTAAAGGTTCTGATGATCTTTCAGTGTAGAACAATGGAAAAACAGAAGCTTCATTATTTGAGGCCTAAAGCAACAACGTAGGATGTGAAGTGAGGAGCTTTTGTAGGGTGGAGAATGGTACGAGACACAGGACTTTTCTACAGGAGACCAGGACTCGAATCTAGTGTGAGTGATAATCATAACACAACGAGGTGATCACGGTTACAATGGTAAGGAAGTACATGTGTGCGGTGTCGGACTGACACGCAGAAGGACGTAAAAAAGCCTCACAACTTAATTAATATTATTATTACATTTAATGTAACCAGGACCATGTGCAACACTGAACATAAATGTTACCGTCTGATGCCTCATAGCAGAGTTGGAGCTAATTTTAATCTGTAAATTAAAATAATCACAAGCAGAGACGACACTGACGGTCGGTCAGTAGTTGGTTAGAAGCAGGAATTTTTTCTTCCACTCGGCTTCTGTCTGCTGACTGCACGGATGCAGCTTTCTGCCACTCTGCTCAGATACTGAGGGGGTTGGTGCCAGTTGGGAGCCCAACTCGAACAAAGAAATTCAAGAAAAAAGATGTCCCAGTGCCGCCCACCTCGGTCTGACTGCAGACTGGCCTCTGGGAAGTGCAGTGTGAAAACACCGCGGTAATGACAGTTTCACACCAAAGGTGCTGCCAGAGTCGGATGAAAGCAAATGAGAGAACGAACGAGCTCTCGCCGCCGATTGAATAATCTGTTTAGCAGCTTCAGTTTGTGGAGTGTGTGAGCGAGTGTTTGTAGACGTTTGGTTAAATTCTTGGCAGATTGGAGTGTGCGACAGGCAAAGGATTGGGGGGGTTGGGGGGCTTCACCTGTCAGTTGAGCTTATTTGGCTCTTTCTCTTTCTGTGAGATGGCTGAGGAAAATGTGCGAAGCTGTAGACCCCTCCCTCGCTCTGATCTCTGTCGCCCCCACAGAAATGGAAGGAAACCTCAACAGTAAACGATGGTTTTTAGCCTCTTTATGGTTGTGTGAGGCTGACTCCAGGCTGCTGTCCCATAGCTACTGTAATCCTGTAGCGCAGCCAAAGCATAAGTGTCTCTGGCAGCTCTCTGTTAGCGGCACGCTAGGAAACTGTCTGACAGCTGCTCTAATTCCACATCCAAAGGCAGAAGGGGAGGGAGCGGCAAGACAAGGAGGTGAAAAACAAAAAGGCATGAGGCGGAGCGTGCGTTTTAAATGTGGAGCAGAGATGAACACACGTCTTTACAAGTCCTCGGAGAGTAACATATGATCCTGACATTTATTTCCAACGTTCCTCGCGTCTTTGTTGGCCTGTCCCAACTTTTTGGACCTCATTCTGTTTCTGTTTGTGGTGCCGTGTGATGCTTTGTGGTTGGCTGAGGCTCACACAGACACAGCCAATCAACTCTCAGCTTTCCATCGTGCCTTAGTAGAGCGAGTGGGGAGAGAGAGAGAGAGGACGACATTCATCAGACACACAGGGACATATCAGTTCCATTAAATAAAACATTGCATGAAAACACGGGGCCATGAACACGAACTCTTGACATTTCCAGTTATTGAACTGAAGTGACTCATCACGGTGGATGTCTCCGTCCGTCGTCGGCCTTGGCTCGGTTTGACTCGGTCTGTTCAAATTAGGCTTTGATTTCAATCGATTTGTGCCATCACAACCATAACATGATCTTTGACTAGAAGGGATTAATTGACTTTTTGAAAAATCACATTAAACTAACGTCATCTAATAATAGTTTGACTATGTGTGACACTGATGGGTTTAAGGTTAAGGCCGGGGAAGGAAAGTTTCCAACAAGTCCTCCAAGCTTTATGCCTAAAGTGCGATTGTTTCTGGTGTAACGCCACCCTTTGGCAGCTGGTGTTGAACTGTTTTTTGGTAGAAAACACTCGATTAAAGGTAGGTTTTTTTTTAAAGTTCGGGAACAAAGACGCCTGGGTTAGGTTTAGGTGCTAAAACAACATGGTGAGGTTGAGGAAGAAAAAGTCGCAGTTTGCCTTAAGAACATAAATGGGATAAATGTGTGGACTTGTGTGGAGTTTCTGTTAATAAATGTGTTTCTTTGGAACATCATCCAGTCATAATCCCACAAACCAGGACGTCAATGTCTGTCTACAGGTGCAGCAGCCGTTCAGAGCCGCCTGTACATGGTTTTTGCGGCTGTATAATGTTTTTGTGTGTGTGTTTTAGAGGTTTTTGTCTAAGTTGACGTAAGATTTTAAGGCTATAATTCATGTACAATACACTTCGGGCTCAAAAGGACTGAAGAAAGTCTTTGCAGCAGCTGGAATAGAGTCTGATCAGGCATATTTTCTTGCACAGGTTCCAGGTTTAATAAAGCTTTATCTGTGTTTTACAGGTTCATACTATATTCATATTATACACACTGTATTTATGTGAATGAGGTTAGGACATCGTCACTGCCCCCCCCCCTCCCCCCCCACGTCCCTGTCCCTTCTCATTCATTCTTATGCCTTTTCCTTCCCTGTCCATTCTTTCATTGCTGCCCATTGTCTGGCTCTTTCTCCACCGCTATCTCGTTCTTCTTGCCTCATTTTCTGCTCTCCTTTGGGGAGCTGCTCTCTTATCTAGTTTTATCATGCGGCCTAGAAAGAAAGCAGACGGGAACAGAACAGAAAGGATCGCCCGTTGCTCTCCCCAAAGTCACCGCACTGCTGTCATCTTGCCGCCTGTTCTTGCTGGTTTCACTTGCCTCCTTTAGAAGACAGCAAATCTCCCTCGGTTTTACGCCGTATTCCTCAACATTCCTCAACATTCCTCCTTTCACCCTCAGTCATGCTCGGCCCTCTGCACCCTTCTCTACCTCCACTGCTATTTCTGTCTTTTGTGCAGCTCTGAACCTCAATCCTGCCATTTTCTCTTTCTCACACCCACCAACGTTTGCTCTTTTTTTTCTCTCTGTAATAGCTTTTTTCTCATCTGTGGTTGTGCAGGCAAATCTGAGGAAGTTCATGGACCTCATCCAGCATAATCAGGTGGACAAGGTGTCCAAGATGTTGGAGAGAGGCTTCGATCCCAACTACCATGACAGCGACACTGGTGGTAAGGCTGGTGGCACAGGATGGGGGCACAAAAAAAAAACACCTGCTCTCTGCAGAGGTTCTCGACAATGTCCGAGGCTGAGTTCTCCCACCGTTGTCCGGAGTTCTTACGTGAAGCAGGATCTTGTGGGTAGGCTGGGATTTGATCCTGCAGACTTCTGTATCCCGGCCTGAGCCACCGAGTCACCAGGCTGCCAATCGTGCAATTAAAGTAAAAAAAAAATCACTTCTAGAGCATCGTAATGGGTTTAATCTGACTGACACATAAAAAAATCCTGTGAACTTGACCTTTATGAACAGACACACTGAGGCATGTTGATAATGAGGTCTAATCAGTGAATGATATTTTACTGAAATTTATACTGAAAAAGTTGTACACACCTGCTGAGCGTTAGATTATCCCGAGATTGTTTCTGGAAATACGTGTTTCTGTTGAGTGTTTCATATGTTGATTTAAAGAACCACCTGAATTTGATTGGATTTAAAAGGGGGTTTTAGCTGAATCCTGAAATAAGGCTTAAATTTGTCGATGTGGAGTGTGAGATGACGGCCACAGGGACGTTCATCAGGGATGCTAACAGCATATTTTTGGTAGTAAGTTGATTTTTAAAAATGAGTCTGGGCTTTTTGGGTCTGACTGTCTTGTAAGCCCCCCCGCCCTGCACCTTCCCTCTTCCTGAAGCCTTGACTGCATATTACCATCGCTCAGCTCCTCACATTGTGTTTTTTAAGCACTTCGGAGATAACAGCCAGTCAGAGATCTACTGTGTAGTGCCTCTTCAAGTCTTACCCCGTAAAAGAAAACTATTAGCATGTCCTAGGAGCAGAGTGTAAAAGTGATGAATTGGTGTAATATGGGTGGATTTGCCCTTCAAGGCAACACTGAGGGAACCAACAGCCTGTTACATTCGAGCCATATTGATGTGCTGCACCAGTGCAATAACAGAGATAGTTATTTGGCCTTGGTGCCAAATGGAAAATGGTCCACTAAATAGCGCTGATGTGCAAATGTTCGAAAAGGCACCGGCCGCTGAAGTGGACTGTTTTGTCCTCTGGGCAGCAGTGAAGGATTCTGTTTGTGCCGAGTTTCTTCCAGGTGTGAACGCGTGAGTTCAAGCATTCCTGAGAGCTTTTGTGTGTTCATCCAGCCTGCTGCATCCGGAGCACGGCCCTCAGTGTTTTCCTATTGTTCCATGAGCGACGAAGCAAATGAGCCAAACGTTGGGTGGGAATCAGGTCGTGTTCTCATAAACCTGCCGGGCCCCGTGACACGCGACCCCGTTCTCCAACCCAATCCCAGCTGTAGTTTTGACCTGACCTAACAATCTTCTGATTTTCTTTTAACTCTTTCCCTTAACTCTTCATCCAAGCAAAGCGTAAATGCTCAGCAGCTTGACCCAGTTTTGTATCCACATAGCCTCAGTCTTCACTGGCTGTTCATCTGAATGTCACAGCCCACTCACTATTTCACCCATTATCCTTATTTACAGTGTCCGTCTCCACTAGTCTCACTCGTAGTTATCATCTGGATCAGAAAATGACAGCTCACTGACCTAACCCGCATTTGAAAGCTTCTTGGATCCTGTCTTCAGCTCGGCAGTGAGCAGATTCTAGGAAAAGCCCCGTTGCTTTACATCTGCACCGGATTTATAGCCATCAACCCTCAATCTCAGCAGTGGACTTTTTATACCCTCTCTTCTGCCCCCCACTACGCTCTAGAACTGGGCGTAGAGCCTGTCATGATCTTAGGGTCAAGTTGATCTCCAAACAAAAGCCAGCCAACCCCCCCGGGAGGACTTTACACTTTCTCTGTATTTCTAAGCTGTTTTTTTTCTTTCACAGGCCTTTTTCACTGTGCCACCACAACACACACAGCTCACAACACACACAGCTCACAACACACACAGCTCACAACACACACAGCTCACAACACACACAGCTCACAACACACACAGCTCACAACACACACAGCTCACAACACACACAGCTCACAACACACACAGCTCACAACACACACAGCTCACAACACACACAGCTCACAACACCAGGTTTTCGATGAGTGCCTGTCTCCTGGGAGGTTGTTGAATGGTGATGGTTAGAATTCCGAAAGCTCCACTTGGAAACAGAGTGTGCTGTACCTTGGGAGGCTGCAACCTGGCAAGAATAATAATTATAATAGTAATAATGAAAATATACCATGTCCAGACATGCACATCCACTCAACGTAAGAGGCCTTGGAGCTTTATGCAGTTAAGATTAGACTTTCCCATCGGCTGAGCAGTTTCATGAGCTGTTGGTAGGTCTCCGCTCGGCTTCCCAGTAAGAAAACGAGGTTACCGAAATAAAAGTACACTCTTAGAATTACTTCCAGAATAGGGATTTGGGTTCAAACAAAGTTACAACAGTGTCACTTTGAAACAGGAAATGAATAGATGTTTTTTTTCGGCAACAGCCCCAGTCATCAACTTGTACAGGCTCGGTGGAGTTTAAATCACCAACGGTGGCTCCTGTCAGATTTATTACAGCCACAGAGTCTCGACAAATCACACAATAAACCTTTGAGCCAACTGGTAGGTAGTAGGTTGCCTACTGAACCACAACTATGGGCATGACCTCACCCACAGAAAAGTCTGACGACCATCAAATAGTAATTTTTACGCACTCGAGCAGTTGGAACTGACATTTCATGTGTGCTCAAAGTAACGTCGGAAAGATGGTGAAACTACAGAATCTTTCCTGACGTTGATGAAACGAACACTAACTGTCTAGTGTGTGCGAAGAAGAGCAGAACCTACTTTATAATGCGTCTGCTCCAAAAGTGTTGGAAACGTGCGCAGATGGGGTTTGAGAACCATTTTCATACTTATTTCAAGGGGGAAATCTGTTATAACAGTCATGAATTGAAGCTGATGAGACCTTTAAACCCACCCAATAGACAAAATAGACTTTAATATCACTTTCATACTGCTTGTTTACAGCCACACTCTTTTCCAATCAGTCATATTGGTTTTGGGATGAGTATCCATCTCAATGGGAGCAGAAGAGAGCAATCTATAGGACCGACAGGAAATGATCAAGGCTTTTAGTGGAGAGCCTGCAGCGAGGACTGGCAGGGAGTCGGTTAAGAGCTGCGCTTTGCAGCACTCGTGTTACTGTGGCACTGAAAACTGTTCGAGTTGGGCCGTGCTGACACACGGTGACACTAATCAGCCAGCGAGGACTTGTGAAGAGCTCTCCGAGAGGAAGACAAACCTTGCTGCTTCATAAGAACAAAAGAAATCACTCTTTCTAAAGAGCGTGCGGTGCTGAGAGGGGATTAGCTTCACACCGCCTGTCATCGAAAGCAGCCTGTATTTAAAAGCTCATTACTATTATTTGGTAAGCAGTGCTGCTTTAAGTGCTGTTGGCTTTGCCGGAGTGTTAAAGGTGAGAATTATGTTTATTTACGAGCATTTAACGATCAGGTCGAGGGTGTCCCGGTGGCGTCGGGGCTCTTAACGCGGCTAGTATTGAGTGGACAGAGATTGGCCAGAAAAATACGGCCCTGCTGAGGCGAATAAAGGCGTAGCCGAGGGGAGAGAGGGTTATTAAGGCGAGAATTGAGGAAACTTGATGGGCTTTGAGTGTGATTGTTAAATGAAGAGCTTGTTACTGAGGGGCAGAGGTGTCTCTGCAGATTAGGACCCTTGTTACTCAGCTGAAGGTTTCCACACGAGCCAAAGAATAAATCAGAAACGGTCGTCCTTCCCAATGCCGACGTCGGTGCTGTGTCACACACACTTTGGGAAATCACTATTAGTTTTGGAAGACACAGCGTGTAAACTGAGAAATGACTGGAGTTAAATGGGCGCGAGCAGGTTTCATGTGTTTTCACAATAAAAACTCGTTCAAAATTCATGCTGATCTTTGCTACTTTTCCTACAATAAAACAATGGTAAATATGGAAACATCAGGCAGACGCACGCGGGACTATTTTCTCTCATGCACCAGTTGTAGAACTGACAGATTTTAGACACGCAGCACGGAGCAGATAACGATCAGTACAGCACCGTGTCACTTTCCTGCATGAGTGTCTGCACCAGCTTGGACGCTGAGCTCATAATTGTCTTCGCAGGAGACATTTTGAAAATACGACCTCAGCAGTTTAATATCCATAAAGTATCATCTTGTTTCTACAATCTAAAACAACTCAGTGTGTCTGTTGATTTCTTTTGTTCTATGGTTTTATTCCGCAAAAGAAAGTCCTGTAGTTTCTGCCGAGGCTTCACAGTGAAATTGGGACGCATCAATTTCCTCTGTCTTGTTTTGATGACCTAATTTAGATTAAAATATTCACTGATGACTTAATTACCTCAAAGTTTTTCTTATTACTCTAATTAGTTTTGACAGGCAATTGACCTGCTTTTATCAGCCGGGTTAATATCAATACTAAAGAGGTAACAACAACGTGAGGAGTGACGAGAAACTTTGTCAAATCTGGAATGAAACGGAGCAGACGGGCGTTTCTCCTACGTTTAGTTATGTACGATTTCTTAGCAGCTCTGTTCGTGCCACACAGTCCACAGCTTTCGTTTTTCCATCCTCACCTTTAGTTCGAGCTTTGAACGCACACTTACTCCTTTACTCACCTGCCAAAACCAGTTCAGTTAAAGGGTCGTTCCGGAACGCGGCGAACAGTGGACTAGAAATGAGTCTCAGGCTTCCGTTTGCTGATGTGTCCTGCTCTTTTTCTGAAGTGCCAATTGCACATAATAACCTCAAAATAGAAGTGTGGGGTTTTTTGGGGGAAATGCATAATGCAGCTGGGAGCCATGTTCGGAAACTCAAACACAAACGGGAGCTTGAAGCGAACGAATAGGTTGATAAAAGTTTTATACGGGCCATAAAACTGAGGCTCGCTTGTGTTCAAATCTTTTAGTGTCGGCCCAAATGAACCTGAGTGATACGGCTAAATTTGAACTGGAACCGAGTGATTTCAGACCATAACAGACTATAACTTGCGTAACGTTGGCTGGAATACGTCCCTTCCCTCTTCCCGCTGGGCATTGCATAACTACAGCACATGACATGCACAGACACAGGACGGTCACAGTCAGAGAGAGACGAACCTTTTTCTACACATATCCAGCAGCTGTGGAGGAGCTGTGCTCTGAGTGAACAGTACAGGAGATATGTGTATAAAGTTTGATTTATAGTCTGTGTGGACTGTCAGATTCTTTTTTTGGAAGATCCTGATATTGTTGCACTGATGTGTCCATAACCAGTAATTACGCCATGAAAAAATATAGTGATTAAACCGATGCACTCGGTCTGCATTAGAGGCTGTGACACATCGGACTGACGGTCGGCCACCGAGCGGAACCAGTCGTCGTCGTTCACGCTACACGCTCGTCTTTGCCGTGCCTTCGTGCGCCAGACCAAAGGCAACGTGGGTTGATGCTGGTAGATTTTTTTTCGACATCGGCTTGGTGTGTGTCACAGGCCGCAGTTTTACCTGCAGGTGGTTGATGCTCAGTTTTAGTGAGAGCAGGTGGGCTTAATTATACTCCTCTACGGTGGGTATCCCCTCAGGAGCCAACATTTCCTGTGTGACACGAATGAGGAGCTACAATCACGCCTGTGCTGGTAGAACTGCTCAGCCATGCGCTTCACTGCAGTTTACTCACTTAACAGACTCTGTATGTGAGTGGATGGAATCCGAAAGCACGAGTTCAAACTGAGGCGTGAAGCTTTGTGGGGTCTCAAGGATTCATTTCCACATTACTTCCTGTTGCATAGCCGGGATTTTCTGGAGTTACAGTGTCTGTTTACCAAATATCTGTCATGTGACTTAAGAAGCAGCTTTAATTTACCTGTAACTGGACAATGTGAATTTAGAGCAGACAGAGGATGGCGAGCAAACTTTCCCCAGTGGTTTTGTAGGCAAGGAACTGTGTCACCTCATGTTCACCACCAGCCCCTGGAGCTGTGGTGTGTTTTAAGAAAACCGAAAACGCCGGAGCTGAACCTGCTGCTTGATACTCTTTAATCATCACCGTCCACCTCTGCTTGACTCATACGTTCATCCAAATATTCCAATTATGATTTTCTTTCTTCCCCTCCTAGAGAGCCCGTTGACGTTTGCAGCCCACCTAGACAACGCTGTGGAGGTGATCAAGGTGCTGAAAAACGGAGGAGCTCACTTGGACTTCAGAGCCAAAGATGGCATGACCGCCCTCCACAAAGCAGCGAGGTCCAAGAACCAGATCACGCTCACGGTAAAAGAGCGGAGCTCCCCTCTTCAGCTTCTCTGAAGAGAGGAGCTTCCTTGAGTTTCCAGATCCCACTTGATGATCTTTTTTGTAACAGATGCAGCATCAGCTCATTTCCGTTGTGCACACCTGTCACTTAAGAGGTGATGCTTCTGTCTGTTGTAGTGAAGTGAAAGC
Organism: Channa striata; assembly: GCA_033026295.1. Taxonomy (NCBI): domain Eukaryota; kingdom Metazoa; phylum Chordata; class Actinopteri; order Anabantiformes; family Channidae; genus Channa; species Channa striata. Next base: position 27,219,054 of record CM065171.1, read on the forward strand.
TAAAGACGAGCAGAGACAAAACTTCTGCTGTCAGGACTTTGTGAAGAGCCAAGACAAGCAGAATTAGCTGAGTCTTGCAAATTTAACTTACAGGGCACTTTTTTAATGAAGATGCAATTGAATAAATCCATTTTCTGTTGTTTTTCTTCTCTATTGTAGATTTAAACTTTCATCAGCTTTGTTATTTTAATCAGTTGTGCTTTTATCTTTTGTGACAGATAAAAAGACTTTTACTATTCTAATGATAATGAATAGTAAATTGCAGTTATTATTCTGTATCGTCCGTCATGTGAGTTTCGAGCCAGAAACAAACACACGCTCCCGTGTCCCTGTGCAGACGCTGCTGGAGCTCGGGGCTTCTCCAGACTACAAGGACAGCCGCGGCCTGACTCCCCTGTATCACAGCGTGGTGGTGGGAGGAGACCCCGGTTGCTGTGAGCTCCTGCTGAACCACCACGCCTCCGTCTGCTGCCAGGACGAGAACGGCTGGCACGAGGTTCACCAGGTAAACACACACGCACACACTACAAGGATCACAGGTGTACACACACACACACACACAGGGGTCTTTTTGCTGTTTGCTTGTTTGGAACAGCTTGTATTGGGAAAGCATTACTGAAGCGCACACACACACACACACACACACTCAGCCTTCCCTGGCTGTGGGCGACGGTCTTGGCAGCTGTTACCGTAGAAGGAGATAAAGCCGTTTAAATAGAGCCACTCTGCGGCAGTGACAAACTGTGAGCGTCTTCACACGCCATGGTGTGTGTGTGTGTGTGTGTGTGTGTTCGGGCCAAGAGCTTTATCAGATTGCTTATATCTCTCTCCCTGTCAACTTGCAAAATCTCTGCCTTCCCCCATCTGTCCCGTTTCAGACACGATAACGATCGGCTGTCAGGCAGGACGGCGAACAACAGAATGGCTGCTGCAAGATCGGGGTCCAAGGTTTATTCGTTCGCGAAATCAGCCGGTCACATACTTGCTCGTGCTGCACTTATTCACACCACAGCGCTCAGAAATATCATAGAATTCTTCTAATATCTAGTGGACAACTCGATTCAAGCCTCCTTCTGTCTCCTGTGGATAAAATCATAGTTTAGTGAACTATAGCACTAAAAATAAAAGACTGTCAGCTCCTAATGAAGTCATATGAATACCATAAAATTGGTGTTTTTAACATATTTTATTGGTTCGTTTAAGCTATGACACTCTATACAGGTGAGCTAGTGCTAGAGTGTCAATCTTAGCCGGTTTTATGAGTCACGATCCTACATTTTACAATCCTAGAGGGCTCACATTGGTTTATTAGCACCACCAGGAGATAAAGCGGTTCCTTAACCAGAGTTTTGGGCAAATTCCAAACTCATGCTGGGTTGATTATGATGATTTGGGCATCACCAAAATCACTAAAGGACTTTGAGGAAGCGGAAGTTCAACACTAAGATGTTGAGCTTTTTCACTTTAATTCCTGGCATATAATTTGGGTTTTGGACTGTCGGTCTTGGAAATGAGCGTTGGACTAATTGAGGTATTAGTTACCTGTCGTAAGAATTGACAGGATGATCAATGTTGAATAGGATCTTTCACCGTGTTTAACAAGCAGGAACGTGTTAAACGTGTTACATGATCCACGAGGTCAAAAGATCAATTATTGATCCACGTGTGATCAATGGCCGAACCCCTCGTCATCACACGACAACTCAGCCTCAGTGTCCTCCAACTCGTTGGTTCAATCAATCTCAACTTTATTTATATGAAGTCGGACAAAATCATTCAAGGAACTTTTCGCAATAAAGTCGAGACTGTACAGCCAACACATTAATACTTGATGCAATTTCACAGTGTGAACATTTTTATTAACTTGTGACTGTTTTATTTTATTCAATTCATCTTTAATTTTTTACAAACCGAGGAGCTATGAAGAAAAAACAAATAAAGATGGTGGGGAGTGAATGATTAACATCTCATTGCCTACAATTTTCGGTGGAATCAAATATAGATGTGAAATTAGATTACGCCATCACAGAGTAACAACGGACGCAACGGTTTAATGAAAACGGCAACGAAAGAAAGAATCACTAACCGGTAAGAGACGGACTTATTGGAGAGAAATGGACAGTAACTTATTACATCAGCAGTGAAAAATATCTGCAAAAAGCATTAAACTGCATAAATTTGAGTGAAGCACTGCTCACCTGATGATCGAACACTTTGTGCCGTTTCTGCGATTGTCCATCATCCACAAACCTCTCAGCCTCTGAAATGAGCTTCAGCGTAAATTGCCAATTTCAGAGTAACCCCCACTTGTGTGGAGCCACTAACCGGCTCCTATCACCATAATCCAAACATTAGTGCCATTTACAGAGGAAATTGCTTCACTTCCTGCTCAGCTAATTGCCTTTTACACTCTGCCCTGCAGTTGTGTTTTACATATACGTGTTTCACTTGCACATTTCTTATCCGATTTCTTTCCTCCAACGTTTACTCTTCCATCTTTTGATGTCTGGGTTCAAACTGAGGATACAACCTGCTTCTCATGTTGACTTCATCTCCTTTGCAGCACACTGACATCTAGTGTTTCAAGCATCTCACTGCAACTCCTGTAGTGGAGACGTCAGAGGCTTCGTTTGACAGTGATCGGCTCTGTTTTCTGTGTGTGTGTGTGTGTGTGTGTGTGTGTGTGTGTGTGTGTGTGTGTGTGCACGTACAGGCTTGCCGTCACGGCCATGTGCAGCACCTGGAGCATCTTTTGTTCTACGGAGCAGACATGAGCGCCCAGAACGCCTCGGGGAACACCGCTCTACACATCTGTGCCCTGTACAACCAGGTGGGCAGGGCGTGTGTGTGAGCACAGTTCGCCAGTGTGTGTTTATGTGTGTGTTTAACGTAGGAAAGCCTCATCTGTTAACATACGGAGCGGAAACACTATAATTCAAATAAGCAGTTAGAGATTAATTAATGAGACTGTGAAGGATAAAAATGAACCCCGTCACTTCTGTCGCCAGGTTATGGCCAAAAAAGCTTTTTAAACAATCCGCTGGGACAAAAGTTGGGACATAGTGTGAAAATATGAAAATAAAAAGACAAAACAAATGTTTATGTCAGTTTTCGATTAAAATAGCAACATTTAAATCTCAAACTGGAGACATTTTTTGGTCTTCTGAATTTTTCTAGCTCATTTTGACTTTGCAGCATGTTTCATAAAGACGGGGCGGGACATGGTGTCCACTGTGTGTCAGCGCTCTCAAACTGTTTAAGGGCTTTGGAGAAAAACTGCTCGCACACAAAATCCAAACGCCGCTATTTTTACTTGTATTAGGATGTGAGCTGCTCCGCAGTTCTTGGCCTCCTTAGTTGTATTTCTTCACTTCATTATGTGCCAAACGCTCGGTGGGGGGCAGGTCTGGACTGCAGAGACCGGGACTCTTTTAGCACTGAGCCACGCTGGTCGTTTGGTTTTCGGTTTCCTGAAAAAGGCTGGATTGGAGCGTTTGTTGCTGTAAAACCTGTATGTAGAGTTCGTATGATACGAATTAATGCACGTGACTCATGCCGTGTGTATTAATGACCCCCAGAGCCCCTCAGATGTGTCCTGATAACAAGTCAGGTGGTCATGGACCTGTGAGGTTCTGAGTCCATTTTAAATGAGTTCAGGCGCAGAGAAGGTGGCAGGGTTTATATCTGGATACTTGATAAATGATTAGCCTTGTCGCTTGTATACAGATTTTTCTGGAATCTCTGAATTATGATTATTATTTTACTTTTTACCCACAATCTGTGACAGTGTGATGAATTTCGCTTCATCCTCACTTCCGACAAACTCGGCTTCTTTCAGTCAGGGTTAACCTCAGCAAACATGTTGCTGGATTATAATTTAAAATTAGAAAAGAACTATTAATTTTGCATTTCAACATCTAATATTTTACTTTATACAATTTACACTTAAATGTAAGTTTAAAATTAATGTATAAAATGCAAATCATTGGGTAAAATTTTAATTCAAAGGTCCCATATTTTCTAAATAATTTCCTCTTTTTTCTGATACATTTCTAAAAGCTGCTTTTTACCTTTTAACTATATGGATTTATACAACTGAATCACACTGAACAGTATAAAACTTTAGTTACTGAGCAGCCAGACTTACAAATGCATGTTTTCATAGTTTCCACAATCCGAATCTTTAATAAATACCGATGGCTGTTTAGTAATTATTGTGACTTGCCCACATTTTTTTTTCACTTTAAAAAAAGTAAATGATGCAAATAACAATTTTAGCAATTACTCTATATGTGGAGATTTTTCTAGATATTAACTGAAATTAACTGAATTCCAGCCAATGTCTGAGAAATCAGAGCAACATTATTTGGAAAACACAGGAACCCAGTGAAACTAAGCATTACTAATAATTGCTTGTTTAATTTAACTCTGAAAGTCCAGTTTTTTATTTTGAAAATGGATGTTCATAGATGTTTATCTTTCAGACCAGATTCTGGTTTGAGAATCCAGGTTTATCCTAATCTGAGCTGTGTGAAATCCACATTTATTTCATTTATATTTCCAGATTGACTTCCTTTTTGATAGTTAATTGTCTTCTCTGTGCCTTTTTTGTGAATACATACATATTATGTTTATATATGTATTTTACTTTTCATGTTTTTAGTGTTTTTAAGGATTCGGGATGAGTTCCCTTACTCTAAATAACAAAGTTCTTTAGTGTAGATCACGTACAGTAAATAGTCTGATGTGCTTTGTCGGGTACAAAAAAAAAGGGAAGACCATTGAAATCCAGTTTAACGGTACGGAACCAAACTACACGACCCTGTCCTCCGAGTGATTGCAAAGAAGATGAAATGAACTGTTTCAAAGACCAACTCCAGGTTTGGAGAGACACTCATCTGAGAACCTTCCCCGACCACAGAGCGAAATCAGCCCACTTCAGTATTTGAACTGAACCAGCCATAATTCTGGTTCTGTATCAGTGTGCAGCTTTATGACTTTAATGATGTGGACCCAACACCTTCTTCCACCTTTTATGGCTTTTTTTGGAGGCTGTGACTGCACGTGTGAAGGGTCCCGTCTAACACGAAGTCGCATATTTTGTTTTCGTCAGCAAATCCAGTGACGGCCAAAACCCACAGAGTGTTTGTCAGTCCTCCAGTGTAAGTGTGTGTGTCGCTCGTTGGCTCGCGCTGAACGTGTCGGTTATTAAATGTTTTTATTCCTCAAAAAACAGCAATTAAGTGCCACAGCTGGCTACTGCAGCTTTTGTCAAACGACAATCAAAAGGAGTAAATAAGGCGTCGGGATTATTTTTAGCAGCGGATTGATCCACATTTGGTTTCCAGTGAGTATTTGTGGCAGCGGGCCGCTGAACGTGGGACTGAGTCAGAATAAATTACAGTGTGTGTTTGTGGTGATGAAGCAGCGTGTCCTTGGTGTGTTTTGGGGCAACAATCGAGCTCTGTGGCACCGAGGAGTGAGATGTCAGGTCCACAAGTATTTAGACAGTGACACAGCTTTCATCAATGTGGCTCCAGACTGGATTTAAAAAGAAACCGTCAGGATGTGCGTGTGTAAACTAGTATGAAATCGGTGATGTGGTTCATTTTTCAGACGACAGAACACATGGGAAAGCTCAAGTTCTGCAAAAGGCCCAGAAGACTTGGTGGGTGGCGAAAGAATTTCTGTTCAGGAGGTGATGAATCAAGAAAGCACTTTATCAGGATAAATATGGAGATTTTAATTCAACATGTAAACCAGTGTTAAGTCTCTGTTCTGGAACAACATCAACTGACGAGAGCTGAGGCCAACTGTAGCGCTGCATGTGTGATGGTGTGGGCATGGGAGGCTGGAAAAAAACACACCGGTGGAGATGTAAACCTTAAAACCAAGGACCTGGAGCTACTGTGGAAGCTGCAAGTCAATAAGTGAATGACCTGAATCCACCGGAGCTGCGCTTCATCTTCAGCAGCCAGAACCAGCAGGAGGAAAAACGCAGATGACGTCTTTGCATCCTACAATGTCATGCAATGAGGGGTAATGCAAAAAATGCTTGCAAATATTTAATGCTCCGTCGAATATTTTTGAACAACCACTTTGGGCACATTCTGACGTCCAAAAATCAAATGCAGGAAGCTAAACACCGAACACACAAGGAACCGCGTGGCTGGTGGAGGCTAACGTTGGGCCGATGCTAAAGTGGAACAAACCTCTAGCCGTTGGTCAACCGCGGAGCTCGGGGGCCAGCAGGAAGAAGCTGGTGTGTCCCCACAGTGGTCGAACGCTGTGGCCTCGCTCTGGACTGCTCTGCTGCTGCTGCGCTGTGTGTCGTCCCTCCTCCTCGGCCCAGTACTCTGAATACATTCCAGTGCAGGATGTTGCATATTCAAAAACTTGTGCCTTTCGGTCATCCATAGCCACTAACACAACATGAAGTGCACGAGGAAAATCCATTTGAAGCTGAAGTTTTCATGGCGTCCAAGCTGCTTCGCCCCGATCGTCCTCGGCACCGTGGACGTTTTTACCTCTGGCTCTTCTAATAATTTCTCCACAGCTCTTGAACGTGTCACACATTTCCACTCTCGTTTCAGTCTGAAATATGCAGATAAAAACCTAAATCATGTTGTGTGATTGCTACACTGGATGGAAACATCTGCCAGTAAAAATAACACACCCCTGCATCTCTTAAAACAAGAGATTAAATGTCTAATTGCGGTTATTTGTGATGCCGACGACACAGATTAGGCTTGTGTATCAGTATCTGTGCGAGACTCTCAGCATTTTCCAACTCTCAATAGCTTATTGTGGATCTAAAAAAAGTATTTATATTCATGTGTGTGTGCACGGTACATGCGTGGTTGAGCACTTTGTGGGCGATTTGTGCAGCAGATTCAAACCCCTCAGCACTCTCCATCTCTTTGTTCTTCTCTCTCTCTCCGTCTCTCCCTCTCTCTCCCTCTCTCTCCCTCTCTCTTCCTCTTTGAGTGGAGGAATAGATACACACTTAACAGCGGGTGAAGCTCCATTCCTGACAGGTAGTAGTTGTTCTGCTGGCCACATATTCCACCAGTTCCTGCTCTACTCACTGTTTCGCTTTTGGAAATTTCTGCTGATGTCTGTTGGCCAAAAGTAGGAGAGTGAAAGTGGATTTTTATTGGTGTTTTTGTTGTTGGCATTTTATCAGCTGTGTATGTTAATAATGTCTCTGTTTCTTCTGCAGGATAATTGTGCCAGAGTGCTGCTCGTGCGTGGAGCAGACAAAGAAGTGAAGAACTACAACAGCCAGAGTCCGTTTCAGGTAGAGTGAAAAAAATTAAATAAAAAAAGCACAGTCTTGATGACCGTTTTGCACGCAAGCGATTATAGCAGATCGATTTCAGCTTTCAGCCGAGGGAAAACATTTTTAGTAGCAGCACATTTTCTTCGCCTCATTTGTTGCCATGGCAACAGTGCAAAATAGTCGAGGTCAGTCGAAATCGAGCATCGCGAGCGTCTTTCTGGCCAATTTTAGATTTGTTTCAGTCAAACAGTGTTTGGAGAGGAACCGAGAGCGAGCGTCAAACCTCGACAGCGTCGGTTGAGTCTTTTCGCTTCTTGTCCTGGAGCGTATGTCTTTACACAACCCAGAGTTATATCTACGCAACTTTGAGGGACAGTGAAGAACAGCTGTAGCTGTGTCCATCCCACTCATTCCGTAAGCAACGTGTAATTGCCCAATTAACTGGGAAATGCTGTTACAAGCTTTTCACTTGACAAAAGCTTCACTTTTTAAAGTTAAAGCAAAACAAATAGTTTTTTCAAACGTGTCGGGAGCTTAAAAAGTGATGCACAATCACGCAGGAAGTGCTAATGTTTGACTGTGTGCATAAATGTGTGTTTCCGCGAACCTGCTCCATGCAGCGGCAAAACCCCAGCAGAGCTACAAGCTGCAGGGCTGCAACGTTTGACTCATAATCTATGGCCGAGTTCTAAAAGCGCCTCATCCCGGCGGGTGTTTGTGAAAGGCAGTCCCACGGGGTCCTCCACTGTTCTCCACAGCCACTCCACTGGAGCGCTTCATTAGCTGGAGCCCTGCACGAAGGGAGTGAGCGCGGGCCGGGCGGAGACCACGTCAGCACGTTAGTCAGAGTTCGAGCGTTGGAAGTGCGGTGCAGGGTTTTGCAGCTGCGGCCTAGATTTAGCTTTTTCCTTTTCCATGTCGGCGTTAACCTGCAGCTTCAGTGTGATGCTTCACTTTCATGTCAGGGCAGTGGAGTGGCGAAGTGACTCTGTGTCTAAAGACTGTACGGATGCTTGGTCGCACATATTTGGGATATCGGATGAGAAACGCGGTTCGTTACGTTTCTGTGGATCATGGAGGATGCAGGTGTGTGATTGGTTGTGATGCTCAGGCTGCAGATCATTTCTATGACGATTTTAAAAACCATTGGTTAAAATATTGCAGGGTGTGCAGGTTGAGTTACTGTTGCAACAGCAAAAGATACAATAGTAATAATAATGATTTTAATAAAAATATTTGATACATTCTTACCAACTGAGTCATGCAAAGTCTGACTAGCAAAAACATTTGAACTCCATTTCTCTCAACCTTCAATGACATTTTAAGCACAACCAAACCCACTGGGTTGTTCTCCAAGCCAACAGTCCTGAAGGACCCACAACCAGCACAGACATTTGCACTTGCAGCGTTATTATACATTTAGTCGAATAGCCGGTAATTACGGCTGCACCCGTCATATCGTTACGTGAAAACAACACAATCACGTGCAGTTAGTTACACACAGCAGTGTTAACACATATAGCAGGCTCCACACCCTGCATTAATTTCAGAACAACAACAACGACAGAGTTCAAATTAGCTTATTCCATGTAAGACTTTGTCAAATTGCCTATCGACACCTTAGACGGCAAAAGAATTGTCAGCTTGTCAGTGGCCACCGTGAAACCCATCTGGGCCCGGGACAGCTGCAAAATGCCTAAAGTGCCTCCAACGCCACACTTGGCTCCTAATCCAGCTCGTGGGAAAGTTTCTGTTGTTTAGCTCTTGCCGCCACGATCCCAATGCAATAATTGTTGTTGAACAGCTGATTTCGTAGGCCACCGTGTCCCTACCGATAGGCCAGTAGGCTTATTATCAACAAAACTTATGGTAATTTGGGGACATGTGGTGTTTTAGAAAATATCCAACAGGAGCGTGAGTGGCAGCTGGTGCCGGTGTGTGTAGGGAGGCAGTGGGGGTGGATAGGTGGGTGTGAAAACACTTTGAAATAAGAGCCGCACACGTTCGTTTCCTGCTTCCAACCGACAGTTTATTTTAGCCTAAAGCACAATCTTCTCCCTAACCTTAATAACAAATGTAACATCCGAGCAAATTTGTGCACGTCGGCAGGTGGAGTGAGGACCTGCTAAACGTTTGGGCTCATCCATTTGGATAAGAGGCCGCTCCACAAACTGCTTGATAATGTGAGGTGGATACAGCACCTCGGTTCTCTCTCTGGATGTGTGAGCTGTTCCGTCGTCTGCTGCGTTCAGCTTCTGCATCTGTAATATTCTGTATAACATTAATTATTTTTTGCTGTACTTGAACGTAGACCAGAAATACCGACCCTGGAAACCTGGAACCTGGACTCTACGTGCAAACGTTATCCCTGTTTACATCCTGACCCGAACTCGTACAAATATACACGAAAGTCCCTCCGATGGGTGGAGTAACAACCAACCCCCCGCAGCTGTAGGAGATTGTGGAGCAACGTGACTGCGCTTCCTCGATTCCCTCTCTAGAGTTCAAAGAGTTGGGGAACGTGTGAGAGGGAGCAGTGGAGGTTTTGTCCGAGCTCCTGACGACGGCTTTGCAAGCGTTTTCTGGAATCGTGCATTGCGTACATTTATTACATTGGACAACAGGAAGTTGTATTGCAAGAGCCCAGTCATACCGACTACTAGTTATTTTTCGGGGTGAAAACACGTCCTGTGCAGAAGCCAAACGCTTTTTAAAACAGCTACGGGAAACATTGGCTTCCAGCGTCCGTCCCTCAGTATTAAAGAGCTAGAGTCGCTTTCGGCAGCCAACATTTTGTACCAGCTTTCAGCAAACATACAGGCAGAAATCTGTTGTTGAGGAGACACAAACAGCAGTTCCTCTCCTGACAGAAGCCTCAACAGCAGAACAACAAGCAGCCACTAGACATGCTGTGGACTCTCACTTGTGTTCGAGTGGAAAAAACTCGCTCTCTTGCTCTTACTATCTTTATCACAGTTGCACTCTCCACCTACACGCGAAGCCAAGAGCTAAATCCAACAAGTTTATGCCTGTTTTGTGAGAGGCCGGCATGCTGGGAAATGTAGTATGTGGAGCAGAGAGTGTAGCAAAATGTCCTCAAAGTGGATGGATTCGGATGTTTTTTGTGCTAAAAGTATGTGGACGCTCAAACAACGTTCGGGTGAAACAGCTCAGTCCTCACTCTCCTGCTTCAGGTCTTTCTACCACGTTCTGGACCTCGGCTGTAGGGGTTTGTTCTCATTTAGTTACAGCAGTTGTTTGGGTGGAAAGGCCTCGCACACAGTCAGGATCCAGTTTATCCCCGACTAAACTGGGAAAACCAGGTCTATGTGTGGCTGCAGTGTGTACTACGGTACGATATTCTTCACACGGGGCTTCGAGACAAACAGGAGACAGCAGAGTCGTACCAGGAGAGCAGTGGTGTGTCCACGTACTCTGGACTGTGACTTGAGCATTAGTTTTTGTGGACACTTTTAGGGAGCTGTGATCCCGGGAATTTGTCCATTTTAGACTCCAAAGTGGCAGAGACATAAATAATTATGTAGCTCTTTCATAATGCTGCGATGCAGGTGGGAACTCGGTCATTAGATGAAGGACTGCTGATGTGGAATCTCATGGATGTACAGTGTGTGCGCCTCACCTTTTCTGTGCGCGTGCCTTCGTCCAGGCGTCCCCACAGAGAGGGCGTCCCTCTGCACACCTGTCCGTTCAACACAGGCAGCCGCTTGAAAACACCATCATTAGGAGCCAAATTAACAACTGGAAAGTGCAAATGTTAATAAGCCGTGATTGCTGCAGCTGAATGAGAAGCGCCGATGTTGTGCTACTGCGTGTGCTCTTAATTAGGACAGTGTGTGGGAGTGCGGCCATGCCATTCGATAATATCATGTGTCAGTTCAGTGTGTGTGTGTGTGTGTGTGTGTGTGTGTGTGTGTGTGTGTGTGTGTGTGTGCCTGATGATCATTGTTGCCCAATGAAAAGAACCTGAACACTGCACAGAAAACTCCCAGCGTCCTCTCTGGTTGCCCTCGTCTCTGGATCGACAGCTTTCAAAGGGGTAATAATGAAATGTCTTTATTGAACAATTGGACACGTCCTCTAACTCGTCTTTGGACTTTTCGTCCCCTCACACGGCGTTTGCATCTCTCCAATCGGACCTCTGCGCTCTTTCATCCTCCACAGTACTTTTCTCTCCATTTTCATCTCCGTGTTCTCCCCTGCCGCTCTTCTAATCTAATTCCTCTCTCCACTCCTTATTATAATCCTCCTCTGCCCCCCCCAACCTCTGCCACCACTTCATACCCTGCTCTGTTTGCCCCCACACATTCCCTTGTTCCTCTACCCTTGGCACATACTGTAAGTCAGACAGGATTGTTCTCGCTGCCTATTTTCTCTCTCATTGTTCGGATCCACGTGCAGCGAATTACAGCCGCCGCCGCCGCCAAATTGTGCAGTACAGTGAACTTTTGTCACACTGTGCAAATTCTCATGCACTCAAGTATTCTGTACGCTCCTGTCATCAGGCCAGATTTGCCAAGGCAAAGGTTGTTATAGTTTCCTGAAAGTGAAGCTACAACAAAAGTCTTTGAAATTTAAACAAGTTTATGGACTGAGGTTACATACACTGATCATATTCAGTGTTTGCTCAGGTCAGATTCAGTTTAAAGCTCTAAAAACATTTAGTGTGTGTTAAACACTGAAATTAAATCAGGAGGGATCAGCATTCGTCACAGCACTGTCTGTTCTGACTGAAAACCAAATGAAGATGTTTTTGTAGATCAGAGCTTTGAGAGACCGTGAAAGTTGCTTTAAACTGAAAAACAGTTTCAGAATATTTACGGACTCGTTGGAAAACTCTCCTGGAAGCATGAATGTGTTTATTCTTTGTAGATCCACAGTAATAAAAGGTCAGTTTGTGGCTCCAGTGAAAAAATAATGAAGAAACGAGTAAAGACGCAGCAACGTTCGCTCCCCCCATGTTGTCAAGTCTGTAGGTGAACACCTGGGCTTGGTTTTTCAGTTAAACTCTCGCCTCCACACGGACCGTCGAGTCTTTCCTCCTTCCTGTCCTCAACTTCTGTTCCCCTGATTCTTGACTGATTTTTCCGCCTCCTGCGTCCTCGCCCGCCTCTCGGCTTGATCTGCCAGACTTGTTACCTCTGCTGATGTTCCACTCAACGGCAAGTGGCTCACAACGCCGCTCCACCTCCTTCCCATCACCCCCCCCCCACCCAGTTACTTCTGTGCTATACACAACCATTTGTCTCCATGACAACCAGAGCAGGAAAAGAATCGATGTGGGGGCGGTGATGGTGGTGATGGCAGTAGTGGTGGTGATGGTGGGTGGTGGAATGATAATGAGGGATAAATTGTGACTGCGTTCGCTCATTAGTTACCTGACGTCTCATCACATCTCATCAACTAAGATGAAACTTTAAACTAGCACCCTGTGCTGCTCTCTCAACCTCTGCCACGGATCCATTTCCTGTTCGGCTCCATCAACCCTGTTCTCCACGAGCCACATTACTTACAGGAAAAGAACAACCAGGCCGCTGCAAGTCAGTGTAAAGCAACAACGAGAAACTAACGATTTATCAAAATTGGGTGATGAGCATGAACTGCTGCTGAAATCTCCAGTGGACCCCTCATTCCAGCAGCACTGAGGCTCCGTCCTGTCCACTGGCCTCAGCAGGAAGACAGAGCTGCTTTTATTAGGTTTAGATGTAGATATAGTGACACGGTTCCCATTATCAGTCATGTCAAATCCTCCAGAGCCCAGCGACGGACGTCAGGCTCTTTTCAGTGCAGAGATGACGTCCGTCTCCCGACTGGACCCACGTGCATCCCTCAGCTGTCCCTGGAGTCGTTGTCATAATGGTGTATGGTAACAAAGCAACATGAAGTACATCATCTCACATGAAGGCTGCACGTTTTTTTGGCCTTATGAAGTAAAAACATCTCTTTGTTGTACAGACAAACGGACTAACGCAGTGACACTTACCAAGCACGTCACAGGTCACATGACCTGCATCAAAGGACCGGTTCCGACAACAACAAGGGCAGTTTGACACTGGATTTGAAATCGTTTCTCCTGTGGCAAAGTCCTTTGTGTGAGCTTGTGTTTTGAAGGAGGACGGCATCCGAAACGAGCTTCAGATGGGGATGTGCTCCACTACAAAACCTAGTGGTAGCAGAGTCCAGCCTGACCCTCACAGAGAGGGCGGGGTTTATGTCACAGGTGGCGTGGCACCTGTGGACACCTGGATGTGGAAAAGCTTGCTTGTTCGTGCTCATGCGTGAGTTACTACTTTGAATGGACATTAACTCGTGAGGCGGGGCGAGCTGGGGCTCGTGGGAAACAAGAGCCATCAAGCATCAGGCAGGTTTGAATGAGTCAATCAAACTTATTTGGCACCGAAAACTTAGATTATTACTCAAACGTCCCACACGTTCTCCAGACTCGCGTCGCTTCATGTTTGGCCTGCTGCTCTGTACTTGGCACAGTCAACTTTCCATATGCATGGATAATTACTCATTACGTATTTAGTTCTGCCCCCAAACGAAGTGGATTAGATCATCTGGATGAGCTGCTGACTTTTTACAATCTACAAAGTCGTCTGAGTTCGAATGTTTCCTGATGTCTGAGATTTGAGAATTCTGAAATGTCTGCAATTGGTGGAATATATGAATAGAAAGATAGATGATAGATGTACACTGTAGGTGGATAGGTAGGGTAGATATAATGTTGGATGGATGGATGACAGAAAGATAGATTGATGGATGGGTAGAAAGACGGATGATGCGATGGAAGGAAAGACGGATGGAAAGAAACAGTGATAGATGTGTAGCAGGGTGGATGGATGACTGTATAGACGGACAGAAAAGATGGATGCACTAATAGAAGGATGGATGAATAGTTAGTTATATAGATGGATGGACAGACAGACAAACGGGACAGTTGAGCGGCCTGCTGAGAGCTCTGCAGTGGAAATGACAGCTCCTCTGCCACTTCGTCCTGATCTGCTGCTCGATCCCGTGCTCTCAAGCTGCTCCGGGATCACGTCGTGGGTCTGGCGCTCGTTGCCCCGTGCTGCGGGACGCCCTCAGAGTGAGTGGGAGATCCAGCCGACGTTGATCGTGACGGCGTTCACCCCCCTCCTCCGTCTCCCGCACACCAAACGTTGCACAATTGCATTTATCGACTGACGGACATCTGAAGGATATTGTGTATTAATGCAGCGCGTTAAAAAATTCAAGAGGTTCCGAAGTGGTGGAAAACATCTCCATTAGCGACTCCCAAGTGCCTTTTCTCTGAACTGCTGTATTTTTATTTATGAAGAAAAGGTCAGCTGTGCAGGGAGGGGGCAGAGCATCACTACACGAGCCAAACTCTGCTTTAATAATACACTTGCTCTGCTCCTTTCTCTTTTCCTTCCCCCTCCCTCCTGAATATCTGTTCTCCAGGAGTCAGAGCAGGCCTGCTTATATAATGCTGCTGGGTCTCCCAAGAGGTGTGTGTGTGTGTGTGTGTGTGTGTGTGTGTGTGTCAGTGAGGAATGAACCTATTTTTACACTGCTGATCCTGCCATGAGGCCCACTGTAAACCCGGTAACCCCCCCATGCACAAGTGACTGTAAGCAGCAGCATGATGTGGGTCACGGACGGCGTGCGACATGTCCAGCCAGCTCCAGAACAAACCTCTTTACTGCCTCCTGGTGGACGCATGCAGCCGCACGTTCCTCTGTGGCCAGTTGAGCAGAAATTGAGAATTTAATTTTTAATTTAATTTTAAAGCAGTGGTGAAGAAAGAAAAACGTAGATTTGAAGTCATTCTTTGTAACTAAAGTCTCTGTCTTTCTGTCCAGGTCGCCATCATCGCTGGGAACTTCGAGCTCGCTGAACTCATCAAGAACCACAAAGAGACAGATATAGGTGAGCTCTCTTTTGTCCGTCCGTCCGTCCCTCACTGTTATTCCCCAGCCACCAGGCTTCATTCCAGAATCTCCCTGAGGATCCATTTCAGATCCTCCCAAGGTTTGAGGACCCCTCGGTATAATCCCCTCTGTGGTATTATGTGAGTGTTCCAAGTGGATGGAAGTTTGGGTTTCCCCCAGGAGGAAAGATCAATGCCTCAGCCAGTGAGTGCCTTCATGTCCTGGAAGCCGATTGGTCGGATTCTGGAGGTATTGATCCAGGGTTTGCGTGTGGAACCATTTGAATACATCAGCTGATGGTTTCAGAGATTCCTCCATTGACTGAGGCTGTTTTTTTTCATACATGCATTCAGTCGGTAAGGCAGTCGTCCACAGACCACGGGGTCGGTGGTTCGATTCCTGGTCCTTCCTACATGTGGGACTGTCCCTGGGCAACACGCTGAACAGTTCGTCATGCGGCACGAAGAACTTACAGCAGCAGCGACGGGCTGACTCCGTGTTTTCTAACAATGTGCGCACTGTTGAGACTGAGTGAGAAGTGAAGCAGGTGGAGACGTTCGTGCACTTCGATCCCACCTTCGATCGCGGCTCGTTAGAGGAGTTAATTTAGCTAAACATGACATTATGTGGCAAGATGGTGCATATACTGTACTGTGGAGTTATTTCACTCGGCATCTGTGTGTGCGAGGGAACGAGAGGGAGGTGAGAAGATGAGAAATATTTGTCACGAACCTACAAAAATGAAAAAAGAGCAATTTTTGAATATTATTATCATTCCGAGGTTTTTTTTGTGACTATTTTTAACCTTGGTAACTTAATTGCCAATTAATAAGTTCTAGAGAGGAAGAGTACTGATGGCAAAAGATTCTGCACCAGTTTAAAACCTGATGGACATTCTCAGTCCAAGTTTCCATCATCATCATCATCATCATCATCATCATCATCATCTTCATCATCCACGGCCATAACACACGTGTAAACCCAACACTTTTCTTTATGCTGCCTACTCTGCCGTGTTTAAGCTCCAAATGTTGACTGATAAAAGAAATTGTGTCCAGTCACATGAAGTGGACGTGCAGCGTCACTCAGAAACCGGCTCGGACCCGTTTGTGGGGCTCAGACATAGATTTAGGATTAAAGGGAGAAAATGAGATGAACGAACAAATAAATATCTAAAAGAGGACGGTGGAAGATGAGGTTAAAGGGGAAACGAATGAGGAGAGACAGAGAACGTAATCTAATCTAAAGATGTAATCCTGCAATAGTTCCCCAGTCTGGTAGACGCCACCTGCTGAAAGCTTTCGTCCTGCAAACACAATGTTTGGACACTTTGTTCTGTGACACATTTACGTCTGGATTCTCCACTGGTCGCTGTGGGCTCAGCCTGTGGTAAAGGTGGGTCACTGCCATCACGTCTGTGCCCGTGCTGCCCACTCACTCATCCATCTTAGACTAACGCAGCCCCGCCCCTCTGCGCCCCCCCTTCGTGACTGAGACAGCTTGTGTGCTGGCCACATGCAGCTTTATTTTTTGTGAATGTTGATCACAGACTGCACATGGTGTCTTGTACTGTGTGTGTGTGTGTGTGTGTGTGTGTGTGTGTGTGTGTGTTGTGAACGCCATAATCCCTGGTGCTTTAATACTTTCTACTTTGTTTAGATGATGTAACTGTTGAGGTTCCACTAATGTAATATTTTCTTATGTCAGTGTTTGTATATTTCACGACATATTCAAAGCTCAACTACTGACTCAGCAAAATGGAAGCGGCTCATTCACTCTGCTGTAGCTGTAAATCAATTCAGCGCTGCGTCCTCGCTTAAATCCTCAAAAAAACAAAGTGTTTAATATTCGGTAAATGTCAAACGAGGCTTTTAAGGCGACTGTTACAAAGCCAAGACAACGTACGGGCGCTGTCTTCAGAGATGTGTCACTTTAAACAAATCTTAAATTTGAGTTTCTTTAAATCTAAGAAACAGCTGGTCTCTCGTTGGGCTGAATTCTCGATTTTGCCCTTGTTTTGTACATGAGTGCAGCAGCTCAGTGCTGGAATCTTTCTGCCGTGCTGCAAATTGTAAACCCTCATCCTTCATCAGTGCAGCAGTGGCTGCTCGGGCCTCTCTGACCTCTCACAGGCCTTTCTACCTTCATAAAGACATTTTTGGGATGTTGGCAGCTTGTTTTTTGTGTATATAAGAAAAGTGGGACTTTTTTTTGTGTGTCTTAAGTTTAAACCAAATTTGTTAAAAAAGCGTTTGCGTATGCAGGTCTGTCGTTTCATGGACAGATTTTAAGCTTCCTTAAACCATCTGTCCGTCAGTATCAGGGCTTTTAGTGTAACTTTGCTATGATTTTATTATTTATTAATAATGAGAGTTTGTGATAGATGTGTATGTAAGTATTGGTTTTATGGTGCTTTAGGTTTTTGTCTCTCTTGGCCAGAACACTCATAAAAAAATACTGTGTGTGTGTGTGTGTGTGTGTGTGTGTGTTGTAAACGGACTGATGGTGACAGTTGCAGATGTCTGGGCTACAGGTTAATGTGCCTGTGTTACATATTAATGGTCTATTATTAATGTTGGATCTTATAGTGCGATGTGGGAGTCCTCAGTCAGCCGGTTACAGACTAATCGAGCGTCACTTTCAAGTGGTTGAATGCAGTGAATTGTCATATCAGCGAAACATTCAGTGTGGCCATAATTTCTAGATGGAGTCAAGTGCAAGACAAAGGCAGATGAAGCTGTGGTGGAGGACAAAGGAAGACGTCTCAGAGGGACACGAACAGCCATTCACGCTTCATGCAGCTGACGAACGCACGTGTGTGTGTGTGTGTGTGTGTGTGTGTGTGTGTGTGTGTGTGTGTGTGTGTGTGCGCGACCTACATACTGTAGGCACATATTCAAAGGGACCGAATGTGTTAATGCGAGTCAGAGACGCTGCCACATAACTTCACAGGTGCGAACCTGCAGTAGACGCCACCAGTGACACCGTATTAGAAAAAATGATGCGTGTTCTTCCTTACAGGACAACTAGAGGACACACGGTCACCAGAGTGTAACCGTAAACACAAAAATGTGAGTAATTACTGAGCAACATGTGGCTCATTGTTGACTCTTTAATTGGCTGCGGAGACGGTGAGCTACAGGAGAACAGATTTTAATGCACGTGAAGGTCGCGATTAGTTCACGTGTTAAAACGCAGGATCTTCTCTTTCTTCGGGAGTCATGGATTAATACCAGCATACTGACTCGTTCATTAGTCGTTTATTACTCATCATGTATTACACATCATAAAGTTACAACATTCATTCATGTGCATCTCACCCTGATTTAAACTTTTGGTCGAACCGCAAGTCAAGTAAAGACGTGCAGCACTGAACAGTAACATCGTAGCAGCTACGATAGATGGAAAAATAAAAGGTACATTTTTAGTTCATTCTCATTATTATTGAACAGTGAAACGGAGCTTCATGGGACAATAATCTACAGACTAATGGGAAAAATAATCGATAGATTAATAACCCAAATAATAGTTGTTCCCTGCAGCCCTAGTTTTGTGTTATATTTGCTAAACAGGTAAATAAGTAGCAGCTCGGCCAACTCTCCAACATGTACTCATAAGAAAATCATTTCCATATCCACACACTTGTGGAAAATCCTTTCCTTTCCATTAATGCACATTCACGTGTCCGACTTTAAGCGACAATAACACACAGCATGAGCCTGGTGTTCAGCACAGCCACAGGACGACAACTCGTGCAGCTTAATGCCAAAATGTCCTCTGACAAAAAGTTATTTACTCTCTTTAGAAGTGGCTGTCACTCCAGAATGAGACAAAAACTACACACACACACACACACACACACACACACACCGTACTGTATGTAGGAAGTTGGTATAATGAATGAGTGTGTGGTGGGGATGTCTGTGGGAGATATCTGTTGTATTTCTCCTCTCAATGCAGCACTAAGCTTGTGTAAGAATGATTGACAGATGGGTGTATTAGACCACCCGTGACAGAGTGTGATAATCCAGCAGGGAGTGTGTATTCACCACAATTTCATACTTACACACACACTGACTCACATGCATGTAACACTTACACACACACACCTTCCCCACTTTCACTCATCTGTCCCCAGCAGCACTGCAGGATTTACACTTTCTGTTTGCATATGCATTTTTTCTTCGAGTTTGAGTCAGTTCCAAGCTGCATATGAGCGCAAGCCAATTCCTGCAAGAAAATGACTTTTAAACAATCCTGCCAAAAAAAATAAAGAATCCAGAGCTGGCTGACGCGCAGCAGGGTCGCAGCTGCAGGAAAACAGACATGTACCTGTCAGCCGGTGAAAAGTCACGCCGGGCAGAAGGGACGTGATGTTTATGCATCGGGGTTTATTTTTATACCCACACAGCAAGACAGAGGTTAAAAAGGCTGCATGCAAACCAAAAGCCAGAAGACTATATTCAGAAATACCTTTTTATTCTTCAGCTTTCCATTTTCACATTTTTTTTTTTTTGTTTTTATTCAGCTTAACTAGGTTATTTGTCCTTCACTTTATTTCGCATTATGACACTTTTCATCACAAAGTGCCTCGGTATAAAAAGGGCAAATTCACTTTGGTGATAATTTCTCTGTTTATTCAGCTGATGACAGTCTTCTCAGTTATTATCAAGCCCATAGTTATGGTCCAGTTGCCACTACCTACCAGAAGCAGTTTTCAACACTTTGAAAAAATTACAGTAAATTGATGGGACAAGTGATGAACTGCTGACTACAGCGACCGAAACACGTCAGTACGTCACCGACTTCAGACATAAATGTGACCTCTGGGAAATGACCTCCTCTCTGTTTTCAGGGGTTTTATGGATTAAATTATTAGCTGGTGCTAGTGTGCTTGGTTTTTTGTTTGCTTTGTCATTGAGTAAGTTTTTCATTTGGTGATTAGTGAACTTTATGAGACTTTATTAGAAAATACTGAAGCCACTGTGTCTTCACAATGTTTCAGAAGTACAGAAATAAACGAAGGCTACATGTTAATTTATTCATAGCTGTGAAACGTTCTGCTCTCTGTGTGTGTGTGTGATGTACACACTCAAAAACATACTATATTTAGCTGATTGTGCCAGCAGTGTATCCACAAAGGAGGACAATTTCGTCATCCCGTCAGTGAGGGAGATGATCTGAATTTACGCTGCGGCTGATTTGCTTCGTTCACCATCGTGATGTGTGTCATGTTTAAACTGTGTGTGTGAGCAAAAACATATTGTTGTGCTGGAGATTTCTCTTTGCATGTTTGGCTTCCTGAAGCCCATTCTTACTGTAACTGTCCGTGGCTAAAAGTATTTGGACATCCCTTTCCATTCGGGTTCTGTTCACTTTTGTTGTATCTATCAATGTTCTCAGAAAAGTCCCTTTAAGGGGAATTTGAACATCGTGTTAGTCCGTGTGCTGTCGGCTTCACAATGCGCGGTGGAAAGGTAGAAGAGGGTGTGAAGGACAAAGACCTTCCCGAGCAGGACACTTGGATTTGTGTCGGTTCGTGCAGGTGCTCACCTGTGGAAGCACAGATGTGAAGCTTGACGTATTTGTGTTTCTGTTTAAAACTTGACCTTTGTGGACACCACGATGGTGTGTTTTTTATTTTCAGCTATCATCTGGCTAATACATACATCTAGTATTTGATGAATTTTAACATAGATATTGTGTTAAAATCCATTAAAATTAAGTGCTGCTTAGCTGGAAAGAAGAAAGAAATGGCCTGTAGACAAATGGACGTGACTCCAGAAACCACGTGTCTGTGTTTGTCCTGTCTTTCATATAGCATAACTGTGGCTGACATGGCTGGGAACAGCACGGGAACGATGAATCTGCTCTCGTCGTTGCATTATTGCATAGTTTATGACAACATATGCTTTGCATGCAGCCATCTGCCGCGCTGTGATCTACCGCACACAGGGGAAGGCGCGTGGCTGATTTTGTGTCAGTGTGTCACCGCGTTTTGAAGTCGTAATGGAAATGAAGAGAGCGGGAAAACAGAAACGCAGAGCTTCAACACGCCTTCGTTAAACAGCACGGAGCCACGCAGCAGCAGGACGCAAAGTCAAACAAAGCAGGAACAAGGATGCACGTTACCGCACGTAACAGGCAGGTGTGCACACGCGTGTGTAAATGTCGTTTTAATAATGTATGGGGCCGTCCCTCTCTGAGTTGCTTAGCAACACCAAGGATTTGTTTCCCGAAGAAGCCGCTCACCAGTCCATCGTTACGTCAAACTCTTTTACCCTTCGTCCCCTGCTCCCAACAACCGGCTGACGTCAAATCCTGAATGAGCTGTAGTGGTCGTGTCTCACAAAAATAACAGGAAGTCAACTTGACTTGTGTAGAAACGGGTGTCCACAGTAAACGGTGTCCCGCTGGTTTTTATTGGTGGGTTTTCACTGAGTCTGTCTGACCAGAAGCTCTTTAAATTCTCACTGACCCTAAAGTTTCCCGCCCTTGTTAAAGTTGTTAAACCTCATCACGTGACGCTGAGGCTGTTTTTCCACCTCAAAGGCAGCGTCAGCACGCGGGAAACCGACGGAACACAACAGCTTCACAGGTTGTACAGTCTGATTTGAAGGCCGACATCTTCTTCCGCTGTGGGCTGATCTTTCAGACTCGACGCTCAGATTCCCTGGAGGCAGTGAAAATGTGAATCGTCCCGAGGCTAAAAATAAAAGCTATTTCTGCCGAAAGGGAAGCAGTCCTGCTGTTAATCTGAAGACGAGGTGACGCCAGTTCAGAGTGTGAGAGGACGGTCACCAAAAAAAAAAGAAAAAAGACGACGAATGTGTGACTTTTCAGCAAACTCACCTGCTTCTCAGTTACTGCTCGTAATCGTACGTATTTTCCTTTCAGTTTAGATTTTGATTATTGTCATTTCAGGTTTGATTAGGCTACAAACAAGCGCTGTGATGAGGTGGACTGTATGAATTTATGAGTGAGTTTGCAGCTGTTTGCTACTCGGTGTTCAGGGCGCTGAAGTAAAGCTTGTACTCGCTTGGTAAGTCATGGGATTAACAAACACAGTGTAATCATCAGGCTTCGTGACACATGAAGTAGTTCACATTATAATTATTAGGTTTGAAATGTGATCGTCAAAACAATCAACTGTAATTCAGGGTCTTATTCACTGAACAAATGAACCATAAAGAGTATTTCTGCTTATGAGCGGACGCCACGTTTCAGATGCAGGACTTTTACTTTAAACTTTGGAATCAGGATAACACGAGGCGGAGGACAGAGTCTTTGTAAAGTCCAAAAATCACCTAAACAGGAAGAAGAAACAGCTGTTTCTTCTTCTTTTTTGCTTTTCCTGCACGGAAACCTTCATTTCCGCCCGTTTGTTAAATCAGTTTTGCTTCTTCTTACTTTTGCGTCAGTCACATGTCGGATCAGAGCTGGAGGACGTGTTCTGTTCGGAAACGTTCTCCGCTCCGACTGGGCTCCGGATCCGAGTGCACATCCTCCGATCAGCCACAACATTAACACCACCTGATGTGAGGCAGCGCAGCCGAGGGGCGGGGTGTGTGTGTGAGGGGGGCGGGGCTTCGGGCTGGGGGTCGCGCTGACGATCTGCCAGTGGAAGGTGTGATCCGGATCATGTGCGCTGCGCCCGGCAGCTCCTCTGCGCGGAGTCGCTGTCCGCGGTGCCGAAGGACGGAAAGTGAGTGTGACGTGCGCGGCCCGGGACGATGAAGTCGATCATCAACGCCTTAAAAAAGGAAGGTAAGACGCCTCGAAAAGTGCCGAACTCGGTCTCGGAGTTTCTGCCAGGACTCCGAGTTGGAATAGTTCGGTCCCAGAGTCCGCGTCCGTCCGTCCGTCCGTCCGTCCGTGCGCCGGCTTGACGCTCCGGTTCGTCCGCTGCAGTTTCCCTCCATGAGCCGAGCGGAGCTGTGCAGCTGCGGAGCGGGGACACGGTGGCAGGACGCCGCCGTGGTCCAGGAACGTCTGGATCGTCGGAGCCGCGGCTCGGATCGCAGGACTTCAGCTCTGTGGAATTAATGTGAGAACGACGACTCCAAGATGTGAAAGGCAGATGAGACGTGGACGGTGTCAGTGAGGACTCGAGAGTCCAGATCCAGGTTGTCTTCAGTCCTTCCACCCGTTCAAGTCTCTGCACAAGAGCCGAGGTGTCACAGAAGGACTTTGTGATCTGTGTAACGAGAAGGGCTGGAAGGTCACCGACACCTGAAGGCAACACACGGCGCGTTCAGTGTCTCAGTGTGTGTGTGAAAAGCCAAAGTCTGTGGTGGTGAATCTCCCTCCAACAATATACAAACTATAAATACTCTTCAGTGAGCAGAAAATTGAGGTTCCGGAACGTATGAATCATCAACACTTTGCGTCACCGCTGACAGTGTGGTGTCACACAACTGTAATTTACCCATCTGTCATAAGTGCAGGGAAGGCAAAGCATTGTGGGGTTTTCACCACATGGAATGCCAGCAGGAATTTCAGGAAGCTCCGGGCGTTAGGAACCAGAACGCTTCTCAATGGCAGCCGGAGTCAGAAGAAAAGGGGGTGAAGGCGATTTACCGTCTCCTGCCTGTGACTGTCTGAAAATAGGCCAGTGCGAAGAGTTCCGCTCAGCGCTTTAGGCTTCAAACGTCCCTCCCGTGTTCACTTGGGAATTTTGGCGGCTGCACTGTGGGTTTAACATCAGCCTGCAGTGAAAACTGTGGCTCCAACTGAGAAGCCCCGGTCAATGCAAGACGCTCTTTCTGATTGTGAACGTTGGCTCATTTTCAATATTCGCCATAATGAAAAGCAACAAGTCCTCAAATGCCAAAGTCGGTCGTTTCTGTTTCCTCCTGAAACGCCCTTGTCATCGGACGTTATGTTTTATCGTCTTCTTAAAGTCTTCCTTGATTTTTGCAGAGCAGAAAATGTTCTGTGTTCAGTAAGAACTTAAATATCAAAAGGAAACAAATCAAATGTGTGGCGGAGGTTGAAATTAACTGATTAGGCAATAATAAAATTCCACTTGCTTTCTGCTTGACTTTAGGATGTAAATGCACCTTATTGCTTTTAACTTGTATATTTAATTTCCCTATATTCAAATATTTCTTCGCTTCTAGCTGAAAAATCCCTCCACCTGATATAGGAGTTCAGATGATGTCATCTGGAGGAGCTCTTGAAAAGCAACAAGATGATGGAGAAACTGTCAGCTCACATTACAAGTGATGTCATCCGGAGGCGTTTTCAGAGTAGAAGTAGAGAGACATTTTGATAAAGGGAAGTCAGTTATGTACATGTGCGACGCAAAGTGGAACCAAAAGAACAATGTTAAATATCAGTGAAGGCGTCCACCAGATGCACGTGTTGAGTTTTAATATTTGGTCAAAAAGCAAAGGATAATTCAAAGTCTCTTACCCGACACTTTGTTAGACTGTGATCGTCTGCTGCCCTGCTCACAGACCGCCATCTTTAACGGTGGCAGCGTGTTTCAACGGGTGCACCGACTTTAATCACGACTGGACGCCGTGACTCCTCTGCAAAGAGTCTGTTCCAGCCGGTGCCATTTGTTGTTGACAGTCAGGACATGAAAATCATACGTCTGTGGTGTTTAATGATTCACATCATTTGCCTTTTGACTCATTCACACGTTGATTACTTGCAGCATCGTTGTTATTTACAGCTGCAAGTAAGATCACATGTGTTGCACATGTCACGAGGGGAGATGTTTGAATTTATCCTCTGTACCGTCATTTTTTGGTCAGTTTCCTTTAACTCTGTGTCCAGATTTTGGCACCAGATTACAAAATTATAAAGCTGCTGACAATTAACCACAACCTTTGTCTTTGTCTCCCCCTTTTTCTTTCTGTTGTAGAAAAAAATGAGGAACAATTACATTTTAAAAAAGGAATTGGAGAGGCAAAATATTTTCGGTGAACATCTGTTTTTGTCACTTATGAGTTGGTTTTGATTTAAAAAAACAACCTACTGGACACATAAAAATTAAATATTGAAAGTTTGCACCCAGTTCTGTTTTTCATGTAGCAGCTTGTTTGAGGGTGGAAGAGTGTAGCAGAGCTGGGTGGAGCAGAGTTGACTCCAACATCTTAACGCAACGTTTAGAGATCAAGCTGGTTGCAGCGTGAAACTCGTGGGGCTAAATGAACACAGTTTGGTGCATGAAAGCACTAAAAGAGCAAAGTTTGCTCAACACCTTTTTATTGTATTTTTGTGAGCGATGAACTGAAGAATGTTAACGTCAGCATCCTCATCGCGGTTTGCTCAATGTGTCCCAGGCGATCGGGATCATACGCAGCACAGTTTCTTTGAGTTTCTGAATCATCAGAAGATGCTGATCCTCCCACAAACTCACGTATGGGGTGTTTTTGTTTTTTTTTTGTAAACTGTGACATCAGAGAAATTTAAGCCAGTTGATTTTCTGCTGGTAAACTTGGCTTAAAATTCTGAATGGTTAATGTGAACCCGTGGCAGTGAACTTTGACCTGGCTCTGTACACACGCTTACTGTTTTGCTGCCAAGATTGTTTTTAATGGTTGATGTGCATGTCGCCTTAATTTCTGATCACGTGCACAACTGATGCTTCAAATCAACACACGCTACACGAGGGCAGCACTGCATGGTTAACAGCCAGTATCAGCGCTGCGGGACGCACGTGCTCGGACCTTCTCTGATTGGTCCGAAAGATGAACCACTCTCAAAAACCTCCAGCAGTGAATATGTCTGTAGCTCTGCCGGTTCTGTTCTGTAAGTCCGACTTCACGGGACACTTCAACATTAAGACAATTATCAAGCATTGATTCAAGCATTGATTATCTTCACTGATTCGGTTCAAGCTTTCGATGCCAATTCCACGGTCCTCGATTACTGACTGCGAACTGAAGACTGTCTTCGCTCTGATTAGCACACATCCCTGGTACAAAGTGGACTGCTGAGAGACAAACAGCTCGTGTATTAGCATAATGTCAGCACCGTCATTTCGCTCGGCTGTGTGCTTCCACACTCGCTGCCCTCGGACACGCGTTCTGTGTTTCAGGAACATATAATTATATGGATTCCACTGATTACTTTTCCAGCTCTTACATAAGAGGCTGATTGTTTTGACTCCCCCTCCCCATTTTACTTGGCAATTAATTTGTGGGATTCAGAGAAGGGCCGAGCAAGTCAATGCATATGCGCGCGCACGTTTAGCCGAAGTTACGCCCCATGCAGATAGGCTGGTAGTTCCTAAACGCGCTAGCTCATTAGGTTTTAGCGCCTCTTCTCTTCATCGACACGTCCGCTTCAGACACTCAGAGAAAGAGGTCTGAGTTATTAGTTTGGGAAAGTGTTAATGACTTAGTGAATCTCCACTCAGATGTTCTCGCTGCCAGGAAGCAAAGAGGAGGAAACTGCAGCGCAGCTAACAGCCATGTACCCCGGTATTAATCACCTCATAATAAGGAGCTGCTTATTGGAATGGCTGCAGGCCCTGTTCTGCTTCTGCGGTTGTAATTGTGAGGAGAGCTGCTGAGGATTGTGGGTAGGCCCAGTGCGATGGAAGAGTGTGTCCATGGGGAAATCAGGGCCAACCGCCGTTATTGGTTCAGTCCAAAAGTACAGTGCAGGCAGTGAAGATCTCCGTTGTAATCCTGATAATCATGCTAATGATGGTCCGAGCAGTGTGTGGGGCCACGGCCAATCAGCAGGCTCCGCTCAATATTCATGTGTCTGACGCAGCTGTACGTGTTTCAGCTGCCACACAGAGTGAGAGAAATCATAGTTTGCATAGAATATTAGCAAAGCAGGAGCAGCAGGGGTCAATGGATGGCTGAAGCATTGTGTGCTCACTTGGTGTCGTAGCAGTTCTGAGAAGAAGAACAGCACAGTAAAAAGGTAACACTACTTACTGTATGGTCCGGGGAAAAACTGTATTTATCGTCTTTGTACTGTTAGAAAAGTGTGTGACCTGGTTTTCTGCATGAATTGTTCCTAAACTGTCATACGATCTTCTGTCATAGGCAGAAACCGTAACACCGGGCTAACGCTCGTATCGCACACAGATAACTGTCCATTCCATTAAACATCCGTGCGCAGTGTTCAGGAGGAATGTTGGACCGGTCCTCCTCGCAGAACCGATCCAGCTCAGGTGGATTCTCTGCAGGAGGATTTTCTTTTTGTAAAAGATTTACTCAATGTTTAGGGCCATTGTCCTGCTGCGTCACTCAGCTTCTCCTGAGCCTCAGACACCCTGACGTTGTCCTGTCGGAGACTCAGCAAAAAACAATATCATTTTCAAGGGTTCACATACTTTTTCTTGCAACTCTACAGAGGACAGTTGGGGAGGCACGTGTAGAAATAGACTGACATCCAGTTAATCACAGTTTTTACTTTGTTTAACTCGCAACGGATCGTGGAGATCACAGCGAGCAGAAGTGTTACCTAACTGAAAGGTTACGTTAGAAGTAGGTTCCTGTAAAGAAAAATGTGCAGCTTTTTTCCAGGCTGCTTCATATTGTCTCTACAATCAATAATCTCTGCCACCACTGGGAACTTGTGGGAGAAAACAAAGAAACTGCCCAATTACAGTTGTGTGGATTCCTCTTAAAACTGGGGTTTGTTAGCCCAAGTCCTCTGGCTTCTCCGCTTCACTGTGGTCAATACGTTCCACTAATTAAAGTGCGGCAGGTGTGTTGATTTAAAGCATCGGTTGCTCACGGTGTCAGAAACGAACATTGTGCATGTGCAAGATTTATTCCTGCATAATATCAGACGAATTCCTCAGCTGCTACAGTCAATGGAAAGTTTCAGGGAACAACGTGGCTGAGCTTGTCCACTTTTCTCTGCCATGATCTCCACGGTTTCTGTTTACGTTGTGGAGATAATTTATGAGAAAGAAATGAAAATGTCAGTGAGATTATTGGGCTCAAATCATCAGCCCTGTGCACACTTGGTGTGAGTGAAATTGTACTTTATGAAACTCAGAAGATAATTATCACTCAAATAAACAGACCTACGATAAAAAAATAAGAGTAGAATGACATGCGGTTCAGGAAAGTGATCTGCCATTACTTAAATTTAGAAGAACCACATGATTTAGTTCTAATGTTTGCTAAAATCTAGAGTAATTAGTTGCTGAAGTCCCAGTTATCAAATGAAAATCTGGCACAGCCTTTTATTCAGAGCATAGCAGGTGAGCTCAACATGCACAATGTGAAAATATGGCAGTTTTTTAATAACAAATAAATGAATAAGACAAATATCAGGCTGTTTAAATTAAGCATGACGTATCTGCAAGTTAAATAATTAGCCGAACGCTATTAAATGAACCAACAGCAACAGACTTAGTTTCTTTTTCTCTAATTTCCACCGAATCTTCGTTTGTTTCTTGATGTGGGGACGATGGGGATCATTTTCACGCCGTCTCTCCTGGAAGACGTGTAGCAAATGAAGTAAGAGGTTTGAGAGTGAAACAGGAAGCGACGCTGAAACTGTTCATCTGATTTCACACGTAGCAGTGAAGGCCACTGAAGAGCAAGAACTCTTTCATCGAATGCCTTCTACGTGAAGTTGGACCCATCCAGAGACAGACAGACAGACAGACACATTCCACAGGGCTGCTGGCTTCTGTCATTCTGCATGTATTTTTTATCATTTTTAAAGGGGGGGGTTGTGCTTGACCACAAAGTTAAAAAAGATCAACCGCAGAATCCTGAAATTTATTCTGGCAGATGTTTTAAGCAGGTGTTGAGCGTGGGCCTGTTTGATCAGCACATATGCTGGTGCAGATGTTACAGATGTGAGTTTCAAGTGTTGAGCAGAGCAAACACACCTTGTTTTTTTGGGAGACTGAGACATTTCTAGTCTGCATTTCCGAAACCACCAGCCCCCAAAGCGTTTGAATCACATTCAGCACCTGAAGTCTGTTTGCCTCGGCTTCGTACGTGGTGAAAACTGAACTTCTTGTCTGGTCTCTCACTCTGCAGTGCCTTTCCGTGAGGCTCCAGCCTACTCCAAACACCGCCGGGGTCCGTCTTCTGGCAACAACAGCGGAAACGGCCAGTCCCCCTCCTCGTTATCAGCGCCACGGGTCCTCCTGCGCTCCAACAGCGACAACAACCTAACAGTCAGTCAGTACCAGCAGCAGCAGCAGCAGCAGCAGCAGCAGCACAGTTCTCCTGGTAGCTGGGCCCTCCATCTGCAGCAGCACCAACACACCCAGCCCCACCTGCAAAGGGGCCCCCAGCAGGGTCACTCGCAGCCTGGCTCCTCAGCATTACATCGCAGCCTGTCACCCCAGCTGCTCCAGCAGATGCCCAGCGGCAGCCCCAATGGCAACGTGGTGGTCCGGACAATGGGGAGGGGGGCGAGGAGCCGGTCGCCCTCCCTCAGCCGGCTGGGGGAGGAGGCTCGACGGGCTCACCCTTCACAGCGCCAACCCAGGTGAGCAGACGAGATCTGTCCGAAGGCTTTTCTGTGAGTACACAAAGTGCGGTTTAACTTTTGACAAGAGCCAGGAGATCAGAGGTTTGTCTGTGACTCGGGTAGTTTTTTCAGAGTTCTACTCCAAACGTGATCTGGTCAGGGCTGGATAAACACGCCAAAACCTTTAATTCTACAACTGCAAAGAAATTCTGGTCCATAAAACAATTCAAGCGTAAAAAAAAAAAAAAATGGGGTGGATGGATTTTGAGTCTGGTGCTCGTATATGTTGCAAATCTAACTTACATATACTAACATAACACTAACACATGTTGCAAATCTGAGCTTTTATGTGCAAATATCGTCATTACAAATATTACGTCAACATGGTGCACATCATCCAGCTAATGTATTAGCATTTTCGCTTTGTGCACTTTAACTTGTTATATGTAATTTTTCAATTCTAAACCCAATTAAAAGATGTAGTGGAGACGGACACATGGAAATGTCTTCATCTACTGTACATACATTAAACGTCCTCTCCCACCATCCCCCATGCCAGATGATGCACCGTATGACGGCTTCCTCTGGGAACCGCGCCACGACAAAAATTCTGGCTTCCTACAGTAGCTACAGCAACCGTTGCTATGGTTGCCTGCAGACACTTTGCAAATGCATGCAAGTTTGCATGTATGCAATAGACGCATTTCACGTGCTTGAGCTTTCCAAGAATTCCATATTCGAGCCATGTGTCCTGTGTGAGAACATGTGATCGGCGGAGGATTATCTTGGAACGATGTTACTGTCAATCCCGATTAAGACACATGCTCTCTGGCCTCCTCCTCCTCCTCCCCCTCCACCTCCTCGTCGTTGGCCGACGGACACGTTTGGAAGCACTCGGCTGCACCAACACTACCCACACTCTGTAGCTCTCCTCTCCCCTTTCCAACGCTGAAGCGAGGAGAGACGAGCGGCAGAGCGAAGACAGGATGAAGAGCAGAGAAAGGGGGTGTAGGCCGCTGAAGTAGAGAGAATAAAAGCAGAGAATGAGGGGTTTCGAGCGAGGGTGGAGGGGACGCGGTCGAAGAAGACAAGTGATGGAGGACGTGAAAGAAGGGGCAGAGAAATGGGGGAGGACAGTTGCCTTTGCCTCAGCAATAACATGAGCGTCACTATCGTGTCTTTTGACACACTTCACTAAAACACTCAGAGGGCTTCAGGAGTTTGAACGTCGACAGAAGAGCAGCTTTAGGGAGGCGACAGAGGTTTAGCAAAGAATCACCAGGATTCTTGTGGATCAGAACGTCCCCCTGCGATTTTCCGTGTTGCTGGTGTTTCGTAGAATTTAAAATGCTCCGACTCTGCAGCCTCCAGTTGGGTGATTTGCTAGCGACACTTTTTAAAACGTGAGGATTTGCTACTTTTCCTGTTTTACATCAAACTACCAAAAAAACACAAAGA
The DNA here is from genome assembly GCA_033026295.1 of Channa striata. Taxonomy (NCBI): domain Eukaryota; kingdom Metazoa; phylum Chordata; class Actinopteri; order Anabantiformes; family Channidae; genus Channa; species Channa striata. The sequence continues at coordinate 27,250,149 of CM065171.1, forward strand.
TGAAAAAAGGCAAAGATGTCACCTGAGACTCGACTGAGAAAACAAACAAAGAATCAGCTGTCAGGTTCATCAGTGATTATTCTGATATCTCATCCCTCGGCTCATTGCCGGACCGATCCGTTTCTACAGTGGATTGATGGAGGTTTTACTGTCCAGCAACTTTTACTAGAAACACACTAGAACAAGTTTAGTACTTGACTCTTGTTTTGTGTTTTGTGCATTTTTTAAACCTTAATACAGAACATACCTGTCAGTTTCAGATCAGCGTATGCAGTCTAATAATCACAGAATTTCTGCAGTAAAACAAAAATCAGAGTGACTCTCCCCAACATTCCCAAAGTGAACTGTGCAATTGCAGGAAATGGCCTTGACACGACTGTGTGGTGCAGTGTAACATTCCTCTTGACTATACACTGTGCTTTTTTTAAAGTCAAATTTCCGAACACTGCAATATATTATAGAGTGAACTTGCAGAAATACTCACTTAGTGTGACAAAGAAGAATGAATCCGCCGCTGAAAATAGTCCCCAACAAAAATAGAAAACTATAGTAGACAGATGTTTAGGGAAACAAATGTATGATTTTTTTTTTCATAAAGTTCTATATTTCACATTTAAAAAAAAATAAAAAGCTGAGAGCCACAGAAGGAGCCGCAAAACCGAATCTTTCTCTGCACGATGACACCATTGTATAGAAGACATCCAGGTTAGGACTTTCACACAGGCCTATTTACAGGATGTGTGCTCGACTCCTGAGGCTCCGTGGACGGATAATTAGCCTAATTTTTAAATCCGTTACTATCATACGCAGGTATTGTTTGAAGAGGCTTTAAATATTGAACGCGGCTGCTGACACATTTCAGCCACGATCACGCAGCAGGACACATCATGTCTGCGTCCACTAGGTGTGAACAGCTGTCACTTCTCCTCCAGATTCCTAATGCTGACACATTCACTCTTTTCGTCTGCTCTCCCCACTCATGATCCCACCCTCCACCTCTCATCAAACCTCCACCCACCCAGCAACCCACCAACACACACACACACACACAACAATGTCTCTGGAGCGTCCCCTCGCTCCCACTTGACATGTCATTTGTTAGAATGCAGCACACATGCACATGTGAGCCCACGCTTCTTCGCAGACACACACACACACACACACACACACACAGTTAGACGCACAAACAAGAGCACAGTGACAGCTGTCAGTCAGGCCCCAGGGCGTCATGGCAACAGCTCCTTGGCTGGATGGGATGAGAATCTTGCCGTGTCCAGAGTCAGGACAGAGCAGAGCTGTTCAGACATTGTTGTCACCAGGCTCCAACATGCATTATCATAAAATCATCCACATACGGTGGAGCAGTTCTCACGCTCACTGGCAGATGTGCAGTAATTAGACGATCACCCGCTGCTGACAGCAACATGCATCAATTCTCTCGGTACAAAGTCGACTTTGTCCAAGTCTGAGATCACAGGTCAGTAAGTGAGTCGCTGTTATCCGAGTCAAAATGACAAGAACTGAGAGGCTCCGATTTGTTTACACTGAACACAAGAACAAAACACTGAATATAGACTAAAAATCATTTAAAATGAGATTAATCTGACGCAGGATCCAGGTTAAAAAGGGTTTATGCTCATACATAATGTATAAAGTACATGATCTTTTTACCATAACGTACATTACATGTATACAATAGCAGGGTTAGGTTAACTCCACCCCGACCAACTTCTACCTGGTGGTAACAGCATTTGTATCTCACTCACTGACATAATTTAATCCCGAGGCCCTTAACTTAACCATCACAACCCAAATGCTCAACCCCGTCTCCTGAAACTTATCCTCCTGTACAACTTCACTCCACAGGCAACGCAGTTTTTGTGGCGAACATAATGACCTAATCTAATGTAATCTGATGGAACGTATCATGAATGAATGAATCTGTACTGTTATTCAGGGAAAACGGAGAAAGACGTGGTTGGAGAGGCTGGTGGGTAAATAAGGCATTGGACTGTCAAGACCCGAGATCTTTGACTGAGTCCTGTGTCTGGTTTGGCTCAGGCAAGAAATGCAGATATTTTGCTGCAAGATTTCGTCTGCTAACATTTCAATAATATTTTCCCTATCGACGTGTTTGCAACGTTGCATGTCAACATATTCTCATTAGAAGAAGAACATACATGTTAAATGAAATTTGTCCTCTGCATTTAATCCATCCCTCTGGGGGGAGCAGGCGCTGGACGTATCGCTCAGGGATGCAACCCTAACCCTGACCATAAAACCTCGTCTGAACCGTCAAACAGCCCTTTGAAGCTGTGGAAATGTCACTCTGTCAGCAAAATACCTGTTTGGTCGTTCCTGAGTAGCTTCTGTGTGTGTGTGTGTGTGTGTGTGTGTGTGTGTGTGTGTGTGTGTGTGTGTGTGTGTGCGTGCGTGTGTGTGTGTGTGTCACAGTACGGCAGAGAAACTCCATGTGACAGCAACAGCAACAACTGAGTTGTCCGACGCGACTCGGCTTCTGTCCCAATGTGAGCTTTGTGAGTTTCCCGGTGAAACTTCCCTCAGTCTTTGGTTGTCCAGGGTTTGCAGTGAGAAGCCTCCATGTTCCTTTCGGTGTCGTCTTCATCGCTGCTGCCAGAGGAGCCCGGCCTCTCTCTGTTAGGACATGATGACATCACCCTGCAGCGCGTTCGGGCGACACACAGGTCGAACACAATCTGACTTCCAAATTAGTTGGAGCGCTGAACCTTCAGGAAGAGGTTTCAATGTGAACAAGGCCACAGTCTCGTACAAATTCTTCTCTGAGCCCTTTAACATCAGCTGGAACATTATCCGTCAGTTCTGGACGGTGAACCAGGACCAGCATGGCCTCTCTGGCCCGTCTGCACCTGTGCAGCCCCGTGTGTTCGGACACCTGCTGATCATAGCCAGCAGTGATTCTGTCTCACGCTGACGGACCCCTGTCGACCAGCAGGTGGTGGTAATGTTGTCACAGTTGTGTTGTAGTTGTGTCTGCACTGTAATATCTCTCTCTCTCTCTCTACTTGTCTTGGGCGATCATCCAATAATAGCACAAATTATGCACAGCTGGTATTAATCAACACTGTCTAATTAGCACCTCAAAGCCACCTGGGTAATTGCCAAAAAAAAAGAAAAAGCACGAGGGAAAAACATGACTGACGGTTTCTCCGTCTCAGCCGCTTCCTGCTGATGTTGTAGGATTCAGTTTGGTCTGAAGTGGCTTGGTGGGAAATGTTTCCCCCACATGATTATACCAACAACTCCACATTTAGATGGATGGTGACTTTTCTGGGTATGAAAAGAACCTTTTATTAGCTGGGGTGTGCAAGTTCTTTAAGGTAAAATTTCACTCCTAAGAAAGCAGCTGGTCTGAAACAGAACAGACACCTCGATAATTAATCCTGTAGGACACAGCTGTAAGATGTGACGCAGTTTGGAAAAGTAAAAAGTCTCATGTGATTTTTTAATAGATCAGGACTTTGTAAAATGTGTTTGTTGGTAAAGGCGACTTCACCGATTTTCACCGAACGTTCTCGTTTACGGTTCAAACTTTGTCAGCAAACCCACAGAACCCACTCGGAAACTTTCCTGATCTCGTCCCTGACGCGGGTCGAGGTTGGAGTTGTTGCTGCTCCTGTAGTGCTCACTAACAGGACCAGCTGAACCAGGCAGTTCGTGTCAGGACGCGTCATATTCCTCTGAAGTTCATTAATCAGTTTTCATATTTTTATTATGATACATTTGATTTAATCTGTGTTCAGCTGCTGGACACGGTGCCTGTCTGGAAGTTGGAAACATTGGACCTTGAATGGATTAAATGACATGACGTAACGTGTGCCTTTATGGAGCGGATCAGGGTGCATTGTGGGAACTGTGCTGCCTTTAAACGGGACTCGTCATCCTCTGCTGCTTTGTGACGTTGACCTTTTCTTTTGGAATTTGTCTTTCTGAGCCTCCCAGCATCCATATACTCATCTGATCTGAGGGTGAGGGTTTGATTTGTTTCATCAGATACCCGAGTTTCCTGCAACACAAAATGAGTTTGCTTGAATGGATCGTCTCCTTTTATCAGAGACTAACAGGCTGTGGAATCTGTCTCGTCATGTTGCCGCCTTCAAGTGTAACAGTGGAATTACTGGTAATCCGTAATATTCAGCAGCAGCTTGACTGTCCCAGTGCCACAGCTTCTCTCTACAGGAACCCGTCATCAGCAGTTGAGGCTTCTCGAGCTTTGTGTTTAAAAATGACCTTAAAATAACGTGTGAACAAACTGTGATTCAAACTCCCAGTTACCTGCACACATTTAAACAACGTTCCTAACTGATACCAGACTTGCTTCATAAATCTCTTATGAACCAAAAAGACACTCGACTTATGCTTAAAATAATTATGATGTGAAGCAGAGCAGGCTTAGCTGCGATGCTTTCACAGCGTTCAAAGATTAGCAGTTACTGAACCACAGTGGCACTGTTGCACGTGTGTGTGTGTGTGTCTCATTAGGTAATGAATGGGGTTAGCTCTCCGAAGGCGAACCGGGCAGGTTTGAGGAGCAGCGCGCTCCACAGGACAAGGTGACCCACTTGGTCCCAAAACAATTTCCTTCCTCTTTCTCTCTCAATCCCTCACTCCTCCTCTCCACTTCCTCCTTTCCTATTTTTCCCGTCACAGTGGTTTTATTCCGGACTCTTCTCAGCTTTTTGTCGCTCTGCGTTACTTCAGTCATGTGCATGTAGAAGTCGGTTAAAAAGCCAAAGAGAAGCCTGTTCTGTCTGACCTGGTCTCCGGTGCTGCCGTTGTGGAGGCTCCTCCTTTGTAATTAAAATTTAAACTGACAAGCAAATTCCAGACATTGTTTTTATACGTCCAGCACATTAGCCTCAGTGTTCACTGTCATAAACATGCTGCAGATTAAAACAAAAAGACATTCTGGAGCTAAAAACACACACACACCTCTGCTGCTGTGGGAGTCGTCGTTACAGAGGTCGACCACTAAGTGGCGCTGCCTTATCACAGCCGACACTTCACCGCTCTCTCTCTCTCTCTCTCTCTCTCTCTCTCTCTCTCTCTCTCTCTCTCTCTCTCTCTCTCTCTCTCTCTCTCTCTCTCTCTCTCTCTCTCTCTCTGGGCATATTTGAGCTCTGCTGGTTGGGAGACGTGTTAACGTGTCTGTGGATCCGTCTTTCCTTTACTGCGCTGCTCCTCTGTATTTGACGTTACCCAGTCCTCTGTAGCTTCCCGTGCAGGGTCAGAACCAGCACACATTCTGCCCCAGTTAGTCCAGCGGGACACGTCCGTCTGTCCTCTGAATATGTCCTCTGCAGTAGTGATGCATGTAACTCAGCCCATAATAGTCACGGCTGCTCGTGTTTATGTTACCCGGGAAGCTCTTGAAGTTCCTTTCTTACGTTTAAGTTTAAAACGTTTTACCATTTGCTGTGTTATCATTAAATAGTTTTAAGTCAAATCTTGACCCGAGCTCTGACTCTCACTTCCTTGACCTGTGGTGTTTTTCTGTCTCAGTCCCAGCAGTCACAGCGATGCCGTAGGCCCCAGACGGAAGCTGTACAGTGCAGTTCCTGGCAGACATTTTGTGGTGGTTCGTCCTTACACCGCTCAGGCCGAGGGGGAGATCAACCTCTACAAGAACGACAGGGTCAAAGGTGAGGCCTGGAGTAACCCCAGTTTCATCGTCAATGTCTTCGTGTTAATGGCTTGACCTCCAGTGAAGGTCAAGTTCATTTCCAGTCTGGGGTAAAATTATTATCCTCAAAACAAACGTAAAGTATCAGAAAACATGACTTTACTGTCGCAGCTGACTGCTATAGACAACTTTTAATTTACTCTCTACTACTGCATCACAGCTGTGTACGCTTATCCACAAAAGGACAAAGGCAGAACTTCCTGTAGATCTGTAAAATAAATCAGAGCTCAGCCCGTCACAGAAAGCACCCGTGGCCCCCACCTGAGGGAGAAAATGTATAACTTCCCTCCTCAGAGGACAAATGATGAATCTAAAACAACCCGAAGCAAATAAAGGCAGTGATTTATCGCTTCCAGACAACTGGAAATCAAACTGCAAATTACCATATCTGATGAAAATGACTACTAACCCTAACCCTTCAGAAGAGACGTGATGCTTGTTCCTAAAGTAAAATCCAAGTTTCAATCAGTTTTTCTTAATGAGGTTTTTAATATGAGGTTTAAACGAAAATCGTCAATTAAAACCCCAAGATCCTATAAATTGAAGTGAAACTTCTACTTTTAGTGGAGAACTTATTGAGGCTTGAGTCTGTGTACTTCCATCTCTGGGACACTCACTGCAGACTCGTGCTGCTCATCCAAGCGGCTAAAAGCTGCACGCTTTAATTTTGATGTCTCAAAGTGTCGAGATATACAAAAATATGCAGAGCTGGGTTTTATGGAAATGGAGTCCTACACCAAACATCAACCAAATGTGACAAGTTACTACAATCATCAAAACACAGTGGATGTTTTCACCCAGCTTCAACAATAACTAAGGAGTTAAAGGAACCGGACAACATTATTCCTTCCGAGGCATAAAATCAGCAATAATGTGCTTTTGAGGTTTGAACATTCCTACATTTTCATGTAGTTTTCTGAGGCTTCCTGCAGGTCACGCTGTTGATGGATGACGTTTAGTCACAGCCTCCAAATCTGAGTCAGATTTGGTTAATTACGTTGTCGTTTGTCAGCTCTGTGATGAATTCTGTCATGTTCTTGTATTGCAGTCATTTCTGATAATCTGCTTTGGTGTATCGATAAATTCTTTGTGGATGAAACAAACGTTGCCATTTTCTGCTTTGAAACCCGTGTCATTTTTCACTACGTTCCCCCTCATCCTCTCCTCTCTCTGTCTGCCCCCTCCAGTTCTGAGCATCGGAGAGGGGGGTTTCTGGGAGGGCAGCGCCCGAGGCCAGGTGGGCTGGTTTCCAGCCGACTGCGTGGAGGAGGTGCCGGCCAAGGCCACCGAGGAGAGGAGCTGTAAGTCCAATGTCTGGGGGCTGGGTGGATGGTGGGACACGGACTTATGTAGGACAGGCACTGCTTGCCGTCACCCAGTTTTGCACAGAGAGAAGCTAAGGCTAAATGCTGCAGCTTCCTGAGGCAGCGTGATGGCACGTGGCTTCTCCTTCTCTGCTGCATGCCCCCCCCCGTCTCTGCCCTGCTCCCCAGGCTGTGGTGCGCTAAGCTAAGCGCTACATTGCCCTGCTAACTCAGCTGTGCTCCGATGTCCTCTGGGTGCAAGCTAATGAACGTATCACGCCACGCTCCATCCCCATAGAAACATCGTGTTTTTCCCTGTCCTTGCTTTCTCTTTGTGCTGTGCTCACAGTCAGTGTCTCTGTGAGACGGAGCAGCTTTTGGAGGAGACCCGTCTTCCTCCTGTGTGTCCTCTCACTTCCTTGTGCCACGATCTCTGTCCAGCTCCGTTCTGTTAATTATTGACATTATCACTGAGCAGCGTGTTGCTGGAGTCGGCTCCCCACACCCACCTGCTCCCGGAGTCTTCCCTGCTCTTAGGAGTGTGTCAGAAAACTTGTTCTCCCCTCTCTGGCAGTTTGCCTTCTTCTGGGTGGCTTATTTTAAAACCTAACCCAAGGCCATTGGCACTGCGAGCTCCTCTCACACTGTGCCACATCCAAATTGCCTCCAGGGCTGCCTGCAGAATCAGCCTGTCAGAAAATGGGAGCACAGTATGGTGGCTCGCAAAGACCCATTCAGAAGCAGGCCACACAGATCTGTGTGTGTGTGTGTGTGTGTGTGTGTGTGAGTGACCGGTGAACAGTTGTGGCTGATTGGGGGAAATAACAGGCAAGTGAGAAACACATTTCTTTCCAAAGCGATTTGTGTGTGAAAGGGAATGATTAGAGAGTTTGGAGTTAGAGTCAAAGTTGACTTTTTATTTCATAATCATTTAATGAAATTCTGACACCAAGAAGGAAAATGAATAGTTGGGGAGTGTCTCTTTTTTTATGGAAATATGAAGAGTGCATGAACAGTGTAAAATATTTGACACGTAAACGCTGTGTCTTATCCCTCTAATTCAATAAATGCGATGCACTACGACACACACACACACACACACGCATCCACCGGCTGATTAAGTAGGTACAGCGGTGTCAAGGGCCACCGGCATCTCAGTGCCAGAGCGCCAGCGCTGCAGAGTCAGCCGAACGCCTCTCTGTGTACAGCACAGCCGACTGTGAACTCTCAACCTCTCCGAGCTCATTAAAAAGTGAAGTACAGCAGCACCCGGATCTGTGTCCAAGTGTTTCCGTGCACTTTATGATGCGTAGGGAATCAGAGCTGCCGAAACGAAAGGCCCAGAAGATTAATCAGATTTCCGTAGTGTCACAGGACAATTTGAATTCTTTTTTTCTCAGACACCATTCACAGAGCCTGGTCCTCGGCAGATTGAGGCTGCGAGGACGGTCATCCATCAGTAAACACTGACTCACACGTGTTGCGTTACAAAGCAGCGCGGTCAATATAAATACGCTCAGCCGAGGTCTGCGGTTTGAGTAGTACACCGCAGCGTGTAGGGAGCTGTTTGTATCGAACGCCACGGACCCAGCTGCTCCACTACATCTGTCCAGCACATCTGTAATTGCAAATCATTCAAAACTGAAAGCAGTGAGGAAAAATGTCAGAACATCACGAGCAGCAGAGAAGGGCCAGAATCTACCGGGACAAACACACACAAGGCAGAGGGTTCTCGTACAAAACTGACCAACACATCATTATCCAGAGCCTAAACCAATCAAAAAGCTCCTCTCAGTCATAGTGGGGATGAAAATCAAACTTTCTGGACAACCTGTTACAGCTAATAAAATCATTAAAAGGCATTTTCATTGGTTGAATTTTGTCTTCATCTCCCTTTACTTTAATTATACTTTAAACTTAAGCCTGTTGACGAATCGCGGTTTTTAAATTTAAAGCTCCAGATCAGATTAGAATAATTCCCTTCAGTCTGACTCGTGTTTTCCTGGCTACTTCTGCAGCTGGACTTATTTTAGGTTAATGCATTTTTCTTTTTAGTGACTTTGTTGACATTCGAACAAAATGGTGCATCTAGGGTCTTTATCCGTCACATGTGAAATAAATGTTCCTAAATCCCAAGTGCAAACTAGCAGTTTATTAAGTGATTATAAATACAATTAGGATTCACCCGCCGTTTGCGCAGCGTTTTCCCTGTAATCCATCCGATAATTGTTGAGGTACCGACAGTGTGACAGGCTGTGATTAAATAAATGTGATGATACCGGTAACGTCAACAGATAAGACACGTTCAAACAGCAGAAGATTGTAGTGATTATGGTGCAGGGGCCATTTCTTACAGCTGCTGTGGCAGGCGATACAGCTGTGCAGCAGGTAATTCGGTCGTCTCACGGAGCAACGTCCCGTTTGACAAATGCGTCTCATTCTCACCTCGTTCCCCGGTGCCGCCAAGTGAGATATGAATGAAGGAAGCGAGGAGGGAAAAATAAAGACCTGGAAGGAAGCGAGAGGGGGCCAGATGTCCAACTGCTGCACACACACACACACACACACGCCATCTGACAGAACAAGGACACAAATACAGTGTGTATGTAACCTGCGTGTTATCACATTAACTCATAAATACAAATACTGTATGATCGCACACGCACACACACACACGCACGCACACACTCTGTTTCTGCACCATCTCCATTGATCTGTGACCATAGTAACCAGCTGGCTGCAGTCAGGCAGCAGTTGCTATGGAGTGTGACTATGTTGTGGATATTCTCTCTCTCTCTCTCCTTCTTTTTTTGTTCAAAAACGGCCACAAATCTCTCACCCCACCCCGCCCTCTTTTTTTAAAAAATCTCTTCTGAATCAATCGTTTACTCTCAGCCACATCCTCCTCCTCCTCCCCCCCTCCACAATCTTGATACTGTGGACCCAGAATCAGAGGGTAGAGAAAAAAATGTTCCTGCAAAGATGACAAGATCTAAGCCGGATCAGAGGAAATGCAGTTTGTGTGAAAGTGTGACAGCTGGTGGAAGAGAGTATGTGAAGGAATGGAGAGAGAGAGAGAGAGAGAGAGTGAGAGAAAGAGGAGGTGAGGGGTGGGGAGGAGACGCCGCTGAAGAGGACAAATGGACGTGTGTGTGTCTCTCGATGTAATAATCTTTGAATATGTGCATAGTGTAAAGTTGCTGCTCGTTCCTGTCGGAGATTTAAAACACAGATAAATGTGACGACAAAAGAAACCTGTGTTTTAAGAAACTCATTCACCTTCTTGAAATGCGTTGTGGAGTTTGAGCCGTTTTACGCTTCGTTTTCAGTCACTTTCCACATTTATTAGCCAACTAGTGCCACCCACTGGATCCCAGCTTCAATACTCTTCTCTATTTCTTTTAATTGAGGTTTAATAAAGGTCATTTGCATGGAGATGCTTTATGCTTTATTTATTAGTCAGGGTTTGTATTGGAGCACACAAATATTTACTGGGCATTTCAGGCCTGCATAAAGTCTTCAGTGTCAGTCATTTTCAGCGTGTGAAACCGAACTGCCAGTCACGACAAATAATGGACGTCTGGGGCTGGACAACATTCAGCTTGGATGGCATTGAGACTCCTTTTCCACAGCGCGACAAAGTGTTTTATTGTTGCATCTCACCTTTCTTTTCTTTTTTTGGCACAAACCTTAGTTTTTATCAGCTACTAGCAGCAGGTCCCTGTATTCAGGTACAGCAGAAGGACGGCAGCATTTTATTTCCTCGTATGCACAAGCGCTGCCCGCTCACTCGCAGGTCCGACGCGCACAGACCCAATACCCAGTGAGTGAAACTGAATAGAGTTCTTTTTTTTTTTTTTTTTGCACTCTGCCAATACAACCACCAGACAGCTCAGATTACCCTGGAAAACGACAGCGACCAGCAAAACAACGTACTAGACTAGAATATGGGCCATACAATGTGAAGTAAAAGCTGTTTCTGAATGAAGTCTATGGTCCACAATCACCATACAGACACTAAAACCAACACTCGTCAGCCTGCAGCCTGGATCAGCCTGCTCGTCTGTGCCTCCATCGTTGTCCAAAACCTTTTAAAACACATCAGTCAGACACCGCTGATGTCCACTGGGTGGACAAATAAATATTGTCCCCACTGAATTTCAATCCCAATAACTGGACACTGACATCCATGGACATTGTGCCAACTGAAATCAAGTAGGACCGTGTAAGTTAAGAATAAGTTGTGCTGCGTTATTTGCAGTTTAGCTGCGTAGACGTGTCGTTTTCAGGAGACGGCGTCACTTGTGGCTGTGAGAAATACAAGCAAATGAGAAAGTGGCGTGATGTGTAATCTCTCCGGGACGAGGTGGGTGTGGACGCTGGAGACGACATGTTCCTGCACGCTCGTGGTTGTTTGCTTGAAGCTGAGCCTCCAGTCCCTCCTGCAGGGACATCTCAGACAGGAACGTCTGTCGCGGGCAGTAGCACTTCACGCTGATGATTGGTGAACCTTCACTGGGTGGGGGATATTGATCTGGTTGTGCTGTGGTTTGGCAGATTCCCGCGCAGACCGCGCTGACAGACGGAAACTCTTCAGACACTACACTGTGGGCTCCTACGACAGCTTTGATGCCTCCAGGTAAGATCTCACACAGACCAACTCCATGTGCTCACAAAACCCCAACTAGTAGCAGAAACTTGAAGGTTTTGATTGACTGGTTTCTCTTTGTTGCACTGAAATGTTCTCACCAACACAAAACCTGCTGTTTGTCTTTACATGAGGCTTTGATCCTGAGTTAGCTTTCGTGGAAACGTTCAAGCGTTCAGAGTGAAGGAAGATTTAAGATGCACCCGTGTCCTCTGGGCTAAGTGAAAAGTCCCGTCTAATGGTTCCTGACGTTCAGTCCCAAGGTTTTCTCCGTCTCCGGCACTCAAGTTATTCTGCTCTTGTCTCTTCTCCTCTGCTGTCAGATCCACTGCGAAATGAGCTTCATTACGAATGGAGAGTCAGAGGAGATGCGTAGCACATGGAGAGAGTTCTCCATCCTGAGGAAATTGTGTTTAGAATCAATCCCACAGCTGAACCCAGTGTTCTTGTAGGAACGTGAATATGAATGAGTGGCGGTTTGAGTTTGATCACACCAGGTCGTCTGTCCAACATCATCAGGCGTGGAAACGGCCAGTGGGACATTTTAAATCCTTTCTCAGCCTGAGCTGGAAAATTACCAGTTTCTTCCTAAATTTGAGGACAAAAAGTGAATTTTTATTTTGAAAGTAGTTTTGTCCTACTTAAGTAGTTTCATTTCCTACACGTAGGCAACCTTAAACCAGCTAAAGCAGGACTTTAAAGTTTTCAGATTGGCTTTAGTGTGTGTATGTACATTAACGCTTTTAAACTTCCCTCTGACTTCTTTCTATTTCTCTGATTTTTCTATCTGAAAAACTCCTCCAGATGACATCACCCAGAGGAGTTTTTCAGCATTAGGAGTTCAGATGATGTCATCTGGAGGAGTTCTGCAACCGCAGTTTGACCATGATTACAAACGCCATCGTGTGAGCAAAAAGATGACACAATCTGAACAGAAGGTTCCTCCATGTGATGTCATCTGGAGGAGTTTTTCAGCTAGAAGTAGAGAGAGAAGTTTTATGGCATTCACTTTCATGTACTGCCCAAACTAGAACCATGTTAAATATCAGTGAAGGTGACCTTTAACTTCAGACGTCCTGTCTTATCTCAGGTCAATAAATCCTAAACGTTCAACCCAACATCGATTGTAGGTCAACTTTCATATTTTGGGTCATTATTTGTGAGCCATCAATGAAACAAAAATCCTGGGAACTTTGCTTGAACACAGTTAGTGGAGGCAGGTCATACAAAGATTTCAAGTAAACATGTTTCAGTTACAAATAAATTATGTTTGTGAGCAGGTCAGTGTTGGATCCAGCGTTGGATCCAGCGCTGGATCCAGCGTTGGATCCAGCGCTGGATCCAGCGTTGGATCCAGCGTTGGATCCAGCGTTGGATCCAGCGTTGGATCCAGCGTTGGATCCAGCGTTGGATCCAGCGTTGGACGGCTCTCGTGAAATAAGTTTGTGGCTGTAAGACAAAACAAAGACTGACGTCTGTGTGAAGTGACAGGATCCTCCTTTATAGGGATCCAAGCCTGACCTACACAGGTCATCTAAATCTCCAGCCGCTGACTTCCTGTATAACAGGGAAAACACAGCCAACCCGTGTGGACGAGGCAGATCATGGCTGAGGCCATCACACGCAGAAGACAGAGAGGAAACCTACTTCAAAAATGGTCAATTGCCCCAAAACTGGGACTGTCCCGTGTCACCTGGTCTGCTCTCTACAGGTGCTCGTAGGTGCACAAGCTATGATTGAGGAGCAGAAAACACTGCGATGGAAAAGAGAAAACGGCTATTTGGGATTTTGGGAAACTTGTGCTATTTTATCTGAAATTAGAACGAGAACTTTGACTTACGTCCTAACTCCAGTTACCATAGTTACTGACCAGTTAAAGAGGATCTGCAAGTGAGGACGTTTCTGTAAAACCGCCCCAGGGGTTGAACCAAAGCGCAATTAACCAGTGTTTGTCCGTTTTAAATGACTGCACTCCTCCTAAGGCACAGTACAGTAGAAACGTGGTGATGAGGCAGCGAAGGACGCGGTGACACCTCCCCCATTGCTCTGCTGGATTTCCTCTGGCTGAACATGCTGGAAGGTCTCTGTTCAGTACGTTTCCAAAATGGGTCAAGGTGAACGGTCTCCGAAACTGAACCGAGTGTGAACTGTGGCACAGACTGAAGACCCATGTGACGTTAACGGTCCAGGGGAAATCTCAGCTGGAAATAAAACGCTAACCGGGATCTAGACTGAGCCGTGAGGGTTCAGCTTTGTGCTCTCTGAGGGAACAAACGTTGCCGCGCTCGTTTTAAAAAGCAGCTCCTCTAAGGCCTCACGCGGACTCATCCCTCAGCTCTTTAAAGATTCATTATTGTTTTTTAACTGGCAGAGGGTGCCCATCCATTTTGCATGAGGCAGGAACTTCCCGGCTCCGTGTGCTTATGGACAGGAAGAGCAGTTTGATCTGCACTCACCAATTAAAAGGGAGGATACACCAGCGTACGTGGACACGATTCGTGTTGGAGTAGACTCATAACAGCAACCGCACAAAGATTGTTTACAAGGGCTCGACATCTACTGCAGGTCCTGTGGATGGATTACTGAACGGGCCAGAGGGGGTCTGGGGGGTCCGGGGGGTCCCTGGTCTCCTCTTAGACACAAATCAACCACGATAAGACAATAAAGAGCCACAAAAAATGATGTGGCGCAAAATGAAGCACAAAGAGGTTTTACAGTCATTATCTGAGTGCACATTTTTGTCTTAGGACGTTAATTCTGTCCACGTCGCTGAAAGACAAAGCATAAGGCACTTAGTGTCTTCAGTCGCTCGTACGAATGTTCGCCCTGGAGTTAAAGCCGATCCAGTATGAAGGATAATCATAAAAGCAAATGCAAGACAAGCGGACCGCAGACTTTTAAAGCCTGTCAACAGTCAGTTCTTTGTGTGGCAGCCTGTCGTTGTCCGTCCCCTCTCGTCTCCTGGACAGATGTAAGTGCTTTACTTTAAAACCGGACATCTGTCTCTCATGGCCACGTAACAGCTTGTGCTTCAGTCGAGCTTTGCACAAAACTGTGATACAAACATTGGAGCGTCGCTGCTCTAATAGCTCAGACTGTGATGGTCTGTTTATGGACCGGTTATTAGACAAATCAGATTTGTGGCAGTTTTGTTGTTATCTGTTATCTTTTTGGTCATTTTGTGTCTATTTTAGGTTGAAATTGTTTGTGTGTCTTCTGTGGTGGTTGTTATTATTGACAAAAGTCTGACGATACGACATGTATCACATGATCAATTCAGTATATTGCAGTTTTCTTAAATATCTAGTTTCAGGAAAACTGTTTTAGTATAAAGAACCCATTATCATATGCATAAAATCTGATTGAAAAAAGGTAACAGCAGAAAATCAATCATAACCTCTGTCCATTCATCAGGAGTTTAAACCACTTCCTGCTACAAGACAGTTGATCAAAAATCAATAATGTCTTTGAGAATAGATACAGTGTCACAAACATAACGTTCCAACACTCAAGGATGTGCATTTTTTTCTCCACTAACTGCAGCTCAGTTATTCATCCATTGTCTTACTGTGTGTGAACAAGGTCACAACATCTGCTCTGAGCCTGTGGGGAACCTGCGTTGAGGTTCGTTGTATGATCAATGGTTAGTCTTTACAGAGTAGGAAACTGTTCTCCTCTACGTTTCGGACTCGGTTACGCTACACGTCCCGTTGATGGTGTGAAGACATGTCTCACATTTTCATGGACATAGTGGGCAGCAGCTTTCCGCTTTTCCATTACTCTTTAAACCTGACGCCAGGACAGACAACTTGCTGAGTGACGCTGCAGAGCCAGATGTGAGGATTTTCCTCCCCGATGCCTCAGCTCTGCTCTCTGAGATAAAACGCTGACGATGCTGGTGCTTGAGGAGCACAGAAGACCGGGGGCATTCACAGGGAGCTGCTCAGAGGTTTTGGAAGCGCCTGTCCACAGTGGACATAGTCTCACTGCCTCCACCTGACATCAGCCACACAGTGTGAAAACAGCCACTGTCTCTGACAGCTGTGCCCTTGAGCCAGACCTTCAAACTCCCGTGAAAAGTTTCACACAGACGGCAGAAGAACGAATGAACATCTTCCCGCAGCTGTAAATGCACCACAAACTCCCGTGGTGGAGCCGCCTGTGGAGCCCCACATCCTGCACAAGCAGCCTCAGCCTGCCCCCCCCAGTCATCACTTGTTGAACACGATGACACCTCAGATAAAGCGCCCGGCCCCGTTCAGCACACGGTGCTGCGCTGACCTATTGAAGCTGCCACCGTATCAGCTGTGGGTGATGAAGGTGTGATTACAGCGAGTGCCCGCTACGAGCTCCGGGCTGCGCGTGTGTGTAAGTAAGGGAATGCTGGGAGATAACCTTCAGTGTGTCAGCAGCGCGGGCCTCCTTCCTCTCTCGACAGATTGTGTTGCTAAGGGAACTGTTGCTAGGATGGCAGTGGCGCCTCTCTCTCCTTCTTTATTCTCCCCTCTCTCTCTCATCCCACGTGTCTGTTCGGTCCAATCCTGGCACCTGAGACACAGCAGACACCTCAGGCTGCAGAAGACGACTTTTACGGCCTTTTAAGCTGCGTCCCGTCCCCGGCCGGTTTCACAGCTCTGCTGCAGGAGCGGAAACCCGGAGTGGAACATTTTATGTTCAGAAAACAGAGCCCAGCTGGACTAGGCGAGAAACACTTGTCATGGTTAACATACATTTGGAGTTTAATCAACTACTTCTATGCTTATTTAGATGCATAAGAATGAAATCAGCGTTTGAAGCTGCAGCTGCAGACAAACTGCACAGTTTCCATCACCGCGTGAGTGAGGTCAGGTTCAAAAGCAGCGGGGAAAAGCAGGCAATAAAAATATGAAATATATGTATGTAGTTCTGCAAAAGGCAATGCTTTAAATAATAATAATCATAGTTTGCTGCATGTATGTGTGACTTCCTTCATCTCTCCTGGGAACTTGCCGTGGATGCTGCGTGTGGGAAGAAGTTCAAGTTTTTCCAGGATCGATTAGAATCGATTAGAAGTCGATCAGTCAATTAACCGATCGGTCAGTCGGTCTCCCCCCCCCACACACACCACACACCCGTCCACATCGAGCCTCTGCCGCTCAGCTTCCTCCTTCCCGTGCCCCCCCCTCCTCCACTAACAAACCCAGCGCGCTCCTGCCTGCCTCCCCGCCTCATCATGAGCCATTAGCCGCCGCTTCCACCGGCAGCCTGATGTCGCTCCCCGTCGACGGCGCAGCCCCCCCACACCGCCGCCCGGAACCTACGCAGCAGCAGCAGCGGCGGTAGCGGCGGTAGCGGCAGCGGCGGCAGCGGCAGCGGCGGGGCTAAGCGAGCTGCGCGCCCCGCGTCTCCGCGCAGGCAGCAGCTGCGGAGGCAAGTTGAAGGAGGCGCGTCTCTTCCGTCGCCCCCCCCCGTTTTTTCCCCTTCTTCTTTTCGTTTTTGGGAGGGGGGGTTGTCTCTTTCGTGGAGATGCCGCGGCCGGGCTGCCGGGGCCGCTGTCACACCGTTTGATAAGGAGAGAGGCCGGCGTGAGGAGGCGGCGGCGGCGGCGGCGGCGGTGGTGGTGGTGGGGTGGGGTCGGGGTTGCCCTGCCCTGCCCTGGCCGGACTAGCTCTCCCCCAGCAGCATGAACCTCCACTCGGGCAGGGCGTCCGTGGCCATGCTGCGGATGATGGGCTGTGCTAACGGCCGCTCTGCTCGGCATCTCCTCCACAGTGACTGCGTGGTGGACGAGAAGACGGTGGTTCTGCAGAAGAAGGAGAACGAGGGATTCGGCTTCGTCCTGCGAGGGGCCAAAGGTAGGAACGTGGTTGTGCTTTGCTTCACTCTTTGTGTCGTTGTCACGGTGACACACACACACACACACACTGACCTGCTTTCACGCTGCCAGCATGGAATATGGTGCAGGTGTGGGGGGGGTTTGACTCACCTTGGAGAATGCATGAAGTGATGCTGTGGCCCCCTCCCTCCCCCACAGCCAATAAGTTCTATTATTAAAAATACGTTTGAAAACAACTTTGTTGTGACCTCCCCTGCAGCCCACACACACACACACACACACACACACACACAGCTGGAGTGATGGCATGTGTTGGCAGGGATGCAGCTGACGCCGCCCACACCTGAAACCAGCTTTCGGCTGTTGTGGGTCGCTGCACTGTGGACCCCCTCACTGACAGGAGTGGCCCATCCGTCACTGACATATTTCACCTTTGGATCGGCTCTAAAAATAGCCAGGTTGAGCTGCTGCCTCGGTTTCTATGACGATTCTCGCCATGTCATAATCCACGTTGCATTCCACAACTGTGCAGCGGCGTTCGATTGGTCCACACCGCGGTTACTGTGGAGAGGTAAATTTAGTCTATTGATGCTGCTGGTTTGGAAGACACACGCAGAGAGAAAGTGAGAGGGATTTGGCTTGAAAAACAAGAGCAATGTTCTAGTCATTCTGACACACAGTGCCATCACCCCCGGGGAACTGACCCAGCTGAGCTTATCCTGCACTGGGGTGAACACACACACACACACACACACACACACACACACGCACGCACAGATGCTCGAGCTGTCACATAAGCTCACATCCTCTTTAGCTCTCTGCATTTCTGCCCATTTTCTCCTCACTGCCTGTCTCTCTCTCTCTCTTTGTGTTTGTGTGTGTCTCTCTCTCTCACACACACACACACTCTTAAAGAAACATGGTCGTCATAACTGTGTAAATACCCTCACGAAACCCTGCGCACAAACTGTGTCTTCCAGTAGGGGAATGAGCTATATAGGAAGTGTCACTTGTCACCACTAGTTTCTCCCTGCCACAGTATTTTTTTACGCCCCAAGAGCAAAAGAGGAAGGGGGGGTGGGGGCCTGCAGCCACGTGGGGGGGGATGGACAGTAGTACAGGCCGGATGATGGACTGCTGCTGAAAACCACTGCATCACAGAGACGACCATCGACTGTTAGATACTGTCGAGATTTTTAGCTTCAAACTTGCTTTGGTGAAATTCTTCTTTTTGCTTAATGTGGGATTTTAGATTTTAGTCGTTTTGTGAAATAGCAAAATAGTCAAAATGTAAAAAACTCACCTCTACTAAAAATAACATTGACGCTCCATTATTAGCCTAGAGTGGATGTTGTGCAGAGACGTGTGTGAGACGGAGCTTGAGTGTTTAGAGAAGCACGCTGAGCCCAGATTCAAATCAAAGAGTACAGCAGCTTAAAGCAACGCTCCAATCGAGCAGAAATAACTGAGCCTTTCTGATTGGTCAGAAGCAGGAGCCTCGCAAGAACGTCTAAACGTGTTGAGATGAGGAAAGTTCAGCACAAACAGCACGTGAAAAGCATATTTCAGATAGATATTGGAAAGAAACACCATAGTCTTTTTGCTACTGACACGTTCATAATTCATCCTTAACTCCTGTTGTAATAAATTACGTACGTTATCCGAACATAATTAAAGTGACTGATCTCTGTCCCCTCATGCTCTGTGTCCTGTGGTGTTTGCACTAATCCGACAGATGCTCACTTTTCTGTCTCTGTCCCTTCTTGTCCTCCAGCGGATACACCCATTGAGGAGTTTACTCCCACGCCCGCCTTCCCCGCCCTGCAGTACCTGGAGTCTGTGGATGAGGGAGGAGTGGCGTGGCAGGCTGGGCTCCGAACGGGCGACTTCCTAATCGAAGTAAGAGCTGCTCTGTTATTTTTTCTGTTAGTAGCCCTCAGCGCTGGCCTGGCGCGGTCAGGTGATGGATGGGGGCGGAGTTGTGTTGCTTTTGGAATACCACCAATCATTTCTCTGCTGCTGTGATGTTTTTGTGTAGTTGTTGCACTAATGTTAAAGCATTCTGGATGCTGGTGACGTATGGTTCCACTTACCACTTTGACCCGAATCCAAATGTGCATCAGTAAGTTCCTGTTCTGCTCCTTTTAACCTACTCACAGAGGAAACGTGTCCGTCAGGCTCAGTGTGGTGCGTTCGAAGAAGACCTCTCTCAACCGACACTGTGAAATCACCAGTTTGCATGTAATTAGAGCAGCAGCTGACTCCTGCCACTTTTGATTAGGATGCTGACTAATGGATGGAAGAATCCATTTCGAAGTCGGCAGAGTTGTAGACGTTGTAATAAGGTGCCTTGAGTTGTGGCAGGCGGTTTCCTCGTGCACTAGCTTCACGTGTACAGCTACGCTGTGTTGGGTTGGCGCAAGGCTGCTACAGCAAAGTGGTTCAGTCCAGTTCAGCCGGCCATCGAGTAAATGATGAGCGAGAAAGTGGCTGCTGCTAGTTTTGGGTTTTCAGCTCAGTATGGATGTTTCTAAAAGCCTTGGGTTCATCGCCTGTGCAGCCATCGTACAGTAAATACAGTTAAATTGTGACAACATAAGTGTGATTTATGGTCGATAGGTTAATTTGGTTTCCCTTAAGCAATGATGCAAAGCAAACGGCTCCACTTGCAATAAAAGTCTCAAACTGTGCAGCCGAGTGTCTGACGATGGCACCAGGAGAAGAAGAAGAAGAAGAAGAAATCTGGTCTTAAAGTGAACACAGAGTCTGTGTGAGACGCTTTGCTCGGTTTGTGTTCTGCTGTGTGGCTTGACGTCAGCTCGTTAGGTTTCACTTCAGCACCAGGAACTGTCCATGTGTGACCCAATAACCAGAGCCCCAGAGACAGAGGAGCTGCGACAGCCAGGGCTGGAGGAGGACGACTGCAGGTCACGTGACGCGCGTAGCTTCAGGCCCCATTGCACAGTGCAGTTTTATTGTTAAGTTGTTTTTACTTTTAGATGATGAGTGTTTTCACGCGGTTCGAAGTTGCAGATTTTCACTATTCTTCCAACACAACCTTTTTCTGACTGCACTCTGCAGATTTCTCCGTGAGCCGTTGCAGTGTTTGACCTCTTGGGTTTCTCGTCCACATGCCTCCACAGTGACGGTTTGTGTTCATCAGAGCGACTTGAACTCGTCTTCAGTGTGTGAGCGGTGGGTCTCTGTCTGTCTGACATGGGGAAAAAAACCATTTGAGGAAATATCATGTGCTGAGGCTCCCCCTGCACATTACACATCCCATCCCAGCTGCTGGCAAATAAACAGGCTCTATTTTGAGCCTTGCTTCCTGTTCTTATATGACTCCATAACGACCGTGTGTCTGTAAGCGGCACCGCGCTGCGGATCGGTTTAGGTTTTTGTGTTTCTGCTAAATGGAGCATCAAATGAGTCGAGCAGACTGTATCTGTGTGCGCAGCTCCTCGACTCTCATTTGTTTGAGCTCTGATTGTGTTGACCCTTTAAGTCTCAGTCTGAGGTCACAACGACTGTGTTTGGAAGGACACACACACACACATCTGCACAGCTGCACGGCCTCTGGCTAGTTAGCCACACAGCTCATATTCTTAAATGAGCAGAACGTCTCTGCCTTGTGCTTTGAGCTGGAGCATGTTTTCAGACAGACAGTGTTGCTGTAGTGAGAATCATCGCTGCTATCGTATTTGTGTGTTTAGCTTGTGCAACTGACACTGCAGCATTCACTGCCCCCCGCCACAAACATCCATCAAACACTCAAGCTGAAACTCTGCATATTCTCCCAAGTAGTTACCGGTCCTCGCCACCCTCATCACTTCATCCCACTTATGGTGTCAAGGAGCGACGCGCAGACATGAAGCGCGACACACGAATTGACACAACACACATTTGGCAAATAGCACACCCCGTCTCAATCCAGCTCATTTTGAAGCGGTGGCAATTACTTACAGCACATTGCACAGCTGTCTCACCTGTCACCAGGCTCATTATGGATCGTTCTGTTACACTTTCATTCCGGGTTTTTGCTGAGGTTGTGTGACGCACTGGTGTAACTGGCTGTTGTGTTCTTCCGCTAAAGTTTCCCATAATATCAATGTTTGTATTTACTCACACGATGCAAGACATATGAGAGGAGACATTTCTATTTTTTATGTCATTTGCTGGAAGGATTCAAACATGAGGTTGAGTTTTTGGTGCAAAATATTGAACGAAATGGGATTAAAATAACAACTGGTATTTAGGCTGTAGATGATGAACTGTGCACAAAGTAAAAGTTTCAGTAACACGACACAGCTCTGTACTGTCTCTGAGTAGTTTAAAAATCCCACTTTATGTATTCACACATCTTTTAACGTGTTCACAGTGATGATAATGAAGCTGTTTGGCTTTTTTTGTTGTTGTTGTTGTTGTGAAATGGCAAAAAACATAATACAGTAATAATGCAGTTATGGATCTGGGCAAATGGTGACAGCATCAGAGCTCGCACATTGTTGGCACTTGCAGATTGCAGATACATTTGTGAGTCTCCAGGGGGACGTGGTGGTCTCCACACAATCAGTGTTTACAAAAGGCAGAACGTCAGGGTGCAAGTCTGTGCCTGTACGTTGGTGACAAAACTCCATCTCTGTATGATACATGCGCTCGAGCATTGCTGCGGTGAGAACTGCTCTAAAAATAACAGACTGTCTGTGGGTAAAAGCTAAGTGGACTGTCCGGCTCCCTCCTCCACGCTGGGGCCAAGATGGACCAAATAAGAGGACAGAATCACGAAAACACTAAAAGCATGTTGCTGCGTGCTGTTGTTTATCGTGTCTTGTAGTAGTCGGAGCACAGTGCTGATGCGGTTGCCATGGTAGCCCGTTGGATCTAGTATATAATCCCTTTACAGTCCCACCAGATGGCCTGCACCTGCTAAACACTTTTCCAATTAAGAGATGTCATATTTCCTCGACAGGTGAACTCTCCATCTTCACGTGTCCGTCACACGTGAAGCAGCAGAGTTTGGACGGTTTTGGATCACGATACAGTTCCACAGTTCTACCTAACTCGTCTTTTTCCAAATGTATTTTATGAAGTGTGTATCAGACCCTGCAGAAGGTGGAAGTTGACTGAGTTTCCCGACATAGGACAGAGTGTGATTGTTTTCCATTCTAGAAGAGCTGTGAGTGTGTGTGTGTGTGTGTGTGTGTGTGTGTGTGTGTGTGTGTGTTTAAACATCTGGTTTTGTGTCCACGAGCCTGCGCTTACGCTCTGTTTCCCTTCTACTGTACGTTAGCAGAACATAGCCATTTGCATGCATGATTTAGGGCTTGGCTAGGCATCAATCTTTCATTGCCTCTTTCCGCTTGGCATGAGGACGCACACACGCACTCGTACACAAGCACTCGAATCCTTTGCCCAAACGTGTTTAAGTGGGTGCTTGACGTGGTCCTCGTCAATAACGGCTCTGCTCTAGCAGCCTGAATTTCACATCAATACCGGTCGTTGAATTTCAGTAAGCCAGACGCGCTGGTGAGGAAAGACGAGGCGAGAACATCTTATTAATAATTTCATGATCACCTGTGTGCTACCAAAGGTCAGAGGTGACGTCCTCTTTTCTCCTTTCATAGACCGAGCAGCTCCGGTGTCTTTTAAGGCGTGTGCTGCAGCGGAGCGCCCGCAGTAAGTCGTCAGCTGCTGGAACTGTGTGGTCTCCTCTGGGACCTGAACTGATGATAACAACAAAATGAATGAATTTGAAGGTGGAAATATGTTTATTGATTCTTTTAGTCTGCTGAATAATTTTGATGTTAGTTTGCAGTCTGCCACATTCCCCGTTTCTCCAAGGTGCCGGCGGCGAGTTGCAAAAGACCAGACAGAGAAAATATGGCTTCAAATAGATGTGACAGCCAGTGTTTTCACCCATATAGATGCAGTCAGTCAACACACAGCTGAAATGAAACGGTTTCTCGTTGTGAACACCTCCACTGGAGGTCCTGACCAGACAACCCCCATCGTGAGCAGGCTCAGGGATCCACCGTCACCACGCGTCTTCACACTTTTCTCTCCCTGCCTTCAGTAATTTCAGAAATTACCACTTGAAAAGGTTAGATCCATTACACAGCTTGAAATAATATTTCCTCTGCTTCATTTTCCTTTGTGTGAGGTGTGAGGAAAGACTCTTGGACTTTCACGGAAATAATAAGCCAGCGGTGTTCACTACAGGCCGTCGAGCTGACTGAAACTGAATGTCTGAGGCTGATATTGATGTTTTGAATTGAATGTATATGAACTGATACTCTCTTTTTCCCAGAAGAAGCAGACATTTTGAAAGCAATACACTTGACTATAAAAGTGGGGCTGTATCAACTGATCAGGCTTTGTCCAGTGTATTTCTATTAAAATGATACTGTTGATATGTATGTTCGCGTTTACATTTAGCCATTTGCTTTTATCTGAAGCAGGAGAGTCAAAGAGAAAACATGAAAGCAAAGTGCTGTGAGAAGAAGTGTTTCTGTTTCGTGAGATGCAAATGCGAGAAAGAGCAGATTTGGTGATTTAAGTGTGTAGGAAGCTGCTTGGAGTTTTGAACATCGTGTGAGGCCTGCAGCCATTCATCCTGTAGTTCACTGATCAATCTACACACCGTTTACCGACAGATATTAGAAAGTGTTCTTGACCCAGAGATGCACAATTTACTGCAGGTTCTGATCCTCAGATGTAGTTCAAACTCAGCTGTGAACTACGTCTGCGTGACGTACAAAATGAGGCACGGTAAGACAATGAGGAAGTGCAGCAAGAGAGAGCGGCAGTCAAACAGCAGCTGCTGTTGTGCCATGTGAGACACATAATGTGCATATAGAGTGAACGTCGTGTGTGTGTGTGTGTGTGCGCGCGTGTGTGTGTGTGTGTGCGCGCCTTCTGTTTGTGTGTCTGCCAGAGTGAGTAGTGCAGTGGAGGTAGATGGAGTAAAGCACTTACTGTCTTATATAACGTGCAACTTTAGCAAAGACAGCGATGTGTGATCAGTGTAACATGCAAATGCATCTGCCTTGCAGTGCCCCCAGGTGTGTGTGTGTGAGTGTGCGTGTGTGTGTGTGTGTGCGTGTGTGTGTGTGTGTGCACGCGCTGTCAGAGATCTGCCTCGGTGCATCTCTCTGAGGGCTGCAGCACAGTGCACAACTGTCAGTTGTGCAGTGAACTAGCACACGTAGTCCTCAGCGTTTCTTTCTCCAAAAGCTCTTAAAGGAGCGTGAGGCCTCTCTCATCGCCACGAGGCAGGCAGCCGTCACCCAGATATCCAGAGTCGCTGTGTGCGAGCTTGGATTTGTGGATTGAAACACCTCTGCGTTTTGTGTGAAGGCTGCCTGCGATAACATTATGAGCTTATGACGTAAGACCTGATTTCCACAATAAGAACTTTTATTGTGCAAAGATTTGGTGCCTAACGTGCAGCGAATATCGAACGATGCTGCTGCTTCTGAGCAAAAATCACAGTCAGAAACACATTTCTGCAGCACGTTCAGCCCATATGTACATTCAAAGCCTGCAAAGTTAAAGTTAGGAGTCAGTCAGAATACTATTGTATGTATATGAATGAATCTTATCATTTTCCTGCTTTATTGAGGAGGACATTCATCAATAATTGGTTATCAAATCATTTTTATATCAAAAACAAACTTTTCTTTAGTGTGAGATTTGTGTGACGCCTCTGCTCCTGACAGGATCGGTGTGACTGAGCAGGAGTTAGAAGGCCTCTGTCAGGGTCCTGAAGAGGAATAGACCCAGTCTTAATTTCTTTCGTAAAACGCTCGTGTGCTGTCATGACGAGCACACAGCAAATGTCAGATTGAATGTGTGAGCATCGGGAGCTGCTAGCAGAGGTGAGATGTTTGAAGCAGGGTGGCAGCGTGTTAGGTGGAGATGGGCGTCTGTCTCATCTGTCGTCAGGTCACCGTGGCAGCAGGTTTAGCACGGCAGTCCAGATGTCCCTCTTTGCTCCAAACGTTTTCCAGCTCCTCCTGGGCATCCTGAGGTCTTCCCAGGCCGGATATGATCTATCATCTGAGCAGGGTGTTTTTGCCACCTACCAGTTGGACTTTCCTCCAAATTCCGACACCCGTTGAATGTATGAATGTATGTATAACGCTCACTTCACACACAGCCTGAGGGCCATGAGCGACCTTCATGTTGTTCTTTCCAGTCCGTGCTGCCTTCAAGTGCACACAGGGCTACAAAAGGTTCAGAATAAGTAGATGAAGTTTGTAGAAGATTTTAGTAACTTCGGTCCAGAGATGAAGAACAATTATGACGTCAGACATCTCTTTGGACATAATAGTTACTGGATATTTGGATCCTTGAAGCACCTGAAACATTTTTAAAGCTGTTCACTTTATGAATTCTATTGATTTATTTTTTGGGATGGGACATGATGCAGGACGCAGCTTGTTTAAGAGCGTGGATCAACGAGGCATCACACAGCGAGAGCGAGGCGAGTTTATTAGCTCTGTGACGTTTTTAGCTCGTGTGCGAGTGCAAAACAAAGTCTCCGTCTCTCCTGAAAAGACGAGCGTTTGTGGCCCAAGTCTGTCTGCATCAGCAGGACAAAGTGGCCACGTTGTAAACGACCAGGCATGGCGTTTAAAGAAGGTGTTGCATTTTCTGTTTTCACTTTCAAGGAAAACCCACAGGAGATGGTATCTGGGTGCATGTAATCGAATGCTGCGGGAGTGATAAAGTGGCCTTAAAACCACAAAGAGAGACGTTAATAGAGAGGAAAGCGAAGCTGATGCAGCTCAGACAGACGTGTGTGTGTGTGTGTGTGTGTGTGTGTGTGTGTGTGTGTGTGTGTGTGTGTGTGTGTGTGTGTGTGTGTGTGTGTGTGTGTGTGTGTGTGTGTGTGTGTGTGTGGACATGTGGTGGTAAAGAATTCATGTCTAAGTCCACCTGCTCCTAACCAACGTGGTGGGAAACACCCACAGTCCCAATCTGACTTAAGCCCTGGGATTATGTGGTTTTCCTGTAAAGCAGAGCTGCTCACGGTGATTTAATGTAGGATATAATCTATGTGATTATATCATCTTTAAGTTGATCATCCAGCTATTTATGGTTTTATCGTCCGCTCGTCTGCAGGGCAAAGCCCAGGCCCGGGTTCCACTGACATCTCTGACTTCCCTGCAGTCTTTTAAGTTGTTAATCTGTTGTTGGCTAATTAGTGCTTACTTTAACCCATTCCTATCGAGAGCACATATCGATTCATACGTGTTCTGAATATCAGCTGCTTGATTTTAGACTGTACGTTTGTTCAGGTTTTAAAACTGCACGAATCACCTGGATCTGCACTTTCTGTGGGAGCTGTTGAGTATTTCTTATCTTTTAGTGTTTCACTAGTGACCCACAGCTTCGCACTCAGCTGATGAGCATAACGAAGCTAAAACTTAAACTACGATGAAACTGCAGCCAAAATTGGCCCACTTTTTTTTTTGCCCATAGCTGATCGTCTCCCTGAAGTAGTTTAATGCAGTGAAGTGCTTGAATGCAAAAACCTGCACCTGTCGTCAGCCGGTACAGCCAGACTCCTACCTTACATTTACTTTGCTTATCGGTGTGTCAGCTTGAGCCGCAGCTTCAAAATGAAACTGTAAAAGCTCAGTTCAACATCATCCGCGTTTACCTCTGTACATGCAACGTGCTGCGTCACTTCCTGCCCGTGGCCAGTTCTCGTATAACACAATAATCCAAACAGAGCAGCAGGTGGATAAAAACCGCTCCGAACAGATGCTAGCGTTGCTGTGTGTCCTCTGGATCTCCTTCCCCACATTAGAAAAGTCCGTTATTGCTGCTTTGATTTACAGACACTGTGTAAATGTTTCCATTCCACAATTTGAATGTGGATTTGTTAAGGAGGATGTGGATTTTTTTTTTCCTGCTTCTCACATGAGACACATTTTGCGTTTCCTGGCGTTTATTAATGGATGATTGTGTCTCATGTCTCACCTGTTGTGTCAGACTGACTTTTGTCGCGGGTATTCTGTCTGCACCCGATCGAGCTCATATATTGATCCTTGTTGTGGGAATCCCAGAATCCCAGGCAGCGCTGCTGCAGCTGCTGCCGCTGCTTCAGCCTCAGGCATCAAATGTGAGAAGAATGAGGAAGGCTCTCCACCATCATCTCTTCCCCTCAGCTATTTACTCACTGCACATAAACACTCATCAATAGCTCCTCTCAGGGAAAGTCAGGAGCCTCTCAGACATGCAGTTGTGTGCACACAAACCCCACAAGTCAACACACATACGCACTGAAATCACATGATGCTCTTAAAATAACCGAGTGGAAGCGTCATTTCCTATAAATAATTTATGTATGGGTATAGTGCACAAAGAGCAGCACGCCTGAGCCCACGGTGCTCGGGGAGCTGCTTTTTATTTTTACAGCAAACACAACACAGCCCACTGTTAGAAGACGGCATGAGGCTTGGAAGATGGCTGCAGTGGGGGACACTGGGAGACACTGGGAGACACTGGGAGACACTGGGAGACACTGGGAGACACTGGGAGACACTGGGAGACACTGGGACACGGGCGAGGACGAGGTACTAGTTGGCAAAGCTGTCCGTTAACAAACATGCTAAGTATCAAATTAAGTCCCCATTTAGCGACGGATGCTACGATCCACTGTTAGCCCTCCCAGCACCAGTCCCACCTCCAGTGGTATCACACAGCAACTGTCGCTTAGCAACCGGGAACATGTTGTGCCCGACTGTGCAGACAGTGATAATGCAGCTTTTAGGAGTGAAGCTTAGCAAAGGCTCAGGAGACAGAGAGGCTGAAGCGCGTTTTACTAGAGAGTGAAGGACGTGAGGTCACAGAGAAAGGTCGATGCCGGGCGGAGGGCGTGGAGGTGGCCGCAGCGTTACGCCTGTTCTACTTTAAAGACTATCCGCTGGTCTGGGTCGCATGAGCACTTTCCCTGTCTCTGTGTGTTATGCAGCCATGTGCAATGTGACACGATATGATATCGTGATACACACATGGTATCAGGATACACACCTCGTCCGTGATAACACTTTGTATGAAAGCTGGAGTGGTTAGCGGTTCGTGTCCCTGATCGACTGTGGCCTTTCTGGACTTTGTGCGTCCTCCTTGTGTTTGTGGGGGTTCCATCCAGTCTCCTCCCACAGTTCAAAGACAGACTGGAGACGTGTCCAGGGTGTGGACCCTGCCTCTCACCCTATGACAGTTGGGCTAAGTTCCAACCCCCACGACCCTGCACAGGAAAAGCAGTACCAGATGATGGAGGGTTTGAATTATAGATGGAACGTTAACATATGTTATTCATATTATTATTCTTTTCCTTCTTTCTACAACTAGCTCCTGTTTTAGCCGCAAGCTCCTTTTTTGCTTTGTTGGGTTGACGTCATTTCCACGTTCTGTGTCACATTCACTCTTCTCCATGTTTGTTTCTGTTGGGTTTGTGCAATTTTCATGCATGAGCGCAAAGAATCATTCAAATCCACAAAAAAGATGGAGCGTGATAAGAAACAGTAAATGTGTTTCTATCGTCACAGCAGAGGCATTTAACTCAGTTTTTCCTTTATTCTGCATTAATCTGTGGCAAAGGATGTTTCCTACGGCAGCCGAGCAACTGAGGCCTAAACACAAGCTGTTGGAGCAAGAACTCGGTCTCTGTCGCCATTTAAAGAAACAAATGCTCCGTTGGAGTTTGTTGCAGGAAGTGGACTCGCACAGGACCTCTCACCACCTTTTACTGTAGGAGTTTGTCTTAGGTCCTCTGGACTATCGTGTTTTCCTGTAAACCACAACTACTCAGACCTGCTATATCACTCATTATAAAAATGAATCTTTGTGGAAATATTGTTTGGTTTTATATTTATTTGTGTTTAATTTCATTTGAATTGTTTTGCTGCACAAAATTGCCTCACGTTTGCACCTGCTGCTCCTTCAACAGTGGGACCATTAAAGGTTTGTCTTATCTCATCTTTTGATTCCAGCCTAAGTTCACAGCTTGCAGCAAAATGAGATGGATTGATTGTGTGACACAGGAACAGGAAGCTGCCACCTGTGTGTTTCCATTGTTACTTGGGTTGAAAGAACAACAGAACTGAACATGTTCTGGTATGTTACTGACCAGCAGGCAAAGCTGTGGAAACTTGTTCCGAATCTTGACGATCCACTTCCAGGATGGTAAATAGACTTTGATTTGAGCCCCTCACAGCATTAGTGACAATGAATCACTATTGCATCTGTCAGTCACAGGACAAGTTAAACCTTCTGTACCGTGACACGCTCTGAAGTTTTTGTCCTATGTTGTATTTGGGAGACGTGACCCTTTAACCTGTAATTGTATGTCATGAGGCCCGTGCATGTGTGCAGCCTGTCAGGTCGAGTGGGTGCGAGCTCAGGGCGTGACGCAGACGTGGCTTCGTGCCTGTCGCTGCCTCGTACCCAGTTTGGATCGGTGGCAGCAGAGCAGAGCGGTAGTTACCGCCGTGAACTATCCATTAGTGTCCTCCTCCTGCGCAGAGCGAGAGGCTTATCTATTTCTGTTTGGTCGCTGCTTGACGACTCGGTCTCGTGACTTTCTCCTCGCTGACCTTCTCCCAGACCACTTTCTCTTCGCTGTACGAGGTGTTAAGCTGCGTCTCGTGAGCACGTGGACGTGGCGGCGTGGGGTAGAACTTTCAGGGAAACATTTGTCAAAAGTTCTCCACCACACATTTAAGAATGAAGAAACACGTCCCGCAGTTGAGACGTGTCTCCGCCTGATGTAGTTTTAATTTCTTTTGGACAACAACAGAGTTCCACGGTACAGACAAATAAACGAATCCAGGCTTTCGAAAACGATCTAAGTCGTTCTTTAGGATGAAAAGTGCTTCGATCATCTGCTCCGATGGACATGTTCAGTTAACCTGATCGGACCAGTCCACATGGTCATAATGAAATGCAGAACATATGCTGTTGGTTACTTAAATTTATTGTCTTTCTTATCGAAAATCACTGAGCACAAACTCACGGCGACAGAAATCAAGAGATACTTGTGAGCGTGAGTATCAAATTCAGCCTCCGAAAAAATAAATCATCATATTATATTTTATTTTTGTCACATTGATCACATATATATTTGTACATACATGTGACAGTGGAGTTCTTGTTCTTGATCGTTTTTACTTTCATATTTTCTCATGCTCTGCACACGTGGACCCACATGTGCGCATGATCTGGTTGGTACCGCGTCCACCTCATTTTGAGCCTGGAAAGACCTTGTTATTTATTGAATTTTTAATAAAGACTTATATTTGCAGGGATGTTCATTGCGTGGCGGAGCAGATGGTGGAGGAGCAGAGTGGAGCAGGGAAAAAGAGGCTTGGGTGGAGCAGGAAGTGTTGCTCCCGAGTCCCGCACATTTAACTAATCCAGCAGCTCCTGAACTTTTTTTATTGCTCTTGTTTTTCTCCGGGTCCGGGGAAAACGCAGCTGACCTTGCCTGTTAACCCCAGGCTGCTCCGACGGGGCTGGATTAATGCCGCGTCCTCACAGCGAGCGTCTGCACAGGTCGGCTTATAATCGGTGTAACCAGATTAGCAGCTGTCAGCGACCGATGTAGGAATATTTGCATCAGTTGAGATTGGATTGACTCGGGGCGGCTCGTGTTCGGCTAAATGGGCCGGATGATGCTTAATGTTGTGGAAATACTGTAATGGCTGTGATAATGATGATGGCTTTTGAATAGGCCCTTCTGCTTGATCTGACAGAAGGCCGCCTTCAACATGCATACTGTACTGGAGGCCTGATTTCTGTGTGTGTGTGTGTGTGTGTGTGTGTGTGAGTGTGTGTGTGTGTGTGTGCTATTGATTAAACTGTTAATGTTCGGCCATAAAGCTGCTGCTTTGCTGCCGTTTGTCTTTCTTGTGCTTGTTGTTCGGGACCGTTTGGAGTTTATGGCCTTCGGGCTTCATCTTAGCTGTTTCTACTCTTGTCGCCCAGACATACACACACACACACACACACTCTAATTCAATAAGTCACATGTGTGTGTTGCCCGTGTGTGTGTCAGTGTAGCTCCACACCGAGTCTGTCACTGTGGAAACTAATCGATATCACTAATCGTCTGCATGTAATTGATAGCTGACGCATTGATTTTTTTTTTTTCTCCCCCCAACGTCGCCACAGTCTGACGAGTCAGAGATGCAGAGCCGAGCCCCATTAGGGTGATTTCTGCCTTTCTCTTATATTAACAGCAGTGTTAATAACCATATTTCATATCGAAAGTAAACCAGCACTTTTAAGCAGTAAAAATGTGGCGTTTTGAGTTGAGTTATTCTATCAGCAGCAGATAAGGAAAGGCTCGAAATATAAAAACAGTGATTCTTTAAAAATGTTTTTGCTCATTTAACAATAGTTTCCATCTGATTTTGTGAAGTCTGCTCAGCGAGCACAGACAGATGGTGGAAAGAAAGATTCTCTTTAGAAGAAAATCACTGAGATATGATTCGGCTCACAAAGACGAACATGCTCCGACTCCGTCCTGCTTGTGAGACCTCTGCGAAATCAGTCTAAACAGGCAAAAGGAAACGTAATTGGTGTGTGTGTCTCTGTCTGTGTGTCCATTCTTCCAGTTGCATAATAGGGTGGAGAGACAGAGACGATTATATAAGACTGCTCCTATAAGTGAACGCGTGTGTGATGGAGCACAACCAGGCGAACACAAGGTCACAGCGAAACAGCTGTTGGAGCATTTCTCTCTAATTGCCAAATGTCCACCCTGGTGATGCACGAGCGCCGTTCGTTCGATTGAATCCCAAAGAGAGAGTAAAGTCCGTGTCTCTCTGTCTCCGTCTGTCTCCTTCACTTCACTCTGACGTTGTCACTCCATCGTCTTCATCCATCACTTCCTTCTCTTTTGCTCCAGGCCCGTCTCTCTCTCTCTCTCTCATCCCCTCATGTGACCCTCAGCCACTGTTCGGGGGGGGGGGGTCCAGCAGGGCTCATATTAAATTAGACCAGCAGTAATGAGATGAAAAGCATCTATGTGGACGTGCACGTGTGTTTTAAAGGGAAAGTACAAGCCAAAACTTGGAGTGTGGGGGCGTGTAGCATTTTGTTCATATATATACTGTATGAGCTGTGTGTGTGTGTGTGTGTGCGCACACACGCACACGCACACACACGCGCTGCCTTTAGTTTGGAGTTTTGCTGCGTTTCCAGCATTTTTAGCCACAAAGCGTCTTGATTCTATGATTATATGTGAAGACATCGACGGCAGTGGCTGTGGCTGCTTCTCCTGCCGCCGATGTGAACACTGCAGTTGTGAAGTCCGGCAGCAGGACGGCGAGAGCCTGCACAGCCCACAACCACCAGCATCTACCACAACGTCGAGGTCGTCTTAGGGTTGTTACCTGCAGGTTCTTTTCTGGATTTGTGGATCAGTTGTTACATGTGTAAAACAGAAACACCAACAACTCCCTGACAATTCTTCAGTTCTGTCGTATGTATCTGTCTGTTGTTGTCAGCGATATTTAATTCCCACAGCAGTGACGTATGAAGCCATGATGTCTGGGTAGGAGGTGGTTGTTGTAGACTTTACCTCATGACGCTGACGTTGTTTGGAAAAAACTACTCTGAGCTTTTTACTCCGCCTAAACATTGATTTCTAAACCTCAACCCAGTGGCCTGACAGCGGCCTGGTGGCTCAGTGGATAGAGCATCAAACTGGATCAAATCCCAGTCTACTGACCGGGAGTGTGCAAGACACTCACTGTATGATGGGAGGAATTCCGTTGTCCAGTCTGAGATCGTACAAACAGCACGGCCTCGGCATAAGACACGAATGTCAGTATTTGACACGGTGGGACGGAGAACGGGTTCAGGAGAAAAGTGGGACAGACAGGACCAGTTTGTGGCGAAGTGAAATCTGTTGTGAATGCACCTTTTCAGTGATGACAGCACGTACCAGCACAGGCTGAAAGTAGAATCCGCTGTCTGCTTCACGTTGTGCAGAGCTGCTGTTTGGTTTCTTGCTGCTTTAAGCTGCTGTGGTTTTTTTTTTTACATGTTGTTGCTCAAGTTAAATGAAGGATCGTTGGTATTTAGATTGTTTCGTGGCCACTGTCTTACTGTTGGAGCATTGTGGTCAAAAAAGCAAATCTCATACAAGTAAGAAATCGAAGATGTTTGTGTACGTACTGCAAGTAAAACGGGAGGACAAAATGTCTCGTAAGATGGACGTGCAGTGGATCAGTGTCTGTGCTGTTGTGTGTTTGTACCAGGTCAACCAGGAGAATGTGGTGAAGGTGGGCCACAGGCAGGTGGTCAACATGATCCGCCAGGGGGGCAACCGGCTCCTGATCAAGGTGGTGACGGTGAGCCGGAATCTGGACCCTGAGGACACAGCGCGCAAAAAAGGTACGTGACACTGAGCTAGATCATCCGTGGGAATGTGGGTCTACCAGTTCCTCCAGCAGCCGGACGCAGCTGTGATGAAGTAAAGTGGTGTGAGAACCACTGTGCTGCATAGATCCACTAAGAGTTGGACCAAAGGCTGCAGCAAAGCTGTTGGTGATCTGTTATGTAATAGTGCTGCTCCGAGGCAGTGAGACGCCTCACGCACTCCCGTGTTCACAACCATTAACACTAAAGATTAAAGGGGGTCTGTGTAATGTTTGAGTAACGTCACCACAAGAGATGATTAGACGCCGTCCAACTTACAGTAGCGGCGTGATCAGATAAAGCTGAAACAACAAACCAGAGTGAGTTTGAATGAGCGCTGTCGGGTGTATGCAACGTTAAAGTGTTATGAACTGCAGCGTTTCTGTTCCACGAGATGCAGGTCGAAGACCGGACGTGTAGGATCTGTTTTTTTTCCCCAGAGCTTTCAGGGCTTTGAAGTTTCCAAAGAGTTTCTGAATTTGGTGAATGAGGCTGCGGAGAAGTGGAAGCTTGTTCCACCATCGTGAAGAGATTTTGCCTGAGATTCTTGGCCGTGTGGTAATGGGACCATCAGACGCCATTCGTTGCTTAGCAACTCAGCTTTTCATAAGGGAAGACGAAGACTGTGTCCAAAATAATTCACCATCACCATACACAGATCAGGCATAACATTATGACCACCTGTGCAGTTTAATGCAAGCCAGAAAAGTGATGATTCTACTACGGCCATAGTGAGTGGTGGAGTCCTGCTGGAGTCTCTTAATTGCGGAGGTGGTTCTAATGATTTGGCCACTGTAGTTAAAATTGATGAGGTGTGGCCTGAAAATTTGAAAATTATGACCTTGTAAAAGCAGAATTGAAGGCAGAGCTGCTCTATTGGATCGGATTAAATTACTCAGGGTCTACGGATCAAAAGAGTCTAGGTTCCAGAATCCAGGAATAAGACCCAGCAGCTGGTGGTGGCAGCCCACCGCTCCCCCCGGAGGGGTGGGACAAGTTTCACTGTAACATGTACGTGCAAATGCATACGTGCTCAGTGACGCATAAAGCTTCTTCTTGATGTTTCGCCTCATCAGTGTATGAATCACATGTTCATTCAGAGTTTCCCACAATGCAACGCTGAACATAGTGTAAGTACACTCCCTTCTGCTAATACTCCCAGAATGCAATGCTCCCTGTTGCATGGATGAGAAATCTACCAATGGGGCAGCAGTGAGTGAGTGAGTGGGGGGTTCGAACACAACCAAAGCTTGTGTTATTTCCTCCAAACATCTTCCTTCTCTTAAACCTGAGCCTCCATTCTTCCTTTCTTGCACCATGTTTGGCTCCGTATCCGCTGCTGAAGCTGTGATTTCATTTTAAAGAGAGTCTTTAAAATGCTTGATGCGACTTTGCATGTCTGACATTGCAAGACGACATTCCTGAACCGTGTTTGTGTGTCCCTCAGCTCCTCCACCACCAAAAAGAGCCCCCACCACAGCCCTGTCTATGCGCTCCAAGTCGATGACCTCTGAACTCGAGGAACTCGGTAAGCGGGTCCACATTTGTTCTGTTTCTGTTTTTGGGTTTCAGACGGCCGTTGTCTAACTGCACCTTTCTTTTTGTGTGTGTTCCTCTTTCTGATTGGTTAATCTCTTTGTAGTGGACAAAGGTAAGCCGTTAATGCTGCGTAATGTTCTGCCATCCATTTCACCCGACTGCAACATCCATGCGCTCGCCGCTGCTGAATGAAGCTTGTGCTCAGGCGAATGCAATTAACATTTCCTTATTTGAGCATTTTGCTTCAGTTTGATTCATAAATAACGAAGAAAAGAGCTTTTCCTCCCTCCTCATCTCCTTCGCCATAATGCATGAAGGCTTTCAAAGATTCCCTGCACCCATGAGCTGCCGCTGTGGCTACGAGAAGCAAAAGTCGAACGTACGGCATCGGCGTGACAGTGTCACGTGTTTGTCTGCGTCTGTGTGTGAGCGCGAGGAAACAAAGGAGGTCATGATGATGCCGGAGGCACGGGGAGCATGAGAACAACGGCGGAGAGGAAGCAGAGGTGTGAAACCTGATGGATCTGATGTCTCGCACTCAGTTTAGTCACAAGGTGCCGTTCTAAACAGTGAAGTCACTGTCGTTGAGCTCGAGGCTTTTATTGTGCGAAAAAAAAAGCTCCTTTTGCTCGTCTTCCCTGAAGGTTAACGTTTGATTTAATGAAAGCGTATTGATTTTTTGATTTTTTTTAAAAGTTGTAATCCTTAAGATTTCACTCCTGGTTGATATGGCGACACCCGCAGTTACCGTGGTAACATCAAGTGCAATTTAATACAGCAGCAAACACTTCTTCAGCACTTACTTTAGCGGGAATAAAACAGAGGAGCAAGTGATGTGGGTTTACGGCGCGGCTTAATGAAGAAGTCGGCCGGCAATAATCACGACGGCAATCTGATTTGTGGAAGCAGTGGAGTTGGTTCCCTGTTCCCTCTCCACTGCAAAAAGGAAAATGATCAGTTGGACAAAAGGAGAAGCTGGAAATGATTTTGAGCTTGTCTTGCTTTGTTGTGCATAATAACTCAGACCAAAAGGTTCATTCTCATCTGCAGCATGTGCGAGAGAAATACGGAAAGTTTGCAGGTAGATCGTAACCGCTGGCTCTTTCACAATAAAAGCTCGTGTGTCGAGTGTGGGACAGAGTAAACTGCAGTAAGTTCAGGCTGATTTGGAAAAGATTTGATTCTGTTTTGTGTGTGAACCCCGTGTCCACAGATTGATTGCAGACAAAGATTTTCAGCTTTTTCCAGATGTTTATGGGGATTTTATTGATCAATGATTTTACTAACCATAATCACTCGACCTTGTTGATGAACCCTTCAGCCCTCCTTCTTATCGAGATCAATCTTCTGCCGAAATTACCCTTTTCTGGTTAGAACTTCCTGTCGAGGTTGGTTGTCAGCCGTTCCTGTGTGCAGATGTAGGACTGCAGTATTACCTGCTTATTTTTTTGTTTTTAGGCTTTTTTTTTTGTATAATAATTTCCAAAAAGCTCTGGACACATG
This sequence comes from Channa striata, assembly GCA_033026295.1. NCBI lineage: Eukaryota > Metazoa > Chordata > Actinopteri > Anabantiformes > Channidae > Channa > Channa striata. The sequence continues at coordinate 27,287,120 of CM065171.1, forward strand.
TTGGGACACTTAAAAAAAACTTCTTATGCCCAAATACTCAGTCATTGAGAGGAATATTAGTTGCTGTGTGAACCTTGATGTATCACTTGTGACTGCAGCCTTGAGGCCCAGGTGTTCAGAGTGAGAACTGAAAGGGGACTGACATAAAAATGCTTGTGGTCAGCATTGTTTTGTTCCAGAGCTGCTTATGCATATTCGCATTTCATTGTTCACACATTTCTAGTAGTAAGAGTTTTGCTTCGGTGGCTGTTAAGTCTGAATGGCTTTAGTGAATTCCAATCTAAATGCAATAACAGGGAGACGTATGAATGTGCTGCAGCGGATGAATAAGACTGTGAATACTTCAATGTGAGCAGGGATGATTGTTTTTATGCACTAAAGACGCTTTTTCTGTCGCCCTCTTAAGCCACGCTAAGGAAAAAGAAAGGTGGTAAGTTCCTGTGGGCATGTCAACGTCTGATCCACCCCCCCCCACTGTGATCAACACTGCTGTTCTTTGTTGACTTAATGTTTCTTTAAAAATGTGACTTGACTCGGGCTTCCAGTCAAACTAGTAGGTGTTACTCGGTGTGTTTGCATGACTTCCAGCTGTTTCGGTCCTCGTCGTGTTGGAAACGTTGTCGGTGCATGCTTTAGTGACGTCGAATAGGAAGACGTTTCGGCTCCTCGGCCCCTCGTTCGTAATCACAGGTTATATTCCCACCTGCTGACAACTCCCATTACTCACGTTTCGCCTCCGAGTGATTCCCCCAAACCAGCACATGCAGCAGCCGAGCTTTAACGAGGACGAGAGTGCGTTTGTGTGCATGCGTGAAATAAACGGTTACTGTAAGTCGGTGTTTTTGTTCCTTCCGTGTGACGTTAAAATAGGTTTTTCTGTCATGTTTCTCTCTCTCTCTCTTCATGTGTGCCCTCTTTTTTTATTTTTTTTCCTCCTGTGTCATTGCAGGCTTGTGTACGTGTCTGAGTGTGTGTTTGTGCGAGAAGGGGGAGGTTTATTCCAGGAAATGTTTCACTCGCAGATAGGTTTCCAGGGTAACCGTGTTGCATGTTGTGTGATACGCTGTAGCTGCAATCCAGTTGGACGACAGATCGGAGAGAGACAGAGGAAATGTGCATCTTTTTCAGTTTCGTGTGTGTGTGTTTGTGTTTTTTAGTGCTAACTGTAGTTAAGGTCATTGATGTTCCTTTCCTCCCCTTTCCCCCCTTCTCCACCTCCCCTCTCCTCTGTGTATAGATGCGCAGAAGAAGAGGATTGTTTTCCAAGTCACTCTAAGTAATCACTGCCTTAATGCATGGAAGCTTTTTATAGACATGGCCAGACAGGGAGGCGATACCCAAAGAGGCCGGATCAGGGCCAGCATGTAGCTTCTCTCAGCAAAAACCCTTTAGGTGGACACTATCTGCAGGCATCATCACACACCAGGGGGAAGTTCAGTTCTGCCAAATTTGCTGTTGGCACCTTTCTCACAATGCAAGGAAAAAAAAACAATAAAGAGAAAGATAACGGCAAACTTGACAAACTTCACATTCATTGCTCATTTTACATTTAATGAGGCAACGACCCCGAGAGTCGGATGATGCTGCTGAGTCGGCTGTTTGGAAAGAGCTTGCACGGCTTCTGAGGCTGGACGCATTTCATCAAAGTCCTGCGGCCCGCCCGCCGCAAAAAATGTCTCTCCGTGTCTTTCTGTTCCAGCTTCATCCCAAGTTCAGTGTGGACACACAGGGAAAGGGTCACTGTGAATGATTAGCTTGCGTTTGGCCCGTGAGAACCTCACTAAGGCTTTTTGCAATTTAAGTCCCGCCCGCCGGGTTTTTGTTGCTCATGCCTTCCGGCTCGCTTTTGTGTTGCAGACAAAGTTGAAGAGATGACACATGCCCAGAAGACCTCGCCCGTCGACATGAAGATTGCCACAATCAAACCACGTCCATCCAGTCGCTGCTTGGTTACACCTACTGATATGAATGTAAGTACAGAGCATTACACACTTGAGCTTGGGCGAAGCTCCTCATATGAGGCCATTAATAAAAAAATACAAACCACTCAATGTGTATGTGTTGCATTGAAATTTTTTATTTTATCAGAGAAAAACGGATAATTAAATGTTTGTTTCCACGTCTAGCAGAGTGCTAATGAACACTGTGTGTTTCTGGGCATGTCATTAACAACTTTCTGGGTTGCAGTCCATGTATCACGACCGCCAGGGAGTAGCAGTGGTGCCGCCCACTGTGCCAGGGGCTTTCTTGGGGATACCGGAGAAGGGCACAATAAAAAAGCAAAAATCAATAGGTAAGAAGTCCGCAACTGTGCTGCGACTGTCAGCTTGAGTTGTGAACTGCGTGTCCGGTATCTTGTGCGTGTAGCTTGTTGTAATGGTCTATTAATGCTCCGAGGACTTGTTCTGTGTGCTCTAGTAATATTAAAGCTAATTATAGATAAATTAGAATGGTCCAGTCAGCAAAGTGTGCTTTCAGGCGATAATATTGGAGGTCATTAAGCATGTGCTGAAACCTCATTCCCCGCGCTGAACAAGAGGGACGTCATGCAGGCTAATGGTACTCGGAGCTCTTTTGATTTGCAGTGCCATTATTATTGGAACCAAAAATGGCTTTTCTCGACAGTCACGAGAAAAGCACTTTTAGGATGTTCGAATTTGACCAAAGTGACGTGGTAGCCAGTCTCTGCTAAGATTAAAAATGGGTCACTTATTGACTGCGTGCCCATGAGCAAGGCACTTGCACCACTAAAAACTCTGAGAGAGTAGACGCAGAGTAGTAATTATCTTAGCATTTCGACCATGCAGGAAACTGATACCTTCCCCCAGGTTCTCACATGTTTGTTTTTTTTCTGCTCCATTTCTCCAAGGTACAACGGAGGATGAGAAACAGGGATTCCTCACACCTCCCCTACTCAAGTTCTCCCGCAGCCTCTCTATGCCTGACACCTCAGAGGACATCCCTCCCCCCCCAGCCATTTCGCCACCTTCACCACCTGCCTACAACTCTGCTGCTGGCCCCACACCCAAGAACTACGGCACCACCAGACCCAGCTTCACCCAGAACTCCCCAAATGCAGTTACGACCATCAGCCGGACCACCGACGTTGGGACACTGAGACGTGGCTATTTCCGGCAAAGCTCAGAGCAGTTTGACAGCACGCGCACTCGAGGGCGCACGCCAGTGCCTGAGAACCCTTACTCCGAGGTGGGCAATAAGACGCTGTATGTGCCAGCAAAACCAGCTCGAAGGAAGGGCATGTTGGTAAAGCAGCCCAATGTTGAGGACAGTCCAGAGAAAACGTGTCACATGCCAGCAAGTCCCTCGGGCCCGGTTTCCATGCCCACCACACCCGTTGAACGGACATGCTCCTCCATCCCCATCCCCACCATCATTGTCAAGGAGCCTTCCACCAGCAGCAGTGGCAAGAGCAGCCAGGGTAGCAGTATGGAGATTGAGCCCACTACCCCTGAACACCCTCCTCTCACACCGGCTGTTGGTGGGAGTGGAGGTTTGCGCCCTGAAGACCCTCTTTCTCTAAGCAACCCCTTTGCAGCAGCTATTGCCGGCGCAGTACGAGACAGAGAGAAGAGGCTAGAAGCAAAAAAGAACTCTATTGCTTTCCAGTCAATAGATATTGGGGATGATGACTTGAGTGGCCCTATGCCAACCCCTCGCCTTCGCCAGTCAAAGTCTATCGATGAAGGAATGTTCAGTAGCGACGAGGGGCTTCGAAGGATAGTGGCTCCCGCAACGACAGCACAACTTGGGCCACCTGTTGGAGGCGGTAGTGGCAACATGACCGATTTCAACACTCCAGAGCCTACGGTGGTGAGGGAGCCCCTAAACACTAGAACAGGCCAGTGTCCCAACCTGGACAGTCCTGTTAGTCTCCCAGCCACTCCTCCTAAGAGCCACTACAGGGCTAATGGGACCTACCTCCATCCTGTCACTGGCAAGCCCTTGGACCCTAACTCTCCACTAGCTCTAGCCCTGGCAGCTCGTGACCGTGCCATGAAAGAGCAACAAAACCACCCTCAGAATCAGCCAACAAATCCTCCTCAGGTTCAGCAAACCCCCAAGCATGAAGCCCAGTCCCTTCCACTTCAGCCAAGCCACAAACCAGACCTCAATCAGCCGCTATTTATTGACACCAAACTGCGGTCCGGGATTGAGACGAGTTTTGCTGCAATCTCCACAGCAACCATGGGACGTCCTGGCCGAGGTGGCCTGCGTAGGCAGATGACGGAGCAGAAGTACGAGTCCGACGGCGCACGGGAAGAGCGACAGCATCAAGCAGTTGAGGAGAGGAAAAGTGCGCCGGCAGATGTGTCAGACACATCACAGCCCAAGTCAGCCGGGCTGCTGATGGTCCATACCACAACAGAAACGAGCAACAAGGTGAACAGCCAAGACGTGGAGAGCCAGGACAGCAACAGGCCATCGGAGCTGAAGGACCCCAACCATCCCGATCCTCTCAGTGCTCAAACACTCTCTGCCAACCCGCAGCCATCTACGTTACGGAGGAGAAGTATTCCCCTAGGTGAATCCTTGGATGAACCGGTGAAGCTGCCCTTCAGAATCCCACCTCCACCTCTTGCCTCGGTTGACATTGATGAGGAATTTGACTTCACAGAGCCCCTCCCCCCACCGCTAGAGTTTGCCAACAGTATTGACATTCCTGATGACCAGGCTAGTGCCATCGCGGAGATGCTTCAGCAACAGAGACGAAATGGGGGACCTCCTCTACCCCCCTACCACACTCATGCCCCACCACCTGTCACCGATCAACACAAACGGGTGCCAAACAGCCATCCCCCCTCATATCCTCCTCCTCCACCTGATCCAGAGTCAGGGGTGGGTGACTCGGGCATCGAGGAGGTGGACAGCCGCAGTAGCGGGGATCCTCAGCATATGGAGACCACCAGCACCGTTTCCAGTATCTCCACCCTATCATCAGAGGGCGGCTTTTGTGACAGCGCCCTGGAGAGCCTCTATGGCACAGCAGACGGGCACGCCTTCCTTGTTGATCGGCCCCCGGTGCCACCCAAACCCAAGGGCAAGTCTGTCATCAACAGAACATCGCTTTATCACGACGCTCTTATCGAAGAGCCCCTGGAGTCCTACGGGTCAACACCTCAGGCCCCTCCATCCTCTGAACCTCCTAGGACTCCTACTCAAAGGACATCCAAGCTGTGGGGCGATCAACCCCCTGAGCTGCGCAGCCCCCCATCCACACCAGACAGCAAGAACACCGTTATCACCGAGCTGAGCTCCATTCTGCAGCAAATGAATCGCGACAGGCCACCCAAGCCAGGAGAAAGCCTCGACTCCCCCACAGGGAACAGGGGGGCCTTCGGAACAAGGTATGTGAGGAGTCGGGGTGTCCCAACTTGTTTTTCTTAATCCTCTTGTTTCTGAATCTTTGTTGTTTTGCGTAGAAGTCCCATGCTTTCCATAGCATGGACATGCAGTATGTATTGTTTTAATAGATTATAGAAATTCTAGACATTCATGAGCATTGTAAGTTTCCCACAAGTTTTGAAATGCCGGGGTGTTGTTAAAGATTTGATTTGGTGTGGACTACCTTCTTTTTCAAGTGGCTCATTATTGTGCATTACAACCATTGATGATTAATATGAGACTGGGCCCTGGGGCACAGACGAGTCTACAACTGCTACAAATGAGGCCGTCACAGAACTTTAGCTATTTTTGTTCATTTACTGCTTATTTAGGGTCGTTTTGCGTGTATATTTTTGGATGATGTGTCTTCCCCTATGTTTCATCACAAAATGAGACAAAGATGCTTCTCACCAGATTTAGCCATGTGCTGTAGGCCCAGTTAGAATTAGGGGGATAAAAATTTTAAACCTTAAAATCCCCGTTTTCCCTCCAAAACTCAACAAGCGTTTGCAAATCTGCTTCCTCAAAACACCTTTTTTTTGCTTCACAAGAAAAACGATTAAAAATCGACACATTTCAAGTTCTTTTGCCTTTCAGTGAGGAAGACTAACTGACCTCTGTGACTTAAATACTAACTCATTCATGGACTTCGGGGCCGCTGGCTGTGAGACTTGTAGGCCTGTTTGTTGGTGGTTTTTGTAGTAGCAGAGTCCGCTGACGTCTCTTACAGTTGTATGGTGTGGCTGGCACTCTCTATATGTCTTTATATACTCTAGTTATGTCACAAATTTCCCAGCGGAGCGTTGCAGGCTGTCAGCTGTGGTATAGGCGAGCTCAGGATCATAGGTCAGTGTAAAGGCGCGATGATTCCAAAGCTTTAAAGAGCCGCACACTAGGAATGGTTCACAACAGATGACGTCATAGGTATGAACCACAAATATGGACATCAACCATGTTTACTCATAATATGTGGGATTAACAGATGTTCATTTGGATTGTACCGGACCTGCACGAGTCACATTTGGAGTAAGTGGGACAACGTTAGGATGGACTCTGCACCTGAGCCAAGTCATCTCAGGGTTTTTTTAAACACTCTGAGGGAAATAAAAAGCACGATCAATAATTCAGTGGTCACATGCATTTTCTATGAACGAAGCCATCGCTCATCAGACAGGCGTGGAGAGCAGAGCTGATTCCTCTGGGCCTCCTCTAACAATGTTAGATCGGGACTCTCCTATATTCTCTTTCACGCTTCATGCCGCATGCTGTCATGTTATCCTCATTTCCATCCTGTGGCGCTTCAGAGTCATGTCTGTTGACCTTTCGCACCTTGTACCCATTTCGTTTTCAGCTCACGCCTCTCCATCTTCATCTGCGTTTCCTCCAGTTTCGCATACTTCCTTCACCTCTTCATGCTTCATGTCCCACTGTGTCTCCCATCTTCACAGGTATGTTCCATCGGCTGCTGTCGTGTCACGTCAGAGCCCAGTTTTCATGTGTGTGTGGATATTATGTTGTCAGATGATTTTGTAGAAACATATTAGTGGTGAAAATCGAGTGTTATCGCTGAAATTACCACGTATCTGCTGTGTATTACGTAGAAATGAGGCCGTGCCCCTGCATTGATTTTCTGACCTGTGAAGTTTATTTTTACACGGCAGCTTCTACAAAGCAGCCGTCACACGCTGATGCAAACACGAACCCTGTGGCCAGGAAGGTCTGAGGCAGCTTCACTAAAATATTTGTGTCGCAAAACTACAAAAACTTAAGTAAAAATTCCCAGCTGCTGAAGTAAAGAGCAAATCTGCTTCATACAACATGCAGCCAACCCAGCTATTAGAAAAGGGACATTTGTCTTCAACAGACACAGACTTCGCAGTAACACTCAAACAATCTGCTTCAGCGTGGCGTTAAGGGGCAGTTTGAACGCTGTTCGATAGATGCTCAGTCTGTTCAAATGAGGATTATAATCTGGTAACAGATACACTGAAAAAGACTTTCTAACCTGAAAGGACGTCTTCACTGCGTTGAACCTGCTTCTTTTGGTTCTACTTTGGGTCGTACATGTTCATAAATGCCATTAAATTTCCCTCTGACTTCCCTATATTAAAATATCTTTACTTCTGGCCTAAAAATGCCTCCAGATGACATCACTTGGAGAAACCTCCAGCTCAGATTATGTCGTCTCTTTGCTCACACTATGGAGTTTGTAATCACGGTCGACCTGCTTTTCCTGAGCTCCTCCAGATGACATCATCTGAACTCCTAACGATGAAAAACTCCAGGTGATGTCATCATCGTGTTAGTTTCCCTGCTGACACTCATCTGTAACACGTTATTCATTTGTATTTAAAAAGAAAAAGCGGTTTATCCCACGTGCCCGGATTGACGCTTGATCTCATCCCAGCCTCTTCAGATCTACTTTGTGTGTAGTTTGCAGGAACGTTTGCTGAGTTCAGTCAGTTGCTGCTTGTCTGTGTGACCAGATGTTGTCTGCTCCTGACGTGACTGTCGAATTTATCCCTCGGTCGTTAAAGTGGTGCTAAATATGCTGCTGGAATGAGTCAGGCGATTGTAATCTGGTGTTTCTGATTGTCGCGTGTGGTTCTTCTCGCATGGATTTTCTCTCCGCCGGGGTCTCCTATTATGTGCCTCTGTGCTCAGAGGGGATTTTCATGTTGCTCCACTTTGCCTCGTGGCGAGGGTTGCCAGGCAGCGCAGCAGAAGAAAGGTCAGAGGCAGCTAGAGACGAGTGGATAGGGAGCGCCTCGTCGTGTGAAGAGGCCTGAGGAGGGCCGAGGTGGTCCTGCTCCTGTGACCGTCCAACAGATGGTAACAGAGAAACAGAACGTGGCCTAGATTCGCAGATGCTCGCTCTCCTCCACTCGCTGCCTCCATCCTTTTCTGTCCTATTCACAGTCTCTTGCTCTTTTCCTTTTGTTTCTTCTTCTGTCTTTCTCTCTTCTGACATTTGTGGGTCCCCCCCCCCTCCCCCAATAAAAACACACACCCCTTTTTTGTAATCTTATCCTCCCGGATTAAATGTGCGTTGGTTGTGCCTGTGGACGAACGGGTTGCCTAGCAACCGTCTGATGAGAGCAGTCTTGAGGCCTGCAGTGATGTCAGCCTAAGTCGGGGGAGGGTTGTGCAGTGTGTGTGTGTGTGTGTGTGTGTGTGTGTGAGAGCGAGATGGAGCGGGAGGAAGGCAGGCCAATCCCTCAGCTGAGTTCAACATCATCTCACGCAGGTCACGTGCCGCGCTGCTTTAGTAGGACACGTTACGTAACCGAGCGCCAAGTCACTGTGTGTGTGTGTGTTTAAGCTTCTATAAATAAAGGCAGCGTGTGCTCGCGAGCCAACGAGTGTGACCCCGTCCGTGTGAGCCGCTGTGTTAAAGAGAGGCAGGAAGTCGTGCGAAGGCGAGGTCTCACAGATATCACTGAGCGTTGCAGATCAGGTCTGTGCTGCTTGTGACAAATCACCTACAGTCCTGGTGTGTCTCTTTATCGTAGTTCTGTGTCTTTTGTCTCCTCTTTTCTTTTTTAATTTTATTTACTTTCACTTACTTTCGAGTCACGTTCGGGTTTGAGTCTCACTTCTCTCACTTCATACAGAGGAGCCACAGTAACACACACAACACAAAGCAGACCTGCACTAACTGTAACTGTGAGGCGGTAATTTTAATCAGAGCATGAAGATCAGCACTGTGGAAGCTGTGGTTATACAGGAATGTTTTATGCCAAATCCAGTCTCAAGAATGATGCACGACAGACGTGTTGTGTCAAGTTCTTCCGTAATTTTTCTCCTGGAACTACTATTGAAGATCAGGAGCTGCAGACGCTGAACACACTCTGGTTTTTTACTTTAATAAAAAACCTTTTGATGCGGTTTCTCTCTTAGCAGATGCTGTGTTTGTCCCCTCGCCTCCTGTGACGCCACAATTTACACTCGAGCGCAGTTAAACATTTGATTGGCGGCAGTCACATTCAGCCTCGTTGGAACCATCACACAGATCGCCGTTATCGAGGGCAAACAGGAAACTTCTCCTACCCGTCACATGTTAGGATGCGTAGTCGTCACATGAACACACACACGCTCACCTGGAAACTGAATCTGTGACCTTAAGTCATTTTGTTGACGCACATCAACAGAGTTTGCTGTAGGAAACAAAGCCACTTTAAATCCAATGTGCTGCCATCTTTCCTCGCTGTTCTTGACAATATACACGTACAAATATTCTGATTGGCCGTCGGCCGCCCAGCGTGGCACCGTCCTCTTTTTCTATGTGAGACTCTCAGTAGCTGCAAGAAATGGTAATAAGGTCAAAGAAGCTAAACGTGGCACTGCGCTAATTAGTCTAAAAGACAATTACATAGTTTTCACATCAATCCTGGAACAAAAGTGATTAATAGATGCGAGAATACGAGGAAACCGCTCAGAGAGGTGCACGACAGAACTCTGCTCAACTATTTAAAAGCATCTGTGCTGTCGGCGTGCAGCTGCACATAAAAATGGAAAATGTCGTGCAGTGGACTAGTGGTGCGACGTCGGGGGTTTACCCGTGAAATCAGAACGACATTTTCCCACCGCATCCCCCTGTTTTCTTTTACGTGTGTGTCTGTGTTTAACATGCTGTTCATCAAATGGCTGATTTTGTCTCCTTCTCCATCTCATCCACCCAACATCGCGGGGAAAAGCTGTTGCTGAGACCTAAAAACTGTAAGTTTTTCTTTCCTTCCCGGAGCGTCAGGACTTGGTGAACAGTGGCCCAGTTCCATTTTGGCAGAGTGACCCCCATCGTGCCCTTCACTTCCCCTCAGGCTGTTCCATATGTTCCACGTAGGAAAGCGCGGTAACCTAGGGATCCACTGGAGCATCTCAGCTCCGTTTGAGACGGTGCCGCTCAGATTTGGCCCGTTTGTGTCAATTAATTTGTTTGGGAAACACTTTACAGGGAACAAAGTCCTTTGGGGAAGTTGAAGGAAGGAGTGCGTGAATCGTTCTGCGTGAATTGCTGTGTGCTTGTCGTGGTGGGGAACTGGTTTTCACTCGTGGCTCTTTTCTTTTTGACGCCTTTTATAAACTGCTTCACTTTAGTGGTGATGTTGGTGATGCTGGTGATGACGACAACCTGTTTTCTCTCCTGCTCTTCCAGCCTGGATAAAGCTGTTGCTGTTCGACCATTTTTCCTTACAGATCCCATAAAACACCCGAACCAACCAACGGGTTCCAGCTGAAGATGCACACACACACACTTATAGCTCAGACTGGAGGAATTTACACAGACTATTTGCAGCAGCACAATGTTCGTGGGACTGAAGGAAAAATGGTGTGTTGAAACACCGGTGCATCGGTGTGTGTCTGGACAGCTGAGCACAAAGGACTGCGATGTACACACAGATCCTAGTTAGTAGGAGACATTCGTGGTTAGTTTTGACCTTTACATACAAATTATGACCAGACAGTTGTTACAGCTGACATTTCTCTGTGAGCAGTTTAACTCTTCCCTTTTAAGCCTCTCAAAGAACTAAAACCATCTCGCTCTTTCTCTTTTATGAAATAAGAAAAAAAACGAGAGTAGCAGAACATTACCCCTGACGAACAACTGGTCTAGAATAAAATGTCTTTCCTCTTTGAAAAGCAATGAATGCCGTTGCACTTAACACTCAAGCGCAATTTATTCTCAGCGCTGAAAAAGTGACTCTACGGGTAATTTATTAACTTAAAAAAAAATACAATTTGGTATAAATACATACATAATACTGAAACATATCCAGGCAAAACGTCTCCTCTGTTATTCCACAGGACAGTTTTTTTTATGTAGGATTCTGCCAACACGCTGTCATTCCTTTTTAGTTTAATGACTTTAGAAATATTTCTTTGCAGACAATGTCATATTCTCCGAGGGAAAATTGTTACTTCAGTCTTCCGTTATTCACACTGTAAAGGCTACACAAAGGTTAGAGTGGCTAACCTTTCTGTCCCCATAATGTGGATGTACACATCCACCTATTAGGAGCCGGTGGGCGGACTGAGAAAAAGGCGCCGCATGCTGAGTGCACTGCGGCGCCTTTTTCTGACCCCGGATCCCTGCAGTCAGTGCTTTGCAGCAGCTGCTATGGAATTCTTTTCAAATACGTGAGAGGAACCATAAGTCCACAGGTTTCATTTTTTACCAATAATGTGATTTTTTTTATGTCATTTTTATGTGCGTAAGCTAATGTCATTACTATGAAATATCAAAAGCCCTGAAATTTCCCTTAAAGGTTCATTAAAAGCAACTTTAGCACTTAGAAACTTGCTTAAACTATGCCACATGAACCGTATTATCAGCATGTTATAAATGATAAACCAATTGTTTATCCTGTGTTAAATGACCTGGGAATAATAAATTCATGTAAGACACTGTACGTACAGAGCAATCACCCACAAATTCGAGGGTTGCCGGTTTGATCCCTGGTTCCACATGTTAATGTCTTGGGCAAAGCTATGAACCAAAAGTTGCTGCTGGCGGTTCAGGGGACTGCATGGTGTGAGTGTGTGAGTGTGTGAGTGTGTGTGTGTGTGTGTGTGAATGGGTGCATAAGAAAAGCTCTCTGTAACCATTTACACATTAGTTAGCAGCTGCACATAGACACGAGATGAACACAGTAAGAAATTGTAACCGTTAAAGCTGGAAGATCGAGAAACGTGAGGCTACTGTAACTAGGCCTTTGCATGGGTTCGGCATGTCCTCTGCATCAGCTGCTGCAGCCTGGATTTCAAATATAGTTTTGCATAGGCTGCCACCCACTGTTCAGTTTGCAGCTTTACATGGTTAAATTCTTGCAGCACTGAGAGGATGAAAACCTGTAGATGTGAGAGTCTCTCTCAAATCTCACGCAGTTTTAAAATAATCCGAAGATTTATTTTAAAAAATCTAGATTTAACAATTAGAAGCCTTCCTTCACCCACTCTTCCATCATTCCTTTAGCTTTTTAATCAGTGTCACTGGCAGATTGAAGAAGCCTCCATGTGCCGTTAGACCCATTAAAGGGGAAGTTCAGCAAGTGTCCACTTAAAGTTTGCTTTAATCCCCACAGTGCGTTCCCCACGTTTACGCCTGAGACCATCGGAACAATGTCGTCTGAGGGCGATTTCCCACGTCTGATAGAATCGGACACATCTGCAGACAGAAAGCAGCCGCACAAACGGGGTGTTTGCAGCATGTAGGTGGAACTAGGCAAAGACTGCGCCGGTGAAGTTCAAGTGCGGGACGGTGGGGCGTTGGGCACTTGTTAGTGTCTATGGGAGTCACCCAGGTCAAAGTTGGTGTGTATGTGGCGTTGGGTGCTGTTTTAAGCTCAGGCTCAGACTAACTTGCTGTCTTCTCTCTGCCCCCCCCCCTCCTTCAGGCCTACCACAGAAGACTCAGGAATGCGTAACAACGCTGCCACTGCTGCCACCCTCGCCTCCACCCCGCCCAGCAGCCTCCCATCCCAGACGCACCCCTGCAGCCCACCAGATTCCGCCTCCTCCCTCACCCCCTGTTCCTCGCTGCCGCCCTCTGTCTCTCCCACCCTCACCGACGTCTTCGGCCTGCCCACCCCGCCTATGGGCAGCGGCGGCGCGTACAGCCTGAGCTCCTCATGCGGCGGCAGCGGCAGCTCGCGGTCCCCGTCGCCGCTCACGCTGATGCAGGCGGTAGCAGCTTCCGGCAAACCCTTCGCCTCCAAGCCCATGGAGCTGTGGAGCAAGCACGACGTGGCCGACTGGCTGGAGAGCCTCAACCTGGGGGAGCACAAGGACGCTTTCCTGGACAATGAGATCGAGGGCGCCCACCTGCCCTCGCTGCAAAAAGAGGACCTGATAGACCTGGGCGTGACGAGGGTGGGCCACCGCATGAACATCGAGCGGGCCCTCAAGCTGCTGCAGGACAGATAAGCCCCAAGGAGACGGGGAGGCGAAGCGTGGAATCAGGGCCGAGGAGAGGGAGGTGTTACCGATCACTTTTACCAATCTCTTCATCAGACATAATCTCAAGTCGTGGACCTGGGTAGAAGTTTTGTCCAAGCTGACGCTGCCTCTTGCTGTTTTGTCCTCTCTCGTCCTCCGTTGTCGCCCTCATCTCAGTGCTCCGGTCTTGCCCTCCCTCCTCCTCCTCCCCACCGTCCTGAGCATCGGGGGGATCGTGGGACGTCTGGAGGAACTGCAGGGGGAGAGAGAAAAGGATAGCTGCTATGTCACATCAAGGAGGGAAAAAGCAGAGGAGTCCAGTGTGAAGGACTGTCCGGAAAAGAAAAACTCTGGAGTAGTTTGTCCTCAAACGCTGGGAAAACGCTTCACACACAGACTTGTGCTCACCCACCTGCTTTGGAATACTAAAGACTTTTTCCATACAGCCCGGTGTGGGCGTATGAAGAACCAGCTGAGCTGGTCGTTGCTCCTTTTCTATCTTTGCTAGAGTTTGTTCAGAGATAATATTTCTTCACTAGAGTCCTACCGGAGTTATATTTCTGGGTGCATCTAAAGATCTGTAGAGAAAATTTGAGATAGATGCCATTTTTTTGCTTTTCTCCTGTTTGTGTCAAAATAAGAACATTAGCTGACGTGTTTAAACAAATTCCGAAACCACATGGCGTGTCCACGCACACGGAGACACACACACACCGACGCACACGCACAACGTCTTCATACACATCCTAAGCATGAACACACACATCGTTACTGCCATGGCCGCCTTCTCCCGAGAGAGAGCGAAGCGTGGACAGGAGGAACTCCACTGCAGCCGTCCACCCTGAACCAAAGTCCACGTCTTCATTCAAGGAAATCCGAGACAAGGACACAAGATGGACAGACAAAAATATTCTCACCTTGAAATTATCCCAACAACTTGTCCGGCTGCAAAGGACGTCCTCGTCCTCTCTTGGCTTTTCCTTCTAGGTTTGTGTGTGTGTGTGTGTGTGTGTGTGTTAATGGTTGACCCAAAATACCATGAAGGCCAGTTGAGCTATTTTCATTAATCAGTTATATAGGCCACAGTATAGAGAAACTAGAGCTCTTCTTTTGTACTTCATCGTGTCCTCTCACACGTCACCATCAGCGGCTCAACACGAGGTGAACACGGGGCCCCGCATTAACGCTACCGTAGGAAAAAGACGAGGAACCTTGGAAAGAGCAATAGAAGGTTTGGTGAAATGACGAATCCGCTGTTTTGGGAATGACTCGCGTTTGTGCCACGAGTTGGGAGCGACGCTCATGTCTGTCTGTTACACATCTACGTCTGAAGTTTGGACTTTTCACCAAGCAAAGACAGTGAAAGATAAAAACAACCAAAGTCTTTTTTTTAATAGAGAAGTTGAAAGCGAGGCCATACGACGGCAATAAGACATAAATATATGAGATTGAAAGAAATATGGCTGAGCTGGAAAAGTTATTGTGTAAATCAACATAAAATGTGCAAGTGAAATACACAAAAAATTGGGTGGGAATTAATTTCAATACCAAATGTGTGTATTTTTTTAGAAACGTCCATAAAAATTTGGTCTTGAACAGACTCAACTGGAACAACAACTTTACAATTTGATTTTGCAGAAAAATAAAAACTAAAACTTAAATAACATCGAGTCAAAAAGAATCGTAATAAAAAGCACTTAAGCAGGAATAAATACTTGTGTATGTATCTGAAATCGAAAATATATTCCACACTCAGTTTTCCAATTTGTCCTAAACCTCAACGCACTTAAAAACATACAGATCCCAGAAAGTTGCATGTGAGACAAAAGACCGTGAGGGTCTCGCAAAAGTTGATTGTTGAACAAAAACCTTTTGTGAGCTCTCAAAGGTTTGGTCACCATGGAAACAACACATGTGGTTTTCACCTAAACCGAGGACACCAGCAGAGGATTGAGAGCGCCCCCCTTTCCCCCAACGATCCTCTTTAGGATCGTCTGTTTACTGCCAAGCACGGACGTGACGTCTTTCGATCTGAGACCAGGCTCCGTCTCCGTGTCCTCCGTTGTCTTTTCATGGTGACTAACTGACCTGCCAATATATTTACTACAGTTTTTTCCCCCAATCGTCTATTTTTGTTTATGTATTTATTGAAGGTAAACTTAACTTTTTTAAGTTTCAATAATAAAAACTAGAGAATTTCAAATGAATTGGGTTGAAAATAAAAAAATTGCCTCTAAAACACTGAAAAGCTGCATGAGATCTTGCTCTTTGTGTTTTCGAGATAATATCTAGCCTTATGTTTACCAGACAGACACAGAAGCGGTTTTGCTTTTTATCTGCTCCAACTCTTGGCAGGAGTTTTTCCCAAACCTGCAAAAGGTTTGATGCTTTCAACCTTTTTAATTAGCTGATCAACAATTTAATACTGACAATTAAACACGTAAAGGTTGATATTTAAAGAGCTACCAGACAAACGTTTGCATTGAACGAAATAACTACCTGAACATCTTCTTACATTGTTCTTTAATAAAGAAGATTCGAGAGGAGTTTGGCCGCGTTAAGCCAACTCACGCTTAAATCCTGTCCGATCCAGATTCGAAGCCGCCTGGAAGTGGCAGCCCCGAAGCAGCTCGACCATTGACTTGGAACATAAAGGTCACAGCAAATTCCGAATCTGTGGCTTCGGGTTTGGATGTTGTGAAGTGCCCATGGACACAGGTCCACGGGCCGTCTCCTGCGCTGTGAGGTGGACCTGAAAGAGTCGGAGACCAACTTCGGCTTCTGTGACCGAACATTCGGCTTCTTTGAGTGTCGTTGCGGCTTTGGCAGTGCAGACAGGACAAGAAGGTCATTAGCAGGATCCGATTCCAAACTGCATCAGTATTTGTAGAGACGGAAACGTGCGTGTTTGGTAGCAGTGGTCAGAAGTAGGAGTTCAGTGTGTCGAAACATGTAAATAAGAGTGTTTAACAGGAGGATTTATGTATAGCTCTATTAAAAAGTCTAAACGGAGAGAAGAAATTCTATGAAGGTCAACGTATAGTTAGCAGAGCTGACCTGATGACCAAAGCTGTGGTCTGACTCGCCCCAACATCCTGCAGAGGATGTTGCCTTAAACAGCTCCACGTCCCCTCCCGCCACCACCTGCGCCTCTGTAGAGAGAGAAAACCAGCCCGTTCTCGTCCCTGAGGCGTCGAACAAGCGGCGTTTTCCCCGGACCCTTTGCCCGGACCCTTTGCGTTACCTGTTTGCATTGTAGATCGATGCTTTGAGCTTTCAGGTTAGAAATCCAGACGCTTCGATATTTGACGCCTAAAACAATGAAGAAGTCTGTAAAGTAGAAAATTCTCACTTGGAGACACAGGAGTTTTTCACGACAGGCCAGGGTTTGACGGCAGCGATGAACACAACGTGGTGCATGCGTTCCTACGGCCAGGAAGTCGTCGCTGTTCGTAGGCCAACACTGACCCGGGTCGTCTTCACCTCCCGTTACCCTGGAGTTGTTGGCCCTAACACTAATGTGGTTTTTACAGGGTTGTTTCAGTGGCGTCAAATGTTGGTGTCTCTGGAGCGTCCACAGGGCACCAGTGGCCTCGACGTGATGCGCGAAAGGGCGTAAAAAATCGGAGGCGTTAGGAGGCGTCGTTACGTGACGCTGTGGGTGAGAAGAGCTCGTTTGGACTCAGTCGATTCCTTCAGAGCTCAAACCCAACGTCCACGTCCGTAGAGGGAGTTTCTCGGTTTTCTACCACGAGCTCTGTGTTCTGTGAACATTCACCGTACGGAGGTCGGCGGGGGGACACTGCTGCTACAATCCCGCTTCCTGTTTGAACGTCGTTCACTTATTTTCAGACAAACAGCGGCACGACGGAGGGCGTAGAAAAGCACAGTATTTTTAAAGATTTGTATAGAGTTCTATGAAATTTTATAGAGGTTATCTGAACAAAAAAACCGACGCGTGGATTTGCCAAAAACAGAAACACTATATAGATACAAACGTGGATATTATTAGACTTATGGGTGATGTAAGAAGCAATATTTATTCTGAATGAATCTCCTTGGTTGTGCTTTATTTTCCCATTTTGAAGTCACGTCATGATCCATCATTTGTCAGTGTTTTAACAAAGTGTTGCCTAAAGTAGATCCGCCCCCACTGCTGTAGAGATTCGGGCCGATAAAGTGACCACAGACCCCAGGCGTCTTCTGACGACCACCATCTGCCTGACTAGACTTTTCTCATCTTCTAAAAGTCCCAGAGTCTAGTGTGTGTGTATTTAAAAAAATGAAAAAACAAAAAAGTAAAATGTGTAAATCTTTTTGAAAAAATATCCGCAGGCCCTCTTGGTAGGAAACTATATGAAACCTATATATATGTATTCATGCATAAATCCAGCAAAAAGATTTAGCTGTGGCTGTCAACGAGGGGCGTCGACAGGCCACCCTCAGTTTTCTCTGTGGAACTGTAGAGCTGCGTAGTTGTAGTAGGAATCTTTACAGAGCGCCGCGGCGGCGTGACGCTCCGCCGGGCCGTGTTCACGACGAGCACGCCTCACTGACCCACGTCCATTCCCCCCCGGAAACACTGCTCCACCTTTGTCAACGTCCCACATTTGG
This sequence comes from Channa striata, assembly GCA_033026295.1. NCBI lineage: Eukaryota > Metazoa > Chordata > Actinopteri > Anabantiformes > Channidae > Channa > Channa striata. The sequence continues at coordinate 27,305,072 of CM065171.1, forward strand.
CTGTTACGTTTTCTTTTCTGTCTTTTTTAAATTCATTTTTATTTTTTCATTAATAGATTTTATTCTTTAAGTTTTCATAGAGGCTAAGATGTTTCTGGTAATTTGTGCAAAGACTTGTGTTCATGTTTTCTATGTTGCTGTAATTTTGTGCTACTGAATCATCTTAGAGTCAACTAATTACTGAATTGAAAAGAGAGAGAATTTTCCTGTAACTGCACTCTTCCCTCCCCCACCCCCGCCCACCTCGAACCCTCAAGACGTCTTGTATGGCAACCAAAATTCACTGTAAGAAATAAATATAATATTGCACTAGTGTCGTGTTGCTCTCAGTCTGTGCTGTGCAGTTCGTGTGGATCAAAAGAAACTTTGAGCAACTTATTAAATCCCAGACACCGAACGTATCTGAGGGAGCGGTTAGTTTTCACTCGTATCACTTTCAATTTCAACCTTTTAATTCTATAAATGTGTGTGTTTTACTTTATCATTGATCGTGTTGAAATGTTTGGGGCCAAGAGATTATTGAATCTTTTCAAAGTGTTTGATTATAATGTGATTATGATTTTCAATGTGAAGGTTTTACATCTCTACATTTTAAAGTGTAAGAATCGAAATAATTATTATAAACATTATTTAAAGTAATTTAAAGAAGACATTTGTAATTTTAAAAAGCCGGCTTAAAAAAATGAAAAGAATATGATCAAATAGAAACGATGACTTACATTTAGTCTATATAAACTCTATAACTTTTAAATATATTTTAGCTGGCTGTTGTCTCGTCATTGGTTTTACTCATTAATGAGCATGAATAATTTATAATAATTTGTTACGGTAAGTTATATGATCATACAGTCACGTTAAATCAGCCAATCGGAGCTTTTGTTGCTGGTCTGAGGGTCTGATCACACACATTAACGTGAAGATATTATTTCAGAAATGAGTTATCATTATCTTTTATATTTAACATTAAGTTTTGTGATGCATAATTTAACGTGATTTTCTTTGATAGTAAAGCTTTTGTATGAAATGCATAAACTAACTTATCGTTAAAAGCACCGTACATGAGGGACCACAGATCTCTGCTGTTTGATTTGTAGAGACCATTGAAGAAATGAGGTGGGGATAATAAAAACGCCACGAACCATAGCACATACTGGGATTTTGGGATTCAGAAATTAAACATTAAATTGGATTTTGTTAAATACAAAAGTAAAGTTTTTGATTACAAGTAGAAGTCCTGTGTCATGAAGCTTTTTATTACTGGGCTGCAGTTTTCATGGTGAAAAGTAATGAAGTAAAAGTACTAGATTACTGTACATAAATACATTGTTCACGTTTTTTACTTATGTAATTTAATTTTTGACTACTTTCACTTTTACTCCACCACATCTAACAGCAAATAACTTTTTACAGTGTCAGTCCCACCTTCTTATTTGACATTTCAGCTGAGCTCAGTGGGCCGGTACCTTCGCTCTTTGGTGCTCGTCGCGGTGCAGAGTTTGAGTTTCCTGTCGTCCACAGGAGTGAAACCCTCTGGTCTGTTCTCAGACATGGAGCCACAGTTTGGAAACTGACACGTGACACTGTTGACATACGGCGAGTTATTGTAGTAGAATAATCTGCCGTCTTTGATATAGATTTACAATATTGCCATAAAGCTGCGAGCTTTACTGAAGTAGAAATATCAGTGATGTTATTCCACTGCTCTACACTTTTGGATGTGTGGTTCTACTTTTCTCGAGTTCTTCCTCGCCACAGCAGTATTTATGACGCTGTTGTAGTTGGTTTTAAGAGTCAGTCTTTGACAAGCCATTTTCAACAAGTCGTACATTTTGAGTGGGAATTATTCAGCAGGTAGTAACTATATATTTTAAAGTTACATCACAGCAGGTATTTGGGTTAAGTTACTTTCCACTTTGCACATTTGCCGTGTCATTACCAGTGCTGGAAGTAGTTATGTAATATTTTTAAACTAACAAATTATTACTGCAGTGAAAACATTTTCTTTTTTTATACAAAGCCAAGAAGGTAAAACTGGAGTATTTAGACTGAAATAGAAATGATAAAGATATCAGAATATATGAATGAGTCCATATTGTGCATCTTCAAAATGAAATTAGATTTTTTAATTAGCAACTATAAATATTTAATCATCAGAAATTGTTGAATCCACTTATCGTGAGGGATGCAAACTTTTGCCCTTTTTCAATCTTCAGTATTCTCGTCTGCACACATTGTGTTTAATTGTTATTGAACGGGGTTTAGGGTTAAGTTTGCATCCACCTCCACGCAGCTGTAGGACAAAAGCTTAAAACATTAACGGCCAATTGGCTGCATAAGCACGTGAGTGCAAATGTTTGAATCCCTTTAAATGGAAACGGCATGTTGCACATTCAGCTGGTGGAAATGCAAAAATTTGCATCCACGTTGACGAAAACTCATTCTGATCAAGAAACATTTGTTACAGCATCCTGCATTAAAGATTACATTGATGCAAATCTATTTTTTAGTTCACACTTGTTTTGAAAAGAAGTTAACTATTGAACGAATAGTGGAGTAAAAAGCGCAATATTATCCCTCAAATGCACCTGAATAAATATGAATATTTATACTGGAATGTGATTGTAAGTTTAAAGGACATTTTGACTTTCAGGTGGACAAAAAAAAAAAGTTAACTCATCAGTTTAAACATGAGTAAAGTTCTCCCTAGAGAAGTGATACGTCTCCAAATCCACAATTGTTCTGTGCAGAAACATTAAAATGTGTATCAACAGCTACATCAGAGCTGCAGCAGTTCAAGTTTATTAAATCAAGTGGGAAATCCTGTTCTTATGAACTTTTTATAAATTTGTTTGGTAACTGCAGTTCCACTATCCACTTCTGATTTTAACTGAGGACATTTTACCTTCAGATAAAGATCAAACTATTGTTGGACATTAAAATTATGAACCCAAACCAAATTTCCATTTACAGTTTATTTATTGAAACTTAAAAAAAAGCAAGTAATGATGTAACTCAAGCAAACAGAGGTACAGATAAAAATGATGCATTTGAAAAGGTCACTTTTATTATAAAACCCCTTTAAGATGAATTTAATGAAAGTCCTCACGCCTGTTGAAGCTACACTACAGCGGTCTGCAGACGACTGCTCTGTTAGAAGTAATTAGTATTTGGAGAACACACACCCTTCACCGCAGCCGACGTCGCTCCACTGCTGATAAATCATTTTAAAAGCTCAGTCAGAGATTTTGATTCGTCACCACGCTTCACGTACTGTCTCAACACACGACGACACAAATACACACAGGTTGTGTCCACGCTCAAAGAAAACCACAGCGACTTGGAACAAGAAAATCCTTTCAAATCTATTTTCATAAACCAATCTCTCTGTACATGACTTTTAGAATGTCTGAAAATGGTTACAGAAATACTATCGACTGACGAGCTTTGTTCAGTTTGGGGGGGGAAGAAAAAAAAAGATCAGGACTCTTGGTTGGAGGAAACCTGACTGATCCTGGCCACTGGTGAGCAAGTAAACAGCCATCGATTTACACTATGATGGAAAGTGAAGTTTTTTCCTGCTCACGTTAAGCTACTGAACAGCGAGAACCTGAGCCTCACTGGAGATGGTGCCGTCAGTGCGGCCAAAGTCCTGCTCTATGGTGTGAAGAAGCAACGGCACCTGATCAACGTGAAGACGAACTTGAATACGGCAACTGGGGGGAAAAAATTAAATACTTAAAGCTGCAAAGTGCAACTCGGGTTGCGAAGAAGCAAAACACCTGAGCTGCACTTTGGCGCTTTAGAGGTGCAGAGCAAAGCGTAAAGCGATAATGGGAACTCTTCCTCCCGTCTACTGCTGCACAGAGAGAAACAAAGGGATCTGAAAACGGAACAGGCAAAGGAAACCAGCCTCGAAACCTGAGGGGGGTCGAAGCACAGAGACGAGGTGAGAAGCAGAGGGGGTTTGAAAATGTCTCCTTTCTTTCCGACAGGGAGACGGCTCGTGCCACCAGGGCCACATCATCGCCGAAGCTCCACGTAGTTGGCTGGGAACAGGCCGTAGGCGCCTCTACACACGCCGCGCCACCAGCCGTCATCGATCATCTCAATGTTGGTGATGATGTCGTCGGGGTCGAAGGAGATCTCGTCGTCGCCGGCTGAAACAGGAACAGACGGATTAGTGACGACCACAGCTGCTCGTGGCTTTTTTGTCTGCCGCCTAGTTAGTCGTTTGTCTGACGTTAATTCCCCAACACGCCGTTTCTCCCTCCAAACGGCAGATCGTTCATCTCCAAAGTCAGTTAGAAGCAGATGTACTTGAATGGTCAGCAGTGATCTCGGCTGGACGCTGACCTACGTTAAGCTACACAGCCACCAGTCACAGTTAAGGTGCGATTACTCCAACTCTCTCCAGATACTGGCCAAGCAGCAACTCGTGATCGAAGCTTTTGTGACGTACGTCTCATATCGGCTGACGGAGCTCGAGAATAGCACAGACACTGATTGATTTAAAAGTCAACGGGGCTCCAGTCTCGTTTCATTGATTGGATTCCAGATTTGCTAACACCTGACGCGGGTTGACATTTAGCGACATCTGAACCCAAGTGCCCCCATCACTTTGTATATTTAATGGGTCCGTTTGATAAAACATGAAAGATCGTGACTATTTGGGTTTTATCAGCTTAGAAATATTTGATCAGATCATATTTCTTAACCAGTTCACGCAGAAAATGATGAAATTGCAAACGGCACTTTTACTTTTTGTTTGGAATGAAGAAATGTGTCGCCCAGTGGAGCGGCGTAACTCCAAGATTAATCTGTGATATAATTTCTAATAAATTAACTCGGAGTCTCACCTGCTTGGTAGTCATACAGGGCCACTGCCGTCGTGCTCAGGTCGTCACTGCAAACGTACTGATGGTCGTCTGTGAGCAAAAGCACGAGGTTACAAAGACCGTCAAAAATGGAAATCTTACCCATCTTCAATCTGGAAATGTGCATCTGCATAGTCGGAATATTTTCCCACAGAAACGGCTCACACTAATCTTATACGTCTGCTTTCACCAACAGGTGTAGCTGCCTGATGGACGTTCTCCCCAACTCTTTTCTGTACAAGGCCAATAATTGGATTCCTCAGTGTAATTATGTGTGTGTGACTCTGATTCCGTTGTTTTATAGAAGCTTCACCTCCTGTTGCAGAGTCCTCGGGGGTCTGGTAGAGGTCTTCCTCCTGTCCGTACTGGCCGTGTGGCTCCACCTCATACACCTGCTCTCCGTTCTCGTCAGCGCCGCCGTAGGACGGCTCCTCGGGGCTCTAACAAGACAAACGAGATCTGTCAGCTTAAAGCTGCTGTCTGAGAAAAGTAATTACTACTCTTACTTTTACTACTGTCAATAACTATGCCAGAGTGCAAAAAAATGGATGAATGATTTATTTGTGGGGCCCCAACATAGCATCAGCTTCGATCCGCAAACTCTGACTTTGTATTTAACGTGTCCAAAACTTCTGGTTTCCAGAAACAGGACAAACTGCTTTCGTCGTCTGCCGTATTTTTTCTATAACTTCCTGAAGCGTTAATAACATGGATCTGTGCTACAAATGAAGTGTTCTGCCCGTTTTAATTGTCAACTTACATTAGCTCATCATCATCAGAATGAGGCTGAAGCATGGAAACCCTTAATATTAGTGAGGTGGAGGCAACCGCCTATGACAATTATGCTAAGAATGCTGCCAGAAGCTCATGTCTGACTAGGCGTCACATTTGATTGTCGACGGATGCATAATCAGCCTCCAGCCTCTAAAATTTAGCCGGGTTCTATTTTAAGCCCCTGTGACCTGCTCTTTTTGCAGAAATACTTCATCAGTGGCTGCTAATTAATAATATTACAGACCCAAACACTTCGTACTGTAACGCAGGCAGGCTGTAAAAACCACTGACTCACGTGGGATGTGGCAGCAGGCTGGACATGTGGGGTCGGGCTGGGACTTGCAGCGGGGGCCGGAGACGGGGCCTTGGGAGCCGCTTCGATGTTGCGACGCGCCTCCTCCTGCTCCTGCTTCTCCTTGGCCTGACGACGCGCTCGCTCCTCCTCGGCCCTCTTCCTGTCCTCCTCCTCCTTCTGCTTGGCGATGTTCTCGAATCGGGCCTTGATGCTACTTGTGCTGCTGCCAGCTGCTCGCAGCAGGTGGACAGGGAGCATTTTAAGGAACAAGTTCGCTTGCTGAATAAAGTTCAGTCTCAAACACAATGATAATGTTGCTCACCAGCTTCCACAGGTTTGGTCTTCTTGTAAGATGGTATCGGTTTCTCCACATCTTCAAATGTCCCTGCACTCTGTCCACCAGGAGCACAAAAATATCAGGCTCTCGGCTCTTTAACTCACAAAAACAAACCAAAAAACACTGCTTACCTTATCCATCCGGTCATTCTGGACACCAAATTTCCCCCCAAATCCTTTGGAATAATCTGAAAACAAACCAGAGAAAGGTGAAGTTACTTTTCAGTTTTACATGGATAACAACCACAGCGAGCATCACCTGAACGTCTTCTCCAGTTCACCAGGCTTATGATCGTGTGGTGCAATGAAGCACTACAGAAACAAAAACCTGATCTGGTCTGGAGAAGTTCAGATGAAGCAGACTGTGGTTCAGCTCACGGGACTGATAGAGAGGACAGGCTCATGCAAACCTGTACGGAGAAGGAAAAATAAAAAACTGAATGCAGACAGGAGCAGCAGTGGGACTGGCAGGAGAGTTAAGAGTCTTCACATAACACAGACACTTGAGCTCAAGCAGCCATCTTGACTCGGTCTTTGCACTAGAAATCAGCCACATCTGCACATGGTTGCAGCAGGAGGCTCCAAAATGCAGCGCAGCTCTACGACATCATGCAAAACAAATGAGCGGAGAAGCAAAGAGCGTCATGGCAATGGAGCAGCCGAGGAGGTGAATTATAACCAAACACGACACAAACTGAGGCGCAAACTGAGGAGTGTTTGCAGGTGGCAACAAACGCTTCCATTCAGGTTCAGTGCTGGTTAAAAAACAACACAAAGCTAAGAGTTGGGAGGAAGTGACGACACCTGAGCAGCACAGACCTGTCAGAAACCACCGCGTCACTAAACGGCAGCTTCAAAGTACAACATGCAGCTTAAGTTTATCAGTCCACCCTGGTCAGCCCGGCCCTCTGTCCCTGCTCTGCTTAAACTCCAGCACGACCCGCAAAGTCCTTCATGCATTTGAATAAATAAGAAGCTGCAAAACATACTAATCAGAAATCTTTGCTATTCTCTTACAAAGGCCAAGAGCGAGTTTTACTTCAAAGTTGCAGAGCAGGTGAATATAGATCATGGCCTCATTCAACTCAAATGAAATACAAATCACCAAAATGACAAAACATATTTTCTCACGATCCCCTGGTGTCGTGCAGAAATGTCTCTGACTGTGGACTTTTTTTTTTTTTAAATAAGAGACAGGAGAAACATTCAACAGAATATGACATTTTCTTTTATATTAAGTGATGCACCTCACGTTTCTAAATGTTTGGACCCACCATCAAAATCTCATCACTTGAAATGAGAAAAGGTTATTAATAGGACAGTAGGAAAACAGCTTTGTTATTTTGGTGACCTGCGCCTGCGTCGAGCTTGTCTACACAGATTTTAACTGGTTGGTGCTGCAGAGGCGGGAGGGTGTGTGACGATGCAGGTGAAGGGGAGGTGGGGGCGTCTGGCAGAAGGGGTGTGACCATCAAGAAAAGGCGGCGTGTACGTCACACAACACAAAAAAAAAAGCTTCTACTGAAGAGGACGACAACGGGGGCAAAGAAGGAGCATCAAGCTAAGGGGGAAGATTTGGAATCTGGGGAAGCTCGGAGGGGAGTAATGGCTGGTGGGGTTGAGTGTTGTGTTTGGGGGTGTCTGTGCCTTTCTGGGACTCGTGCTTGGCCAGGCTCTCCTTGTGCTCATAGCCCAGGGCACACTGGTCCTGCCTCTCCACCTCTACCCCATACCGCCCTCCAAACCCACGCTTATAGTCTGCAACATAACACACACGGAAAGACAGGCACCAACACACACAGAGGATGTGAAGACAGACACATAGACACAATAATACACACACACGATGCCTTTAAAGACTCGCACACACTTTGTCATGTTAGGAAACTCATTGTGCACAAAATAAAATCCAGGAGGCAGCTTTTGTGCCACGCGATGACCATGATGAATTCCCGTGTTGCGTATGATCAGTGCTCTACCATAACCACTCGTCCGCTCGCTGCTTCCTGCTCTGAACAGTCATCTTGAGTCCAGTCAGGTCTGAGCAGAAACTCGCCTCCTCTCTCTGCACTACGTGAACCTGTCTCTTCTCTGGACCCGCTTTCTATTTCTGCCTCCTTACCTGATCCCTCGGAGGAGAAAGGATGTGCGTGACATTTACTCACTGGGCGCTTTACTGTGGAGATGTGATCTTTCAAATCCAGGTCGACTCACACAATGTGTACCACACTCAAAATACCACATGTTCATATTATTAGTCAGTTATTGCTCCTCATGAGCGACTGGCTACAGTAAAAACACATGTAAATATATATTATATATAGTCTGATGTGCAAACCTCATTCGCTTCAGTAAATTACCAAATTATTCCAGAAAAACACCAACTGAGAATTAGATCTAAAACCAGAGGCTCTAACCTCAGCGATGTTTGAAAGTCTATCTTAAAGCTACAGCACGTAACTTTTACAAATATTTTTGGTAGAACTGGGCTTCGAACTTTACTGTTAATAAAAGGCAACAGTGGAGAGAGTCTGCACAAAAAATCTAATCAAATAAAAATAGATTGTTTAATCTTAACAAGGCCTCCAACTATCTGAGAGTTTATACTTTTCTGCCTGATTAGTAAGTTCTGCATTTTCTTCTGTCATCATTTCCTAGTGGATAATAGCTGGATCTTAGCAGCTGGTGACGGAGAATGAAGTGATTTTGATTTTGAGTTTTCGTGCAAACGCCAGCTAAAGTTGTGCACTGTAGCTTTAAGCTAGTAAAATTATGAGGCTGAAAATGATCCTAATTAACAACATATAAATCATTTAAATGCTCTTGATTGGTCAGTCGGGCGAGCCTCGTTCAAAAGCCTTTAGAATATTTGTGCACGGCCCCCCCTTCTTCGCTTTGTACAGCACCTCTCCACTATACGAAGTTGTGAAGAATATTTATAGCGACAAACATTTTGAAAAGTTTCACACTGTTTAACTTCCGTTTCACTTGACTTCTTACCTCTCTGAAAGGTCAGTGCATGAACTGCTGCAGAAGCATAAATTCAGACGTCAAAAAGTTTGTGCATTTCTGCATAACGAGGCCTCGAACAGGATTCTGAGTTTTGGACAGTTATAAAGCGGCAGATTAACGCAGGCCGATCTGTTCGAGGCCTTTCACAACTTTTACAGCGTCTAATTGCTGATCAACAGGCCTGAGATAAAATCTGAACGCTGGTTCCACTTCCTCTTTCTGAGTGTTTTCTTAGCCACAGATTGAGGAAGCCGTCAACCTTTGAAAGACCACATCCAAAGCAACAATAAAACCACATCAGAGCTGGAATGTAGGGCTGAAGAGCAGGAAATGTTTAACAGTTGAAATCAACAGAATGTTAAACTTGAAGCAGACTGAAGAACTGAGGTTTGGTGGAACTGGGCCCTTTTCACAGCTCTAACCAACGGAGAAAAGTTTGTAGATGTTCAGCAGGAAATATTGAGCTGACTTTCAGGTTCCCGTTTCTTATAAATGCCCATATCTCATTTTGTAGTGAGAGTTTTATTTTATTACCATGTAAATCCGCATTATGTTTCTTGCTAGATTTACAACCAGAATCTGTCCAATGTTTGAAGCTCTTCATCTAATATAAATAACACGTCAGTCGAACAACTTCAGCGTTTAGCAGGTTGCACTAAAACTGATCATTAGCTTCTTAATCCTGGTCCTGAATGGCTCCTGCTCTGCTTGTTTTTTTCCAACCGGCCTTTCACTGTCCACTGCTCACTGCCTGGATCAGGCGTGTTCAGTTTATGAGAAGCTGGAACATGAGGGTGAAGTGAGGGAAGGCCGTTAACTGGCATCTTCTGCAGTGAGTAATGCAAAACTGGTTGGAATAGAAGCAGTGCAGGGACCCTGGAGGAGCAGGACTGAGAACCATCATGTTAGAGATTCCAAAAGCAAAACTCTATGTATCTATGCATTATTGTAAAACATGTGTCGTTAAAGCGTTCAGAAACAGCACCTTTCTGAGACTCGTGAAGCTGCAGTTTCTCCTGGTGGTCCCATCCCAGTGCAGATTTATCCTGTCTGTCTGTCTGCACGCCAAACTTCCCTCCAAAGCCCTTCACATAATCTGGAAAACAAATAAATAAATAATAATAATCCAACCAGATACATTTGTCAGCGACCTCAGCAGCAGAGATATGACCAGACTTCCTCTCACAAGGTGCTTCATCATATTTACAACCCAAAAATGAGCGAACTGTTTGGGTTGGAACTTTTTTTTGGACTGAGCACAGCAGACAGACTCGATTCATAGTTTAGCACATGCAAAGGAACCTTCTGGAGGGAACGTTAAAGTTTGTTTCTAATTAATTATTTCATTAATTAATGATCTATTTATAACCATTAATTGCCCTGAATCAAATTTAGAGCTGACTCGAAATAATAATACTTTAGTTTGGATCGTCCTGTGTGAAGCACTTTGTCATATTATCATGTTACCACATTTACAAATCCGGGCGGCACAGAACCCAGTTCATTGTGGGGGAATTCTTTTGGGTTATGGAAGGCTTTGAAATGAGCTCGTAACCAATCAGCACAAGCTGTGCTGGGCAGGTGTGTCAGACAAGAGGCTGCAGGTAGAGCGTCTCTGCTATGGCGAAAATGAGTCCGGACAAGTTGAGACAGAGACGAGGGCGTGACTCAGTTAGGCCCTCTGGACACAAAAACCCACTAATGTCGGCAGCAGAGTTTTCTGACATCACAACAAAGCTCAGGCAGCCATGGTGAAAACGTACAGAATCACCCTCACGCTGGTAACAAACAGTAGGTCATTTGCTGCTGGTGGGTAAACGGCAAGTGTTAAACGTGAAATATTAAAAATCTATATAACACCAACCTTTCTGGGATTCGTGCCTCTCGGTTTTGCCCTGGTACTCGAAGCCCACAGCGCTTTTGTCCACCTTGTCTGTCTCCACACCGAACTTGCCACCGAAGCCTTTAGCATAATCTGCCAATGGAAAAAGATCCAAAGTTAAGACGGGAAAAGGTGAAGTTCTTAACCAGCAAACTGGAGCATAACAAACATGTGGTTCCCCATGCATCCTATTTTAATATAGAAATGAAAGTTGGCGTTAGCCAGTATTCTCCCCAAGATGCGTCTCGTATGTATTTTGACTAGATTTATCACATAGAAGTCGTTGATTCTAATACCAGCAAAGTATATTTCAGATATCTTCCATTTCATAAAGGAAAGATAATTGAGAAAAGTGGTACTTCACAAACAGCACGTATAAAAAGGAAAAGGTTTCTACTTTAACACCACGCGTCCCGAAAAAATTTATACTAGAAGGCAGCAGCAGGTCTCTGTCAAAGCCTCAAATTAGAGGTGAGAAAGGACCAGGAACAAGTTTGAGACGCATTTCATAACCCCCCCTACATGTAGTGTGTTGTGGAAGTAATGGACACACTGGAAGGAAACTTTACATCAGAGTTAGAATAGAACGGCAGCCCGTGTGGCAGGCTTGCTGAGAAAGACAAAGGCTGAGGAATGAAGGAAGAGGAAGAAATGGAAAAATCTGATGTTTGGTCAGGACCTGCAGATCAGGTGTGTGTTAGTGTTTGTCCATTAACCGCGTTTTCCCCGTGTGTCTCCGGGTTAATAGGAATGCCGCATGGCAGGAAATCTTGACAAACCTTTCTGCGACTCGTGTTTCTCAGTTTTGCCCTGGTAATCGAAGCCCACAGCGCTCTCGTCGATGCGATCTGCCTGCACTCCGTATTGCCCCCCAAACCCAACGGCGTAGTCTACACAGCAAAGCAGGGGCAAGGGGACGGGGGAAGGTCAAAGGTCAGGGTGAAGCAGCATGGCAGCAGTGGTCATGGAGCAGCCCAATTTCAAAACACTTGACACTGGCACAGGCCAGACATAGGACACAACTGAAACACACAGTCACAATAACGTCACGTTTTTAAATCTCGCTTTGTATCGTCCTGCTGGTGCAAAAAGAAGGACAGATACACGCTGTCGAACAGACACGGCACCGAGTGGTACTCTGGAGAGGATGTGAGCAACACGGACAAGGACAAGACACTATGGAATTATGGGAATGCAGCATCCAAAGACTAAAAGCTACGGAGCCACAGTGGACTCCCAGAGCGGCGGAGGCAACGTTTCCACTGTGCAGCTTCAGCTCCAACAGTCTTATTAATCAGTGTGGAAACTGTGGCTGTTTAAATTCTGCAGCATGTAGCCAGTCTGGAGGTCACAAGGTGGACAATGTCGTAACATGACCTGAGCTGTAACTTATAATGCAGCATAAAAACAAACACAAAGCAGCAGCTTATCTCTAAATATGCTTTGTTTGTGCAGCAGGATCCTGGCAGAGCAAAGATCACACAGGTTCTGGAGTCGACTGGCCACCGGCCAGATGCTTGTCAAGCTGTGTCTCCGGCGTGTAGGCAAGTTAAAAATCAAACTTAAAACGCTGATAAAAGCTCGACAGGGAATTTTAAAAATCATGTGCCCACTTAAGTAAGGAAGTCAATATCAAGTCCTGGATGCAGATGCGCATAACTTGAAATTTATAGAGTCTGTCAAGTTCTAACAACACTACAGGTAACGTGGGCTGAAGGAGACGTGCAAAAACAACATGTTGCGACATCACCTTTCTGCGAAGCATGTTTCTCCGTCTTCCCGGCATACTCAAACCCGACAGCAGACTGGAATTAAAGAGGAAGACGCAACGCGGTTATTCCACACTGCCTACTGTACCATGCAATACTGTTGCAATAATCCAGCAATAAAGTATAAATCATAAATCCCAAACCATACATGAAATGAACGACGTTGCTAATTGGGTAAGTGGTGCAGATACCTGATCCACACGGTCAGCCTGCACGCCAAACTTCCCTCCGAAGCCCTTGGAAGTATCCGTCTGCGAGCAGTGCTTGGACAGCTTGCTCTGGTAGTCGTGACCTACAGCGGACTGTCGAGAAAACAAGACAGACAGAGATTCAGACGCGTTCTCCAGGTTATTTCAGTGGGGGGGTGAAGTGGTGACATCTGACTCATCACAGTGTGGTGTACACAGTGCACGGTCATCACATTCATGCTGCAGTGACCACACAGCCCAGAGAGGGGAAGGTGTGGATGGGCCGCGCTGCTCGCCAGGAACGATTACAGAGTGTGAAGTGCACACAACTCTTCACGCACACACGTACGTGACGCAAACTGCAGCAGGGCTCTGAGGTTACGTGGGTTCGTGAAAATGTTACATTTTAAAGAGCTCTCCACACTTTTCTACTGATTCCTGATGGGGAATAATGAGCTTATCTGTGTTTAGTTTCAGCTGCAAAAACCGAAGCAAAACTATTGTTCTCAGATTGATCAATATTCAACTCAAGACAAGATCCCACTGAAAGACATGACGAACAATTTGTGAATTCGATGAAGTTACAGACGACTACAAGCTGGTTCAGCTCAGCTCCGCTGGGTCACGCACATATTCAAGTCCTGCCGTCCCACTTACCTTGTCCATGCGGTCCTGTTGGACCCCGAATTTTCCTCCATATCCATGTGAGGCTTTGGGCATAACCTCCAACTCCTTCTTCTTCAAGACGGTGTGTTCATTTGACACCGTTTCACGCAGCTGATGGATGCTGTACGACAGAGACACAGTTTGAGCTTTCCATGTTCTACATGTCCTACAATCAATGCAACTATGAAAAAAGGGATTTGCTTTCTCACTCTATGTGCTCCTGGTGTCCGGAACCAGCTACCGTCTTGGCGCCCCAGCGTTTCTCCTTCTCTGAGAGATTGTTCTACAGATACAGAAACACTGTTTAATGGCAGGAAAAGGAAACGGTGATGGAGAACGAAGGGAGTGAGGAGAATCCCATGAAAAATGTGGGCGGGCACCTCAAAGTCGGGGTCAGTGTCCCAGTTCTCCTCGTCGTCTTCCACAGACACACTGACTGAATGTCCTGCTGCTGCCTTCCACATCGTTAGTCAGTCTGTTCCTCGCACACTGAAATTCAAGAGGAAAAACTATGAGAAATGCAACTTTGAAACGCTGGAATTAAAGCAAAAAGTCACTTTGAATCAATCAACAGTCGTGCAGGTTTCATTCTATGCCGTATTAAAACACATTTTTATTGTAACTTAAGCAAATAAAAGGCTTCTGCAAACTTTCAAAGACCTTTTAGTTTAATATTTACTCTGTGGTCTAATGGAAGAACTTTACACTAACTGTCAAACTGTAGCTTTGGAAGAAAAACATATTTCATTTGAATTTCTTTAAAGTTGCAAACAAACAATTATTTTACATGTCACGTCATTATTGTGTTGAGCTGATTTAGTATTTGGTCAATAAAATATCAGAAAATAGAGAAATGACCGGAGAAGCCAGAAGGAGCTGTCGACTCTGTCCATCGACAGACCGATTACGGACTCGGGTGGTTAAAAACACCTGGATAAAGTGGGTTAGTTTGCCTGGTTCTAGACAGGCTCCCGTGACCCGGCAGCAAACTGGGACAGAAGCTCCTGTGCTGATCCTAAAGCCTGACTCAGCACGTCCTGTTCAGTCCGAGGCCGCACAAGACGTGGCTCCATCCCACCAGGAAGCAGCAGCCCGGCAAGTCCCACCTTTCCTGACGGGACTGGACTCCACGGCGCAGCCGCACCCAAGTGTGCGGGTCGCTCCAGGACCCGAGACCAGGCCTGAGGAAGGAGCGTGTGAATCCAGGACGACAGGCCGCAGCTGAGCCGTGTGTGTGTTAACATGAACCCATTAAAACCTCTAATGACGCACGGTTCGCTGCACTCGGTTTCTGGTCCCGGGTTTCTGGTCCCGGGTTTCTGGTCCCGGGTTTCTGGTCCTGAGTTTCGTCTTTTCTCCATCAAGCGCGTTTGGAAAAACCCTCGTGCCCGTCGTTTACGGTTGTACGGGCGCATGAGAATTACACGTTCAGTTAGCGGCAAACATACAACATGCGCATTTAGCTGCAAAAACGGGACCAGCGTCGGTTCGTGAGTCGGACTGCGGCATTTCCTGTTCCACATTCCCGTCAGTTAGCTGGCTAAGCTAACCAGCCTTCGGGAAGAAGGAGACTCGGCGACGGTTTCCGCTCAGGTGTCGGATACTCACCGTCGTAGACAGAGGTGAACCGAGCGGACTCTCAGCGGACTCCTGCTTAAAATGGCCCCTGATGGAAGCGTGAACGCTCCAGCTTTGATGGAGAAACGCGAACGTTTCCTGGGATCCGCAGCTTCCGGCTCTCCCACTATCCCGTTCTCAGCCGACGCTGACGTCACCGGCGGGCGGGGTTACGTGCCCACGATCGAAAACAGCCTGAAAAACTCTTCGATTAAACGATAAGTCGACGAAAGACGAGTGACCGACTGTGATTTCTCTGGAAACACGTTCACGTCTGTGGACGGAAGTAGGATTAAAAGGTTCCATGTTTTTTCAGACACTCCAGGAACATTAAAGAATGTGGTGTCACACATGAAATTCAAGGCAGTGGTGAATAAGTTGTTAATTTTAAAAAACATGGTTAGAGATAAACAATATGAATCACATATTTAATTAATCATTTAACAGTTTTTAAATTACCCCCCAGACTTACACTATTTAAGTGTACTATAATACAGCCTGTATATTTTTTATATTTATTTATTAATTTTACTGCTGTGCAGTCTAATCTTTATTCTAACTTATCTTTAAATTGGAAATAAATTTAATCCCAAGTTGGATCCTCTCAAAAAGAATAATTTTCTATTTTTGAATGGGTATTTAGATGCCAGCATTACCTCTGAAGAACTACAGGCCCAGTATGTTGTGTACTCATTTGTATTACAAGATACAAGTGGAATCCTGAAAATTATTCATAATTTTCTACTGTATAATAACAGATATTTCCAGTGCTGGAAGGTAACGAAGTTCAGCTTTCACTTTTAACTCCATTACATTTCTAATAACGTGACGTTACATATTTCATAACAAACCGCTTTTTCTTTTTTTTCTTTAATGAAAGCGAGTCACAGTCGACACGGGAACCAGGTCCCGGCAGGTTCAGGGTCAGTTCCTCCTTCCGTCCTTGAAAGGCGTATTTGTGCCGGGTTCGGCCCGTCCACCACATCTAAAGCGGAAACCCAGCCGAGTCCCCGTGAAATGGGCCTGAACATGGGATCGTCGGTCGCGGTGAAACGACGAACGATCCAAACGTTCCTTTAACTTGAACTGCGAGTTCCTGCTGGTTCACACATCAATGGGACTGACACCGGGAAAAGCATCACATCATAAAACCCATATTTGTGTCTATTACCATTAATTAGTTAATGCCCCCCCCCCCAAAAAAAAAAACCGAAGGTAGCACTGGTAGTTGGGTGCTTTTAATACTTTAAGTAAAATATAAATCATCAGACTATTTTGGTAATTTATTATTTCCATTATTACGTGGATTCACTGAATGTATGTAACAAATACCCATCATTATTCCCCAGCACGTTCAAACTGCATTTTTTTTTTTTGAAAGTGCAAATACTCCCATTCGATGAGCTTGTTTCATAATTTGAACACCTCAACACTTTAGTACCAGTTCATCAAAGTATCATTAAAGCTCTAGACTCCGGTAGATGTTACTCAAAAACTAGATGTCTGAAAGTCACAGACGCCCCCACGACAACATCCCACCACCACTCGGCTCGAGCGTTCGAACAGAGCACTGTGGAAAATAATGTGCAGGGTTGATCCTCAGACCCGTCTTTGGGAGGTGGAACAGTCCTACACACAAATGTTCCTTTTGTCAGAATTTGAAGTTAATTTGTAACAAACTTTGAAGAAGATGTAAGGAGATTTTTCTGTACCTTCTAATGACAAAGGAACATGTGTATTAGCTGAATATGCAGTATTATAATAGGGTTAAATCTGCTCCCTTTACATGCCATCATAAAGTAAGAGGATGCAAATGTTTGCACTCAATTGTGAAGGCAGCCTATTGGCTATAAAAACACAATTGCCCCTAAATCATCTTTAATCAGATTAAACATTTACAATTTAATATTTGCCCTGTGGGAAATAAAAACCTTCGAAACCCACAGAATAAAATCAATTAGAAACCAAATAGAAAAGTCTGAGCCGCTTTTTGCAGTGGCTTTCTGATCTGCTGCTGAAAACGGTTTTCTTCATGCTGTGTGGTAGATAGTAACACATGACCGTTGTTTCCACTAGACATCTGGGTTATTAATTATTATTAATTATTTAGAAATTGCAGAACCATGAAACAAAGAATTGACCTTTCTAACAAACTCTGTCAGGTCTGCCTGAAAACTGACCCCGGTGAGGGTGGTCCAGTTTCTCTTATTTAAAAAGCAGATCTGACTGAGGGCGGAATCAGACCAGAAACCTGATTCCTACAACTACTGACAAAACAACAAAGACATTTTCTCTGCATGTAGCAACTGTAGAAGTTTATGTCCTAAATGGACTAGGTCACACTCAACAAGGATCTTTTCCATTTGCTGTACTCTAGTTTCTGTTAAAGTGGGCTGTCTGAGGACGCCAAAACACACAAACCCACACACCCACACACACACACACACCTTATATGGGACATTAAAACGTACAAGACGCCTAAATATAGAAGCGTTAGTCCTTTTATCTGCAGTGGAAAATAAGTTTCAGTATTTTATTGAAAGTAAGCAATAAATAATACTGTGATAAAAATAGTTTATAAGTACTCAGACTGTACATCATTGTTACAAGATCGGAAGATTCAGGGAAGAGCAGGAATAAAAACAGCAACATGATTTGCATTGTGCATAAATGACTAAAAATCACAAGTTGAAATGAGTGTTTTTACTTTAAGCTTTAACCACATGTAGGTGAAGATAAACTCTTTGGTTCCTGCTCATTCGCCTTCGAAGCGAATGGCGGAACCTGTGTTGTGAGCGCAGACAGGACAAACTTACACACGAGGAGCACTGACAGTCACAGAAACAAACACAAGCTCTGAAAGGAAAAGTGAACAACACAAAGCCAATGAGTAATAATAAATAAGAACAGCCAACAGAGAGGAGTTATGAAACAATAAGGCTTGATATGAAATTTTCATACAAAGTAAAAAAAAAAAAAAAAAAAAGGTTTGTGGGCCGCACTGCCTTGAATGTTATCAAGTAACAGTGGGGATGGACTGAGGCCTCAGTAAAGTTGGTCCATTAAAGAAGCTTCTGCATTTCTGAGTCATGTGAAGTCTTCCGGTAGACGTGAGCCTTCATGTTTCTCCAGAAATGAGAACGGTTTGTTTCGTTAAAGGGATGAGCTGGACGTGCAGAGTCGGGATAAGTGGAGTCATTTCCACATGCAAGCTCAACGACAGAGAACCTGAAATCCGGTTTTCACTTGCATCTGGAAGAAGCCCTCTTATTTATTCTTTTGCTACGGTTATATGGCTTTAATTCTTAAATTCAAGAGTTTCGTTTTGGTATCGTAGATATGGAAAAGAAAAAAGAAAAAAAAAAAGGAGATAAATTGTGTGTTTCACATGATCTCTGTTGTCACCATTACCCGGCTTGCCAGCAGTTATTTTAAAGGTGACTCACAGTGTTGAGCAGTTTATGAAACAGTTGGACAACTCCAGCAATTCGTGTGATATTCACACATCTTTTGACCCACAAGCATTTACACAAAATCACAGGTAATAAGCTACAAAAAAATTACAACAGTTAAAAGACCAAAAGATATGAATTAAGTTATATCACATACCAAAGTCACTTAAGCATAAATCCAACGATTAGAATTAAAATCAAAGATAGGAAAAAACATACATCTGGTCAATAGATTCAGGATTATAAAAAGATTAGATAAAATGTCTGTTGGTAGAAATATACAAACTCCAGACAATTGAAACATTCAGTTACATACATCTGAGAGCTGAGCTTAATACGGGCACAGTGGAGAAATTTTTCTCTTTAAAAAAAAGTGGGTTGATTAAGGGGATAGAGGCATTAAAGGATTACATAGTAATTCTAAAGTCAATTAAATGTCCCATTGGTTTACATAAATATAGCAAATGTAGATAAATCTAAAAAGTTCCTCTAGGGAAACCGAGATTGGAGAGTAAGGTCATTTTCTGCAGCGACGACCAAAAAAAAAAGAAAAGTGTTTTAGTGTCCTTGAAATTCATTTCAGTTCATCATCCTGGTCTTGAATGTGGGGAATTCCCCTTCATCTTCTGACCAGCGGTTACCTATAGAAATAATGAGGATAAACTGAGAGGAAGAAGATAGAGGTAAACAGATGTAAGAGAGGAGGCGGGGCAGAAGCCAGGGGGTGGGTGGGGTAGGTGTGTGGTGGGGAAACAGGGGGAAAGAGAGGAGAGGCGTAAGACGTGCGTTATTAAAGCAGAGGACCTCCGTACCAAAAGCTGCTTCCTGCTTTGGAAAGACAGAGGAGTATTTGTGCAGCAAGAAAACAGCTGTGTGTATGTTGTGTGTATAAGTGTGTGATCTTACCGTTGTGTGTTAACAAGAGTAGGTCCTGACTGTGGCAGTGTCCAGCCTCTGTATAGACTGACTTCCTGTGTTTCCATGTTGGCAGAATCACATGCAAAGACATGCCGTTAGTCACAGCGTCAGAACTGAAGCAGAAAAGCCGTTCAAGAAGAATTAAGAGTACAGACAGAATCATAGCTGATTCGCAGCGCCTGGAGCTCCGGACATCACGTGACCAGTTCCGTGTACGCGGCCACGATGGCAGGGGGCGGATGGTGACGGGATTTAAAGGAATGGTGCAAGTAGTTAGAGGTTCACTGCACACATCCGTTCCACATACAGTGAACACGGTTACGTTTGAAACTGATTGTGATGTAGAACATTTCTGGCCCCCATGTTACACCTGAAGTGTTTTCAGAACAGCCAAAACAGACGGGGTTACAGACCTGTAGCAGCCGCTTGAGTTCCGTTTGTTCACCTCTCATTGGAGTCACAGTGACAGTTAAGTGGATATTTTTAAAAAATACGGGTAGTCTACAATATATATATTTGATAAAGGATCGATAAATAGTGATAGGTCCCACCTAATTCATGTCACAACCATCGTCCACTTTCCCCTTGATTTAAGCTGCAGTGTTAAGGTTAATCAAGTGTCATTACTCCTGCCAAAATGGCGGCGTTGTCATTTGACTCATGAATTCTGGGCGTGCGTGACATAATTTCTCAGAGCTCCATTAGAGAAATTCCATTTGTGAGTCACAGCCACGACAGAGCATATCCCACGCAAACATGCACACACATTTGGCACCGCCTCTGCTTACCGTCCATTGGGCTCCTCTTTGGCTGCGTGGAAGGAGATGCCGCGGTGCTACTGGTCACTCGAAAGTTGGCGGGAAGGGTGTCTGACGCACCCAAGGACATTCCCCTCATGTCTTTGGGCCTGAACTTCTTCCTCCACGAGGGAGCTCGGCGGAAGTTTTTATCATCGTCCTGGAAGAGAAAAAAACAGGGTGGCTTTCAGAGGAAGTAACTTTCAAATGAGTTGTCGTACAGATTGTGTCCCTGGGTTGTAAGTTTGTAAAGTGTCTCTATTCACCTCCTCCATCCTCCTGTCTGTGCCCATGGCCAACAGACTGTTGTACTCACGCTCAAGAGTTGTTCTGGCCTAGGAAAGGAAAAACACAGATTGTGGGCAAATTTAAATGATCTGATTAACACAAATTTGATGTGGTTAATCCCCTTTAGATTGGATGATCCAGCATCGCATGGATCATTACAGGATCCTTCAATGTTCTGATTATTAGCCTGTCAGTAAAATTGTTACTAGTTAACAGTTGTGGTGTGTTAACGTATAACAGAGGTGTTTGCTGTACATGAGCTCGACATTGCTCAGGGCGAGTTATCCCAAAAAAATAAAATAAATCAACTCGACACAAGCAACAAACATATTGTCACCTCACATGACAACATGCTGGTGTTTGCAGATACATTGTTAATAAATTAGCTACTTTGGTTTAGTATGCTAACATGTATTATTTAATACTAATAATAAAAATTAGGCTACAGAGGAAAATTCAGCAGATGAAAAACTGTACAGGTTCATTTGCTGGATTACATTTATGTCCAAACTTTCCAAAGTGACAGAGTGACTGACCAACTCCTCTTCTTTTTAAACCGAGCCCCTGCTGTACTTGACGTAACACCTTTATTGAAACTCACCTAAAATACACTGCCCTAAAAATGCTCCAGTGCTATATTTTGCACAGGTACTTGCACTGTGTTGTTTAACGTGGCAAATAAAAATTTCAGATATAAATCACATTCAGGACAATTGCATATATACGCTCTTGCTAGTTCTGCACACGTACAACTTCTGCACAGCTTCAGAGAAGCTGTAGTGCACACATTTCAACATGACCAATTCAGTTCGCAGCAGCAACAAGTGGGTTGAGATAAGAAACTGACGAACGAGAGAGACCTACATGACCTGCAGATCGGGATAGGGTCTGGGCTGGGAGTAATTTAAGCATCATAACACAGAGCTGGCTGGGCCGTGTCACCCAAACAGAAACTGTCACCTTCTTCAGCTGATTTAACCCAACATGCAACTTCACAGCCCCTCCAGACTGTTAAACGGGGGTGGTCTCACAGGTGGGATCCAAATAACAGTAAAAATAATCGACCCTGCTAGGTATTCGGTGAGTGTGTGAGCGTACCTGTGTGTTCTGTGTCGGGATCTGCAGCAGTAGGGCTAGGGCGTTGTGATCAAACGATTCATCCAGGGCGATCAGCGCCCCGTGGACTCCGCTCTCGTAAAGGTTTCCACTGTACTCTTTCAGCCCGATGGCCTGAACCCAGCTGATCACACGCTCGTTACTCCACACTAGTACATCTGTAAGAAAAGCGCCAAAACTTCAGCTGGAGTGAGACTCAAACCAGATCTATCGTAGCATTATCACCTAAGGAGACAAGTGGGTGGCCATGAATAACCTAACCTCCACCATCTAGTTGTCCAAACTAATTGGCGTGGTTACCTTTAAACTCCAGCTGGGCCTCCTCCCTCCTCCTCTCCAGTTCCTTTCTGTCATAGTTGAGCCTCCTCAGAGACATCACTCCACACTGAAAACTGTTCCTAATGCAGAGACAGATACACGTGTAGTTGCTCACTATCAACTAGCGTTTTTGTATTTTTTATCTTACATCCAGCTATGAATCTTCCGTGCACTCAGAGGACTCCGCCAAAACATGTTATCCTTTGTCTTATTTTACCTGTGGAAGCTGTCCACCATCTTGAGCTGTCCCCTTAGGTCCTTCTTGGTGAGGTGGTCGAGCATGCGGGCGTCCACCAGGGACTCCATGAAGTAGGAGCGGTACTGGGGCAAACCCAGACTGGGAAGCCACTCGTTGCCTATCCACTCGTGGTTCATTTCCCCATATGCCAGTGTCTGCAAGCAGATGACAGAGGGCTTAGCGGGCGGTTATTGAGCTTTTGCAATAAAAAGAGTGTCTTCATAATGATTTATATAATGCCAACACCTGCCTTCCTTTTAAATGTATTTCAACAATCTATTAAAACCCAAATGTTTTTGCCAATCTACCACTTCCCAAACGCATTGTTAATTTATGTTAAAAGAAAGATACCGAGGCATGTTTAGATGATGAAGAGGGTTTGGTATCTCTTATCTTGATCTTTGTGGTTTCTACACAGCAAACCTGACTCACTGCAAAGGAACATCATGTGACAGAGTCTGTGATGTCAGACCAGTTGCCACAGATTCCCTCCTGAAATCTCATCACTTCACGTCAATGACCAGTCGATGGCACCACTGAGTTGTTGCTAAAATCCCAAGCAACTGCAGAACATTAAAACTTTAATGGAATCAAAGGACTGAACAATGACGAACAAATAACCTTTGAATATAGTTTTTGTTCTACCTAATTATTTGGAGTGAAATGATTTTTGAAAAAACATTTAGTTTATGTATTTGGATCAACATTTGCATAGTTGACTTCTATTTACTTACATTTCACCTTACAACTGGTGATCTAAGAAGCACCCAACGTTATGTTCTGGTGTGATTTGCAGGGATTAGTTTGGACTATGTACGAACTACTATTATAGCTGAGTGTTTGCTGGAGGAGAACAGGGCTCTTAGTAACTCAGGAGTCTATTGGCGAGTAGCCCTATTCGATGGTATAAAATTGTACAATTATACCGAGCAAAAAAAAAAAAGAGGATATGTACATCAAAATAAGGAAAACTGTGAGATCTCCTCACAGAGATATTTAAAAAAGAAAGAGTAAAGGATACTGTGAATAATAGTATCAAGAAAAAAAAAATCATAGGAGGGTTTTTTGGGGTTTGTGTGCAAACCTGGGCCCAGCTACCCTCGTCATCCTCCTGGTGTTAGCATGGTTAGAGTGAACATGGTGAGAAGAAAAGAAAGGGGTTAGTGAGGCAACAGTGCCGGGTTAGAGCAGCTTAATGTGGAAAATAAATACTTCAAGGAAACAACAAGCAAGACACATCAAGAGGAAGGCGTTAAACAAATAAAAGAGGTGACAAAAATACGCATCGCAGGAGTGGGTGATATGACATCTCCTATTATGGATTATACAATTAAGCAATTTTATCTTTCAGTATCAATAAATAATCAAAATCTTCTAAAAATTAACAGTTCTGGGGTTCTGGGCAGATACGTTTTTGCTAATCAACTACACACTAGTAACACAAATACACACATAAAACACTAGCTAAACTGATGGGAGACCACACATAGAGTAGATGTACAGAAAATTTACAAGATATGAAGAAAAATCACAAGCTAGAAAGAAAAGCTTTGTTCCAAGTTGCCTCGTTAATCTCCACAAAGCCTTTACTGCACATTAATACTAGAGTGAACAAATACATGTCAGATATTAATTGGTGCATGCAACAAATGAGGTCTGGCTGTCCTCTGGGCAACTTGGAACAAGCCTCATCTACAGATGTGACAAAGCCCCAGTCTCCAGCCAATGCGAGCAGACTAACCGTGGGAGGTGTGGCTGCCAAACTTTCCATTTCTTCATGTGTGACCCAAACGTTTCCTGTGGTCTGATCATTTGACACCCCACAATCACGAGTGACAGACACGGGTAAAGAGGGCAGAGAAATGAAGGGCAGAAAGAGCAGGATGAGGAGAGAACATTAAGAAGAGTTGATTTGTTATCATTGTTAGCAAAAGAATGAAGCTAAAATCAGAACTGGGTTCATTCCGTCATTAGCACGTAAGGTGGTTAAACTGTTATTGCAGAGAAAGCTCAAAGGCGTCGGCATTTCCTTAAATACAGCCGTGTCTCAGTATCATCGGTTAGGACGACAGTACGGCATGAGTGTGTCCTGTATGTGTGTTTTTGTCGACATGTTCAACACATGTACCGTTCTTGAAGTGGGCGGGGCAGAAGGGCTGGTGAGTGACATGATCTCCTGGATGGCCAGGCGAAGCTTCAGGCGATGTAACGGGTTACTGATCCCAATCTCCCTTTGGATCTCGGTGTCTGACAGTGCTGACATAATGGCTCCACTCTTCACGTTGGCTCGACATGCAGCCACATACCAGGCTGGCATGCCCACCCACAGCTGCTCAGATGGGGGCAGATGAGTGACAATGTTATCAGTTAAAGTCAAAAATCCTTACAGACTTATTACTGGTACGGATGGTTTTCAAATCAGCTGCGTACCTCTAGCCAAACAACAACAGTCGGTCCATCCCACTGGGCGAATGGAAGGCCCTGCCTGCGAGCCTCTTCCAGTAATTCATGCCTGAGACACAGAATATATATTAAAGACAATATACACATAGGCACGCAATCAAATTCACAGACTGGAGCGCACATTTGTTCAAACACGACTTTGAACACAAAAAGAGCATAAACCCGAAGATGTCCACTGACATGCACACTCAGGACGGAGAGCAGGAGTTTGAGAGAGAACAAAGAAAATGAAACCCAGGGAAAGTCAAACAGAGACATACTCATAAGTAAGACATTCAACAGAAGGTCAGCATTTAAGAGTATTAACCAAATAGTGGCCCTATGATGACCACAGATGTTGGTCAAAACCTCCACCTTGACTGCCCACCCTCGACGAGATGTCTCTGGGAAATGACTGGGTGTCGCAGTCAGGGCTTCAGGTGTGAATGCTATTAGTCAGTCAGAGTCCACTTAGTAAAACTGCAAAGTATAATGTAACATGCACAGAGGGCAGTTTATAGGACAGAGAAACTATGATGCGATGCTTTCTAATATCAAACATACACGCACATTCTCAGTTTGAGAACAGCAGCATTTGCAGACCATCCTTTTGATTCAGGTTGTCTGAAAGTCATTAAGCGTGGAAATACTAACTGATGCTACGAGATAAAGTCATTTGGTGGCCAATAGATGGGGGTGTGTGACACATTGCACAACCACTCTTTTTGGCAGATCTACTATTGAAAAAACGAATAATGTCCCAAAAGCTTGTTTATCATTTAAATTCTCAGGATATCAGCAGCAACACAGCAATCCTGCTACAGTGTGTTAAATGATTCTTTTTATTTAAAGGAGAACAACACTCAAAGTGTAGGCTATTATTTGTCTGAATATTACTGTCAATGTACCATTAGTCCTGTAGTTGTAGTGCATGACTTCATGCTCCAAAAGGAAAACAGAGGAAAATTTGTCACCCGTTAAAACTCAGCGGACACACATTCCTGTTAGTTAAGCTCCTCTGTGGAAAGCAGGGTAAAGAGCAGCATGGAAAAGCCATCACACATTCAGAGGGACAGTTGTTTGGGGTCCTCATTGTTACTGGTGAGGTCAACATGAAGCCAAGTGCGGGAAGAAGATAAGGCAAAGAAAAAGCAATATGAACCAACTTACCCTGTCTTTGGACTACACATGGAATGAGAAGAGAATGATAAAAAAAAAAGAAGAGGGAGGTTGGCAAAACAGAGAAAGAATGAGTCTGTGTGTAAGTTAGAGCTACGTGGATGCAAAACAATATTTATGTGTTGGTAAGGTCAGCAAAAAATAGAAGGACAAAAGATAAAAACGTAAAGAGACGATGACTGCAATAGAAATGACCGGGTGTGAAATGAAAGGTTCATGAGCTGACAGGCGTGAGCGTGGGCCAGGTGTCGGGGAGTGATTGTGTGAGCCATTCCTGGACTGCAGCAGGAGCAATAAGGCCACAACAACACTACTTTCCCAATGATTAACAATGGACTGGGTATAATATATAGCAGGTTGCCATCTTGTCATCGTTTAATGTTTTGTCTGACGCTACGCATGTTTTGGAGGGTGGGGGAACTTTTAGGAAGAAGCCTACTTTTTCTGCAGCTTCCTGTTCTTCTCCGCAGGGCCTCCGAGGGTGCCCACTCCTAAGCCGTCCTTCGGAGAGCTCTCTGCCTCAGGAGTGCCAGCTGGGGGCATGAACACACAGCACGTTCAGAGCTCAGATCATTCCAGAAGTACAGGTAGCATGGCAGGGCTGCATAAGATTTAAATGAATCAGAGAAAAAACATTTCCGGCTCTGACCTTGGCTAGGTGAGTCCTTGCCGGGAACGCTGGGTCGGCCCTTCTCCTTCTTTCCAAACAGGCGTCCAATGGAAGACTTGATGCTCTTCTTCTTGGCTGCTTTGTTGAGGGAGTCCTGGCTGCTGTTACTACTGCTGGGGTTACTACCTTGTCCGTCCTGCAAGCCACCCAGCCTAGTAGACCGAAAGGTAAGATTAAACGGAGGAAGAAAAAAAGCAATGATTAGTGGACACACGGATCCAACAAACAGGTCCAGAAAAAGGTCAATACGTCTTACCCACGAAGGTCTCTAATGTCTTCATGGCTGGCAGCATGTCCTGCATCTCTGTTTAGGCGCATGGAGCGTGGAGTGGTTGGAGGTGAAGTCTCACATCGGATAGTGGCCTTGTCATCCTGAGCAGACTGCAGTGGGAGAGATGCACATTAGTGAAATGCGTCAATGTGGAATTTGCCCTCTGCCTATCTGGGTGGAAAAACAATTAATTATCCATTTCATCATGCAATACTTATTTCTTAACCAAACCAAATATTGATCTTTGCCCTCTCTCAGGCTCTAAACATATCCATTTGGGGTAAATGTTGCATATATACAGTGACAACATCGCTGAGTGACAAACTGACAAGACACTCAACTGACGTCTTGTCTAGTTTCATGATGAGATTTTACATCTAGCTACAAAACTTAAAATGATACAGTAAAGAGAACTGTGTATGGATTTTTCTCCTTATAGTCCTTTGCAGATCAGGGAGCTCACTATCCCCATGTGCTTTATTATTTCTGACAGAACTTGGGCTGATGTAAACATAAACAATGCAGCAGAATTAATAAGCTGTCTGTGCTCAAAGCTACTACTGAAGAAGATCCCTGCTCTCTTGCTACTCACGGTACAATTTTAACAAAACATTTCAGAATATTCACCTAACCACAAATAGCCTGTTGGCAATCACAACAAGAACTGCTAACAAAATCGTGTATATAATAAGAGTATAATTTTAAACTAGATGGTGAATTACACAATGAGATGGAGAAACTACAACTGTACACTTGTTCTGGAGTTGGGAGATCAGGAGAGTTTGGGTAACAGGCAAGTAGCTGAAAGAGCTTAGAACAGCAGGTCTCTAAGATTACCTTCCTGCGGTGCTTGCGCAGGTCACTAGGCTGAAGCATGACAAAAAAGGAGAGAGGAGAAAAGCAGTTAGTGAGACACAAAAGAGCAGCAGTGGAACCAAGCCGTGCACAATCACACAAGAGCAGGAAATCAGAACAAGACAGACATGTATCTATTTAACAGTGACGCACACAAACACACACACCCTCACTCGCACAGTGGAAACCCAGAGAAACAATCAGATAAATAGTGCAGTAAAGACAAGTAGAAGACACTGCAAAACCACCACGCTGAAGGACAGGTCAGGAGGGTCGGACGGATGGATGCAGCCTAGCTCAAGGTAATTCATCTCACTGAGACGTTTAACCTGAGACTAATATTTCAGGGAAATCAAATGCTTGATTTCATTTATCTGAACAGTCAGCCACACAGCTAGCAGGCTACATCTGACTGCTAAGTGCTGCTGAGTACAGGCGACCTTTAAATGAGCAAGTTGGCTGTAATCATCTGATATGATACACTCTGCAAAGTAGAGGGACACCCTGGGGCTTGCACCAGCGAATCAGAGCTCACAGGTGCTGAAAGGTTGTGTGCTCTCCACTTTTAGAGCAAAACAATATTTTTTTCCAGCTAGTATTACTGATAAAATTAAATTCTAACCAGCTGGAAAGCATCCTTTTCAACGCTTTGTTTAAACCTTAGACAGGATGAAGATAAGTTTAGGGCTCACGTGTAGTTTTATTTTTCATTAATCCACTCCTACACTGACAATGTTTCTAGGAGCTACTGTCATTTTTATTCTAGATATCTATTCTCTGAGGGTGTCTTATAATGTACGGGTTCTCTAAATATATCCACGTATGTGTGAAATGCTCAATGCTAAGTTGTTAAGTACACCCATGTAAGCCTGCATCTTTCATGATTTACTGATTAAATGTGTGAACTTTTGAAAAAAACAACAACATATTGTTCATAAATGATCAGAGTTATGACAGTCTGTAAAACCAAAAAGTCTAACTCCAATTACCGACATAGAATAACTGATTGATAACTATACCAATAACTGATGATTTAGAAACGCCCTGCTGCTGATGCCATAACCAGACTGTTCCTGCATGACAAATACCGTGCGTCATCACAATTATTCTCAGTGTTTTTGAAGACGATGAAAAGAACAGAACAGACAGGAAGTATCCGTCTGCACCCACCCAGAAGAGGGAAGGAAGGGAGCTCTGGAGAAATACCCAAGTACCTGAAAGTATGGTGCATAATTACAGGCTTGAGGGGGGGGGTTGAAGCCAGTTGCACCATAGGGCAGGTAAGTTACGGTCTGCTGGGAGAGGGAGCTCTGGGTGATGTAGGGATCATAGCAATACTGCTACAGGCAGGGGGCAGTTACATATATGGAAGGTTACATACTGTCATACACGCACACAAAATACTAGTACACAAATACAAACGATGAGAAGATTATCATAAATATAAACTCAACGCAGAAACAGTTTATACAGCAAATGCAGACAAACATACTCTTAGACTTGCACTAGAAGAAGGCAACATACCATAACCCTAAAATGACTGGGTGTACCTTATGACAGACACCGATATTTGTGTCCTAACAGAATTCGGCGTTTTAAACCGGAGGTCAAATGTACACGTGAAAGTAAAGGAAGTGTTACCAAGGTCATGACACCCATGCGGTCTAGCTCTCGGTTGGGGCTGCGGGGAATGCGTCTGGGGGTGGAGTGGCCAGAACCTGGGGGAGAGCCACCCAACGATGAGCCCGCACACAGTGACGGAGGGATGGAGCTCATAGAGCGGAAACGTCCTCCAAGGCTGTCGCTGCTGCCTACTCTGCACTCAATCTCCTCTGCCCGAATGGCTGTGCTCTCCTTCTCCTCCTGGATCATTCTGCAGGAGAAGAAAAAGAAGAGGTTAAGGGCTTCTTATAAATTCAGACATGACTCCTGAAAACTCTGGTGGAACATGAAGGAACAAGTTATGTACCTAATTTCATTATTGATAGCGTCCAGCTGCTCCTGCAACATTAAAGCGAGGGTCTGTGCATCGGCCTGGCCACCAGGGGACAGCAGGTCCACCGAGCTGAAAATTGTCTCTCTGTCCTCCTCTAGGTCTGAGGCGTCCATGTCGCTCTCAAAAGCCTGGGCCACATTTGCCAGCACATTGGCCTGCTGCATGCGCTCCCACTCCTGCTCATTCAGAGTCTGCACCTGGATTCATGTATATGGATATTTCAAAAAGGAATAGAGCGCGAATGAAGGAAGGCAAAGAACATATTGAAAGCAGAGAAGGTAGGTACATAAAAGAAACAGAAGCAATGTAGAAATAAATGGGTAACTACATACATTTTATCGGACAAAATTGTTGGCACCCTTCCATGAATAAAATGAAGCCTTCAATTTTCTCTATAATAACTTGAAATTCACCAAACAAGAAAAGACATTTCTTTTGCTTTTGCTTTTGAATATTAACTTGACAGAATATTTTTTTAAATATCACAAATAATTTGATTATGGTTTTTAGTTGGAAAAGGCGTACTGTAATTAGCATCTTCAATGTAATGCAATCAGTTTTAATCAGCCATCCAGTCTATTTGAACTTGGGAAAAGCAGTCAGTCAATCTGCTGCTTAGTGTGACGTTTGTTGTTTTATAGCAAACATTTTACGAATACAAATTTCTTTTTTATTCCTGTTCTTCAATTGATTTTATTTTCTACATACAATTTTCTCTGATATAACTGACAAATATAAAAGATTCATGGAATTTAATGGAAAACAATTTTGTCAAACTCTGCAGGTATTGGGCGTTAATGCACCCAGAAAAGTGACAGTCACCATTACTTCTACCACGCTGACTTACATGTCGCTGATGTCCAGAGAGGAAGCAAACAGAAAGAAATGGAGGAGAATAAAATCATGAGAAACAACTCAACCTTTACACTGAATTGAGCAGAAGGAAGGAAAAGGGCACACTTTACGAGAAAGGCAACACACAAGACATGAACTGAGGTATTGGTTATTTTAAGTCAAATTGGAAAAGCAAAGAAATTCTTACATTTTTCTTATTTTTCAAAAAGGTTTACTATGTCAGTCTCCTGGTCGAGATACTAAACCTGGACATACAACTACTCAGTCTGTTTTTGTTTTTGCAGCACAGATCTGTTGCCTGTGCAGAAGACAAGCATTAAATCTAGTAAAGAAAGATGTTGGTCAGGATTATTAGCAGAGTGGATCGAAGGGCCTATTGGGCAAGTGGAGATTTTTTGTTTGGTGTGAGTAATAGCAGACGGACTGAGAGATCACCTTGGATGGCTCGTCGCGGAGAGCTGCCACTCGTCCCTTCTGAGGCCGTCTCAGCACGAGGGCACTGCCATAATGGTCCGAGTTACTGTCCATCATTGATGAAGCAGACACTGGATATCTAAAATCTGGGGTGCTACCCAGCTGAGACCGTCTAAAAGACACACAGAAGAGTGATCAAAAAACGCTCTTGAGGGATAAGAGGTCAAAATTATGAACTCTGCCAAGTGACCTGCTTACCCATGTAGTAAGGAGTTGCTCCGGCTTCTACCGTGCTCATTCTCTGCCCTCATAGTCTCAATTTGGATCAGAAGCTGTTCCTAAAATCAAAGCAACGGACCTCAGTGTGATATGGTACAGAAAAATCTGCAAACCTCAGGGAAAAAGACATCACTGCTAAAACTATTCCCTCAGCCAAAAAAACATCTCTCACCTTCTCATGGTGAGAGTCCTCAATCAACTTCTTGGTATGCTCCAGTTCTCTTATCAGGGCATTCTGAAAAGAGACAAAAAAAAAGCAGACATAGTGACAATACTACCACGGACAATGACCTAGGATGTCATTACCAACCAGTAATGGATCACACCCAGTCGAGGAACAACAAATATTCGTATGGTTAAGGATAAAGTGTCTTCAAATCTCCTGCTTTCAACTGTTAATGGTCAATGAAGCAGTGAACACGTAATCGTACTATTCACCTTATCCTCCAGAGCAGACATCCTCTCTTTGAGGTGAAGCTGGAGTCTCTCGTTGGACTCTGACAGGAGCTTGTCCACGGTCTCAGACAGACGCTTGTTGTGCTCCTCATTCATTTTCTCTCGCTGCCGTGCCTGAACAAACACGCCAACGGCATTTTAAAAAGATGCACATGTGGAGAGGTTTCAAAAACAGCAGAACTCAAAGGAGAAGCTCTTTTGTAATGACAGTTTTGCCCCTCCTTCTCACCCTTAGCAGTTCCTGGTTCTTCTCCTCCAGCTGGGCCTCCAGCTGCCTCATTCTCTCCTCAACATTGCCATGTCGTTCCTCTGCCTGAAGACACACGACAATGATAAAAATCTTTATCCCTGTGCCTCAGTACATTCAAACCTTTTAAAAACAAAGAGCGTCCCTATAGCTAGGAATGAACCCCCTTTGCAGAGTTTTATCCATCCTAAGAAGGCCCATTGCTGGGAAAATTCCCCAGTAAACTTAGGCTTGTTTGTGGTTTTGAACACAAATCTTAAGTCCTTCCAAAGAATGGAGTTACCCATGTAGCTGCATAATGCAAACCCCAAGTAAAAAAGCAAAACCATGCACCAGCTGCCTTAAGGAAACAGCAAAGCAGTACAGCCCAGGAAAGAGAAATACAGCAGCAAATACTTCTCATAATAAATAATATTTGGACAAATTAGGAATGAAGCAGTGGTTCGTCAGGATGTTGAAATATATACTCAGAGTAGTACATATTATCAGTCAGTCTGCTCTTATTTATTTAGGAGTCAACAGCCTGGTAAACTTTTTTCTGCCACCCAGCTTGTCCCAGTTTTCTAGCAGCTGTATTGGGTAGGGCCACCAGAAGTCTTTGAGCAAATAAGTTGGCACTTCCTGTTTACGTTACACCAAACATGAGGGTTTTCTTTGTTGAAGATAAAAAAAAAGAGAGATACCAGCATGTGAAGCAACACAGCTCGCCGAGACATGAAACACAAACACACAGGCGGACGGGGCGGCCAGGTCAGGACCAGATTTCAGGATTAAACTATCACGACGTTTGGAAATTTGGTCTGGCACTGCACTTAACCAGGCATGTTAATTCAGATACTGACTGTCTACAATTTCAGGAACGCACTATTTTGACATGAGGAGTTCTGGAAATGTGTACAGAAATATGGAAATATACGACATGTATATGTTCTGGAGAATTTTGGCCTGGTTAAGTCCAGAAGCAGAGCAAAACTGAGCTTTGTAGTATCCCTGATGACAGGTGAAGCTCTGTGAGCTAAGCTGGTCTACCTTTTTCTGAGTCTGAGCACCTTTAGAGCCACACAGAACGCACTAGGGGTTTGACAAGGAGGTGGTGGGGACAGCGTGACGTCCACACAAATACAGAGTGTGACAGAAAGAAACAAGAAAGAACATTCAATGTGAGCTTTACCGCAATCAAACATGGTGAAAAAGGACAGGCAGAGACAAAAGACGGCTTCTTTTATTTGTAGACAGATCACTCAGGTAGGCAAACACATGGCGTCATGTCAGGAATCATACAATAAGGGTAGTCATATGAGACCGAGGATGGAATATTTTTACTTTAAGCTCCTCCAAGTATAAGGGGGTGGAGAAAAGAATGGATAATATATGTTGAAAATGCAAATAGGCAATAATAAACATATCAGAGATTTAAGTCCTAGTCTGTTTCTTGTAAGACATGTATGGCTTTAGACCAAAGAGGAAATGAGCAGTCAGTAAAAATAGCCCAGGTGGCTATTTGTGATTACTGACGGTGGCGAAGGAAAGGCCCAACAGCGATAAAACATAGCATAGTTTCATCGCAAATACATTTTTAAGATCCTTAAAGATATTAACATGATAAAATACACACACACACACACTGAGAAAAGATATAGTTCTGTGAATGCCAGGACAAATTCTAGAGATGTGCTGTGAGCCAGATCCTACGCTAATAAGGTGAGGCTGCCAGTGCACATTCAGCAACGGTAAGTGTAGTCCAAGACAAAGGCCCGAGCTATAAATGGAGAATCGTGAGCCAACTTTCTAAAAATAGGTCGCTGTGGATATTTAGACTATTATAAACAATGGCTTCCTCAGCGGCTTCCACTCTGAGCTTACGTGATGTGTGCTGCTGCCAAAGAGCTTCTTACAAGTAAAGAGACTATTAGTGAATTTGTATTTCTTTTCTATTTAACATTCTTCAAAGAATGAAAGAGATGAAAAACGTGGTTTGAAAGTTACATGGGCAGTTAAAAGCTGCTGGTACCTTTGTAAGAGCCGCTACCCTTTGGGCTAGTTCTGCTTCCACCTCAGGCAGAGTTTCTGCCTTGCGAAGAGTCTGCTGCAGCTTCTGCTCAGCCAGCTCCAGCTTCTCCTGGAGTTGTCGGTTTCTCTCCTCAGTCTACAACACACACACCAAAAGCAAACGGTCATTATCAAGGACGTGGAAGGCTCATACGTGCCATGTCACGGACTCATGGTTTTCTTGCAGTTTCACAAGGGGAAATGAGCGGCGTGCAGAAAAGGGTGCACATCAGAGAACTTAAAAGGAGGATACACAGAGACACGGAGATGGAACGGGTTAGGGTGGGGTGGGCAGGAAGTGAGGAAGAACGCATTCATAATGACACAAAGACTGACAAATCCAAGAAGAAAAAGAGAAGACAGACATCTCCATCTCAGTGAATACATTTAAAGAAACAACCCAGTGTCTCTGGGCTGCCCATTCAATGCCTGCTGTGCCGGTTAGTAAGTGAATACAGCAAGAATTCATTAGCAGGACTCTGAAAACTGCCAACGAGAACTGCAGGCGATTCCTGCAGGCGAATCACACAAGTTTCCTCAAATAGTATGTGAATGTGTTCAGGTTACAGATGTGCAATGACATCCAGCAGCTCATTGACGGTGCAGTGTGTCTCATTCGTTTTGGAAACAAATCACAGACATCTGATCCAGGCATCCCTAATTTCTGGTTCCTTTTTTGGGTTCTTAAGCTTTTTGAACAGAGGACGTACTTGTCGGTAGAGAGCCTCCTTGTTGGCCACTTCATTCTCCAGTTTGTCGTTGAGGTCATGGACGGAGGTGGCCTCTCGCTGTGCTGCCAGGTAGCGCTTTTCCAGGGTTGTGATCCTCTCCTCCATGTCTTCCTTCTGTGCCATTGACTACAAATACACATAAGCATGTGAATTGATACGTTTTTCATTGTAATGTTTAACCTTCATTATCTTAACCTGCTGACTTCTGATCTTTGTGTCTGCCGTACACTGGAAAAGTATAAGCACAGATAATTACTTAATTAAGAAGGTAAAGCTGCTGATGCTGTTGTGCTGTGCAGTGTGCTGTGTTTAAATACTGCGATGTCAAAAATGTTAAATGATTTTGTTTGAAAAACGATTCAAAAATATGCACATTTTCTGGTATACACTACATTTTAAGCTATTTGTATTTTACCTCATTCTCAGACATATTACTACTACTCCATTTTGCTTCGGTACATTTATAAAGGTTATGTTTTATTTCACAAAAACAGTGACTAGACATAAGTTACTTACAATAACGTGTTTGTTTTTTTATCTGCCTGTATAAATGTAATTTACTGAATAAAGTGCTTCCTAAGCCTAACTCCAAGAAAACGTTGGGGTGCACGGTCCCTTTCCGTCTTACCTCCCTCAGGTCTCTCTGTAGCCTTGTATTCATGTCTTCAGATTTAATGAGGTCCTTTCGGGCTGTGTCCAGGTCCTCCTCCAGCTCACCGACACGTGAGGCCATAGCAGCAATGCGCTCCTTCATCTGACCCAGATCAGCTGTCTGACGGTCCACCACTTCCTGGAGCTCACCAACCTTCCCGAACCCAGGCCCCGACTCCTCCTCCTGGCTCAATGAACCATCTGACGACCGCTGTTGGTCAATTACCAGTTTTAGCAAGTGCGCGTGAGATATCCAAAACACGTGCAATAATCATCACAATACTCATACAATGCATTTAAGTACCTCACATTCAGAATACATCTATTGTTCACAAAGTTGTTAATTAATCAATGTTTTATTATCTTTGATGGAGACGTACTGTAAACAATGCCAGCAGTAACCTGTACTGTCTCCAGCCTCCTCCTTGCATTTACAATTTCATTGTGACCCTCTATTGTGCAATGACATTAAGTCGATTCCGTCTTGTCAGTGCATGTATGTAGATGGCATACCACAGCTAATGCACTGTGGAGCTTGGGCTAAGTCTTTGTTGTTCCAACAATTTGGAACTGTGTTTTCACATGAATTACATTTTCCAAAGCATGTATCATACACCTTTATGTCAGAAACCAGCTCTGACAATAGAAAGACCTGCATGGACACTTCATTCCAGAAACTCAAGTATGTTCACATTTCTGACATTACAACATTACAATAAACTATGCTATGCATATTCTAAATTACTGGGACATTACTGGGATATTAATTAAGTGAGCAGATGTCTCCTGCTTGGTTTGTACACAGGCTGAGTAACCTCACCTTGCCATTAGTGCTTGGTGTGTTTTCAGAGTTGTGGTTGACCTCGCTGGTTCCATCTGCCAAACCTCTCTTCTGGCCGTTGTGTTCCCTGAGGTAAGCCAACTAGTGAAAAGACCAGTTTGTTAACACATTGCTGACTCATTCATTTGCAGGTGAAAACATGACACAATCATCTGGTTACCACTACAATAATTCACTGCCTCTTTTTATCATTCATGTTTTTTTCCACTAAAGAAGGAACCTTGCATGGACAGAAAGGAGGATAGCTGGCAGCTAAGAACACTTCCAGAGCCTTGAGTTCAAACCGCAACTATTCTGGTGGCAAACTCACATGAACACTCTCACCACATCAACACTCCGTGCCAAATGGCCAAGCGTCAGGACAACCAAAGAGCCAAAAGTTGTCTTGCTGAAGGAGCTAAGGCCTCTAATAAAGTGGCTGACTTTATGTGTGTATTGGTGTGTGTGTTTAGTTCCGGGATGATTCCATGGGACAAAAAAAAGGCCCCAGCATGAAATGCTGTAGCATGAAGCAGAGAGGAAATCTAGGACACTTCCCCAAGATCCTCTAGGCCTTTTGTCAATCCTAATCCTATTCAATACACAGTGGACTGAATACTCTCCCCCGCCCGTAGACGCATTTGTACATGTGTACCAAACAGTCAGAGATATATATATATATATATAGACATAGACATATATACATAAAAGTCTGGAAGGTCAGACAAACAAAAGGAATGACGTGATTTCTAATGCTGAATAATTGTGCGTCTTCAGGAGCAAGGCTAAAATGACTTTTTGTAACTACAGTTTTTAAAAGGTGGTACATTTGTTTTCCAGCATCACCTGGTGTAAAACCATCATTATCAACTATAATATAAAGGGATTGCAATGGCTGAATGGGGAAGGAAAGATCAAACCAGAGTCAATTTATGCCAGCACAGTGACACAGTGTGTATCAGTCATGTATACCACCAGTTGGGTCACTGCATTTCACTGACAGAGTGCAGTCACTAAAACAACGTCACCTTCTCAATGCCTCTTCAAATTCCATTTGAGCCCAAATAGCGACAAAACATCATCAACTCAAATCAAATGCGCAGCTATCTTTTAACAAAGTAATAGGTTGTCGAAAACGTTAGAGGTTCAGAGAGTTGGAGTTACTAACAACGATGAACGTAACTGGTAAAACAACATTATGTAAGATCACTTTAGCCTCACAGAAGGATTAACTTACTTTCTGAGCTTTTATTTGACAGGTCACTATTTTTTATTAAGCTGTCGTTTCTTGCTGCTGCATGCCGCACTGTGTTTACAGCCCGCTGGCTTAAGTACAATGACTGTGTTTGTTTCAGATTTCGGGTAGCGTGAGTCTGGGGTAAACTGGCTAGTTTGTATTAACAGGAAACACGGCTCTGAAGCAAGGGTGAAACATCTCAAACACAGGCACTCCTACAGTCTGCTGGTGGTCGCACATTTTGCGCTTCCTCTTCTGCATGTGCGTGCTGGAATTCTTGAGGTGACTTGACTAATACAATGTAAGGACTATCCAATCTAATTTAACACTTTAAAGGAATGGTTTGGGACCCCTGGCCACCCTGTACATAAACTCCATAATCAGTGCGTCTAGAACTGTCTAACAAACCTCAGTAAATTGAAGAAAGGATAAAGATAAATACTGTTTCTATTTCTGCTACTAGCTACATGTGTTTTATGCTATTTTCATTTTATATTTAAAATTATATTATTACAGATGATATTTTTGTGGTTGAATTGGCACAGGTTTATTTGGGATACGTATTTGAGCTGAAATGTGTCACCAGATGAATGCCTGCTACTGAGAAGAAACGTTTTTACGATTACTTCAGTCTGTCATGTTGTTTCAGCAAACATTCCTAAATGTAATATAAAAGAGCTTCTTTAGAGTTACTCTGACAAATTAAAAATGTTTCATTTGGTTTTAAAATTCCTCTGAATATATAGGTTTGCTTACTTCTTTGTGCGAGAGGGTGAGCTGTTCCTCCAATGCGCTGCATCTTTCCAAAGCAACACGTAGTCTCTCCCTCACCTGGAAAACACGTGAAACAAATCTCACACACTTAAACTTCTGCACTCTCCCATTTCTGTGTCTTGTAATGTCAAACAACTGTAATGTACATTAGCAGTCATACCTTTTCATCGAGAGCTTTGTGATGTTCAAAAAGTGACTTAAGCGCTTTGAGAACCTCCACTTCGCTTGACACACCTGCTGGAGACTGAGCCTGTCTCTTCACCACGGTCATCCTCAGACTGCGCTCGTGCCGAGATACCAGGCACTCCAAGTGCTCCAATAGGAGCTGGAAAAAGATGAATTCATTCATTCCTTTTTCAGATAGGGGATATTTATATCTATTATTTTTGGGGCTACTACTGCTACTTAATAAAATTAACAAAGAGCATGCTAAAACTACTTTGGAAGCAAATCAAATCTACCACAGTTATTTAAGCTAGTAGTCAAGTAAAAGCTCTGAGGAATCATTTAGTGCTTTTTATTATTTTGTTCTTAGCACTGTGGTCATATTTCCGGCCTGAGTTATGAATCCAGCTGTGACGTGTAGCCACACAGTATGTATTACTGCCCTTTTTAATTACTTTTCTACCATCTAATACGTGTGAAGTCACAATGTTACTAAATTGCTCATCTTGCACAACACACTGATGTTTTCAACTTGCCGAACCTGTTTGGTCTCTGATGTTGAAAGTTCTATCCCATATATACATAAACCGGTCCCAGTCAGAATCTTTACTGACTAATAGCCCACTTGCTGATATATAGACATGCTACTTCACTGTACAACAACTGTCTGTGAGTAAATTTATTGTCAGTGGTTGAAATATTTTGATGATGAGGCGTTTGCCACGCCCATAACTTGCGACAATGGTTTGGATTATAGGATTAAAAATGATAAATCAACCATTGTTTTGACAACAGAAACACACAGGAATTTGACAGGGATTTCCAGTGAAGAAAACTTTGCTCATCATTGTTGGATAGTGTGATAAGAGATTGTTGCCTGTTTGAATGTGCAATGTTTGCTTGTAGTAGTGTGAGATATAGTTTGATGATGTCCATGTGAATGTGTTCAACTTACCCGCGTATTGTTTCTCTCGGCCTTCAGCTCTGCAATTTCCTCCTCCTTCTCCAGAAGCTGCTCCCGGCAAACATTAAGCTCCTTTGTTAGTGCAGCAAACTCCTAGAAGAGAAATAAGCAAATAGAGTAATATGTGACCACTGCTTTGTAAGCTTAATTTCTCCTCAACAGGCTGCACCATAGAAAAATGAATATAGAAATGTGAAAGCTGGAAGCTTGTATATTTAAAGTTAAAACAGTGATACGTATAGTTTTAGGCACAAACTGCAGGTGTCTGATTTTGCAATTCAAATCATAACAGTGCAGCACACATCCATTTTTCGGAAAAGCTGTCGCTCCGACATTTAAGGCCACAACAATAAGATGGACAATACCTAAGTTAACAAACGGTTATCGCTGTGTCCACGGTAACAACTGCCCATCTCTGGCAGCACAGCACTATTCTGCTGCTTTGGCAACAGCCATCAACTAATCCTAGTGAGAAAAAAAAAGCAGCAAGATGAAAAAAGTTCAACCGTCATGAAGTCAGACGGCAGAGGCAAATAACAGTGCACATTCCAGCCTGTGCTGTCACCTACCCTGCTGACAAGGCATGAGAGAAAGCAGACAGAGAAAACAACTACTGCTCGTACATTATCTAAACTCTTAACTCTCAGCAGACTCGAGGTTCTGGTTTATTTTCCCAGACAGACGACCGTGTAAACTTTACTGCCCTGCCCACGAAAACGCGGCATCTACATACGCAAATGTGCAGACGGACACTAGGTTTCATGTTAAAGTAGCAGAGGAGAGATTTCAGTAAATGGTTTAAGACCACCAGGAGGACTTCACTGTGACCGTCAAATAAATGTGTCTGTGATAAATACACGATACTGCTAATTTGGCACATGCAGCAGCACACAAACACACACACAGACACACACAGACACACACACATTGCTTTTAGGGATTACATGCATGGTTGGCCCTAAAGAATGTGCCTTTCTGATTTTTTGCCCTGTAGCACAGGCACCCTAAGTGGCGAAGCCTTCTTGCTACGTTTCTGAGGGTGGGCCACATTTGTGTGCGTGGGGGCTTGGTGGGTTGGGGGTGGTTGCTGGATGTGCTCGCTCTTTTCAGTCACTACCACAACTATTCACTCTTCCCTTCACTCTAGCCTCTGAGCTTTTTCAGCGACTGGCACAGATTCTGCTGCTTCTACTGGCTCTCTTCTAGCCAATTAGAGAGCGTAAGAGGCAGGCCCAGACGTAATTACAGAGTGGCTTACTTCCTACATTCCGGAGTAGACGCAGGGGTTGAGCTGTACAGCAAAACATACAACTTTATCTCTATGCCTCTGTTCGTCATTTATGACCCTCATATCCCAGAAGCCACAATGCACAAAAAAAAAGGAATTACAAATGAAAGAATTACAGAATTACAAACTAAGTATCAAACAAAAGTTTGATACTTAGTTGTATGTACTTGCATGTTCCAAGTTCTCTGTGATCTGATGCACAAATAAATGACAAGTAGGTATTGATTATCACAAGTATTTACATGTGCTGAAGAATTTTATTAAATTTTAAAAAAATTATTACAAATATATAACACCATATTGAGATTCACATAGAGAACACACAACACAAAAGGTGAACTTAAGATAATTACATGTACTATGAATAATAAAAAATGATGAAAGCTTTAATACATGTGAATGGCTCCAGTGGATTCTGGCCTGATCCCATTTCTCCCTGCAGCAGAGTAGACCGGTGTCTGGCTCAATAAGTGACATGCTGGTTAGAAGTGGACTGAGCTGCTCTATAAGCCTTAGAACAAGGGAGGGGATTAATGGGGGGCACATGAATATGTGTGCCAACCTATTAAAGGAACAGTGTACCAAAACAGAGGAGAACACAAAGGCTTTTCAGGGAACGCTGCACTGTACACATGTCATTCACTACGCTGAGTCTCACACATATACAAGAACATCCGATTTCTCCATTACTGTAGAATTAATAAATCTGCCTGAGGGAGCAAGTAAAGCATATCGTGAGTACAGAAATGGAATAAATTAAAAAGCGCCTACACAAGTAGAAATGGACATCATAAGAGTTCATTGATTGATTTTTTGTTATTTATAAAAATACTTAACATGCCACATGTCCACAAAAACATATACTTAGGCCACGAGTGCATAAATAAATTCAAGGACATTAAAACAATGCCTCATAATACACGAAAAGCATAACTTCAACCACACAGGAGTACAATACTACAATCATTAGTGTTCATCTGTGTGCCTTAGATTGTCCCCTGGGGACAAATATTATGCGTTTGAATTGAAAATTTCTGACATGTGCAATGAGAACATAATACAATCAGCTTTTTTCTTACGGTAGCACTGCACACAAGGAAATTGATGTGGGAAAGTCAAGCTCCCCTCTCTTAATAGAAGAGTCAAGACACAAGAAAAGCCAAATAACAGAATAGTTCAAGCCAAAATCTACTGTAATACAGTAATGGAAAACAGCCCCTGTTCTTAATATTTAATTTTCAACTCATTAGATTTTAATGGGCCGGTAAACTTCTCAAAAATTGGTAATCATATGACAGCAGGATGACTGATGAATAGGCTTGAGAATGATCTTAT
This sequence comes from Channa striata, assembly GCA_033026295.1. Taxonomy (NCBI): domain Eukaryota; kingdom Metazoa; phylum Chordata; class Actinopteri; order Anabantiformes; family Channidae; genus Channa; species Channa striata. Next base: position 27,347,290 of record CM065171.1, read on the forward strand.
TCTCTGTCTAGCACCTTACCATCATCCGACTGTGGTGAAACTGAGAGCGGAACCAACAGGCCTCCCTCCAACATAATGACTTTAGCCATTCTTAAAAGCTTATAGCATGAGCTGAAATCTGACACGGTGCAGAGGGCATCTGTTCTTCTAGAGGAGGACTCACTGTAAAAAACTAATTAGACACCACAATAGCTCCTATTCAGAGCTGGTTAACGTGCTGGCCAGAGTAAGAAAAAAAAGTCAATCTAAAAGAGCTGGCTGAACGCGAGTTTACACCAAAACGTGTCCCCGATTCCCGTCTATTAAAAGACTAGATCATCATTCAGTTTATAATGAAGTATGAGGGCTTCCATGTAGTCCCAAGCATTCGGCCCTGGGGACTTGTTGGCTGCTTCACTAGCTTGGATGATTCCTGTTGTTCATAACAAAAGAACAGCAGCATCAGCATCTAGTCCCTCTCTCCACGAGTTGATCAGACACTGAAAACTGACAAGCCTTACGAATAGCACAAACTACACAGGACATACAGGTAAAGGGTTAGGTGTTACATATATATCTTTTTCTGATCCTGTATCAATTCTGGTTCTCGGCCCAACCGGTTTGGATTACATAACATGATAGTTTCTGTGGCGCTTCAGGTTTTTCACATAAAATCCCCAGTAACTTTCTGTTCCTGCAAAATTTAGACTTCCTCTTGCTGACTTGCAATAAAAAAAGCCTTCCCAAGTACGACCACTGAAATCAATTTTACTGAGAAGAAGCTAGTGGCCTCTGTAAGTTGTCACTTCAAAACAAGCTGCAGCCACAGTGAGCCAATGACATGCAGAGTTTGGACAACCACTAAACTCGACGTAGCATAGTAGCTCCAAGTCCAGCTATCGGGAACGGCTGAGCTCATTACAAAATGTTGCTTTGTACAGTGACGGGTTTTGAAAAGGTTCTTAATATCTGACAATACAGAGCTTAAGATCAGATAGAGGTTTCACTGAATAACACATGGCTTTACACAAAGCCACAATTGAACACTCTTCAATGTAGACGCCAGCGAAATCCTTTCGTCAAGCAGGTGAACAGAAAACACTGGATGTTAACTGTAAAGTGACGTCTATCCAACGGCGTAGACGAATCAAAATGTGAGTGAATATACTGCGGACACAGTGGGTAAAGCAGTTGACTTTGGGGTCAAACTACACAGAGGAGTCGGCCCTTCACTCAGTGTTTTTGCGGAGGTGTCCTCTTAAGTTACTAATTCAGCTCACATTTGGCAAAAGGAAACACTTGCACTCCGTCACTTTCGTGTGACTGTGTGGAACAAGTCGGCCTTTGTCTCGCCTTCTTACCACTGTGCACTTTCAATTCACGCCATTGTGCCACTGACCAGAATATAGCGTTCGCTCAGGACTCCTTAAAATAAGGAACAAAATATGAAAAAGAACAATTTGCCCCATTGCACCAATGACAATTCACAACAACACATTAAACATTTGATAACCACACTCCCATTGTGAGCTGTCCACCACTGTTTTCTTCCTCTTTTACTTCCTATTAGATGTAACTGATTCTCATCTTGCACAACGGTTAAAAAGGAGATTTAAATCAAACTATGTTCATCAAGTAAGAATAATGCTGAAAGTCCAATGACTAAAGTACTCTATACACAGCATTTTATTGACAAATCATTTACACACAAGTACTCAATCCTGGGAGATTAGATTACATGTTATTCAACCCTGTTTTGTTGAATACCTTGCACTGAAAGGCATAAAATAATTGTCTTTGTGACTTGTTATAAAATTGTGCCTTGTGGTTTTAATCCTTGCGTAGTGTTTTATACCTGTCACAGAACTTCACCGTGCAATAAGAACTAGATGTCAAGAAATCCTGAGTGTGCCTTCTCTGAAAATATTTCAGTTCATTTTCATCCTGTGTAATATAGGAATAGGTTGTTTTTTTATTTTCCTCCTTGTTTTAGGAAATTGGGTGTATGCCTGCAGTAGGTGTCACATCGGAGCCTGGAGAGGGAAATTTCCAGCCTGTGGCATATGTTGGTGAGAGATTATTCAGCCCTGTTTTCAGTAGAGAGTTTATTCCACCACTACGTGGGAACAGTTTTGAAGGCAAACAGCCTAAATTGCCCTGTATAAATAAGCAAAGCAGTATTCTTGGGTTTCTAAAACACCATGGTCACTTAGACATAAAGTCTCTGATTTACAACGTGAAGCAGTAATAGATTAAGGTGCCACCAGTGACCGTTGAGAAGTTTTAGTATTGACCAATTAGATCCAGCTATTGACAATGTGCTGTCCTCAATGTTCATCCTCAATTCTTTCATAAAGAGGCTCTGGGTTCTAATCAGGACGTAATTTTTAAAAGGTCAGCCCGACTTATACTTATAATTTAGAAATAAATGTTATGCCATATGGCTATGCATGAACAATCGTAAGGAAATGCAGAGGCAGAGGCTTCGATAAATATTCACTACATACAACTAACATGTATGTGTCTACTGAAAAAGAAAGGTGTACAGGATATGTAAGAATGATAAAAAAAGTGATGAATAAATAAAGTCAATTTTTATTGACTTTATTTATTTATTTTATATTTTATTTATTTTATTTATTCTATTTACAAGTTATCACATTAAACCAATAAAGACCATTGTTGATCATGTGGAAGTAACAATGTGACAATGCGCATCACAAATGCTCAATGAAAAAGCACAAACATGCAGAAAAGCTTATCTTCCCTGAGCCCACTACGTCAATACCTATGTCATTTTCATTTTTAATAACCAAGGCCTTACAAGTTTAATTTTAAAAAAGCAATGCCAAGCGTGCAGCAAATTATTCTATCCTCTTCCTCCTTTACTTCTTCAACAATTTTCGTAGCAGATGACAAACGCACACACAGTGACGACCCCTTCAAAATAAAACAGTGGATGGCTCACTGACATTTATTTCACCACACCATGTGGTGCCTTAAAGCAGAAAGCTAAGAAATATATTCATGCACACTTCATATTGGTTTCTACAAATGTTTGCTTTCCAGTCTGGCATTTGACTGTTGGGAGAGTTGGATGGATTTAGCTTGCATACCAAAAAAAGACCAAATCTGCCTTGTCCCACAGTGCACCAACGGAGTCTGAAAAAGCTGCTGACGTGTGACCAAACTGCTCTGGAATGTTTGTGCATTCCAGAAAAGGGTACTCTCACCAGGAAGGCCAAAGAACGACGCCTCCCCTTTACCTACTCCAGCCTGCAAACCTGGACCCTCTCAAACACAGATTTCTACTTGCCAATCGCTATCTGCTGAATGCACTGCATTCCTGATTTGCATTGACTCGTTTTTGAGTTTGTAATTCTCTATGATGCCTACATTTTCTGATGATAAGCTTTACTGCAAATGCATCACTAAAGTCCTGTAGTCCTGAATGATGTCTTTTATTTGAGTAAAATCAAACCTCAAACAGCCAGAAAAGAATCATTACCCAAGTCTTGGATGCTATTTAAGTATGTGATTCATTAGAGATTATAACAAGACACATTCAGCTAAATGTGCTATTCCAAAACAGAAGAAATTTTTTGTTTTAAAGATGCAAACATATTAACCCTTCCTTACTTCACTAACTCAAATATAGGCACAAACTGAGGTAAACAGAATATGAGATGGTCAGCAGTTCTAATAAAATGGCAGAATGTGGTCACTGCCAGATAGTCTGTATTGTACTACTCTGGTTATGTTATTAAAAAATAAAATAAAACCTAAAAACCTAACTAAGTAATGATTTGTACTGATGAAGTAAAATCACCCAAAAATGAGTTTTGGATTGAACATTTACAAGCAAACTCCTCTGGAAACAAAATAATTTTGGGTGGTATTAACCCCGGATTATGGCCTTTAAAGTGCTTCTACATTTTTAACAGCTGGATTTTCTTGCCTTCCAGATACAAATCCCAGGGGGCTTGGCAGATTTCCACACAATCAGCTGACAAAACTACAGAGGCATAAGCAGTAGTGTGCAGAGATGCCCACATAGAAAATCTGTTGTTTTAGTCCGACTGAAGGTCTCACTGACATATGTCTAAGATGAACAAAAGCAAATACCTGGATAATTAAATGAGTACTGCAGGTATTCTGATCACATTAAAAGTTCTTAAATGAATTTCTTGAGATTAAAAATGTAATTGATAGCCAATGATTTCCCCCAAATATGTACGCTCAGCCTGACAATGAAAACATCCATACAGTTTTTTTAGTGTTTGACCCTGAATGAGTCCTTGACTCACCGGATGTTGCTTTTGGGAACTGATTTGACGGTTTTAGAAAAAACTTTACTGATTACATAGCAACTCTGTCAACAGGTTTTTAGTTTTTATGCATTTTAATAGATCAACAGATTCATGTTGAATCTTTATATGAAATATTTCATAAAAATAACAATAATAATGACGACAGTTGATGGTGTATGCAAAGTCTGCTGGCGCCTAAATCTTGCTTTTATTTACATACTATGTAAATACAGTGCCATATACTGCCATCGATTCAACATCCAAAAACACACCAAGTCTGGGATGCTTATGGCTATGCTTTACTTTTACAAGTTTATAACCAAATATTTAATCTGCACTACATTTTTGAAGGTGGATGAAGTTTTCTTTACTGTACAACACAGAGCTGCAAAAAAGGCTTTGGAATTTCACATTTGTGTTTGACATCTTATTTTACTGTCAGATGTGCTTCTGTTTGAAATGTCTCCTCAGAGTCTGATTTCAGCACTGTAATCTGTCATAATGTGGGATGAGGCAGTGTGTATGCACCCTCATCTAATAAAACATAAGACAAACACTCAAAGTAAACGGCACCTGGATTTTCTATAGCAGAAACATGTTCCTCCAAACAACAACAATGCATAACTGAGTACCAGCCTCTTATGCATCATTAAAAGCTGTAAACATGATCCCTTAGTTTTAAATATAAGACCATGAAGGGTAGAAACATGAGGCATTACTATAACAACAAGTAGATGGATCCACCCATCAATTCATCATTATACATATATACGTAAACTGTAGAAAAAGACCAGTACTGCTGAACAATGATAAAATAATGTAAAACTTAAGCCAACATTTTCCCATTAATATTTGTAGCTTTTACAGAAATATCATGCTTATACCTTGGTGGTTGTAATTTGCACACCCCATAATACCTTGGAATCACTCAGCCCAGCAAATAACAAAATCATGCATCAAGTTCCACTTTCATCACGATGGGCGTTAACATCTGTAAAAGCTTTCATTCAAAATTCAGCAAATTAAAAAAAAAAAACTGATATGGACATCTGATGACTAGGTGGTTTTGCAGGGTTGCTGTGCAATTTTGTTTAGGACTGCAAATCCACTTTTTCTTTGGAATGGACTTGAAACGGATTTGACAATGACTTAATAGACAGTGCACTAAATGTCTATAAAACTAAGCATTAAATAGATAATATCAAATGAGAGAAAAGCCCCAACATCTCACTATTACATGGTTCTGGTTCTGGGTGTTGCTTTTATACAACAGTATTCTCCAGGGCAACTACAGCAGCAGACCAATTCTTTCCCAATCTACCTCACTACATCATTCACTTTACAGCTGGGTTTCTTTTACTCACCTGTGGCAAAGCAGTGTTGAGCTGTCTCTGCAGCGAGTCTCTTTCGTGGCTAACTTCGTGCAGTTTGCCCTGAGTCAAGCCCAGGTTCTCCTGAGTCTCTCTCAAAGTCTCAAGAAGTCGATCCCTCTCCTCCAGCATGGACACCATCAGTGACTCAAAGTGCCCCTCCGAATCCGACTGTAGTGGCGAGCCAGAGCCCCGACGACCACTGCCGCCTCCTCCACCGGGTCCTTCAGCCTCGCTGATGGTGGGCATCACCTCGCACATCATCTGCAAAAAGATGGGCCACAGAAGTTAGCCGGAAAAGACAAACTGAATTATGAGGCAAGGCAGGCTGTTACAACAGACAGGCAGTGCAACATTTCAATATTAAGATGTCTGATTTATATTGGAATAGACTAAATCCTCTCACCCTAGAGACAATTTCAGAGACCGTTCAGTCCCTAGCAATCATATTCAGCAGAAACCGTTAAAACACTGACACTGGTCCACACTGTGTCTATGGATCATCCTGAACAACCCAAATATGTTTCTGGGAAGACACTTTCCCACTGCATTTTATTCACAACCACTGTAACTGGGTTTCAAAACCAAATAAATTTGGCAATGACATCTCAAACTATTTATGCTCAATGACAAAACCATTTCCTACAAAACTCTATGTAACGTTGATATGACTAATTATTACTTCCGACTGAAGGATTAGGATGCCTTTAATGTGAATAGGGATTTAAACTGACTGCCTAAAAAAGAAGGTTGACCACCACTGTTCACCAGATAAAGTGTTAAAGTGGTGAAAACTCAATTTACTTTAACTCAGTCATTTTAAATGGGGTTGTCTGCAAATGACAAATTTGAATTCACAGCTCAACGTGTACTGATTTCACTTGTTTTGGCTAAATCTCCACGTTTCAAACCTTCTCTTGACAGAGTTGGCATTAAGCAAAAGACAGTGGGTGCGATTAAAAGTGTGCCCCTGAGCTGATTTCCTGAAGACAGCAAAGGATTTGCCATTACAACACCACATTGACTAAACAAAGGGCAAAACATAGCCAAATCAGCTGAACCTGCTTAATGATTAGCAGAACTTAACAGAAAACCTTCGCTGATACTACTCGCATACAAGCAGAGAATCTTAAATCAATCACAGCCAACTAATAAGAAAGCTGTGTTGTCTGAAGCTTATTAAGTAATGCTGCATCTGATAACAGCTGGGCAGGAAGGTTAAGGAATTAGAGCCACTCTTCACTCCAAGGGGCTTATGTCCTGCAGACAGACTGCTAGACTAAAAGCCAGGAATCATGTGAGGTGGATTTAACATACCTACAAGGAACAGCAATTTACAGATTGGAATAAGTGAAGTAGGAACTCGGCAGGCACCAGAGCTACTCGTTCAACTTACTCGCTGCTTTGCCTGAGATGCCACCACCACTTAACAGCATCTTCCAACAATGGTGATCCAGAGCTGGACCATATTTATCACATTTACAGAACAACTAGAGAAAAATCCACCTGCCACTGTTACCCACTTACAAGTGTAAACTGCCTGTTACAAATGACTCCCCATTTTATTCAGGTGTAAATTAAAATTAACCAGGAGCAAAATGCAAAGGCAACACTTCATATCCAGGTCAAGCCAGCCAGACTCAGCAATGTTTATGGGGGGGAGGGTCAGTCGGCGTCCACGGGAGGAAGTGACAGATGGTGGGTCCAACCTCAAAAGGTGAAGATGGAAATCCAACGTCTGGACTCTGCCTGCACTTAAGGACGTTAAAGACACGCGTGTAGCGGCGGGGCACCTAGTGACCTAACTGAGACTTATTCTTGGCAATATTCAATAAACGTTTGTGTCGTGGATTCTGCACATGGAAACTAAGATAAAAACGGATCCAGTCACACACAACTCGTGAGGATACGGTCTCTCCTACACACACAGGGCACGTGTGTAACGTTTAAAGCCCCTTTCGTTGACCTGCGTTCTCACCTTTCAGGAATAAAGTTGATCCAGGTGTCTCTGTAATCCACGTTCGTTTAGGACGCCAACTTAGAGTCCAGGTCCTCCAATTACCGAGATCCAGAGATATCCAGAGTCATTCGGAAGATATAAATTCCATTCAGAGGCTGGGACGCATTAAGGCTGTGAAAAGGGTCTTCGTGGTGAAAAAAATCCGATAAATTCCCAAAGGCCTCAGAGCAAAACCCACACAGTGAGCAGGGGGCAGTGCTCCAAGTTTGGCCGGCTAACTCGGCGTTAGCAAGCTAGCATTAAGTAAGCTGGTGACTTCGATGATTGCATATCTGGATTTGGTAGTAAAAGTGTCTATCTTTGCCTTCTTAAGCAAACACTCGTCCTCAAAAATAAAGTTAAACTCGTCGGAAATGACATGTCCTAACAGGTAGACGTGATGATACAGTGAGGTGACGTGGAAACAACTGTAGCCTGGCTAGCCTTAGCTAATTTGAACCAGAATTCTTTGGCTTGAATTCAGTTGACAGTGGAGAGCTAGCCAACGTTAGCTACTAGCCAGCTAGGCAGCTAACTCTTGCTAGTTTCATATAGTAACTTAGCCAAGATAACGTCACCTATGGATAAGCTTTTTTTAGTGTAAAAGATGATAATACAATACCACCTCTCATAGCTATCTATCGAACACTATCGAAAGAACTAAAAAGTAATTTTAAAATCCTCAAACTGATAAATGATGATGAAGTGATAGATCTATTAAGTAACGTTAGCCCGTCGGCTAACGTTAGCTTCCCGAGGATTCGTCGGGAGTCGCGTCACCACATCACAGCTCTGGTCGAAAACTTCCAGCGCGACGTTTTGGTCCGTGTGGAAAACCCCAAACCGCAGAGAAAAGCCAAGATTCCGCTGGTTTCCGCCCCAGTTCCCGGTGTCCTCCCGGTATCTCCGTCGGTCCGGTCCTTCCCCGTCGCCTCTGCCTGCCAGCCTCGGCAGTCGGGACAGCCAATGGTGGGATCCGAGCTGCTAGCGCTGCTCATTAGCCTGGTTGTCCAGGGAGAGAGAGGAGGCTGGCAACAGGAGGCAGAGCAGCATCCGTCCCTGAGGGAGCCGGGTCCGCGGGGAGTCCGCAGGAAGTCCGCGGGGAGTCCGCAGGAAGTCCGCAGGAAGTCCGCGGGGAGTCCTCAGTCCTCAGACTGTCCCCGAGACACGGCACGGTGATTCCATCCTTTGTCTCTCAGACTCTCTCAGCCTCATTTCCACTAAAATCACCTGCTGTCAAATTCAACCAGGACCTGTTCATTTAATTCATATTTTCAGTTTGGTGAAGATCCTTTATTTACTTTCAGTCATTTGGCAAATACACCGGCAACTTTTTTTCTCTCTGTCTATGTCTCTGAATTTAAGCCTATATGAGGTAAAACATAACTATGTGAACGAGGATTTATATGTTTCTATAATTTATACGTTCATTAATTCTATAACATATAGACTATATACTCATAATTATACCTTTTTACTGTTGACCCCAGATGTGGACGTAGAAACTTTTACAAATACAACAGAATGTGACAAACGTCTACATTTCCCCTTTTGATTTTTATTCATATAAAAAACTGAATCTGTGAGAGTGAGGATATTATAGAGTTTATTAGCTGTAGTCTAAATAAATCATGTCACTGAATTATTTCACTGAGCTGATAAAACAATACGCACTTCTCCCTATAGACAGGAAATTGCTCCATCTTGTGGCCTAATAAAACTGGAATATTTTAATCAGTGATAAATGGAACTGAGCACATTTACTCAAATACTGTAATAATCTACGACCGATGCATTATAATACATTAAACTACTCAACAGGAAATACAAATAGAACGGCTGCATATACTTTTAATTTCTATTCTGGAAAATATTTAAATGTCCCAAACGTAAGGATCTGCGTCTCACCATTCAAATAAGTAATTGAAAAAATATAGGCAAAACTCTCCACATTCATACTCACACTCGGATCTCTTTGTTATTTCATTGTTTAGTTAGTAAGTTGCCTCTGGATTTTGATTCCGTGAATTATAATCACGGAGAATTGTTGGCCTGTAGTTGGATGGAGCCGCTCCACAAACAGCTGGAGGTCACAGATCACCCGTGTGTAAACCCTACTTCCTGTGACATTTATTGATCGTTCCATTTCATGGTTCTGCCTATTGTTTTATAACCTGAACCTTAACCCTCGTACATCTTGATAATTGTAAAGTCACTTTATTAGATTAAATTATTAGTTTGGGGAATTTACAAAGTTTAAATATTACAACACAAATCGAAGCAGCTAACTGAAGGCTTTTAAATCTTCCTGGCCTTCACTCCCAAAGAGAAACTCAACGTCTTAGCGGTGCCTCCTGTCTTTTCTTCACTGTCTCCAAGCAGGTCGACTTCGCTTCGTTAGTGATTCACGCGTTTGATTTGGCACATTTTTTGGCGCCTGCCCTTCCTGACACATCCCTCTGCATTCATCCAGACGCCGGGTTGTGCCTCCTTGTGGCTGCACCGATTGATGTTGAGGAAATGCACATACTGCATTTCCTTGAGTTTTCGTTGTGTGTGCGTGTGTCTGATTTTTTATGAACATATGTCTGTCGTGACAGGACGGCACATTTCCCAAGGCAGACTGGGTAACACTCATCTGCCGACTCTGTGCTGACCTCTGCTCGGACGTGTGCTCCATTTTCAGCGTATGGCTGCACAAACACAAAAGCAGTTGCATTACAATATGTGAATCTTTAGCTCAGTGCTGAGATAAATATGGTAAAAACAGCCAACATTAAAAAACATAAATGGCAAAATGATCAAAAGAAATCCACAGAAAAGAAAAAATGGATTTCCATACAAGCACTCTGCAGACACAAATAGGCTTTGTTGGGATTGTATGTGCGGCTGCATGATGTGTTCTCCTGCCACGGTGATGAAATATTGGCAGTTATGTAAGAGGCAAGTCGAAAGTACGGCGATACTAAACACAGGAATACAATGTTCTCAGGTGTGTTTTCTTAGCAGCTGGTTCGGTTAGGTTGTGGTTTGGCTACTTAGCAAAAAAAAATCCCTTCAACATGTTTGTCCTTCAAACAAAACCACAGTCTGTCTCTATCCTGAGCTTGAGCTCCCACAGGAATCTGGACGGTCCTGCACATCCAGTTTATAGTTTGGGTCTGTTGAAAAATTAACTTTTAGAATCACTTTGACAAATCACAGCTGTAGCTTCATTTACAGACTATTCAGAAGGTTTTCAGACGTCCTTCACTTTTTTCAGTTTTGTTATGTTGCAGCCAGATGAATCTACACTCAGTTCCCCATAGTGACAAAGTGAAGACAGAATATTAGAAATATCTTTAAATTTATTCTCAGTTTTCAGACCCTTTGAAACAACATTTGAAATATAGCTCAGGTGCCTCTGATTTCTCTTGATCGTTGCTGAGATGTTTCTACACCTCGACCAGAGTCTAACTGCGGTAAATAAAACTGAACGGACATGATTTGGAAAGACACACGTCTCCACAGAAGGCCTCACAGCTGACGATGGAAACTGTATCGGGACAAAAAGCACGAGGTCACAGGAACTAACCGCAGAGCTCAGAGACAGCACTGTTGTAAGGGATGGATCAGGGCAGAAAAATTCCGAAAAATTACATTCTACTACACGTTTCCAAGAGCACAGTGGCCTCCATGACTCCCGCATGGAAGAAGTTTGGCATAACCAGGGTTTTTCCAGGAGTTGGCTGCCAAACTGAACAATCGCGGGAGAAAGGCCTTTAATAAGGGAGGTGACCAAGTACGTGCAGTACTTCCCCTGCAGGTCATGGGCTGTATATTTAGTAATATTTAGTAATTTCTTCCTATTCCACCAGAGCGTGCTGTCACGCCGCCTCACTTCCAGTGATGGAGGAGGCTGGAGTGTAGTTCAGGTTGTGGTGTGGTGCAGCTGTGCAGGGCAAAGCCTCAGTGTTGCCAACTGAAAAAGTGGCTTCCACCTGCGTATGGAGAGAGCGTAGAAATGTTACAGCTCTGTGATCCTGCAAACGAAGAGATTTATTTTAAATTTATTTTGTAATGCAGACAACATTTCTTATACAGTTGCATTTTCCTTTCTTACCATTTTGTAAGTAATTATGAATTCTGTTCAGTGTTGGCAGCATCACAAAAGAAGTGAAAGACTTCCCCAAAGCACACTGGGCAATGATTGCGTGGGAACTCGTCAGCTGTGCTGTTGTGCTCATTAATATTCAGTGGCCCGTGGATTATGATAAATATAGATTCAGTGTGAAAACAAAAAACAAGAAAATCAGACATTGTTGTCAATCTGTGACTGGACACGTGCTTCAGCAGCTGCACCTTTTTCATTTATGCTGCATGTGAAGCTTCGCTGGCACCATGTTGTGATCCTTTCAGTGCGTGAAAGTCAGCAGGCGGATTTGAACCGGGGACCCTCTAGCTGTGAGTGCTGACCACTCCACCACCGTGCTGCCCTGAGAAACGTTTGTGAGTTTAGCAGCTACATCAGGTATTCAGGCTGTGTTCTTCCCACGACACAACAATGTGCTGCTTCTCTTACAAACACGTGTTTGTTCTCTTGGCAGCAGCACGGCCATTGTGGGCATTTACTGTTACACGGTGCGTGTGATGCTCGCGTCCTGTGCACCAGTTCCCGCTCAAAACAACAAACACCATGAGCTTGACAGGTGACAGGATGAGTCACTGATGATCCCGTCGTGTTTTAGTGAGCTGCAGGCTGCACATACAAGCACAGCGGCTGGTATTCGGCAGGCAGTTCATGCACCGATCAGTCAGGGTTTCGTTTGCCGAGTCAGCACCACAGTCTGATTGAACTCAAATCACAAAGACGGAATAATTTTGTGGAAATCTAGGTGAGATGATCACTCTTTCAAAATCAAAATGCATGAATTTTCATAAAGAATCAAACATCACATTATACAATAGAGGCATTGCTGCTGTCAGCTGTGGTTAGTGCGAGTGATGAGGGTGCGATTATCTTGTCAAACCTGTTGGGCCTCCGAGTTACTTTTGGAATATGTCATTTTCAGCTTCTTACAACTGATGACTAAATGTCACATCAGGACACAACGAGACGTGACATGACGTGCAAACAACTTATTGTATATGTGCAGTCGCACTGAGACGGGAATTTGATGGGACGTGCGGACAGACTCACTTTCCTTTGTGTAAATCATCTTTAATGATTTATAATCTTAAACACTTTCATATTCATGATGCAGCTATTCATTTGATTGATATTTTTTGGCATGTGTTGAACGTGTATGTTTTCATTTCGTAAGGATTTATGTCTAGTCTTTACATCTATATGAACGTTCCTCAGTCGTGTCGTTGGATCTTTGCACAGGTTACACTCATGATTGATGTCGTTTTAATTCCTGATGGCCCACATACACGCTGACCTAATCCACTTTATATCGCCGATAAATAAGAAAATACATGTAGCAATAGAAACAAACCTTATACTTCATCCTTGTACTTCTGGTCCTACACACACTGTTGTTAAACATCTTCTTAAACCCAGTGAGTTTTACACAGTTTTAATTCATCCTCAGGTTTATTTCATAAATTCACTCTCTGATGAAATTTGTTTGGGCTCTGATTATTGTAAACATAAAGGCTCCTTTGAGATCAAAACAACTCTCTCTCTGTCAAAATCTATTTTGTAAATTCTTTAGTAGCAATTTTTTGACTTGCTTTATATAAGGATCTGAATTAATATTTTGTCAAATTCCATTAAAGGGCGACTTCATAAAGTTTTTAACTTGGTTTCTATGGCTTTAGTTTATGGTGTAAATGTACATTAATGAATTTCCCGCTGCATCTCCACTGTATTTCTGAACGAATGGTTCCTCCAAGTGATGTGATCTGGAGGCATTTTGCAGCTGGAGCAGCGGTGTTGAACTACCCCTGCATGTCCCTCTGCTGATTACCTGGCTCAGGTGGGTTCTGTCAAGCAGAAGCTGCAGGATGAGGGTTGTACAGGGAGAGTTGGAAAACAAGCAGGGCTGCTGCCTTCAGGCCTGGAGTTCGAGACCCCTGATCCAGAGGAAGAGAAACATTTTAACGTGGGAAAGTCTGTTAGATGACATTCATTCACAGGTACGACCCAAAGTAAAACCAAGTTTAGTATCAGCGAGTGCTTCCTTAACTGTGATTTGAGAAACCTGTGTGTGTGTGTGTGTGTGTGTGTGTGTCTGCTGTGTTACATCTTTAAAAGGAAAAACTCTCACACACACGTAAATGAAACAGCCGGTGGATTTTCAAGGGAATGTCTGTTTTCAGGATGGTGTAATTAGATTGTGGGTGTTAATCTGCAGGAGACTCACAAACCCTCTGGGACATGTGGGTCGTGTGAAATGGTTTTTTCGTACCTGGCTTGTACAAACATTACACAGTAAATTAATCGCTGTGAACAAACTCTGCAGATGCTTTTGCCTAATGAAATTCCAGCGGTGAGCGCAGTTGGCATCAGCACAACTGGTTTCCTGTAAGCCGAGTCCCGATGACTGGCACTGGAGGCAGAATAAAGCGATGATTGGCAGCTTCTTTTCACCTGCAGGTCACATTGCACAAATCCACCGTGTTTTGTTTCCTGTTGGAATGAAGACTGTGGGCATCTCCTCACTTCACAAGCTCTTTGTTACTGTAATAATTTTAAGGAGTGACTCTCTACAAATGCCAAGTGTAATGAGAAGATTCATCATATTGTTTAATGCACATTCAGCTCATGCAACTGTTATGTCAACGCAGAGTAATTCAAGTTACGTTTGAATTAATTTATCAAGGGGGAAGTGACATTTTCCACCCAACTGTGCAAAACAACTTTTATGCTTCACTGCCGACTGATACAGATCAATGAAATGTGCAAAGAGCCAATGACAAACCAACAAAGACACCGTGATCTCACATACAAAAGTCAAGAAGTGAACCCAGAAATGAAAGCGAAGCAATGAGGCATTTTAATATGCTTTCACATCTTGGAGGTTTAAAAGCAGGTGATGTAGACAAACACAAAGCAAACGGTGTCATTAGTGTCATTGTAGGCTCCGATTCACACAAAACATTCAGTCCAATGTAGGTCATATCGCCTTATAATGACAAACAGCTCTTAACACTCAAACGTTTACACGAGGTCTGCAGAGATTCCTTAATTTAAAGTGACCAGCATGCCAAATTAGCATAAACACAGGAAGAGACGTCCCCAAAATCTTTATTAAACACAAACACAATTCGCTCTGTTCCGCTTCACGAAAGCAGCATTTAACTTTGTTGTCGACTGTGTTGAAAAGGTTAAGGCTGCCTAATATGTCAAGGAAAGAGCAAATAAACGGGACTGACGCTGCTGAGAATTGTTCATCTGATCAGATGCTTTGTCCATTGGGGCAGGGATTAAAAAGAATCGTTATAGTTTGTAGTTTATAGCCGTGGTTTGACACTCTCAGCTGTAGAAACAGACTTGAAAATGCTGGACTTTAATACCTCTAAAGTCGTTTGGTTTCCAAGGCGACTGAGCATGTTTTCCAAGAGAAATCAAAGCATAACTTGTAGCCTAAAGTTCCAAAATACCAGGCCAATCCTCAATGTTCCTGTAATAATAAAATTCACCTGTGTGTGACTGTAACTATGAACAAATAATAACTGTATTTTCTACATGTCTGACTAATAGACTGTTTGATAATAAATAAAAACAAATCCAGCTCAGATTATTTACACTACAGTTCTATTTAAACATGCATAACTGACTTGCAGTACTAGCACTGCACCATTGTGTTAGTACGTGTTACACACAATGGAAAATTCTCCACTATGACTTAACTTTCATGTGACTGGAACGACGCCGCACGTCGTCTTTGCGGAACAGTTTGTATTTGTCGTTTCGCAGCCAAGGCTCGATACAGTGGAACCACACACACATGGACTCATGCAAAACAAAGCACTTCACTGCGTTTACATACAGGTGTTTGGAGCTTCTCGAAACGACAGGAAGTCAAATTAGTCAAGACTTGCAGGTGGAAAAAGAAAGGGATGTAAACAGGTGATATGGAATGGAAATGGCTTCAATTTAAAAAAGAAAGAAAGCAAACAATAAATGACGAAGCATAGAAATAAAATCTGTGCTTCGTCTCCGCCTTAGCACCTCGTACCCTCACGTTGGCTCCTCAGGTGTGGCTTCCCCGGATGACGTGTGACATGGTCAATTACCAGATGACCTCGCCTGGATGAATCTATCTAAAAATAAAAAAACACGACGTGAATAAAGATTAAGTCCCGGCACAACCTTGGAGAAAATCAGTGTGTTTTCTTTCACTAGTCTTTTCCAGTTAGTTTCCAACAATCTGCAAACTGGCCCCGTTTGTCTGTCGTGTCTTTACTGTGCTTTTCTGTTCGTCACAGAATAAAAAGTAGCAACTTTGACCTAAAACTCCTCCTGTATTTTCACATCTTACACCTGCCGTCTGCTCAGGTTGTATCAGCAGTTCCTTTCCAGCCAGTGAAAGGCAGGTAATGATTAACGGTGGGTCAGTATCTCACAGAGAAGCTGCTCCCACAGTTGGAGCATATGTTCCAACCGCATGTTGGAAAGCACTTTGTGATTCTTCTTCCCGTGTCGTAGAGATTGTCTTTACTCTCTGTGACATTGTTGCTTGACACATTCTCACGAGTGGTTCTGTTCTGGGAAGGAGAACAGATTTAGGAAAGGTGGGGCAGAGAGATGCTAGTTAGAAAATAAGAATGATATGGTCATATTTATTATAACAGGATTATATTATAAATATGTTTTTTCAAGCAAATTAGAACACTATGCACAATCTCAGCGTAGAAGTTACTCGTTAAGAAACATGAGGGGTTCCTGCTCAGAATTATTAGGCGATTCTTGACCAGAATAGGCGTGACTCTGGGTAGCACACTAGTGAAAAGCCAAGACATACAGTACAACACAACAATGGCTACAAATAACTTTTCATCAACAAAAGCGATGGTATTTATTGTGCATTGACGGAGGAGTTTGTAAAAAGGAAGAAGAACCAGCTGCCTGCATGTTAAGTCACACCTCAGTCAGCAATGTGGGTTCACCGGTCCCACTTTACAGACGATACAAGATAATTCAAAACAGGATGAATATGAATATCATTAGGAGGGATCGCGACAACAACAATAGCTCCATCCTACCTCAAAGATCTCCTCGTACCAGACCATCCTAATAGACCACTTCGGTCTCAGAGTGCAGGCCTAGCTGTGGTTCCCAGAATGGGAGGCAGAGCCTTTAGCTCTCAAGCTCTTTTCCTGTGGAACCAGCTCCCAGTCAAGAGTCCATGCTGCTGTAGGCTTAGACTGCTGGGGGACCAACCCCTGGTGAGACACTTCCTCCTCTCAGCCCACGTTTATATGTCACCACTGTAGGACATTAACTCTGTGTTGTCTTTCTCCCATAGTTTTGTTCTCCGTCTCTCTCCCTGTCTTCAGGTGTCCCCGGCCTTGGAGCTGTGTGTCCTCCAGTGCGCAGCTACTTGGTCCTACCAACCTGCCCAATGTTTTCCTCTCAGCCCAACCGGTCCAGGCAGATGTCCGCCCACCCTGAGCCTGGTTCTGCTGGAGGTTTCTTCCGTTAAAGGGAGTTTTTCCTCTCCACTGTTGCCTATAGCTGCTCAAGGGGGATTTGTTGGTTTTCTCTAAATGTCTGTGAAGTCTGGACTTTATTACGTGAAGTGCTTTGAGATGACTTGGTTGTAAATTGGCGACATGTAAATAAAGTTGAATTGAATTGAACAATTAAAGTGGATGAGCTCCAACAACTCAGTGCTGATCAGACCACTACAGTTCTCACTGGTCTGAGGGAAAATGTACAAAAGCAAAGTGCTGACACAAAACACAGTGTGTGCGTTGAGATGGAACCGAGGAGACAAACAGACACAACAAGGTAACCAGGTGAAGAAATGGAATGAAATGTCCCTAAAATGGGTTGTAATATCAGGGACGCTGCCAGCACGTGGGACATGACAGTGCAAACTGATGGTCCATTCCAGTAAATCACCCTGATGTCGTGGTGGCACCAGCTTAGCAGAGAAGCTCAGCAAATACAAGTTTCTTCAAGACTTTTCAAACTGTTACTGGAAGAATTTTTAAAACAAGGTCTTAGGTATTTTTTAAAAATTTCCGGAAGCATCAGCTGCAAGTGTCAGGGGGATAGTTCCACACATGAAGGGCCCTGACTGCAAAAGGTGGTGTGACCATGTCTAAACAGGGAGGATGTGAAGGCAGAGAGCTCAGCCACTGGCCACCAGGTTTTGACTAGTTCATCCCTGATTCCCCGTGGACATGTAACCGGCAGGCAACGCGCTGCTTCTTTTCACATCACACTCTGGGTGTTCCCCGATTTCACAACCTTGTTTTTGTTATATTTTTGGAGTGAGTGACTCATCAGAGGACAGACAAAAGAAGCGTGAGAATGAGACAGAGACGACAGGAAGATACAGGATCAAGTTTTATTCTTCATATTGTGTTGTACAAAGTGCTTATAAACCTTCAAAAAAAAAAAAAAAGGCATGAAAACTGGTCCTTCAATGGTTTTAAATTCCTGGAGGTTTTAAAACCGACTAAACTGATTTAGTGTCTGTGTAAAGTCAGTGTGTTCACAATATGCAGGTTATAGCTGCACAACTCACGATTATCGTAACAACAAGCAAACAGAACGCTGCAGGTTCAAACGCAGACAAGTTGTCATCACATCATGTGGAGTGAGATTTGGATCATATCTTAATAGCACAAAAGTGAAACTTAACTTCATATTAAAAGGCAAACATGTTTCCCAAACACCTCTGCAACAATATGCATGTGCACGAAAAGAGAGCATTTTTATATGTAATTACCGTAATACATACTTTATAACGTTTCAAACCCTTTTTTTTTATTTTTCACCACCAACACACAGAAAAGGTATAAAGATATGGACTGTAACGAGAATCTTTTGTGTGGAGCTTCTCGGCCTTCAGTCTGTCTCAGATGTTGACAGGAGTTGGTATTTCACTTTGGACCTTTTCACTCTGTACATCACCACTCCACATACCAGGAGGCAGCCGACGATGAAGATGAGATTCATGCCCAGATTCATGGTCAGGCTGGACACTGAAAAAGAAAAAGAAAACAAAAGCTAAAATTCAGGCACAACAAACATATATTATATATATTCAAAACATGAAGCCAGTCTTAACAACTACTGTTTGTCCAATATTAAAATACAGTGAAAATAAATGTTAGATTTAATTGCTTGGATTATTCTCACCCACCGGCTGCTGGTCAATGTGCTCACTGACCCTCCCCACGACCACGTAGACGACACTAATGCGAACTCTAACGTCAGCTGATCCATTACTGTGTTTAATGTTGTTGGGCTACAGGTGCTGATGTTGCTGCGTTGCATAAAACTCACCTTGGCTGTTGGTTGCTCTTCCCAGGCGCACAGGTCCCTGGGAAACGGAGTGTCGGCTGCTCTCGGCTGCGGCGTCTCTTCTGTGACGATGGTGGGACTGGACGCATCCCTGGGAGCATCTGGTGTTAGGAGCCCCGGCCTCACACAGGATGACCGTAGAAGTGATGTACACCTGCAGGAACACGGAGGGCGTAAACAGCTGTTTGTCGATGCTGAGCACATGTGCGTAGTGTGTTACAGTCCACACGGGCTCTACTTTGAATTCACTTTAATTGCAGCTCACTACTACTACTAGTGTGACTGGCTGGAAAACAGACTAGAAAAAATGTCAGGAGCTAGATGGTGCAGTGACTTATGGGAAAGAAATCACTGGGCAACAGGCTCCAGACCCCACTGTGCACACACACCAAAGGATATTCCTTGGGGGACAAAAGGCAGCGGTTTACACTTTAATATTCAGATTTAAATCCAACACATTTGTGTCCTAAAGTAACCTGCTTACCTGTGGATAAGCACCGATGAATTCAAAAGCCTCCATTCCAAATCTGAATTGATTCTGGGAGCCAGGGTAAATCTGCACCGTCCTGTCCTTCACACACCTGGGACAACACAGTTAAATTCTATCAAGACTCTAAATATAATAGAGAAATAAGTGCTTATAATATAAATGCATGTACAGGTACAGTATAAGATGAAGAAGCGTACCCGTTTTCAATGATGGTGTAGCTGATGCGGGAGTTGGGGCTGTCATAGGGAGTCGCCTTGACAGACTCCACGAACAGCTGGACGTTGGGGATGGAGGTGTTTGCCTCTATTTGCATGAACATCATCTGTTTGAGGTCCACCTCCACTGGGTATCTGCTGGCAGCAATTTCCCTCAGGAACAACTGACTCTCAAAGAATTCAAACTGGAAGGTGAAAGTACCAAAGCCTTTGTCTGTGAAGACGTATGGGTTTTTGTGTATGTATCCCAGGGTCAGGTTGTTTCGCTTTGGAAAGGCACATTCAAAGGCCACCTCCACGTCATTGTTCCTGGAAATAATTTTTTGTGGGTCGGCGGACGTGATCTGATTCCTGAAGATGATGTTATAATCGTCCTCCTGAAAGTAAAAACAGAAAATTAATGTGAGTTGTTACAACTGTCAGTGTTTTCAGAGTAAAGAAAGAACATTCAACGATTCAGGTTTCTGTGCTGTACCTCCACATAGGTTCCGCAGGCGCCCAGCGACATTTCAGCCACCAGATGGGTTGAGTTGGAGAGTCTGTTCAGGCTGCAGGAATAATCTGTGATGTCGTTCAGATGCAGTTTGTTCTCGTAGCGTCTGATGAGGGCGTCCTTCTCCACTTCCACCTTCATTGATGTTTCACTGCACGTCACTTTGGCATCTGAACAGTGTGAAGTATGAAACATTTATGTAATGGGGTGATGATGTTCTCAGGGTGAAGGTCACAACTTTCACCAAAGCTACAATAAAAACAAGCTGAACATCCTGCTTCTGCTGCCATGTCAAAGAAAATGGGATTTCTTTGAAGCTGGTATATGTATGTGGTGATGTGTTTACAATAATTTGTTCACAATATATCATCAATATTTTTGTGGACACATTTGTCCAAACTCAATCAGCTGACAGAGGGTGTTTGACTTCTATTAACCAATCAGGTTCTGCCATAGTTTCTCTGAGCCACTCACCCATTAACTGTCAGATTTTAAAAACTGTTTCTCTCTGTGCGGTTTGCTGGGTCACAGGAACACTCCTTCACTCGTTCACCACCACTGTTCATCACTCGGGCTCAGTTAAATCTACTCCTTCCATTCCCGGACTTGGGGAATATTTCTGTTCTCTGTATAACCCGATGTAAGCAGTCTTCACAGAGCGTAATTGTTAAAAACACCTTTAGACACCTAAAGAAACCTTTAACTTATGTTTTTCACATTATGGAAATAAATGTTTCCTCCTTGTGTAACTTTTGCTTGACTTGTAAGTTAAAGTTAAAAATGGTCCACTAACCATGATGTCCAACATGAACAGTCACACAGCGCAGCTCTGAGTGAATTACTTGGTTATAGTAATACCAGTACCAGTACCAGTAGTAGTAGTAGCTGTAAAAGAGAGTGGAGAATTTTATAATAACCAAGAAAGTTGCGATTTGAAAATGCATGAAATAAAAGAACTGTAACAGAATTCTTATTTCAGAGCTGTGTAGATGAATTATTCAAAACTTACTAGGGATAGATTGCTTCAGAAAAAAAGCAAATAGGAAAATGATTGTTCAGTTCTTGGTCTGTTGGTGTCCATGTGATGACAAATTCATCTGTGGAGATTCTCCGCTTTGAAACGCCACTTGGTCCAGTGAAAATCAGGTCATTAGTCCTTAAAAAAGAGAGAATGTCTTCAAAACTTTGTAACGTGAAACATCATTTGTAAACATTATAAAGTCTTTCACACTAAATGAAACGTGTCATTGTAAAGTAGCTGTAAAAGAAGAATCCTATCATGATTTCAAAACTCTTTTTCCTTACGTGCTGTATTTAGCTGATGATCTGACTTTGATTTCAAGCGGGCGGTTCACATACGCAGGAATGTTTGCTCCATTACTCGGAGTTGGTGACATGAAAATGGGAATGTAGTCACCATAAAGGCATGAAGGGACGTCATAGTCCACTGGAAATCACAAGAGAAGAAAGGCCAAGTTTGACAAAACAATATATACTTTAAATGATCAAATCTGTGTTAAAAAATACATTTACATACCGTAAACTATAAACTGCAGAGGCAGCTTGCTTAAAGGAAGAACTGATGGCCTGGATATGGTGGTTGTTGGTGTTTCTGTGGTGGTGGTGGTGGTTGGTGCGTCTGTGGTGGTAGTTGTTTCTGTGGTGGTGGTGGTTGGTGTTTCTGTGGTGGTGGTGGTTGGTGTGTCTGTGGTGGTGGTGGTGGTTGGTGTGTCTGTGGTGGTAGTTGTTTCTCTGGTGGTAGTTGCTTCTGTGGTGGTGGTGGTAGTTGCTTCTGTGGTGGTAGTTGTTTCTGTGGTGGTGGTGGCTGGTGTTTCTGTGGTGGTAGTTTCTTCTGTGGTGGTAGTTGTTTCTGTGGTGGTGGTGGCTGGTGTTTCTGTGGTGGTGGTGGTTGGTGTTTCTGTGGTGGTAGTTGCTTCTGTGGTGGTGGTGGTAGTTGCTTCTGTGGTGGTAGTTGCTTCTGTGGTGGTGGTGGTAGTTGCTTCTGTGGTGGTAGTTGTTTCTGTGGTGGTGGTGGCTGGTGTTTCTGTGGTGGTAGTTGCTTCTGTGGTGGTAGTTGTTTCTGTGGTGGTGGTGGTTGGTGTTTCTGTGGTGGTGGTGGTTGGTTTTTCTGTGGTGGTGGTGGTTGGTGTTTCTGTGGTGGTAGTTGTTTCTGTGGTGGTGGTGGTTGGTGTTTCTGTGGTGGTGGTTGGTGTTTCTGTGGTGGTAGTTGTTTCTGTGGTGGTGGTGGTTGGTGTTTCTGTGGTGGTGGTGGTTGGTGTTTCTGTGGTGGTGCTGAATGCTATTTGACGTTTGTGCCTTCTCGGTGGCAATGGCTGCTTTGTGGCATAGGATCCATCGGAATAGTGCACTGAGATGGAAGACTTGGGAAAATCCTCCACCATCAGCTCAATGGGATAGTATCCAGTGCTGGAGCTTATGGGCGTGTATTTCAGGGAGCAGGAATACTGTTGGAAAAAAAAACATTAAGATTTAACCACTCATAAGGTTCTCACAGTCTCTGCTACAGCATGTGCACTGATTTGTGAATTTGCTTTGAGGACGAGGCTCTGCAGTTCCCTTCTTACACAATGACTAAAAATGCAGTTTTTTTAAACTCTAATTGCACTTGAGAGTTTGTAGTGAAAAATAAGAATCAATAAACTGCAAATAATCTTAGGAAAGTACAGATTTTTCTTCAATAGCTTGTCTCCACTGGCTTCCCCTAAAACACAGAACATCCTCCTTTCAAACAAAGCCCTGAAGCTCCATCACATCTTAAAGACCTCCTAGTACCATATTATTCCATGTTTGCCTCCTGTGAAGAACCACAAGTGCACCTGCTTCTCTTCTCTTAAGACTAGGTTGAAAACGGTCCTCTTCCATAACACTTACCGCTGACTCTGAACCAGCTCTTAGTTACAAAGCTATAAACTTCAGACTGCTGTGGAACCAATGCTGAGCTAATTTATGTCACGATTGCATGACATTAACATATTCTGTGTCATGTACTTCCTGCATTTTTGGAAAACAACTCGTCTACAGCACAGATATAATCCTTATAGGACAGAGCTCTTTGTGAGCTGAAGCAAATAGTTGATGTTTTGGGGGGGAAATACAATTAATTAAGTTATTAAATTAAGTTATCCTTCAACAATGGGCTTAAAGTCCTCAAAGATCAATGTAAATGCATGTGCACCACATGTTTATAAATATTGTTACATTAATTCATTTTTATTTTAAATAAATAAAAAATTCCTGTTCTTGTTAAAAAACAGAATAAATCTCATTTGTTGTTTCCACAGTAAAAATGAGAGTTTTGATAAGTGTCTTACCGGATTCAAAGCGAACCCACTGGGCAGACCACACAGGCCACACTCAGATGTACTTGAATCGGTTGGTACTCTGCATCTGACCTGGTCACCATCAGGGTCAAACACTGTCAGGTTGAATGATCGTGGGCAGTTCCTGGGTATTCTGTAACACAAGTTAATCAACAGAGTCAGGGGCAGTACGTCTTCAAAATAATACTTGGCTTGGTGCTGAACACTAATAAGTATGTGTGGACTGTGTCCAGCTCTAGTACATGTGTTTGGAGTAACTTTCAGTTTTAATCGGTTGGTCATCAGCATGGTTTGAATGTTAACATTTGGTTTAAATTTAAAGGTTAATATTTGCTTTTTAAAATTAAGATGTGTTTCAAAATAAAGTCTGTTGTAACAGTTGAGGTCAAGGCCAGAAGTCTGGGAAGGTCCAATTATAAAACACAAACATATGCGTCCTACATGTTATTTGTGTTGTTCTCTTAAGGTTCTTTTATTAATCAAAAGGAAATGAATGTGTTGTAGGCGTCAGGGTGACGCAACACACTGGTCATTACCTGAAAACAGGGACCGCAGAGGTGACAGGAGGGCTGTTAGACTGACCAGTATCGGATCTGATTCCCATGTCCACATGTGCCATCATTTCCATTGGAGCATTGTAGTTTCGGTTGTTATACATCCAGTATCCATACCCATAATAAGAACTGGAGTAAGTTGGATATCTGTTGGAAGACGTGTTATGGAACAAAATTTTCAACATTATCTGTTAAATGATCCAAGTGAAATAGCAAGTTTATCCACGATTATCCTCATCATGAACAAAGGTTGTTCCAGTCCCATTTATGACCCAATTGTCCAAACAATTAAGTGGTGCAGCTGTAACCAGTGTTGTCTCACTCATTACTTATTAATTTAACTGATGTATGGCACAAGGAATAAATTATTTTTGTAAATATTTTCTTTGCACAGGTGACTCTGTACCATCTTCCTGGAAGCAAAAGCAAACATGGGGATTAAGGCACCGCTTCTTGTTACTGCTGCTCACGTTTATGGTGTATGAACAGATTTGTGTGAATCAAAACATTCTTTACTTAGAATAAAAGCAGCTCACCTAATGGCAAAGGGGAGGTTGCTGCGGAGTTTTCTTACGGTCTTCGCCTCATTTTGGCACCAGTAGTTAGAATAGTAATTGCCGTAAATGTATGAGCTGCTGAACTCACTTTGGTATCCACAGTCACCATAGTAACAAGCATAGTCGTAGCGGTAGCAAGAGGTTGTAGCTTGCCTGTCACGGACTTCCACCTGCAATGAATTTCATGTGATTAGAGTTACTGCATACTGTGATACTGCTACTATCAAATTTGATGCATGAATAGTCTGTTACATAAAGGGTTAATTAACAAGTCTGCATTTTTTTCCTCTGGAAAAAACATTCAATAACAGGCATTACAGACCTCTGTGTGCACACGGAGAGCGCATGCAGTGTGCTACAATATTCACATACAGCACCACACAACAAGAAAGGGGTGCAAAAGCAGTGCCACAAGACAACCTAGAAACTTCAGACTGCTGTGGAACCGCTCATCAGAGAATCAGACAAGCAATCTGCAATGTCACTCATGTGGAGGTGGTTTGGTTTTAAGAAGACTGCGATCTGCATGCTATGTCAGGCAAGACACCGTGGCAGGTACCAAATTGTGACAGATAAACAAACAGTAAAACTAAAGTCCATTTACAAAATGACATAACTTAATGGCACGCTGGACAAATCTGTGCAGTAGCTAGGAGGGCTCCATCACCACTGAAGAGAACAGAAAACAGACATGGAGGAAGCAACAGATGAAGTTGTTCCCAAGAGAGAAGTTCTGTTCACGGTTCAGAAGCTTTTCCGTTTTAAACATTTTCTTTCACAATAAATCAAACACTTCTAACAAATAAAAAAGACACTGCTTCAACTATATACATGCACTGGCCCCTTTTTAGGTACATTTACTAAGATTTATTGAGAGATGTTTTGTCAAAATTATTTAAAATAAATGAGGGGGCCAAAACTTGAACCACCTTTACTTATAATCTCCACACACACACACACACACACACACACACACCAAACCTAAACATACCTCAAAAGTCCCATCTGGCTTCCGTCCTTTTGGAGTGACCATCACTTGGCCTGCATAGTAGTAGTCCCACCAAGCAGATGCAGCTGAGACCATCAGCAGCAGATGCAGCAGCAGCAGCGTGACAGACGCCATCCTGGTCAGTGATGCATCCACAACAGGAGCGATGCCTCTTAAATAGTTGGCAATAAGGAAATAAGCCAAATTATATTTAGCAATTATCACAGATCTCATTTACTGAAAGTAAAAAACATGAAGTCGAACTAGTTTTACCGGCTTGTACTTTCAAAGGATTGTGCACCTCTATAACCTCAGCTTCTCTTTTTGAAAGTGGTACTAAAAAAATACTGAATACGGGCTCTGTGGCCAACAGTTCTGCTGAGTTATCATTCTCAGCAACCCGTCCCAGCCCCCTCCAACTTCTACATTACCCACTGCAACATCTCCCACCATGAAGATACATAACCATCATTAGGCAGGAACAAAAATTACAGCTCCAGAACCTGGTAAGCTGAGGAGTGATCCCTCTGAGCAGGCAGTGAGAGAAGAGAATTTACACAGAATAGGACAAGAATTGAGATTTTATATTTGATGCACCATATGACCCATAGCTTGGTTCTGATCGATTTCATAAAGTCGAGCTACAAAATGCATTTGTGTGATAAGCGTGAGACAGAGTCGGGATCATTCAAAACCAAAACTCAAAATGAACCTTAAATTTCTACATGCACTGACCAGGTCATCTCAAGCGTCGGGCTGCGAACTGCTACCGCACCAACATCCCTGCAAACAGATTTTCAAATAGCCAGTGTTTGCATAAACTGCTCACATATTCTGAATCTGGTTCCTGGCATTAGTAATTTTTTTTTATAGTAACGTGTGTGTATCTGTTGACCGGAAAATTTACACATTCGTACTACTGTTGTTTGACGGTCAAAGGAACTGTTCTTCTCACTGCGGCTACTGTCCAGACTTACGTTTAAATTCCCTCATTGCCTCAGACTTGCTTCATGTTTTGTTGTGCATGTTTAGAATATACATATCCTCATTTTGTTTCTTGTATGCAGAGACTAATACAGCAAAGGTTTTATGAATAGTTTGTTTTTTTCATTATGTGTAAAAATTGGAAGATTTTAATGTGCACATTTGCTGTTTTAGATTTGACACAGTCCAACACTGCCCGTATGTTCTTTTACATCCTGTCAACACTGTCTAGATAAACTGTTTTTATCTAGTTTTCTTTGTCACCTCACTCCAGTGACTCCCTCCCTCGCTTGCCAGGAACCTATGACAGGGTATCAACCCTCTCTCTTCCAGGTAGTGCTCACAGTTGACATAAACAGACCTAGTGTCCTTACTGCGTGCCGCTTATTGTCTAG
Organism: Channa striata; assembly: GCA_033026295.1. Taxonomy (NCBI): domain Eukaryota; kingdom Metazoa; phylum Chordata; class Actinopteri; order Anabantiformes; family Channidae; genus Channa; species Channa striata. The sequence continues at coordinate 27,374,435 of CM065171.1, forward strand.
CTAAATACCAACGTGTTAAAGCAGAGAGAGACAAATACTTCTCCGATGCCACGTTCAAACACACCCACATAACCGGACTTACTGAAAACTACAGTACTTACTCCTGCTGTCACAAACTGTTCTGAAGATACACCTGATAATTATTTCTAATTCCAATTCTTTTAATTAACAACAATAAAAAGTACATACCCAGAGTTCCAAAATAGAAATGAACATTTGTGTACATGCTCACTCACCTTGGCTGTCAGAAAAGTGAAGCAGGTGCAGAGGTCTCTGGGAAATGGAGTGTCTGCCAACAATGGTTGGTTGGCGTCCGTCCATGGGGCCCGAGTCCTATACAGAACAGAACAGAACAAGGGATGTACACATTTAAAAGCTTAGATGAACTATGAAAACTTAGGGAAATCTGCAACACACAGTACATGACAAGGCTTCACGGTAAAGCTGCTGTGATGTTTTAGGCACAAGGCTTTCATTCAACGTTCTGCTGTTCAGGACAAACTCCCACAGATACTAAATCTACGGGTCAAACACAAAAGAGTGCCTCAGCCCCAACAATAATGGTAATATATCACAAAATCAGACAATGAGCACTATAGCAAAATCAGCTTGACTTATAAGACTAATATCAATAAACAATGACTTCTGAGGACATTTCAAATTTAACTGCTCCAGTTTCAGTCAATACTCCTTCAGTCTGTCAGTGGGACAGTGCAGATTAAAACCTTTAAAATTACTCAGTAAAGCCATGTGGTGGCACTATCTGCTTAACAACACTCATCTTTTATATGATACTTTTGTTGTTGTTTCATTCCACGTAATCATTCTTATCTTTCCCTTATTGTTCTATACTTTGGTGAACACATGTGGTTTTTAAAGTGCTATATAAATACTATAAAATTGGTTAAAAAATACATTTGGTTTGATTTGATGATGCTGTCTCACAACCTTCAGTCAGATCTTTATACAAGGCAAAATGTCACATACACAAAGAACCAGACAAGCTATTTGTTGTGTTCATGGGAACAAGGCGTCTGCTGGGATTTTGTTACTTACACATTTCACTTTTATTTTAAACAAGATCACATTTAAAACACATGTTGGTTAATGAGATTTAAACTACCATCTTTTTTAATTAGAAATAAGTTGCAGGAGAATTTAATTTGTAATGGCAAAAGTTTTAACGCTTTCTCCACATCATTGTGAGGACAAGGCCGATTTGTTTGGTTTAGCCGTGCACAGAAGACTTCTGAATTTACAATCCAAATAAAAAACTGAGATGAAAGTTCAGAATTTCAGTATTTATTAGCTGTATATATTTACACCTGAAGATGTTGAACAACATGCAGCATAACGCCTGGATCAGATCACTCAAACTTTAAGTCAGCATGTATGTACTGCAACGTGTAAACGAATTCCATTTATCACAATGCTGTTGGAGGGGACTATAAAAGAACTTAAATTAATTGGGTTTAAAATCTGTACCATACATGACATTACCTGGGCTTCCAGAGGACCCTGGGAAAGACGGTGATCCGCACTGTGGATGAACGCCTCTGTGTTTTGGTGGGGAACGAAGCCTCCTGGTGAGGTGCCACCTCCACAGACATTCATGCTCTTTCTCCCTCACTCACTCCCGCCTGTAACAAATCTCATAAAATTCCATAGTAACTAGCAAATCTTGCAGACTTTTGGTCATTTCTTTTTTCCACTAGACGGGCGCTGCTAGCTTCACATCACTTCCACCCTTTTGGTGACATCTGCTTGGATGCGTCCTCCATTTTAAGGTGGTGGGCTCACACTCACCCCAACGGGTCAAGGCAGATGTCCGTCCACCCTGAGCCTGGTTCTGCTGGAGGTTTCTTCCATTAAAGGGAGTTTTCCTCTCCACTGTTGCCTATAGCTGCTCAAGGGGGATTTGTTGGCTTTTCTCTAAATGACTTTATTATGTCAAGTGCCTTGAGATGACTTGGTTGTAAATTGGCGCTATATAAATAAAGTTGAATTGAATTGAACTGCACAAACATTGGAGTCTGTAGGCACGTGAAGGAGCACCTGGGTTAAAGTGCAATACGCCATCAACACAAGGGCCAGTACGTAGGTACAGAAATGATGGTGACTTACTCAACAAACATTTGTTTGTACCTTGTCAGTGAAGAATAAGCCAATGCAGTAATATTCTGCCACATCTGTAGCGTATACTGGTTACATTTCAGATAGTTAAACAATCTAAATTGACATGTAATTAATAGAAATAACAGTATAAATACGTTTCTTCTATTCTCTAAACTTCTCAGTTGTTTCTCCTGTTTTAAGTCTCGGTGTCTTTCATTGTGGCTACAGGATATATTTAAGTTGGAACTAGTAGTAGGCGTAACAGGTAATAGCCAACTTCGAGGCTGATGAAGCTGGTGCTGAGCAAAATTCACTGATGCCAAAGTCCGAACGTCACCCACCACTGTAGGTGACACTGTAGGAAATCAATTTACTGTCAAAACCAACTCACTCAACTGCACAAAATCCAACCATTGGATGGACTCTGGAGGCTTAATGAAGGTGCAACTTTCTAGGTCAATATATAGTTAATCGAGTTACAACGGTTGTTTACGTATTAATATTTAATGCCACTAAAACATATAAACTGATTTTATTTATTTATTTATTTTATTTATTATTTTTAAGTGCCCAACTGTTTAAATTAATAATTTTAGTCAATAAAGCCTTTTGATACTTTATCTCTAAGACACGTACTAACTACATCAGTAAAATGATATTCATGAGAAGGTGCAAGTTATCCGCCTTTTTGTTCCCATCACAGCCTGGATTTCTACACTACTACAGAACAATGTGATGTTTCATTGATATTGTGTTTTGTCTTTGTCTTGTCAGTCGCGTTCACACATAGGCATTGTGGGCATTTCTGTGAATGTGTCTGTTTCATCTGTGTGAATGTGAGAGTGAATGTTGTCCTTCTGTGTATGTCTCTCTGTGTTGGGGTTGAGGTAAACTGGAGAACTGTCCAAGGTGTCCCCCAACCCTCACCCAATGAGAGCTGGGATAGGGAAGAGACCCCGTGACCCTGAACAGGACAATCGGTTAGAGATAATGGATGAAAGGTCGACAACTAAATATGGAGTCTGCTGGTAAAAACTGTTTTACTGCTGCAGTTGTAATAATGTTTCTCTTTTTAGATTGCGCTACTTTACATTTTAACACTGATATTGGAATTTGACAACTGGCATAAACTTTAATGCTATAAATTTGGGGGCATTTCCATATCAACATCTATCAATATTTTTCTCAAACCAAGATAGTGGTTGATTGTAAGCCAAAAACAGCCAAGCCTTCGCAAAGCAAACTGGGTTCAGGTGAGTATCTAAAATTGAACGATGACAGGAGCAGAGATAAAACCGGTCAAACTGAGAGCTGTATTTCAAATGTTCACAAACATCTTGGTTTCTCTTTTTAAGGGAATTCTATTCATGCTTTTCTGTCTTGTGACTTGGACAGCCAGTGTCTTATCTAAATATAGAAGGAAGTAAATAAAAGACTGAGTCTGAGTCAAAAGGCGTATCAGCAAAGAAATACCTAACCCTGAACATGTTTATCATGGTTATGTGATGTTTTCGTGGTATAGATCCGAACACTCTGCTGTTTCACTTTTATCTCAGGAGTGTTGCGACAGTTAACTGAAGTGTGTGAAGGCGGTGAAGAAACTGTTGTCTTTCTGCAAAAAGGCTTGTGGTTCAACCAATATATATCTGTATCTAGTATCAGTTCACTCGATTGTGTGTATCTGATTGTTATTTTTATCATTAATATTGTGTACTAGGTTTACAGTATTTTACAATAGGAATGAATTCCCAAAATAAATGACATACCATGCAGCTGTCATATCTCACTTCGACTATAATGTTTAAGAGTTAAGTTGAGGCTTTTTTTTAAGTTCTTTTGCACCCGTTGACTGTTTGATTCCATAGAAATAAATGGATTTAGTAAAGTCTCAGAGGCAAAGTAAAGTTTGTTAAAGGTTTAACCCAAAGTCCTACTTTACTGCCCTGCAGTGTCTAATATTAGAAAAAAATACACTAAAATGATTTTGAATGAGCAAAATTTGAAAAAAGTAAACAGTGTAAGGAGTTGAGATGGTAGTTAAAACTAGAGAGCTGATAAAAGATGAAGAAATACATAAACGCGAGTAATGATTCAGTCTCCGTAGAAACAAAAGTGCAGAAGCAGAAGTTCAGAAGTGTGAAACTTATTCCATTCAAGGACATGTGAAGTGAGCTGCCTCTCTATGAAAAAACCATAAATATGAGCAGTTCATACCTGGCAAACACACCTGTTTACCTTGGGAACTTCCGGCCTCCGCGTCATGTGATACCGGAACACGGACGCGGTGAGTCCCGGTGGTGATTGGATGTAATTACTGACGTTAAATCCAAGTGGCCGGTAAAAATGAAAAGCAAGTGTCCGCACGTTTGTGCCGCGTAACGGCTGCGCCACGTCGCATGAGCAGACGTTAGCTGGCTAGCGTAATGTAATGGGGAGCCCAGCTAAGAGAGGCTAACATTAGCTAACGGCAGCGTGTTTAAAAATAAGCGGACATTTGTTATTTTTTCACACAGGCCACGGAAGCCGATGTTAACCGTTAGCAAACTTCCACAGCAGCCTTGGGAAGAAATGTGAACTAAGCTAACCTGTGGCGTTAATGGAGCCGCTCACCGTTAGGGACGTTTTACGACGTTCTACGAACAAACAGACGCAAGATGGAGCAGTGACAAGTTCCCGCGCTTCGGCTGTGAGACGTCAACGTGTCATGTTCAAATGGAAGTAGATGTTGCCTTGGTGACGGAAGAGTCGTCTGCAGCTGACAAAGGGAGCGGGATTCAGAAGGTGAAGCATTAAAAAATTTTAAGCAACATTTCCTGTTATTAATAATGGGAAGGCAAATTCCACTGCCATGTATACACACGAAGATTTCTAATAATGTCTCTGCAGGAGCGTAACTGTAAGAACAAACACTGAATGAAGGAAGAACTTCTGTAAAAGTAGTTATGTAGAAGAACGATGCCTCGACATTATGCCTTTCAGCTTAGTGTAGTTATGAAATAGGAATGTTACAAAAACATATTAATCAAACCGAAATCATTGCTCTTCTCTCATTGGTCAGAAAGACGAGCCTCAACAAAAAACAAAAAGAAGCAAATATCTCTGCACCGTTGCTAGTACTGTTCACTGCAGCTCTGCACGACAAGTTATTGAGCATATTTTTATATTTTGTGAACATCATAAAAAAATTTAATAATTAGTTTAAATTAGTTTCAGTCATTCTGAATATATTCCAAGTGCAATGTAATCAGAATTTTTTATACATTGAGTTTTGCAAGATAGTTTCTATGAATGTGGAATTAAAGTATCAAACACTGATGGCTTAGAATCTTTACTGGCACAATTCATTTCCTATGCGTTTACTCCTGCCACCAGGAAGTCAACTTTGTAGTATCAAGTAAGTGTAGATGTGTATTTCCTTCCCTGGTAAAAAGAAGGTTATGAATAACAAGTATGACATAAGTGTTATTCATACTTCACCAAGAGCCAGGATCAGCTGCTTTTTGTGTTTTCTCAGTCGTGTCAAGTAACATGGGAAAAGACTTTCAGATTCTTCCCGTATGTTTGAGATTCTGTATCCTCTGTGACATTCTCTGCTTGAAATGTTCCGTTCTGTGATGCTGCACTTGACTGAGTGACGGTCTGGCATTTTTTGTCTGATGTTATTCTGCCTATAAATTAGATTAATAAATCACTAGGTCATAGTTAAAAGAGCCTTTTAAAGTTTCTAGTGCTGGAGCTAAGTGTGCAATAAACAATAAATAGAACTGTTTGGAGGAAATTGGCCTCCTTAACCATAACTAGTACAGACAGGAATTGCTTAGAAGATCCCGAATGCTATTAGATGATGGCTAACCCAAGTTTAAAAGGCAGAAGAACTGCATTTAACAGGCTACCACAATTTTATACATCAGTTTATTTAATATGGTCATATTAAAAGTTCATCTTTCAAAGCCTGACCAAGAGGTTAGCAACAGCATTGTGTAGTACAAGGAAAGGATGTAGAGATGTTTTGCTAAGACAAGTAAAGAGAGAATTACAACATTTTCAAAAAGATTTTATAAAAACACGGATAATTATTCTTGGCTTTTTAAAATTGACTCAAAAAGCAAGGCAAAGATGGGGTCTGAATGACATGGACGAGACAGGAAAATATAGAATCAAGTTTATTCATAATATTGTGAGGATTGCTGTATATAAACTGCGTATAAACATTTAAACCACTTGTATTCATAATACAGTAACTAAATGACATTTAACAAAAAGACTATGATGTGTCATTTTGAGAGTCAATCAGTTTGGTATTTTGAGTTTTGTAAAAGTGGTCTATGCGTGTTACATATATATATGTATAGATAGAATGCTGCACAGCTCAGCTCCCAATGAGAAAAAAGAAAACAAGCATTGTAGGAAACATTTTATAATATGTCAGAGAACATTAAGTGCTATTCAGATTATTTAGTGAAACTCATACTAAAGGGCAAACATGTTTACCTAACATTTTACATATTTTTTTAGACATTGTTTGTCCAAACAAAACTTTCCAAGAGACAGTTTTTAAATAAAAATGTTAGTTTCAATCCATGGTAGCAAGTTTTACCCCCCTTTTTTAACATTTGGGCAATACATCAGGACACCAGGAAAAGTTAAACTATATTTTAACTGGTTTATTTATCATTTAATCCTCTCAAATCATCTGAGTGAATTAAATTGGATTCTTCATCTTCAGTCTGAGTCAGACAATGGAAGGAGTTGGTATTTCACTTTAGACCTCTTCACTCGGTAGATCACCACTCCACATCCAAGGAGGCAGACGATGATGAAGATGAAGTTCATCCCAAGATTTATGCTCAGACCAGATGCTGGAAAACAAAACACATAAAGATTGGGTATAAAATATTTTGGTATTTAAGGGGTCAGTGTAACTACTGATAGTCTTTGAATGCTATGTTTTATAGTTTTCCTTTAAGCTTTTTATTTTAAATAAAACTTTAAAGCTGCGTAGGGCATTATGTACATTGTATATTGACAAAAATGTTTGTTCGCACTGACCTTGGGCGTCCGAGGCTTTAGCTAAGCGCAGAGGTCCCTGGGAAATGGAGTGTCTGCTACTCTCGGCTGCAGCTTCTCTTCTGTGACGATAGTTGGATGAGATGCATCCCTGAGAACACCTGGTTCCGGGGACCCCAGTCTCACACAGAATGACAGAACAAGTGATGTACACCTGAAAAAAAATGGAGGAGAAGTTTTTGTATCTCAGCTTAGAAGTGAATCTCTATGGAGTTGGGGTTGACTCCGTTTGCTCCATAGACTCATGTTTGTTTCAAAGGTTTTCACTGGTTGATTGGTTATTCAGAAAAATCCAGTGTAGTGCCCTGAGTGGGACGGTTGTTTGGACTCTGGCCGGCACTATGAGCACATGTACTTAGAGGAATGTTACTACGTTGGTTTAAGTAGTTACTTAGTATTTTGTTGTGAGCATCATTACAGTGATGTTGTGAATTTAGACTTTAATATATGTGTAGCATATTGTTATTTGTCTTAGTTCTAGTTATATTTATTTGTTTAGTATCGCTGACACATTTCTCTACTTTCCCAAGTTTTTAATATTGTGATGAGTTTAATTTCTTGCGTTAGGCAGTAGTTGCAAACACATCTCTGAGATTGTGTAGAGACCATAGTTGTCCTCAATCTGTCAATTGTCTTGGCATTTGGAGAATATTTCTTCCAGCTGACTATGGCCCCAGATGTTTTAGGCACTATCCGTAAACTTTTTACTGCTCAATTCTGCTGCTGAACCCTGTTCTAAAAATTTTACTTTTATTTATAAAGAACTTTGCAGTCGCAGTGTAACAGTTCACATTAGCATGAAAGCAAGTTCGGATATTATGTATTGAATGTATATATGTATTTTGTGTATTTTCTTACCTGTGGATAAGCACCGATGAATTCAAAAGCCTCCATTCCAAATCTGAATTGATTCTGGGAGCCAGGGTAAATCTGCACCGTCCTGTCCTTCACACACCTGGGACAACACAGTTAAATTCTATCAAAACATAAGAGAGAAATAAGCGTTTATAATATAAATGCATGTACAGGTACAGTATAAGATGAAGAAGAGTACCCGTTTTCAATGATGGTGTAGCTGATGCGGGAGTTGGGGCTGTCATAGGGAGTCGCCTTGACAGACTCCACGAACAGCTGGACGTTGGGGATGGAGGTGTTTGCCTCTATTTGCAAGAACATCATCTGTTTGAGGTCCACCTCCACTGGGTATCTGCTGGCAGCAATTTCCCTCAGGAACAACTGACTCTCAAAGAATTCAAACTGGAAGGTGAAAGTACCAAAGCCTTTGTCTGTGAAGACGTATGGGTTTTTGTGTATGTATCCCAGGGTCAGGTTGTTTCGCTTTGGAAAGGAACATTCAAAGGCCACCTCCACGTCATTGTTCCTGGAAATAATTTCATTTGGGTCAGCGGACGTGATCTGATTCTTGAAGATGATGTTATAATCATCCTCCTGAAATTGAAATGCATAAATAGACACACGTTACAACTCTTATCCTTATTGACAATAAAAATATAGAAGGAAAACGGTAAAAAATATGTGCTTCTTTTGTTACAACGATATTCAATCTTGCAGATCGGGGGGAATTAATTTTTATTATAGTCAGTTGATGGTTTCTTGGCTAGTCAAATCAAAACAACTTATTTAGCATTAATGGGGTTTGTTTTATTAAGTACATTACTCTTGGTCCACAATGGACTTGTGTTAGCTGTTAAACTAGTACAGAATCATTGAAATAATGCAGATGTGGGCAGAGATTTAAGAGTCTTGATCTACTTCATAGTGTGTTACAGTTTTGTGTGCTCTACCCTTATAAAGGTTCCACATTCATTCAGTGATATTTCAGCCACCAGGTGGGTTGAGTTGGAGAGTCTGTTCAGGTTGCAGGAATAATCTGTGATGTCGTTCAGATGCAGTTTGTTCTCATAGCGTCTGATGAGGGGGTCCTTCTCCAACTCCACCTTCATTGATTTTTCACTGCATGTCACTTTGGCATCTAAACAGTATGAAATACATAACATGTTAAGTGTTGTGACCGTGTGGAGGGTTTTAAAGGTTTAAACACATTAAAAGACTCCAGCTTAGGTTTGCACTCCTGTGTTAAAGCTGCACAATAAGGCCAGAAATTCATATCCTATAGTTAATTTTGTTTCTTGACTTAAACAGTAAGTACACCCAGCCAATTTAATGCAGGCCAATACAGTGGCTCTGTCATTAATTCTACTTTTACAGTGTTACAATTTCAGTTTTAAGGTTGAACGTGATGTGGTGGCAGAGGTGTTCATAATAATTTACCTTATATCATCCACAATTTCACACTCCACAGTCCACTGTACATACAGTTTGAAGCTGAAAAGTATATCCTTAGTTAAAAGTAGTCCACTAACCGTGATGTCCAACATCAGCAGTCACACAGCGCAGCTCTGAGTGAATGGTTTGGTAGTAGTACCACCACCAGTAGTAGTAGCTGCAATACAGTTTAAAATAGGAGAGACGTTTAACCTCAATACAGGAACAAGAAAAGAAATGTAACCAATTTTTTAAAGTTGAAATACAGCTTGTCACCTACATGAAGGATTGCATTGAAGTAGGTGTGATACAAAAATAAGTTAAAAGTAAAATGTGACAAAAAAATTTTGATTAGAGTTTAAGTGATAATTATCTAATTTAACTTGAAGCCCCATCTGCCCAATTAGATATGTTGAAACCTTACTAGTAGTAGTTTCCTTGAGAAAAGAAGCAAATGGGTATTTTTTTATTGAGTTCATTTTGTGTTGGTGTCCATGAGATGATAAAGTCTCCTGTGGAGATGCTCTGCTTTGAAATGCTGCTTGGCCCAGTGACAATCAGGTCAAAAACCCTACAAGACAAACAATGTTATCACACCTTCATAATGTAGAAAATGATCTTTAAACATAGTAAAGAGTCAGTTAAACTAAATTATATGATATAGACATATTTTTTAACAGAGTTATATTTAAGTAGCTGTCACGGAAATAAAAATTCAGTCATTAACTCCTGACAAAATAGAGGGGTGGCTTAAGGTCAGGAGATGGAGCGGGTTGTCCACCAACCGCAGGGTCAGCGTTTATAGTATTCAGCTCCTCCAGTCCACGTGGTGAAGTGAAGCGAGAAACCAAACCCCAGTTGCCTTTCAAATGACTAAAAATGTAAATTTAACATAAATTTTCCTTACGTGGTGTATTGCGCTGATGACCTGACTTTGATTTCAAGAGTGCGGTTGACATACGCAGGAATAGTTGCTCCATTACTGGGAGTTGGCGACAAGAAAATAGGAATGTAGTCACCATCAAGGCATGAAGGGACGTCACTGTCCACTGAAAATCACATGAATAGAGGGACAGACTGAGAAGCTATTATTTACTTTTGTCACGTAAAATTGTTGATTTAAAAAAAATAAAAGGGTGAAAATACCATAAACGATAAACTGCAAAGGCAGCTTGCTTAGCGGTGGAATTGAGGCTCGGTAAGATGCTGCGTTGGTAGTTGGGAAAGTTGTGGTCGGGCTTTCTGTGATGGTAGTTGGTGCTTGTGTGGTGACCCACCACGGGACATCTGAAGAAGTGGTCTGTGGTGCTTCTGTGGTGGTTGTGGCCCACCACGGTACTTCTGAAGAAGTGGTCTGTGGTGCTTCTGTGGTGGTTGTGGCCCACCATGGTACTTCTGAAGAAGTGGTCTGTGGTGCTTCTGTGGTGGTCGTGGCCCACCACGGTACTTCTGAAGAAGTGGTCTGTGGTGCTTCTGTGGTGGTCGTGGCCCACCACGGTACTTCTGAAGAAGTGGTCTGTGGTGCTTCTGTGGTGGTCGTGGCCCACCACGGTACTTCTGAAGAAGTGGTCTGTGGTGCTTCTGTGGTGGTTGTTGGGAAAGTTGAATATGATGATATTTGGCGTTTATGTCTTCCCACTGAAAGAGGTCCCTTTGTGGCATAGGATCCATCGGAATAGTGCACTGAGATGTAAGACTTGGGAAAATCCTCCACCATCAGCTCAATGGGATAGTATCCATAACTGGAGCTTACAGGTGTGTATGTCAGGGAGCAGGAATTCTGTTACATGAAAAAAAAAAACTTTTGTCACACAGTGAAACATTAAGAAAGATCATGAGATGTGCAGTGATTTTCAGACTGTAGAGAATCGGGCTAGATCTTTGCCCTTGCTTCCATATCAGGGACTCATGGACTTTCTAACTGAAATCTGTTTTATAAACCGTGTTTTAACAATAGTTGTATATTTTCATGTTTGTGTTTTTATTTAGAATACAGTAAATACATTTTAAATATGTAAATAGATTTTATGATGACAGTCAATTACATCAATTCATTCATGCTCAGACATGTTCGTTTAGTGTCTGTTAGCTGTTGGGTGGTTCGTGTACAGTGACCGCCGAACAATTGCATGTCCCGTCACTTAACTATGAGCTGAACCAGAGACACCTTTATTATTGTTAAAATATGTTCTTTGACATTCAAGACATTTGTATTACAGCCATTTTAATGAATTACCTCAACTAATCAAAGCTTGTAATCCTCCGTATTATACTGTCTTTCTGTTAGGGTTGTTTGTGCTAGTATTGTCATAAATCTAACCCATACAAAAGAAAAAGAGTTTGGATAACTCTAAATCTCCTACCGGATTCAAAGAGAACCCACTGGGCAGACCACACAGGCCACACTCAGATGTACTTGAATCTGTTGGTACTCTGCATCTGACCTGGTCACCATCAGGGTCAAACACTGTCAAATTCAATGATCGTGGGCAGTTCCTGGGTATTCTGTAACACAAGTTAATCAACAGAGTCAGTAAGAATCTGTCTAAAATAAGAGTTGATACAGCACAGACTTATGTAAGTGTGTCTGATAGTGACGTAATGCTTTTCATTTTATTGTCATCGTGGTGATGACAGTTTGGTCTGTTGTCATATATTATTTGAAGGACAGTTCAAATGTTAGGACTAAAGGCAGAAATCTGTCAAAGTTGGTGTTAATGGGAAGACATGTCTTACATTATATACCGTACAGTGTGCGTTTCTAAAAAGGTAATTGTTCTTTTCCTGATCAGAAATGCACATGCTGCATTCTAGGCATCAGTGTAATACAACAATAAAAAAGGAAATGATGGTTATTACCTGATAACAGGGACTGTGGTAGTGACAGGAGGGCTGTTGGGCAGACCAGTATCCGATCGGATTCCCATGTCCACATGTGCCATCATTCCCATTGCAGCCTGGTAACTTATGCTGTTACTAATCCAGTATCCAGACCCATAGTCATAATTGTAGTAACTGGGATATCTGTTGGAGGATATCAATATTATTGTCTCTAGGCTAATAAAGAGAAGAAGAAGTTGTACGCGACTTCTAGTCGCTATCGACTACCACTGCATGCATTTTGGCTTCCAGCCAATTTTCCAGTTGAACCAATACAGTAATTCTATGTAAAGTCCTGAGAGAGAGAGAGAGAGAGAGAGAGAAAGCAGCAATGAGGAGAGGAAACTGGAAATTCCAGCCTCTCCTACACACATACACACAGATGTGTTCTGTGAGGAACACGGAGATACATGTGTAAATTAATGTAGATTTCACTTTCATCCATAAACAAATGCATCTCAGGTATAGCTCACCTAATCCCAAAGGGCAGGTTGCTGCTGACTTGTCTTACCGTCTTCAGCTCGTTTTGGCACCAGTAGTTAGGATAGTAATTACTTGTAATGTATGAGGTGCTACTTTCCACCTGGGATCCACAGTCACCATAATAACAAGTGTAGCTGTTCTGGTAGCAGGAGGGTGAGGCCTGCCTGTCACGAAATTCCACCTGCAAAGAATTTAATATGATCATGGAGTGAATGCATCAACCATAAATGTTTTTCATGTTTGATGCATAAAAATGTGTCAAGCTGAATTTCAGCTCGACACCGGTACGATCAAGAATGAGGCGCCGATTCTCTCTGTTGAACACACATTACTGTCATTGTAGAACGTGAACATGATCAAACCTGCCTTTTAAACTGTCATACATTTACAGGTACAGTTAGTACACATTTAATTTATGTTGAAACATCTACATAAAAATGTTTCATGTCATTGTAAATATAGGTTTGAATCTGTTCTGTGTAAAATCTAACACATCTTTCACAGTTCTGTCCAATCCAATGAAAATGTGGAATAATGGGTGTCAGTGAAAATCATTATACTTTTTTATTTTTCTTCCTATAATCAGGTAGTTTCATTGAGAAGCATAAACGCTCATAGCCATAGGAGTATGGGTGGGAATCTGTGGCAAACTCACGATTCTATTTCATTCTAGTTCTTGGTGTCTGATTTGATTTATGGTGAATTCTCTATTCAATTGACTGCAAGCCGGGCATGATATTATAGCCTGTTACTCTGTGGTGCTCATTGCTGCTGAACCTTTACCCACCGAGCTGCATGTGAAACGTAACTGACAGTTAAACTAACTGGTTCTAATAAAGATCAGACTGAAGAGAAGCAGAAAACATTTTTTAAAGTATTTAAATGCATTAATTTCTGTATGCAAATAATGAAAGGAAACTGAAATTGTAATCGAGTGTAACATGTTGACAGATATAAATGAATACGTGTTTTTGGCAAATCTGCAGCAGTGATAGACACCGCTCTATTAACATTAGTCCGGTAGAGGGTATTTATAAAACCCTCCATTGCCTTTTACAACTAATTATCAGTGGTTCAGTTTCAATTTCTTTTTTTCCATTATCATTAGGACAGAAATCGATTTTTAATGTTTGTGAATCAATTAATTAATTTCTCACGTTTTTTCACACATCCCTACAGACGAGGACAGCACAAGAATCAAATGCCATCAGACGACACAAATTTAACACAATCACCTACTGTATGAACCTACCAAGAAACATCCACAAGCAACTACAAATTACACAAATCCTATAAACCGATTTGAAACTGCGAAGAAAGAAAAGAATTCTAACTTGCAGTTTATTTCCTTTGAAAGTTATAGCATGTGACAGCATTCCTGCTCTGGTTATCACGTACATATTGAGTGTCTAAGGTCAAGCAGTTAATGGATCGTTTATTGAGTTTACAAGATCTAAATGAGAGAAGAGAGGTGAGGTGGTTTGGGAGCTGTATTATGTAACCAGATAACTGGTCATCCAACAAGTCAATTATGAGCAAAGACAATTAGTGATTAAGGATGTGGTAGGATCTACATTCCCATGACATTCCTATAACACCCAGACATACCTCAAAAGTCCCATCTGGCCTCTGTCCTTTTGGCGTGAACATCACTTGGCCTCCATAGTAGTTGTACCACCAAGCAGATGCAGCTGAGACCATCAGCAGCAGATGCAGCAGCAGCAGCGTGACAGACGCCATCCTGCTCAGTGAGCCCTCCTCAGTTGGAGCGCTGCCTTTAAATATTCAACCACAAGGAAAGAATTGTTTTTTTAATATTGTTTTACTGAAAGTCTATAGAATGAAGCAGAACTAGTTTTACCTGCCTCTCAGGGAAAAAATAAATAAAACATATCTTTTTTTAGGTCTGCAACATGTTTTGTGTGCACTGGGATTGAAGGAACAGCAACAATGATCAAAACTTCAACGAGTTCTGGCATTTAGTAGCACAACATAAGACAACACAGTTGTACTGTGTGGGCTTATTTACTGTGAATATGCGGCGGTTCACAGGGTTTTACCCCGTGATATATCAGTTCAAATATGATATTTTACAATCTGAGTTTGAATTATTTTGTAGGGACATAGAACTTATCAGAGGCTGGAGTAGATAGGAGAACTGTGGATGTCACACACCCTCTCATCTGACGGCCGTTTCTGCTCCATGAAGAAATGGACCCTAGAAACGTCCCCATTATAACAACAAGCCCCACCTCAACATTCCACAGACCCACACATACGGACACTGCCATCGTGCCTGCAAGGGTTCAGTTTTCTGACCAAGTAGAATTAGTGAAATACTTGCCAGTTACCATAAGTTATATCAGAATACAGTAGGTCATAATTTTAACATTTATTTTTTTATGTGGTATGCCACTCGACCATGGATCAGACTTTACTGGTGATTTTGGTGTTTTTATTTCATTTTAACCCTTTGAGCCTTTTGTACACCGTCATCGACCGTAAGAGCTTGTGCCTCTTTCAGAGGGGCTGCCAATATGCAGCCATTGAAGATTACTCTGTTTCAATTAGCTTCTGCCGTTTCGACCAAGTCCTTACCATAAGCTTCTTTCACTCAAATCACTCCAAAAGATACACAGGAAATGTGCAGTCAAAATAAAAGCACACAGACCGGAAGTATCCATGGCAAAAACAAATTCTTAAAAATAAATTAGGTACACTCCCACCAAAATTATGAATGACGGTTACATCAGAACAATGATAATTTTCAGAACAGAAATAAACTTTAGGAAGGAAGAAGTCACCTGAAGAACTAACTAACACCAGAACTAGTTTTTGTACTGGTGGTTGGGTTGTTTCCTTCCTTCTGTGTTCACGAATGGGACAAGACAGTCCATGCCGCAGTCTGAAAAAGGTGAAGAGGGCTCTAGGAGTTCCACAGGTAAGATGGTCATTCTTTGATCCTCTGCTTTGTGTAGCTTGCGGCAGATGACACACTGACCAATGAATGAAGCAACAGTTTATGCCCATTCCAGGGATCCAGTAATCGCTTCATCGGATTTTGTTTGTGGCGAATCCTTTTCCTTTGTGCTTTATTAACTAACTATAAGTTTAGTTACCCGATGCTCCTTTGGGATCACAATAGAGTCTTTGAAGGAGTCATTTGTTGGTAAATGTTGAAGTCTCCCTCCCACCATGAGGAGACCATCTGTGTCAATGAAAGCAGTTCAGTAACCACTGTCAGTTCAAGTCCTGGGAATGTGGTCAGTTTAATGGGATAGACACAGACCTTTGCTATTACTAAGGAGCAATGAATCTCACCTTTAATGTTTCAGGCTGTCAGGTAGGTGCACTGTCCATTTCACGTCTGAAAAGTGATGCAACTCCCTTTCCTTAGCCTCTCCAAAACTTTTAGGTAAGCAACATCGAGTTATATTTAACTTTTCCAACAGTGTCAAATCCCTTTGCCAACTCTCCCGCCTTGGCTTTAGCAGGCCTGGTAAGGAATTGTCCCGACTCATACTGTGTTGGCACATTTCCTGCAGGATTCTTTTCCCTTTTAACACATATGGCGCTAAGAATCTCATCATAAATGGATGTCTGTCAGTGTAAAACATATAAAACAGTCCTTGTTGATTCACGTTCCATTGAATGCCTAAGGCTCTTTCTTATGGCATGTCTTTGAATGTCAAGTCTTTAGTCTTTGTGTTAACAGCACATTCAGATGGAGGAACCCTTTGCAAAACAGTGTGACTGTTAGATAGACAAGATAAACCTGTGCAGCCAGAGGCTGCCTTTACTGCACATCTCTCTGGCTTCCTGTGCCAACTGTATTGCTTCTTTTACTGTGTTTGTGCTTGTAACTCCATCATCCACATAAAAGTACCTTTCTATGAACTGTGATCCTGATGGATGGATTTTGGATTGTGGATACTCACACTGGGACAATCGTAGAAGTACAAGTTGATTGACCCACCCTAGTGACATTGAGAGCTGCGTCTGCTGTTGCATCATTTACTGTAGTTGGAGTTGGGATGCCTTGGGATGCCTTTCCTTTCCGACATAACAAGTTTGATGGTGGCATAGTTGTGTTTGCTATAACAAAGGGTTGACCGTAACGCTTGTCAAGCCTTTTCCAAATTTCCTTCCTTTCAGTACTTTCACTAAAACTAACTGCTGCCCAACATTTGTTAGCTCCAACTCAACATTATCCACACAGTGTGTGATTGTTTGCAGTGGGGGACCCCACTTATGCGGCCTGTGTAGTAGCCTCTGCAGCAATTGAATGCACAACCATAAACCAAGCTTAATTAATTTTGCGTTTCTGTAGCCTATGAATGCAGCATCACGCTGTTGGACAAACAAGTGCAAGCCAAAGGTCAGTATTGTTTCTTTACTTTTTTTTTCTGTAATTATAAGTTGAACTCTTAGGTTTCTGTTTCTCAGATCTGCACTGAGCTCTCTGGACTTTCCCGTTGCACTGTGTGTGAGCTCAACAAACCATTTTTATGTCGTCACTGAGAAGCAATGCACCAGCTGTAGTCACTGATGATGACTATCAGGACAGTACATTGGGACTGTCAAAGAAAGACCTTTTAGAACTTAAAGCACCACTGTGTCTATACTTCACTAAGCTGGTTTAAGTCTTGTTTTCTTAATAAAGTGGGAATGTACTTTCACATTCTACTTTCTGTGTGTTGGAGATTGTCAGTACCCCTGTGACATTCTTGCTTGCCACATTCTTGTCACATCAAATTTTCTATTCTGGGAATGAGCTTCAGTAAAAGGTGGGACAGCTCTTCTCTGATGATGTTTGGATGCAATAAATTGAGACATGAGCAGATCAAAGACAATTAATCTGCAAAAACACCTATTGTGTTGGACACACAAAAGGTTATTGTGTAGTTCAGGGCTGTTTTAATGAGGTTAGTTCTGAACTTGTGTAGTCGTCAAAAATAATTTAAACTTTGTTCCCACACCGACCACAATGTGGAAGAAGAGCTGGACAACTACATCAGCCCCAGCTCTGTCTCCTCAAACAGTATTACACTAACTAAAGATTGAACTGAGTTCAGTACGTAACAAGTCAACACATGCCACCAACAGAGCAGGGTATGTCTTAAAAGTCACGTGGTGTTTGATCATTGTTTGTGCTTCAGTCTCACAGGTGTTGGTTAAGTGAGAGCGAAACTGATGGAAATGCAACATGAGTATAATCCAAACCAGGTTGGCTCTATATGATGTTACTACAGAGGATCTGAAGAGACTGAAGTTCTTGTTTTCCACATTGGATCTGCAGTGATTGTCGCTGCTAAGTCGGTCAGAAATCTGGGAGCCATCATTGGCAACCAACTGAGCTTTACGGAACACATCCCCTCCGTCTATAGGAGGTGTAGATTTGCCCCCCACAACATAAAAAAGATCCGACCCTACTTCCCGGAATACCCAACCCTACTCATTGTGCAGGCGTTGGTCATATCTTGGTCGTCTCGATTACTGCGATGCACTGTTGATGGTGTTAGTGACATGTGCGACCAAACCCCTGCAGATGATCCAAAATGTGGCAGCATGCCTCATTTTTAATCAGCCGAAAAGGACTCGTGTCACACCGCTCTTCAGATCCCTGCACTGGCTTCCTGTTGCTGCACGGATTTAGTTCAAAGCTCGGTCTCTTGTCTACAGGGTGGTCAACTCTACAGCTCCGACTTACCTCAGCTCAATCATTCAGATCTAAAATTGTTCCCGTCCGCTGCGCTCTGCCAACAAACGACATCTGGTGGTCCCAGAATCAGACACCAAGGGAAACTCTTCAGCTCAGTGATCCCACGAAGCGACCTCACTCCCTATATTCCAAAAAATGCTGAAAACAGAAGGTCTGCATCTTCCTATGCACTTCTTTTCTGCTCTTTCTTTGTACGTACATCTTATGAAATGCAAAACGCATGAAACTCATTCTTTGATGTTTTCTCTGGGACTTAAAAGCTTCTGCCAATTGACTAGATGTAATGTAATGGATGTTCAATCCAGTTGGTATAAACATACAGAATATAAAATAGTTGAACAGAATAAATTTCTCTCTGTGTTAATCTGGTTTACGCTAACACAAAAGTTTTTTTTTTATTTCAGTTCTGTAATAGTTTCAGGGAGCTCACCGGGTGACACTAACAGTCGTACTGTAATTGCACACTACGCTGGAAAAAATTACAAACAGTCAAGGCAAATTTGGCCAGTTGTTGAAGGTGACAGCGTGATTGCCTACACCAGTATGTGAAACCGAAAGGTGCTTTAATAGTTGCCAGATTTTGACAGCTGTTATTTGATATCTGTATTTGTACTGTAGCTGCCATATTTACCACAAAGCCTGGATTTGTTTCTGTGTGACATCAGAGAGGACATGTTAGGTGAACGTTTCAAGCACAAGACATGTCACACATTTAATACACAAATACTGTATATAAACAGAACATTGCAGCAACTACATCTGCATAATTTAGTTATTTGTGTGATTTTTGTAAACCAGTTGGCTGCACCAATAATGATTTTGGTTGTTTTGTAAACCCACTGTACTTCTGCTGCTTTTTAGTTTTAGGATCTACTTTTTACAAGAACCTTATTTGCCATCTTCCAAACTACGCCCAAGATCAATTGGATAAGATCCAGCAACTAAACTACACATCTCTGCCAACTTGGCTTTGTTGTGATTGTAAAAAAAAAAAGTGGACAAAATGAGGCTTTATTTTTAAGGGGAAACACCTTGTGGTCTGGATATAACCCTCTTTGTGTCCGATCTGGAGCAGAATAGACAAGAGACACAAGACAAGAGAACATGCAAGGCTACAAAATGATACAAAATCCACAGATCTTTCACCTACAGGGTTGATGTAAAATGTCTCTGCCTTTACTTTAATGCTAACTCAGGCTAACCAAACTAGAAAATTCACACTGTTGTCTTAACTAACACGGCAAGAATTTTGGAATGTACGGTCGGGCAAAAGCAATGCTAACAATACTTGGCAGCTGCAGCTACTTTAAGGGTTACGTTTCAGGGTTTTTCCATTTAAAAAAAAACATATTTCGCACTGACACTGAAAGAAAATTCTGATCAATTTTACTTTACTCAAAACGCCTGCAACTGATCAACTTCAGTGCATTGCCAGTCCCAGAAACGCAGGTTGGTTTTACTGATGAGAATGTGTAGCTCAGAGCATCGTTCAGCTGCTCCCATCAATGACATGGGCGAGACTTTCGGAGATTGTCAGTGCTCTTTGTGACATAACTGTTTGTCACATTCTTGTCAAATCAACTGTTCCCTTCTGGGAAGCATTTGATTGTGTAACTGTGGGACAGCTGATGTTGACTTAGATGAAAGAGAAAGGACATGAGCAGGACAATGAGAAAGTATTTTTGGAATAAAATATGATGATGACAAAAGCTATAATTATAACTAATAGGTAATAAACATATTTAAACTACGTTAGTCCATATCATGACAAGGTGATAAATGCACAAATGTTTTGGATAATTTCCTTCATAAATAATACTTTACCTACCAACCAACATTAAAGTTGCAGGTAGTTTAAAGAAATTAAATCTATAATTATGATGCAATAATACAGCAAAAGAGTTATAATGCAAATGTACTGTAGTTATATAGCTTCATATACCTGAAACCAAAAGATGCTTTAATATACGGGAAACTGTCACCTTAGCTCTCATTTCAGGTAGATTCTGTTTCTGCTTCCTCGTGACATCAACAATAAGATTGCATGTTAATGTAATAACCAATTATATGCAAATGATTATATCAAACATTGAAGTGTCCTCGGGCAAGACGCTGAACCCAAAGTTGCTCCAGGTGTGACAGGAGCGCACCTTGCATGGCAACTGCAGTCACCGGTGAGCGAGTGAGCAAATTTAAAGCAACATTGTAAATGTCATT
Source organism: Channa striata (assembly GCA_033026295.1). NCBI lineage: Eukaryota > Metazoa > Chordata > Actinopteri > Anabantiformes > Channidae > Channa > Channa striata. Next base: position 27,395,205 of record CM065171.1, read on the forward strand.
GGATAAAAAATTATAAAAATAATAGAGCTACAGACAAGTAGCTGTCCTTTCCTCTTTAGCAACTTTTGTTCACCAAAACAGCCCTTGGTGCATACAGATAGAATTTCTACGTAGTTATTTGTGGAGTAGAGTTATGTTTGTTCTGCTGTTGGAGCATGTTTGACCAAGTTGAAGGAAATCTCCCCCTCTGGTGGAAAAGCTGGGGAAGAGTCCACACACATATTACATGGGAAACCAGTTTGTCTCATGCACAAAAATAAGACAAGTGTGTCATTTGATTTGTGATGAAGATTTTCCATTAAAGCTGTATCTTTCCACAGCTTAGAGGAGGTTATAAAAAGCAGAGGTGGTCATGTGATTTAATTTAGCCGAATTTATATTAGCGTATCAGAAGAGAGGACCAGTGGAACTAGGGCCTTCGAGGATTTTTCAGTCACGATAGAGACTCTGTTTTGGAATTGATTCAGACAGTTGCTGCAAAAGCTAGATACTAATTCCTTCTTCTGTTAATGTCCGTCTACCGGTGCCATTGGGTCATCAACCAGGGGCCACCGAATGTTTTTTCTTCTCCACTGTTGCCTCGAGCTCTTAAACCCCACATTGGGTTTCACACCTGTAATGTTCGGGTTCCAGTTTGTAAAATGAACGCGGAACGTCTTTGAGGCCGTGTTCTTTACTTCTCTGTAAGTAAGCTGAGGTGCTTTGAAGAATGCTGATGGAATTCAGTTAAGATCAGACAGGAAACACGAGGGAAGAGATGAGTTAGGACATGCAGCAAAGTGCCTCAGTGGAACCAGGTGAGGGGGGACTGAAACAACTTCAGTATCTGACCATTAGGCCACCTCTGCATGTGTCCAACTCTGTAAATAAACTGTATATGATGTGAAATATTGGTAGCTTCCTCAAAGAGAAGGAACCATTTTCTTTAAAATAATAAGCTGATAAAAATAATAGACAAACAACTATAAATCTGGCCGCTTCTGATTTAACAGAATATTAAAGAATACAACAAAGAAAAAAACATATATTAAAGAATACAGATGATTGCATTGCAGTTAAAATAAAATGTTTCCTTTAATAAGCATCACACACATGTTTTAATTTGGATAAAAGTCATCACTTTGCGGTTTGGGCATCACACTGAACAAAGAAGAAACGAATCTGAAGAGCTCAGAAAGAAAATGAGAGACTGTATCCAAGCATGTTGATGTTCCGGTTTCAACGCTTGCACATATAATCAAGAAATTTAATGACAGTGGGACTGTAGCCAACCTCCACTTCAGACTTCAGACAGCTGGAGTATGCAGATATGATATGATATTTGACATGAACCTTGGATGTTTAAAATCCATTTGGGATTGTCTCTCCTTGAGATTAGTTTCGTTGGAATTGTAAGTCTGCGCCTTTGCCCAACAGGATCACAGCTGACAGGGATTTGATCTGAGTGCATCATTAATGAGCAACTCGGCTTCATTTATGTTGACTACTGCATCGCTGCAGATGATCCAAAATGCAGCAGAACGTCTCACTTTTGCCATCTGTCCTGGATTATAAAATCTTGTCTCATAACGCTGAGCATTGATGTTTTCTATTTGACTGAATTATTTGCTCGCTTTGTACCTCACTTGTGAGCCGCTTTACATAAATGTCTCCGAAGAGTAAATGTAAAAGTATATGCAGGATGTGGACAAGCTCTGCCTCTGAGATGCACCTCTCAGCTCCCATTGCCAGTAAAAATAGGGAAAAACATTCACAGTGTCAATAAGACGAGCACAATATCGATACTGTACGTGGTTGGGATGGAAAATGCTTCAAAAACATCAACAGGATATATTTGTCACTGGTTATAAGGAGCTCTTTATTGTGGATAACAGGATGTTAAAGAAACGTGTCTGCCTTCAGTCTGGGTCAGACGTTGGCAGGGGCTGGTATTTAATTTGGAGCCTCTTTGAACGGTAGATCACCACTCCACATACCAGAAGGCAGCCGACAACGAAGATGAGATTCAAGCCCAGATTCATGATCAGGCCAAATGCTGACATGCAAAAAAAACAAACAACAAAATATGTACTTCAGTGGGTCAATCCAGCATCCAATCACCATAGCGACCCTGTGGTGAGTAAATATTCACACTCACTTGGCTTGTCAGCAGTTCTCAGCATGCGCAGAGGTCCCTGGGAAATGGAGTGTCTGCTAGTCTCGGCTCCAGCTTCTCTTTTGTGACGATGGTCTGATGACGTACACCCCTGAGAACACCGGGCTCCAGGGGCCCCAGTCTCACACAGAATCACTGAACAAGTGATGTACACCTGACGAAAGTAAGAGGAAGTTGTTTTTTCAAAACCTAATCAACATAATTTAAGGTTGTCACACTGTTGTGGTAGATGGCTATTAAAATGGTCAAAGCTAACAGCCTATTTTTGGAAGACAGTTTAAAACTGGCCATTATGCATATTGTCTACACTCTTATATGTTGAGCACTCAAGAACAGAGAACCCAGGAGTGCACTGGTCTTCTGGACCATAACTATGATGAAATATAACAGACCAGTGAACGGCGTGATAAGTCACATTGGCCTCAGCAGAGCTTCAACAAGTCATATTGACTTTACCTCTGGATAAGCACCAATGAATTCAAAAGCCTCCATTGCAAATCTAAATTGATTGTGGGAGCCAGAGTAAATCTGCACCGTCTTGTCCTTCACGCACCTGTGACGACATAGTTATAGTGGTTTAGTAGAAACTAGAAAGAAAGACGTCTCTTAAAAACAGACAGATGCATCTATAGCAAATTCTCTTAGACATGAAACTAACCCGTTTTCAAAGATGGAGTAGCTGATGTGAGAGTTGAGGTTGTTGTGTGGAGTCGCCCTGCAGGACTCCACAAACAGCTCTACGTTGGGGATGGGTGTGACTGCTTCAATCTGCATGAACATTGTCTGTTTGAGGTCCACCTCCACCGGGTAGCTGCTGGCGTTAATTTGATTTAGGAAGAGCTGGCTCTCAAAGAATTCAAACTGGAAGGTGAAAGTACCAAAGCCTTTGTCTGTGAAGACGTATGGGTCATTGTGTATGTGTCCCAGGGTCAGGTTGGTTCGCCTTGGATAGACACATAAGAAGGCGATCTGAATGTCATTTGACCTGGACGTAATTTGGTTTGGCGCAGCAGATGTGATCTCATTCCTGAAGATGATGTTACCTTCATCCTCCTGATTGTGTAAAAAGAAATGGAAAATAAAATTTCCATTAACAGTGGACCCACCGTCAAATTAGGTTACATAAAATCTAATAGCAACTATGAGCAAACAGGTTCTTCTGCTGATGAGTTGATGAGGATTTAAAAACTACTTTATGGATATGTGGTTAAAAGCTGTAGTGTCAGGAACTTAAACACACTTCGATGTTTTGGAGTTTTCTGTGCTCTACCTCTATGATTGTTCCACAGGCATTCAGCGAAATTACAGCCACTAGATGAGTAGAATTTGAAAGTCTTGCCAGGTCGCAGGAAGAATCTGTGAAGTTGATCAGACGCAAGTTGTTCTCGTTGGGACTAATGACGTCGTCCTTCTGCACCTCCACCGTCATTGTTGTTTCACTGCATGTGACTGTGGTCTCTGATGTGAGATGTGTAACGTATTCTTTCATTAGTGACACCCTTTGTTCTTAATTTTATATCAGACATTATCTTATTGTGTAAAGTTATGTAATGTGTAAATTCACATTCCATCCAAAAAACTATAGTCTATAGAGTAAAAACATCCTGTTATAATTGAACAATAACTTCAGAATTAAAATGTCAACTAACCATGGTGTCCAACTTCAACAACCACACAGCGTAGCTCTGACTGATAGACTTGATTGGACCTAGAATATAAATTAGAATGGGAGATTGTTTTGTGTTGTATAAGACTTTCTGGACAGACCAAAGACCCTGCACTTTAAAATTGTGACAGTAACTATGAAAATATGTGAAAAGTTAGTAGTACTTTTACTGTCCTATCTGTACATTTAATTCACTCTCACCTGTCTGTTGCTTCAGAAACAAAGCAAATAGGAAAAATCTGGTTCCATTCATCTTTAGATGGCGTCCATTGGATGACAAATTCTTCGGTGGAGATTCTCTGCACTGAAATGCCACTTGGTCCAGTAACAATCAGGTCATAAATCCTATGGGAGAGACAATATTGTCATAATGTTGGAATAGAAAACATTATTCCCCAAACTAACAAATACCAAACTAATATGAATTTTGACTTTAAACTCATTAAACAGAATATACTCAGGGCTAAAAACAAATGTTACACCTAAAATTTAAGAAACACAAAATGTATTTGTATAAATCCCATCAAATAAAAGGTGAAATGATAAACCTTTGTCTTTTATCCATTTTATGGGTCCAAACCCCAAATGTATTGTGGACAGCAAGAAATGAATTGTAAGGCAGCAGTGCTAACCACTCCACTGCCGTGCTGCCCTAAATTCCGAACATTAAAACAAAATTAGGTTATTTTACATTACAAAAGGCCAACAGGATAAACGTGTAGTGTGCCCAAGAAATTAACGACTTTAAATTCGATTTTGAAACAAAGTAATATCATTTCCTTACGTGCTGTATTGAGCTGATGATCTGACTTTGACTTTAAGAGGGTGGTTGGCAAATGCAGGAAGATGTGCTCCATTAGTTGGAGTTGGTGGCAAAAAGATGGGAAAGTAATCACCATCGAGGCATGAAGGAGCACTGTACCCATCCACTAGGAATCAGAGAAACAATCTTTCAGAAAAAGGTATATTGTTAATATTAATATCCACATTCTTGATAAAAAGAATTACCATACCATAAACAGAAAACTGCAGTGGCAGCTTGCTCAAAGGACCATTTGATGTTTCGTAAAAGTTTGTGGAGTGTGCTACTGTGGTGTAGGTTGTCGGTGGCACCTCCGTGGGCGTGTAGGTTTTCCGTGGCTCCTCCGTGGTCGTGTAGGTTTTCCGTGGCTCCTCCGTGGTCGTGTAGGTTTTCCGTGGCTCCTCCGTGGTGGTGTAGGTTTTCCGTGGCTCCTCCGTGGTGGTGTAAGTTGTCGGTGGCTCCTCCGTGGTGGTGTAGGTTGTCGGTGGCTCCTCCGTGGTCGTGTAGGTTTTCCGTGGCTCCTCCGTGGTCGTGTAGGTTTTCCGTGGCCCCTCCGTGGTCGTGTAGGTTTTCCGTGGCTCCTCCGTGGTGGTGTAGGTTTTCCGTGGCCCCTCCGTGGTCGTGTAGGTTTTCCGTGGCTCCTCCTTGGTGGTGTAGGTTGTCGGTGGCTCCTCCGTGGTGGTGTAGGTTGTCGGTGGCTCCTCCGTGGTGGTGTAGGTTGTCGGTGGCTCCTCCGTGGTCGTGTAGGTTGTCGGTGGCTCCTCCTCCTTACGCCTCACCCCTGAAAACGGTCCCTTTGATGTTGATGAGCCATCAGAGTATGACAGTGTAATGGAATCATGGGGAAAGTCCTCCACCACAAGTTCAAGTGGGTAGTATCCACTTCCAGTACTGTAGCTCGGACTAAACGTTAGCGCGCAGGAATTCTAGTTAGAGGGAGAAGAAAATATGTTTTCTCACACAATATTTCTGACAACAGTTTCAACAACAATGTACCCACTGCCCCTGGTATGGCACAGCTTTATTATGCTGTGGTTTTATAAAAATAAAAAAAAGATATTTATAAAAAATTTATATGTTTTTATAAAACATTATGAACTAAGAAATGCTTATGTGTATGTGTTAACCGGCTGTCAGCACATAACGTGGATAAAGTCAGCTCCACCTTTAATAGCAGTGACCTTTGACCTTTAGTTTTTTAAATAATTATTGTACACGATTTTCCATGATTAACATATCCAGTACAGTTTAAAATACATTTTTCTTAGTAGAGCACCGTACTTCTGTACAGTCCTTTAGGTAGAAGAAGACCACAGCAGCAGGACTGAGACATCCATCAAACACACCGTGGAGCGGTTGTTTGTCTTGAGGACATGATCTGACCTCGGTCGAGCCCTTAACTGCAGCTTTAGGTTCAGTGGTTAGTTTATAGCACGATGTTGTGCTTCGATTATAAAGGGCTGTTGTATTTGTGGATGTTTTTCATAGGACATTCAGTGTTTATTGCTAATTGCTATTGTTCAATATATTGCCCAGGTATTTATGGTTATGAGCAAGTGCCATTTGTGGCATTGTTCCATGTTGCAGAAAAACTCATAGGGAAATAGGATCCTCTCAGATTTCCTTTTGTGTTCCCACCAAACATGTGTATAACTGAGTGTGTATGACAATTCCCGCCCGACTTGATGTGTTGTATTGTGGTTCACTAAGATTTTTCCCCGCGAATGGGAACGTCACCAAGCGGAAAAAACAGCCCACACTTACAAACTACAGTAGGTCAGAAGACTACTGAAATCCTTCTTACCTCGTCCAGAGAGAAACCGTTGGTCTCCCCACACAGCCCACACTCATGTGTACTTGGATCTGTTGGGACTCTGCATCTGACCTGGTCGCCGTCGAGGTCCAGCACTGTTGTATTGAATGATCGCGGGCAGTTCCTGGGTACTCTGTGATAAATAAACCATCTGAATCAGAAACAGGCCGTGTAAAATAGAGTCTGATGTAGCACCCAGAACAGTAAGGTTGGCTTGAATTTAAGGTTAGAGGTATTAAGGGTATGGTCAGTCAGTTATCCCCTGAGGCAAAAGAAACTGCCTGTAGATGATATTTGCAATGTCTCACAAGGTTCCTTTTCTAATAAGAAGCAACACAAAGCAGGAATTAATGTCTTATGACACGAAAAGACGGGGGAAAGGGTCATTACCTGAGAACAGGCAGAATAGTCGTGACAGGAAGGCTATTAGATCGTCGAGTATCAGATCGGGTTCCTAGGTCCACATGTGCCATCATTTCCAAGCCACTCTGTGAACTTTTGATGTTTTCTACCCAGTATCCTCGGCCCAATGAGTAGTCATGGTAACCAGGATATCTGTTTGAAGAAATGTAAATCATTAGTTTTTAAATAGTACCTGTGAACGGTTGAATGTCAAGTAAGGGAATGAAAGATTGTTAAAAACGGCGGGTTAAATTTATTTAGAGCATCCTGATGAGGTGTCCAGTATGTGCAACCTGATTATCAATTATGGCTGTTGTGTTTGATTATCTTCTTTTTACATACGTAAGACAACAGTGTATTGCAAACAGTATTTCCTTTAGTAATTATAGCAAAGCATGAACGTTGCAGTAATAAAAAAAGGTTCAAAGCTCTCTGTCGTTACAGGTGGATCTGATTTGAACCACTTTATGTGCAAACGCATGATGATACATCAGTATTTATTAGTTCATAATGTTCTCGTAGAAATACAAAATCTTATATCCTATATTAAAACAACCAGCTGATAATAATCTTGTGTCCAATCCGTGTATTGATCTATTGATCAGTGTACATATAGCTTCTCGTCTATGTCTTGCAGTTATCAATGAACATATTTAAAATATTCTCAGCGAGGAAATCAGGCACCATGTGCAGATGCTTTGACGTGCATCTAAAATATGTCCCCCTTTATAACCAGATTACATTCTACATATCACTCGCAAAGAAATCTCACCTAACAGCAAAGGGCAGGTCGCTGCTGCGTTTTATTGTTGTCACCTGCTCATACTGGCACCAGCTAAGACCATAGGAATTACTGGAAATTAACGTGCTGGTGGTCTGGATCTGGGAGCCACAGTCACCATAGTAACAAACATAAGCATTCTGGTTGCAGTTGACTGTGGTGTGCTTCTCTCGAAGTTCCACCTGCAAAGAAAATGTGAACGATTTTTAAAAATCAATTTGTTTGCAACTCATACTCTGCTGCTCATATGGGGAGCGAGAACAGCTGCTGCGGCATGAGAGTTATGTCATTATGATGTGCATACGTGTAAAACCCATCGCAAAAAACTCTAAGAGTATAATCAAAAGCAAAAACGATTTTTCAATTATTTTTAAAAAGGTAATATTGGCTACACTGCTTATACATAAATATATATTTCTTTAGTGCAGGTGTTTTTTGTTGTTCTTTCTTTACTTCAATGCCAACACATTTCTTTCATTACAATTCTTTACATTACAATACAAGGCGTACAAATACATATTCTGTTCTAAATAAAATATTTATACCATGAGGGTTTTAAAAAATTACCTTAGTAGAAACTATCTCAGAATTTGTTAACCTTTTAATGTCAGCAATGATGGGCAAGTGGGACATGTCCGTGGGACTCCTTCAACGTACCTGGTAAGTGCTGTCCGACTTCTGTCTTTTTGAGTTGAGGGACACGGAGCCTCCGTAGAATCTGTAGTTCTGTGCAGTAGCAGCTGAGACCATGAGCAGAAGACACGGCAGCAGCGGCGTCAGAGAAGACATCGCACAGAGCGTCCTCAACAGGAGCACAACGAGGAAACGAGGACAGGCGGCTTCGATGGCAACATCATGCTCATGTGTAAAATGGATGGAACTTGTTTTACCAGGTCGCATTTCAAAATGATTTTAAATTCCTTCCTCCCCTGGGCCGTTCATTATAGGTGAGTGACAACAGGTTGACGTGGCTTCCGATAAATCCCTGCCAATTATATTCTGGTACTGCAGGTACGGACGCAGTAGCACGTGCTTCAAGTTATTAAGTAAGTTTAAGTTTTACTTAAGTTTTTTCATTCCACACACAAAGCAGTATTTTTATCCACTCATTCCTTATTATTTTCCTTTCTTCGTTATTTTTTTAGCCTAGATGTCTTAAAGTATAAGGACAAGATGACACATATTGACACAGATTATTTTGGTCACAGTCTTCACTGTACGTGAACAAATGGACAGTGGCAGATGAGCATCGAGGCTGCACTTTTTTCATCGCTTGGCATTGGATTTTGTGAATATCTGTCTGTGTAGTACATAAGTTACAGCAAATCTCCAAGCAAGTTGAGCACAATTATTCCCATCTGCATCCAAGAAACAGTGTAACTATGATGTTGCTAAAAACTTCTTGACAAAGTCACCAGCCTCTGCAGTGGAGGGATCCAAGTCCTCTTCTTCTTTGAAGTTGTGCCAAAAACAGTGAGAACCAGCCATTCTAATATTTTTTCCCTTGTCCCTAAACCTGCTATTTAACGTATTTACGCCGTCGTCCCTAGGTCAGCAAGACGTGGTCGAGAGAAATGATACCTCTCAGTAATTAAGAAGAAGGAGCAGCGTTACAGAGAACAAACCTGTAAATCACAGACATAAGTTTTATGTCTATTTTCAGATTATTGGAAAAGTAAACATTAAAGAGATTTGAGATTTCACAACTCCAAACTTACTAAAGCTGATGTGTGTCTACATAAATCTTTGTTGATAGCGTAATGGTACAGAAAAGTACAGAAACTGTATTTGTGAACTTGGATGATGAACAGACTGTTGATTTTTTATTTTTTCCTTTTTTTTACATACCATTTATAAAACCATGAAGAACAGCATTTACTCCTAATTGCTCCGAGAGCTGATCTGCTTGTGCGGCACCGTTCCATCTATTATTTTCAATTTAAGCGAGCGAGCAGTAGTTAGGGAAACTAACACATATTCGTTGGTGAGCAGTTGGTTATGACGAGCCCATGACTACAACAAAACATCCTCTGAAAACACATTTTTTTCCCCAAATAAAAAACACAAACAATAATGTGAACAAGTGACGCAGCCTTCTTCAGCATCTGCAGAATCAAGCTGTAGCTCCTCACCACCCAAACGACGCTGCTCTTCTCTGATTGCTTATAGACTACAATACAAATTAAACAAGACAAAAGCGAAAACAGCTGAGTCCATGAGTTGGTTGTGTTTGGTGGAATGCTCAACATATTAATGTTATCAGAGGATTTTAGCTTTATCTCTCAAACTAAACCCAGTGAATAACAGTCGTAACTGTGCACAACAACATGGTGACAAATGTAATTTCAAACTTTCTCTCCATATATATTCATCAGAATCAGAAAGACTTAAATTGCTTCAATTGTACTAGACCAAAATGTTTTTATGATTAAAGCTAATGACTAAAACAAATTAATATTTTTGTCGCACGGCTCAGACTGGTGCCCAAATGGACCCTGTGCACCGACTGACTGCAGATGTGTTTCTGTGTCTAACCGGGGCAGCGTAAACTTGTCTTGACCATCATTCTGCCCCCTCCTCCTGGTCTGGCAGCGGTTTATCGAGGGATTTGCAGTGGTCCAGCTTCTCTCCTCTTAGGGTCCGGGAACAGTCAGGGCAGGATAAACAGTAATTCTGACCTGGTGGACCGGACCGTGCTGGTTTCCCCGATGAGGTCTCATTGTCATTTCACGTCCGGTGGGTCTGGACGGTGCAGTGCTGGCCCCCTCGCTGTCTCTATCGTTGCTATTAAATATCACATGGTGGCAATAACATCACTAATAGTTTTTGTAAACCTATGAAACATTAATTATTTATATATTTACTTTTAATAATTTTTCATTTTCTTCTTTCTCCAGTTTTCCCCCTTAGTCCCCTATACATCTTTATAGACTGAACACACAAACAGCCACACAACACTTAACTTATCACAATTTATCAGCCTTGAAAAAGAAAATTTGGAAGGTACAAACACAGAGTGCCGAAGCCCAACAATAACTTCAGTTACATCTGAGAATATATATTTCTATTGAAAGAACATTTGAAAGGTTTTGTTAATGGCCAGCAAAAGCAGAAGCAGTTACAAAGCTGCAAATGATGACGTTCTTTCTTTTCCTCGTCTTTCAGCGTTTAAATGTGCACTAAGTGCTTTACATTTTCAGATTCTTTTGATGTAGAATTGAACGTGTGCACACACGGCTGTCTTAACTTTCAAATGCAGGCAGATGCTGGTATTTGCCCTTTGACATTTTGGCTCTGTGTATGGCCACTGCACAGACCGTGCCAACAGCCGCAAGAAGACATCCAGTGATGAAAACCACGTTCAGGTTGATCACTGGAGGAAAGACAAGCACAGCTTTAATTCAAACATCTAACTGGGACTGAATGTAGACACACACACCCACTGTTCTCTTACTCATGCCTCTGATGTTGTCGGCTGATCCCCTTAAACGCAGAGGACCCTGGGAAACAAAGTGGTTTGCGGTCTGGATCACAGCCTCTCTCCTTCGCCGGCGATCGCCTGAGCTGATGCATCCCTGTGAACATCTGGTGTAAGGGTTCCCAGTTTTACACATCAGCACCGCACAGGTGATGTACACCTGAAAAGAAGACATGCCATCATTACATCAGAACTACAGCGGATAATAAGAATCTTCAAACTAATCTCTGTGATATAGTGAGATATGGCCGCTTGTCAGTTTTCAAATGTTAAATGAGAACCTTGAGCTCACTCAAACGTCTGTTAAACATACAGCTACAATCAGGAGACATTGTAAAAACTAGAAACTGTGTTAAACAGCTCACCTGGCTCTGTCTGAAGGAAACCACATCAACAGAAAATCTTTTTCTCCTAGTCAGCACAAAAAACTGGTTTAAAAATGTAAAGCTCAAGCTGAGGCCCATAAAACTGAATCTTGTTAATTTTATACTCTGTTTTTCCATGAGTTCAGCAAATAAGACATGAAATGATAACAGATGAGGTTCTGGAGCATTCCTGCAGTTGGTGGTACAGTTAGACACAGCGAGGTTGGTGGTTTCCGTGATACTGGTCTTTATGCTGAGCACAAATGTCTCTTCCGAGTTTTGTCAAGAAAGCAAATAAAAGTGTTTTTCACAATGTCCGATTATCCCTCAGTGCAGTATGAGCTGCCATTGGAGACACTTAGTCACTTGCTTTAAGTCTTATTTCATAACCTGTTGGTTACCTGGTCATGGAGTCCGATGAACTTGAAGGCCTCCATACTGAATTGGAATTGTTTCGCATGGGCAGGGGAATAGGTTTTAACAGTTGAATCCACTTTACAACTAGTCGAAGCCAAATGAAAAGATAAAACCAAAAATGTTACATCTGCCTTCTTTGCAGAGGAGACGACACCAAAGGTGAAACAGCTGATGCATCAACTTTTTAAAATCACAACATGGTCAGAGTGGTTAGGTTGGACTCAAAGGAGAGAGGACATCTCCCAAACACGTACTCAATCAGCCCCAGCAAACAACACATTTTCTCAGTGGATCCTGTCACGCTTACCCATTTGTAATGATGGAATAGGTTTGGTCGGGGTTGGGGGTGTCATATGGTGCAGCTGTGCAGCTCTCCACAAACAGCTCGACGTTATTGAGTGAAGAGGTGGCCTTTATCTGCATGTAAATCCTGGCCCCTAGATCGTACTTCAGGGGATACGAGTTTGGATCAAACCTCATTTGGAACCTGTCATCAGGAAAGAATTCAAACTGGTAGGTGAACGTGCCCAAGCCTATCTCGTTCACTGTGACATTCCTCCTGTGCGGTGTGAACTCCAGCGTCTTAATCCCCTTTTTAGAATACTGGCAGGAGAACTTCACTTCCATCTTATGTTTCCTGGTAATCAGGCCAGGTCTTCTGCTGTCAGTTGACGTGATTTCATTCTTGAAAATAAGGTTTTTATCATCTTCCTGCAGAGTAGAAGGTATATTTGGCCCTGACAATGAAAACCAAAAGGATCAAAAGCAGCTGAAAGAAGAGGCCAGCTCACCTCAATCTCAGTGCCACAGGCGTTGAGGGGGATGACAGCGATGACGTGGGTCCTGTTGGAGTGTTTCCTGAGGCTGCAGACAGCGTTTGCGGAGTCACTGAGCTGAAGATGATCCTCACGGAGTCCAGACAATAAAGACCTGTCAACCTCTACAGTCATTGTTGACTCAGTGCAGATCACATTAGCTTTGACTGGAACAGGAAGAATTAATAATATACATGAAAATACACTTTGTAAATTCTCAACCCATTTTTCAAATTATGAAATAAAAGTTGCATCAAGCAGGACGACATCAACCCGATCTGGTCAGTAACCTAACCTAGTTTCACATTGATGTGTTCTGGCTTCTAGTGGTCACGAAATGCATTGAGCAGCTTTAATCTTAATTAGACTTTAATGTTGTGGGTTTCTTTTGGGGGGAGGGCGTCAAACAGACCCCAACCGGTCAAGGCACATGGCCGCAGAGGTTTCTCCCTTTAGAAGAACATTTCCCCTGGACTGTTGCCCGGTGCTGTTCAAAGGGGATTTGTTGGCTCTTCTATACATAACTTTATTGTCCTGATTTTTTTTGTTAAGTGCCTTGATATGAACATGTTATGAATTGATGCTATATAAAGACAGTAAAGAAAAAAATGTTATTGTTTGAAAACACTTCAGCTGTGAATATAATGCACCTTTCACTGCTTTGGGACATACCGAAATTACAAGGTCTAGATTAAACCGACTAATGGCCTCTCCTCGGGAACCTGACTTTAACACACTGTCCGATGGAGACTATTATTTTAAAGAAACCCTTAAAGGTTTTAGAATTATAACTAAGAAAACAAGTTCTATACTCTATTTAGAAATTGAAGATGCTAACAGCTAGAAGTTTTAAACTTTTAAATAGGGAACCGCTACAATTCGAATTAAATAAGTCAAACACAGATATGTTTTTGCTGTATTGTAGCTAAGACTCTACTCACCTTCATTTGTGTGTCTCAAGGAATATGCTGGGTAAAAAAGAGTAAAAAGTCCAAAAATCGGAAAAACTGTTGTTAAAAGAATCTTTGGGTGTTGCATGGTTTGGAGGAAATTGATGGTGATTTGTCCCATGGTTCAGCACTTTCCTTGCCAGGATGTCTTACAGAGCCTGTACCACCTGGCCGGCCTGCAGTTGTGCTGCCTTTTGGTTGCACACACTAAAAAGACCAGCGCGGTGAAATTTGTGCTTGCTCCCGAGAAAGAAGAAGAATGCGCAGAGTTTTTTTGTTTTGGTTCTTTTGGGCTGTTTTCACTGGACAACCTCCATTAGATTTTGCTTACTCAACACTTTTCCAAATATCATATTTCAGGAAGCAGCCATACACTGCTTAATATAGATTTGGCTAACCACGCAGTTGATTGCTTCTCTATCTGTCTGGTAAATCTCAGCGTTTGAAAGCTGGTGTGCCTCGCTTAAGATGGCTGCCCGTTGTTTGTGGTGTACCACAGGGTTCTGTGCTCAGCCCGCTTAGTCATGGGTAAATCTTTATAAAGCCACATTAAATAAATTGTGACCTTATTTTGGCAAGTTGATTTTAAGAAGCTGCTAATCACAATCTAAGATGAGGGAATTATGATCTGCTTTTGATTTCGAATGTATTGAAATGAATGGATGAAAATTTGCTAATCTTTTGCTCCAATAACCTGGAATAACTAAGAAAAGAAAGAAGGAAAATCTAATTGAACAATCCACTTTCACAATTTGAATTTAAGGCTATTATAAATTCTCTGTCTCGCTGTTCTACATAGGGAAGCTGAGGCGCACTAAAACTGTAAAAATGTATTCCTTTGGCTGAAGCAAGCCTTTATCATTTTTGCGTTTTATTATGTAATTGTACTTTTTTTGTTTGTCCTGTCAGAAACCAAATCCGCTGTCTTGTCCATTTCGCCCCTGAAGAAGACATTCTTAACCCCAACAAGCTCACTACCTGGTCCAATAAAATAACATTTCTAACCCGCATGAAATCATTTCTAGTGACCAGAAAGGCCTGCCAGAGCGTGCCGAAAGTGTCTCTGTGGTAATCCGTGTTGGTGATGCCCCTCATGCTCTGGTAAAAGAAACATATTTGTTAACTGCTGCTGTTTTATGGCTCTATTTTCATCCAAATACTTCCCTTCTTCTGAGGCCATCTGTGTCCGCTTTTCCCTTCTGTTACTTCCATCAACTTCTGCTTCCTCATCATAGCATGACGCATACATGGTCAAGAATGGACACATTGCATTTGTATAAATCAGTAAAACTGTTTCTTAATGTTGAAACATAGTTGCATTATTTTCTGCTGCTTTGATTCTGGGTGTCAGTACCAGCTCAGTTGTTGTACACTGGGCCTGCAGCGTATTTTCCTCTGGGCTGGTTCTTCTGTTCAGGGCATTTTTTTGTTTCCTGCTAACGGGGCCTCAAGTAGAATATAGAAAAAACTGTTTGGCCATCCCATCTGGCTAATTGTCTGCAGTATTCATCACATAAACTGTCAGTGTTGACCTGGTAATGGTCTTTCCCTGCCACAAAGCTGCTCCAGAGTTGAAATTTTGCTGCCCACATTTCCTCGCTAGGAGCTGCTATCTGTTTCTTTAACATTGGCCATGTACTACTACCCATTTTCACAAGATATTTTGCAGAAGTAGGCTTCTGGCCATATCTATTAGTACTTCGGGGGCCTTGGCAACGAACATTTTGGAACGACTGAACTAGAGGTAGCAGGTAGTTTAAAACCAGCGGTCCAAGAATTGAACCCTGGAGGACTCCACATGTCATTGTGATACATTCAGATTTACGATCACCTACAGAAACAGCATACCCCCTGCTATCAAGCCATAATCTGAACCTGACAATCCCACCCACTTTCTTTAAATTAACTGCAGGTGTGTAGGACAAAGTCAGGTTAGCCACAAGCAGCAAGGGATCGTCAAACTGTTTTACAGTCAAATATTCTCTCATTTGTCCAATAAGTCAAAGCTCAGCTCTCCCTAAAATTCATCCGACAGAATGTTACCTTTATCTCAGTTCACACCAGTGGCAGGAAAAGCAGAATGTCAGGGCCATGTACACTAATCAGCCTCAACATTAATTCCATTTGGTGGTTTCAATTTAAAAATATTATGTGTTTTAATTAAATTAAATAAGCTAATAAATGGAGAAGTTTTAACCGCCTGTCAGCAGCGGGTAAAATCAGCTCCACCTTTACCAACAGTGACCTCTGACCCTTATTTTAATTAATTACTGTACATGTTTTACCATAATTACCAGAATCACCACTGTTTAAAACACCGTCTCTGCACAAAGTGAATCCCATTTTGCTGCATATGGGGCTGTGTAGCTGCAGACTGCTCACAGCGACCCTGCTCCGCCATGACATCATTAACACCCAGTTCTAATGTTGTGTGTGGGTGGAACATGTTGAAACGTGTCCAACATAGCAATTCATATAAAATTACTTTCTTTGGTTTGGTGTATTTTTGTGTCATTATCTAAGTCTATTGAAAATATGTGTTTATATGTGCATACAGTATAAAGTTACATGAATTGATCTGTGTCTCTACTGGAGGCGTGTGACCACATTTGTGACTTATTGTGTCGTATAAACAATGTGGTTGAAAGTTACTAGCGTTGGTAAGAATACAACTCTAGGGTTTTGCTATTTTTTTTATAGCAGACTTATTGACCAATCTGCTGTATTCTCATTTTTTTTACAGAAAGATGGAGTCTTATCAAAGTCATGGACCTACTCTACCGCTTTAGGGAGTTAGTTACTTTACCATCGACAGTTTTGCTTGAGGTTTGGCTTCTGGGTTTCTTTCATTTTTTTGCTCTCACTGTGCCATGGCTTGTCTTTGTAAAGACCTTGATATTTTTTTAGAATTTTTGTCTCTATTACACAAAAATTACAAGCTACACATGCTGTTGTCTGACAGTAACTTTTAAATGCATATTATAATATGATACAGTAGTTATGCTGCTACATGTGAGCCAGCAGGCAGGCTTAGAGCCAGCGCGATGCTACGCTCATAAAGCAACAAGCCAGGCCTCCTGCCAAGTCTTAGACCGTGCCGCTGTATTTAGTGCTTCTGCTTTTGCTTCTTTTTCTTCATCATTGCCAACCTCATAATTACTTACTGGATGTGGCTGCACTGGTTCCAGTTTTTCACTGCCTACTTTAGACCTCACCCTTTCACAACCAACTCACTAACTTGGTTATGTAATACAATTTTTTATTTCCCGTTAAACACTGAATGTAAGCTGTTAATGTTTGTAGCTAATCAACTAAGTTTGCATCAATAACAATAGAGTTAAACAAGTCTAATAAATGATAAAACTTGAATGCAAACATTTCCATCTTTGCATTCACGTTTTCCCTGCCTTACCTTGTTGGCGTGTCTCTTGAGGCTTAAGCCTGTGTTGAGGGGTCCCGAGCTGCACATGATCCTCATGAAGTCCAGAGAATGAAATTGTCTCAACCTGTTTTTGTAGACTCTGCAAAGATCACTACTATCACTACTTTTAATATTTTTGTTTTTTTAAACCAATTCAACTTTATTTATTTATATGTTGCCAATTTACAACAAAGTCATCTCAAGGCACTTTACATAATAAAGTCATTCAAACACCAAACATACATAAACCTGCTAATACTTTCAGAAAATACAGTCACAAAACTGGCATCACCACGGCGACTCTTTCTGCCCTCTAGTGGCCACAGGTCGGCTAATGCAGCTTTAATGCAGTTCTCCACAGTCACGATTTAGCTTTGTTGTTGATGGATTTCAATTCAAAGAACATTGGTGGTAATTTATGAGGTGAGAAAGTTGCATGACATGATGGTCCTGCAGTTTGATTGTGCGGTGTTTATTTCAGTAACAATCGTCAAACCAACACCCAGTGCATTATTTGGATGACTTCCCCTCTCACAATAGGCTCTAATTGCCTGCAGGCTCACAGCCAGCAATTTATTGAAAGCAAGTCTGTCTTTTTAAGGCTGTGTCTGCTTTTTGCAGCCTGCCTGAAACTGAGCAAACGTGATTGTGTCGGTGTTGGAGAAGAGGTGCAGCTTAGACTGGGTTCGTGATTATTAGGCGTCACCGTGGTTTACTGATGTTGAATTTGGGCCAAAATAGCTTCTGCAATAAAATCTGCTCAGACTCCCTCTTTTGGCAAAGTACAGCTGACTTCATTAATCCTTTATTTCTCTGGATGCAGTCACAGGATTAATTTGAATCATTGTACAGTTATTAGCTCTTATAAACTGTTTCAAAACATAACACAGGAAACGGTTAAGTGCAGTTTCAGAGCTACAATCGTCTGGAGTGACTGTGAGTCTGTAGCACCATCACATCTTTAGGGTCATTTTTATTTCATGCAAAAGTCCAAATTCACAGTCAAAAATAATTCATATTCAAATATATTCATAAAGTCATATATTTAAGATGATTCTGAATAAATGTTCATTGCACTCTAAAGTCATTAACGGCTGTTTTCACACATGCAGAGGAGTTTAAATAAATGTTTGTTCCACTTTTGGGGCAACTGTGCACATTTGTTGTCATATGACCATAAATTCAGGAAGCACCCAGCATTTTAAAGATGCTGTGAAGGAGACAAGCACATGGGAGGCGCCACAAGTTTGTTTGTTTTTTGTTTCTTAAAGTATATTTTTAACACGGTGTGTAAAAGGATGGTTACAACTAAGCAACTGTAACCATGTCCACAAATAAATATTAAACATGTTGGTGATTTATTAATGTGTAAAACCATGTGAATCACTCCTAAGGAAGGTTTGTTTCTAAAATGGTGACTAAAGGTCATAGTGGACTATAAGGCACAAAATAATTTATGAATTATTTTATATGTGCAGTCATACAAATGTTAGTACCCACTTATTTTGAAATGCCAAAAAAAGAGTAAAACAAAGATTTTTAATTTCATCAACACATTTATTGCACAATTAACAGCAGATATTTCTTCATTGGAAATTAATACATTTTTAATTTATTGAGGAGGATGCACTTTTCACCTTTGCACTTTTTAATTAATTTATTATTTTACCATAATTGTTTAAATATACACTCCTTGACCATTGTGTTACTTCTGATGGTAAAAGTGTATTTTTGTACCAGCTGAATGTGAAACATTCATATTTCAGATTCAAGGTTTATTTTGCATCCCCCTACATGAAAACTGCATCTGTCTGCATGCAACCTTGAAAGACAAATATATTAATGAAGTCATTTATGACAGATGAATGGGCTTTACTCTCTAATGGATCCCTGTGTTTAACCATAAAGTCACATGGTCAGTTTGACCGTGGGTGGTTCGACTCATCCCAAATCAAGTTGAGTAACATGAAATTATGATGTTACATGACTAAGGCAAGAAGTTTAGGTCCCTTCACTGTTGACACGTTCTTACAATTTGATGTGACAGGATACAACCTAAAGTGTTGGCAAACGTTTTCATTTTACTTCTGAGTTTTCCTCAGTATTTTACCCACCATAGTTTTAGCTGTTTGCTATCAAGCAGATATGCCCATAACAGCCAGAACATAAAGACTACTGAAGATTAAACTTAAATGTTTTGTTGGATTTTCTTCATCATCCACAGCTCGACATTTAACGAATCCACATCCAAAACTTCATTATGTGAGTGTGATGTAAAGATTGAACTCCACAACGTCATATTGCAGCGATTTAAAATCAGAATACAAAAACAAATTTAAGTTACATGACTGAAGTAAAAAAGAAACCAACCGAGGCAAAGTAATATTTACTTGTGTTCAAAGGCAGTTACATTTAAAGTGCTGAATAGAAATACATTGCTGTGCATCCTACTTCTATGAAAATTATGTTATTTCAACATCATCCCACCTTATTGCAACTTAAGTTGATAAGTGATACAATTATAAAAGAGTAGAGATGTTAAAATAAAGATCAAACTGAGTCAAATCAACAGCCCCCTCAAAAATATGAAACAACGTGCACTCCCGGAGTAAAACCTTAGCTCTGAATCTTTCTCTTTGTGTGAGTAGAGCCTCTTCTCCATCTTCAGTGTGTGTCAGACGATGGCAGACGCGTTGGCTCTGAACCTCCTCGATCTGTAGATCACCACTCCGCATATCAGGATGCAGCCAACGATCAAGATGATGTTTAGGCCCAGATTCAGGCCCGAGCCAGAGGCTGAAATGGAAAACAACAGACTGAATGTAGGTACAGTAATTGGATATTAACTCTTAACCTATAAAAATTATGATTTATTTTTAGATTCTGATTTAGTCCGAGTGTAGATGAACACTCACCTTTGCTGGCAGACGTTTTGAGCAGGTACAAAGGTCCCTGGGAAATGGAGTGTTTGCTAGTCTGGCCTCCAGCTTCTCTTTTGCGTCGGGAGTTGGATGGCACGCATCCCTGAGAGCACCTTGTTCCAGGGACCCCAGTCTCACACAGGATGACCGTACAAGTGATGTACACCTGCACGAGCATGGGGGTGGGCTCAGAAGAAGTCGCTGTTTGTCATTTTACTATTTTTCAAGCACGACCAATCCGTCACGTTAATTTGCTCTATAACTATATGAGACTTTTGATTGTATCAGCGACACTATATTCTAAACTCGTTCGGTCTTTTAAGGCACCAACATTCTACTGAATGTTACCTGCATAAAACTACCACTGGGAGTTACTCAAATCAGATATTTTAAATAAGATACAATAGATGACGAGGTTTAATGTTAGGTATTACTTCTTTGGTGACACCTTGCAGGAATATTCATTTCATGAAGGAAAACCTGGCTTACAGGTGTGCTTGAACAGCGCTTTCTGTATTCCAGCATAAATATGACAAGAAACTGGATCAGACTTTCAGGGAAGTTTGAAATTATAATAAGTTATTTCAGTCAACGTGATGACAGTCAGGTGTGAGTATCGGAGTTTTCTACAGAAGTATAGAAACCTTTAAAGGTTTCGCACATTTACAGGTCCCAGCGTATTTGTTTGAAAAAGCAGATTTTCCATAATTACGCCATTTACTACCAGTGATGTCTTACTCCTAATGAGCGGAAGGTGGTCTGGCTTGATATTTTATTCCAACAGGGAAATATTTTTTGTTTTAAAGTAATTTTACCTCTGGATAAGATCCAATGAATTCAAACGCCTCCATTCCAAAGTTGAACTGAGACTCTGAACTGGAGTAGATCTGCACCGTGTCGTCCTTCACACACCTGTGGCAACAATAGCCATAGATTAATATCTGATAATAACCATTAATATGGTACAACACAAACCGTGATGGATTTTCATTGTGTACACTTACCCATTTTGGATGATGGTGTAGCTGATGCGAGAGTTGGGGTTGTCATATGGCGTCGCCCTGCAGGACTCCACGAACAGCTCTAGACTGGGAGTGGATGTGTTTGCCTCTATTTGCATGAACATCATCTGTTTGAGGTCCACCTCCACTGGGTATCTGCTGGCAGCAATTTGATTTTGGAACAGCTGATTCTCAAAGAATTCAAACTGGAAGGTGAAAGCACCAAAGCCTTTCTCTGAGAAGGTGTACGGATTTTTGTGTGTGAATCCCAAGGTCACGTTGGCTCGCTTTGGGTAGACACACAAAAAGGCGATCTCCACGTCATTTGTCCTGGAAATAGTTTTATTCGTGTCTGCCGTTGTGATTTGATTTCTGAAGATGATGTTATCGCCATCCTCCTGAAAGCAAAATAAACATTAGGTCATGTGGGTTAATTTATTATCGTCAGGGCTCCATTATTAGAAATGGTACTGAATCACTAAGTTCATACTGTCACCCACCAGCCCGCTTTTACTTTTTTTTCTTTGTGACTTTTAATTTATGTCACAAGTTATGTATTTTTTACAGCCTCTAGATATTGTTCAAGTTCAACCTGTATTGATGAGTAGGTACCTACTGAAGCATAACTATGGGCGTGATAAAACCCATTCAGTGGCCTGTGAACATTTAAATCATGAGGCACACTGAATTTAGTTCACTCTCGAGCAAAGAAGCTTCATTATTGAAATCAGCTCAGAAATCACGATTTCCCCACTTCAAATGCAGCACGTTATTCAGTTAAGATTTGAGATGAAGTTTTGTCCCTTGAGAAATTTCTTTAATCTACACAGTAGCAGAGTTAGCTGTTAGGATCAGGTCATTACAAATGAAAATTTTAATGAACTGCCTACATTTGCATTTATTACAAACATTGTAATAAATAAATAAACCACATTGTACATTGTTTACCTCGATGGTGGTTCCACATGCGTTCAGCGACATGACAGCCACCAGGTGGGTTGTGTTGGACCTTGCTGCCAGGTCGCAGGAAGGATCCATTAGGTCATTGAGATGCAAGTTGTTCTCATTGTGCTTGATGAGATAGTCCTTCTTCACTTCCACCGTTATGGACGCTTGATTACATGTGACGGTGGCCTCTGAACAATGCGACGAATAACACAGAGTAACACTGAGTCATAGTGCGGGGGTTTATAGATTCAAACAAAATGTTCAGAGATATAGACACTTAGGCGTAAAATTCCTCAACCTACAACACTTTGCTAAAAACATCTTCATTCATTGTGTTTGTCTGGGGGGGTGGATTGTGAATCTTCCAGCTTCTAATTGACTAACTGACACCCGATCCAGGTAATTAGCGCCAGGTTGTCCAGGGTTAGTTGGAAAACCAGCAGAGTGGAGTGAGGATTGGGAACCATTACTGTAGTTAGATGTTAAAATGTAATCAACTAACCATGATGTCCGACATAAACAATCACACAGCGCAGCTCGGAGTGAAAGACAGAGTTGTCGTCACTGGAACACAACATGAGAAATAAATCAACAAGGAACCTGCATGTGTTCTGAAGCAGCATAAACATATGAAATGGGATCCACCAAAGCCCTGGTACAGGCCATAATCATGTGTCACAAAAACAAACATCATTTATGGAACGTCAGTCGTTTCGTTACAGACTTTTCGATTTAAATGAAACACGTCCAGCACTTACAAGACGGTTTGTTTGAAACTTGCCTCGTTTTTGCTTCAGAAACGAAGCAAATGGGAAAATGATCGTCCAACTCATGTTGTGTTGGTGTCCATTGGATAACAAATTCCTCCAGGGAGATCCTCTGCTTTGAAATCCCACTCGGTCCTGTGACGATCAGGTCATTGATCCTGCAAAACAAACAGTGTCTTTGTGACCATGACACGTAAGCAGAATGTGGGAGTTTGAAATGAATGAAGTGGCCAAAACATTACAACCACCTCCTCTTATGATGCACTCCAGTGCCTCAATAATAAGCACATAGTGAAATTCACCTTTCTGACAGAGAAATTTGTACACGAGTGTCTAATGAAGTGAGCAGCGGGTAAATGTGCCTGAATCCGACACGCTCAAGAGTTTTACCCTAAAAAATCCTTACGTGGCATATTGTGCTGAAGTTCTGACTTTAATTTCAAGGGTGGTGTTGACAAATGCCAGAAGATTCACTCCACTGCTCGGAGTCGGGGTCAGGAAGATGGGAACGAAATCACCATCGAGGCATGAAGGGGCGTCATTGTCCACTGAAAATCAGATGAAATGTGACAGTGAGACGCTGACACACGTCTTAATATTTGTAATGTCCGGCTGTTAAAATACATCCACATACCGACCACAGAAAACTGCACAGGCAGCTGGCTTAAAGCAGCCGCTGTTTGGAAAGACTCTGTTGACGTGGGTACGGTAGTTGGTGGTGAAGCTGTGGTTGTTGTTTCTGCTGCTGTTGTTTCTGCTGTTGTTGTTTCTGCTGCTGTTGTTGTTTCTGCTGCTGTTGTTGTTTCTGCTGCTGTTGTTGTTTCTGCTGTTGTTTCTGCTGTGTTTGTCAATATTTCTGTTGGGACTTCACGTTTATCCCTTCCCACTGAAGGTGGTTGCTTTGATCCGTAGGTTCCATCAGAGTAGGTCACTGTAATTGGATTTCTGGGGAAGTCCTGCACCATCAGTTCAATGTGATATTTCCCATTGTAGACAGGCGTAAATGTTAGGGAGCAGGAATTCTAAAAAATGGCAAAAAGAGAAGACATATTGTTGCAATGCTCTGTGCTATGATTTGTGTATTCTTGAACTTCCGGTAGAGCAGTGTGAGCTGTTTGTTCCACTTGGAAAGGAGGCCTGGGTTGGCACAGGAACAAAACAGTGTAATGAGGAAATTAGGTGAAATCAACTCAGCTTTCTAACCTGCTGACTTTCCTCCTATTTACACAAAACCATAAGGTTAACTGTAAGGTTTTCAAATTTTTGATGATTTCTATATTAGTATAAAGACATTTGATACATTTGCTGCTTCATTGAAGTAACTCTGGTTTATTAGCTGGTTTAAAACTCAATTGTGTTTTATTGTACTGTCCCTACATTAGCACTGTTAACTATTCTCATGATAAGATTCTCATGAGAGTTTGAGCATGTCCACTTTTAATCTCTTACCTGATCCAAAGAGAACTCTGTGGGCAGACTGCACAGCGTACACTCCCTTGTGCTTGGATCTGTTGGTACTCTGCACCTGACCTGGTCACCGTCAGGGTCAAACACTGTCAGGTTGAACGATCGTGGACAGTTCCTGGGAACTCTGTTAAACGCCGATACAGTGATTCAACATGTCATATATCACAGCAGACATGCAGCGAGGATGTGAACAAGCCAAAGCAGCTCTTTGGATGAGCCTCATCAAATCAAAGGACAATGCAAACGTTAAGATTTAGCTTTAAGGTTTGAATTTCTTTTAAAATAGATGAATCATATGGAAACCAGCCTGCGGTCTACTCATTCTAAAGCATTTAGACAAACACAAATCTATAGCTCAATCAAGTACCTCAAAATTTTACAGTATAGTTTTTACTTAATCTGCATCTCTGCAATTCAAGAATAGAATTCTGACACAAGTGCGGTACTGATCATGTCATTTTGTGTTACTTGAAGACCCCAATTTTAGTAAGGATAGGTGTATGTGTGTATGTGTGTGTTTGTGCTTTTTATTGTTTAGTCTCATTTTCAAATGATTTGTGAACTGAAAAAAAAATTCTATTCTCTGTCTTCGCATTCCTCTCCTGTAGGATCAACCACTGGGCAGCTGGCAGGTGAAGACACAGAGTGGGAATGCCTCCCCCAAATTGTCTGGGGTTCCCCCGAAGGCTGGAGCTACTGCGACTGTAAGTTATTCAAGTTAATCGTTGAACTTTTGACTGCACATTCCCAACCCTGAAGAACTGCAGACGGCCCATATATTTACCATTACTGTGCAGTGAAGCGGCGGGACAGGAAATCATTTTTGGTTTCCAAGTGAACCTTCACTTGTTACTGTCCACAAGAAACAGATCGAACAAGATTTGGGGAAGGAGTTCGATCATGGAGCACAGACTTCACTAACTTCCTAACAACACGTTTACTGTCTTAGACAACTGAGGTCATGATTTTGAAACATCAAACATCAAAGATTGTTCTGCACCCTCATTTCCGCACAGTCGGATTGTGTTCGATGTGTTGTTCAGTGTATTGCTCATAACAAGACAAAACTGTTGAAAGACACACCAGAAGCAGGGTTGATGGTAATTACCTGATGAGAGGCAGAACTGAAGTGATGGGGGGTCGGTTACTTTGGCCTGTATCAGACCGGGTTCCCAGGTCCACATGTGCCGACATTCCCCACTGTTTGTCGTTTCCATTCCAGTACCCCTCACCAGATGTACTGTTGTATGTAGCAGGATATCTGTTCAAAGACATGACTGAGTAATGAGGATAGTGTCGCAGAAATGGTCTCTACACTTCAGGATATTAAATATATAAAACTTTGACTCAGATTTTCTCAATAGCTCTGCAGATACTGTATGAATTTTGTGATACTCTGTTAATCTCATCCCCGGTTTTTGGAAACTTTACAAAGCGTCGTTGTTGTTTTCATTTTTTTCTTAATTTAAACTCTGTTCGGATGACTAACTAGAACAGGTTTGTTTTTGCAACGATAATGATTTATTTCAGCAGAAACATGGTTTATTCCAGCCTCCGTATGCTGAAGGTTCTACATATATCTCATAAGTCAAGTACCTACCACCTTATATCAGCGTTACAGCGAAGCCATCCAGGATATAACTACCAGTCAAATTGTTTAAAATTGGATCACGTAAGTACAACAGATCTGTAAGAAAGTCATTTTTAGTGGGTCATTTGTTAAAAATAAAAGTATAACCTTACAAATAATGTCTTACCTGACAGCAAAGGGGAGGCTGCTGTTGACTTTGACTTTTGTCACGGTCTCATATTGGCACCACTCCAGGCCATAGGAATTATTAGTGATTAATGTGCTGCTGCTCTGGGTCTCAGACCCACAGTCAGCGTAATGACAAGTGTAGCCGTCCTGGTAGCATGTGACAGATGTTTGTTTGTCTCGAAGTTCCACCTGCGAAAAAGTCCGTGTGATTACGCAGTTTTAAGCTTCTACCTGAAATGTTATGTGTCAGGATTTCACATTCTTAGATCTCGATTTATTTATTCATGTGGCTGGATCTTCCCTGTAATGAGATTCATATTTCCTATTATCTAAACTGCCTTATAAAAATGTTTGGCCACAACCGCAAATGTAACTGAAATTGAATTGGCAGCTGAGGTATTTTTCCAGCTGCATGAACTGAAAGCAAGGACATGTGATCCTCCCAGATTTAAACTTTACCAATCCAGTATATGGGTTCAGCTTTTTATCACCTTTAACAGTCTTGTTCTTCTGCATTAATAAAACTGCATCTTTTTAAAAAACCTCACTTTTATGGCAGCTTGTCCATTCTCCCACAATAGCTTAGACGCGTGTTTGGGAAGGTCTCAGTCCTGACACGACCAAACCTCCAAACAAATTCAAACATGTAAATACTTTGCTTTTAACATGCTTGTAGTTATCAGACAGGATGTCAGAGGATTTACCTGCTGATTAAATTCACATGACACCCAAACATACCTCATACGCTCCGTTTGAATCCCGTCCTTTGGGTGTAAAGGCCACTGAACCTCCAAAGAAGCTGTAGCTCTGTGCAGACGCAGCAGAGATCAGAAGCAGCAGCAGCAGCGGCGGCATTAACGTGACCGATGCCATGTTGCCGAGTGCTGCTCAACCTGAGCAGAGCTCGTTAAATATGACTGAAAATGCATGTAGCATAAAACCAGTGTGACACAGAACTGGTTTCACCTGAATTTTTTTTACTGGCATGACTTCAGCATTTCATCTTCAACCTGGAATGTTGTTATTTTTAGATGGATCAATGCCACGTTTACTTGGTTCCTGCTTGACATCAGGAAAGTTTTTGGCTCGTGTTCAGCGTGAGAATGTGAAGAGACACAAAGTCCTTTAGCCCTTATAGCATCCTGCACTGTTGTTTTTAATGCACCATTCTGTTAAATTATTTTTGTACACAACACAATTTTGAACATAAAGATAAACAGATGCAAGTTAAACATTTTTAGTATTTGTGTCGCTTATGTTGAGTAAGATTTTAAACTATGCCTTTGAACAATGAAGAATAATTGTATTCTTTTTCATGCTGCAGGGTGAACCCCACCTCTCGCCCATGGATTGGCCTGAACTTAATAAGTGGTTACAGATAATGGCTAGATTGATTAATATATTTATTAATATATTTGAACACCAGATACAGGAAGGTGTTTGTTTGTAGATGATGGGGTATTATGGAATAGCAGGAGGAAAGACCAAAATATATCTGTTAAATTACAAGAAGGAATAGGTAAGGTAAAAATATGTGGGATGGAATGAGGCTTCAGCTAAAAGCCAACCTTTGGATGGATAGGAGATGCAGCAGCAAGAGACCTGAAAGTGAGTTTTTATCCATCAGTGGTGTTACCTGAAGTTCCTGTTTGGCTGTTGGAAAGACCAGAAGTAGATTTTGAATCACTTAACAGGAAGCAAAGACATAATATAGCAGATGTGATGAGTGATTATTTACCTATACACAAACTAGATATCCACGGTATATTCAGATCAATACAGACGGTTCAAAGACGGCGCCTTCTTCAGACAGAAACACGGCTGCGCCACGGACCAACCTGTACATAGAGCAGAGGAACAGAGGAAAGCAGTGAACTCCTTCCCAGGAACGGCACCGATTCACCTGCTCAGATATAAGGAAAAGGTGAAGATCAAGATCCAGGAAGAACAAACTGTCAACAGAGTCCATAATAATGCAGTGGACACCAGGAACGACACCAGAGACAACAGGGTGGCCTTCAGGGACTGTGCACTTAACGTAGGGACCCGGAGCAACCTAGAAAGATAAATTATGAAAAATGATGACATTATATTATCATCATATATTTTATCATATATTATAACAACTTCAGAATACAAGGAGCAGTGGGAGTGGGTTTAAAGGATATATTGGAGTTGTGGTCAACACAATTGATTTCTGGTTCTGATTTCTGACGAGGAACTGCTGATTTCTGATTCACCGAGACAGTGTTAAAAGTGAATGAATCCAGCAGATGGCGGCAGAGCAACAGTTGGACTTTCGACTGGCAAGAAACCGCAAAGAAGTGGAACAAGGTTAGACGTTGGTTCCTAAGATTAGGGAGGACGGAAGTTACGTCACGTCAGATTAATTAGCATCTACATTAATTGGGCTGTTGCGCTTGAAATTATATTCAGTGTGAGGACGTTTGTCAATGTGAAGATTAAATATATACAGTGTTATATATATATATATTGTTTTTTATTATGGATCAGTTTGTGGAACTCGTGGACTCGTTTGTCTTTCCCCGTGGCGCCGTGTCTCAGACTCAAAGAACCGCGGGTGAAACTAAACTACTTGAATCAATGTGGTGGAGAAAAAAAAGATTAGATTTAAAAAAGATACTGGAAATACTGGAAATAGTTAATTGACAAAGTTGCCCAGTAACCATCAATAATATTTTATGGCGCGCGCGAGCAGGAGTACTCGCTGCTTGGTCATGTGACATGGCGTCGTCACTTCCGTACTCCCAAGGTTTAGGAACTAACGTCCACCAAGAGAAAAGGCCGAAGGGTTTTTTCGTGTCACATGATAACGTGTGACGTCACGAAAACCCTGTGATTTTCAGGACTGGAGGTTCACGACAGCTGGAGGCCCCAGTTTTTTCCTCCACACACTTTAAAGTAACAAGCTGCTGTAAATCCACGTTTCAAAGGAACGAGACGAGGCGCTTTGAGTCGCGCTGCTGCCGCTGATTCCTCCGTGAAGAGCCAAGATGACGGCGGCGGTGTTTTTCGGCTGCACCTTCATCGCCTTCGGCCCGGCCGTCGCTCTGTTCCTGTTCACCATCGCCCGGGAGCCGCTGCGGGTCATTTTCCTCATAGCGGGGTGAGAGTCGTCAGAGCAGGATCGGAGTGAATCCGGGCTCCGCGGACGCTGCGCTCTTTAGCGACGCTAGCCTGCTAGCCGTCCGCTACTTTAGCCCGCTAATGCTAACGGCTACAAGCGTTAGCTTCCACTTTCGCTCATGCTCATCCTGCTGGTAACGCTGCGTTACCGGTATATTACGTTGTTACGTTACGTAACGCTGCTTCGCAAAACACCTTCATTGGCAGTTGTTCATTAAGGCGGCGTGTTTCGTCGAGTTTGTTAACGTTAGCGACAAGCCTGAACCCGGAAGTGTGTGTTGGAACTTGTGCAGTAACGTTAGTCAGGATGTGAATGGTTCCGTAATGTTACAGGTACCGCGTTTAAAACGGGCCTCAGCTGGAGCAGCGTCAGTGCCGGTTACCTTCTCTGCACAAATGACGGTCACTGGACTGAATGATTCCGGCGGCCCAGCGTCTTACAGACGTTGGTGTCGTCTGGTTTCGATGAGTGAGCTTTAAAGGAGAATTCAGTTCAGTTTTTTAAATTAATTTATAGGCGACAGCTTTTCAGAAGGTGCAAATCCTGTGTCGTTTGTCGACTTTTAGAGCGACATTCGAACTTTAATAAAACATACTTGGAATTATAAGTAAATGGGCTAAAATCTTTAATAACTTTTGAAGGCCCATCAGGCATTAGAATTAAAATGCTGGGGCAGAGTTTTGTTTCTTATAATAAACGGCGTGAATGTCTTTTCCTCCACAGAGCGTTTTTCTGGCTGGTGTCTCTGCTGCTCTCCTCCCTGGTGTGGTTCATCTCAGTTCAGATCAGTAACAAGGACAGTGCCGCGCAGCAGAAAGGTCTCCTCATCTTTGGCGTGGTGCTGTCGGTCCTGCTGCAGGAAACCTTCCGCTTCGCTTACTATAAGCTGCTGAAGTAAGTTGCAGCCACGTTGATCTGCAGATTATTGTCACACAGTCTCTGCTGTATCATTGACATGTTCTTTTATCATATTAATCCTGAAACCTCTCACTGCCTGAACCTTTGCTACTTTTCGGTGGAACAGTTCCACCACCTGACACACTTGTGATGTTTATGGTGTCACAGCTAAAACACATTTTTTCTACAGGAAAGCGAATGAAGGCCTCCTTGCGCTCAGTCAGGAGGAAACCATGCCGATCTCCATACGGCAGCTGGCCTACGGTAGATATACAGATAATGCAGTTCTGTGTTTTGTAGTTTTCTGTAGTGATCAGAATCCTTTCACTTTGAAATAAACATATCTATACATCTAAATATTATAATCTCAAATATGGATTTTAACATAATTGCTCTGTGTCAGTCTCTGGCCTCGGCTTTGGCTTCATGAGTGGAGCGTTCTCTGTGGTGAACATCCTGGCTGATTCTGTGGGACCAGGGACTGTGGGCATCCATGGAGACTCGCAGCACTACTTCCTGTCTTCAGGTACACATAATCGCATGTGATGATTTTTAGAATCTAATCTGTGTATACTTTGGCAGGTTGGTGTATGTAAAATTCTACACAAGACAGTTTTTGATAACTGTCTACACTTGTAAACCCTTGTCAATGCATTACAGAGCATTGTGCAGGGTTTTGACATCTCACCAGCCTTTAAGCAGATTAACCTGTTTCCAGTGTAACTTTCTGTATTGTGTTAGTTTGTTTTACCCTTTGTTTCGAGCACAGATTGTATCTCATAATGTAGACTATTTACTCTTTCCTGCATAATATTCTCAATGAGCTGTTGTGCACATTTCAGTGCTTTTATTGTACATGTGGTGACAGGGTCCATGTAGGCCAAACTCTTAGGTCTGTCCTGGAATATAATGGAGGCATGATACTTGATTGTACAGCTGTTTGTGTTCCTGTCTTTCAGCCTTTATGACCATGGCCATCATCCTGCTCCACATGTTCTGGGGCGTCGTCTTCTTCGATGCCTGCGAGAGGCAGCGTTGGTGGGCGTTAGCAGCCGTCATTATCAGTCATCTTGTTGTTTCCTGTCTGGTGAGTGTTAGAGACTCAGAGTTTAAGCTCAAAATAAGAGTCAAGATGAATCGTAGATTAATCAGTTTGACTGAAAAAGTATCTATTTAGATTGTTGAATTATTTAGAAGAAGAACCTTTATTCGTCACTTCGAGCACGTATACATTTGCACATAGGTGTTACAGTGAAATTTGACCTCTGTATTTAACCCATTCCTTTGGGGGGGAGCAGTGGGCTGCCACAGCTGGCGCCTGGGGGGCGAGCACTGAGTGTCTAGCTCTTGCTCAGGGACACACCTGGTCTGTAGGCTGGGATCCCACACTGGGATTTGATCCTGCATCGTCTGTTTTAACATCCAGCTGATCTGCACGTTTGTGTGTTTTTTGTCATGTGATTTAAGGGAAGGTTGGTTATTGATCTATTTCTGTTACTTGTTTTCGCCTTCAGACCTTCCAGAACCCAGAGTATGTCGCCAGCCTTGTTCCCACTTACGTCATCTTGTTGCTGATGGGCGTCTGGGCATTTTACTCTGCTGGCGGCTCACTCAGGAATCTTAAACTCTGTCTCACCTGCAAAGACAAGGACTTCCTGCTGTCAAACCACCGACCCAGATAACATAGCACGCCAGGTAGCGTGCAGGACTCTCTATCCAAATACCACCCGAGTTCACAAACACACTCACTAAACACGACAGAATCAGTGTGTTGACCCACTGTTAATCTGCTGTTTAATTTATGAAGGTACCTCATCACCTAAAATCATAAAGGTAAAAACAGTGAAGGTTTCCCGAAAGAAAGGATGAGAGGTTGTAGATTCATGTCCAAACTCAGAGGCTCAGTTTGTTTGTATGGACTTACTCTACATCTAATAAGAGGGTTCCACTCCAAAAAACAGAGTGTAGGTTTGACTGATGATGCCTTTAGTTTTCCGATGCTTGATAAGAAACAACAGATGAACATTTGGATAAAAGTAGTGACACTCTTAAAATTCTGTACATATACCAGTGTTTTACAGTTTTCTGACTGCTGTTCTTTTTTCCAAGTGTGTCACATCTCTCAAAGGTGGATTTATGATTTATGAGAGACAAATTCTCTGTACATAGTTATTCAATTTTGATTTCCTGATGTGTAGATAGTGTCTTCTAGCCCTTTTTCAAGTTGTGATACACCTCTAGTCTGTAGAAGAACATGCCATTAGACCTAAAGAGAACAAAGATTTACAGAAACTGGGAGGGGACATTACTGGTATTTATTTATACTGGTATTATTTGATTTATCCCATTCATAACTCAGTTACAGCTGCGAGCATAAATCATCACACCATACCGAGAAATAATTTTCGTTCTAAATGTTTTTCGATGCCATGCTGGAGTATTTTTGCCTTTAGCTGCTACTGTCATGGCTAAATGCACACGTTTGATTTAAACAAAAATAATGCAAAGTCCTTCCTATTTTTTATCATTTTCATAGATTGCCACTCTTATCTCGCTGCTATTTCTGTTGTGAGACTAACAAGAGGGTTACAAAGTCTCAGCTCATCAGCTAAATAGATTTTAGCTTGAAAAGGTGATTAAGCTGATGAACAGTGTCTTTGATAGTGAAAAACTTTTAATGGGATGTTTTTTTAATACATAATTTCACAAATAATCAGTTTATGTACTTTTATTTCTGCCTGCGGGAAAACAGCCTTATTACTTGATAAATTAGAGCATATTCAGGTTAAAGTGTTGGCTGAGCGTTCTTGTGTGTGAGTGGAGGCTGAGATGTAAAAAAATTTCAAACAATGATCTGTTGTTACTTCTGTTGTTGATCTTTTTGTACAGATTGTATAAGTTATATTCTGAAATTCAAGAACGATGTTGGCAATAAGCTGGAGTTAAACCTTTTCTGGGCCTCAGTTCCAAAGAGGAACTCCAAGTTTGCTTGTAATGTAGAAGATAGCATTAAAGTTAGGTGTACCTAATAAATCGGCAGGTAAAAGCTAACGCAGCTGTACTGCAGTAAACATCCTCTACAAAGTTGCTGTTTAGTTTTAAAGGGACGTGCGGTGCCTTCTTCACAGATGTTGGACTGGACAGAGTTCTGCAAACACCCACAGTGATTCCCATCGTTGTCCCCGGTTCAGCTTTTACTTTAGCAGATAAGTTTCTTTTCGTTCTCATGCTCACACACACACACACACACACACACCAGTGATGGCAGAGCTGCCACACAGGGACCTTGCGTGACCCACTGGGTCAGTGTCTTGCCAAGGGAAACTTCAACAACAGGGAATCAAACCACTGACCCTCTGTGGGTCAGGCTGCTGCCTGCTCTACCTCCAAAGCCACAGCCGCCCCAGTACTTTTGCTTCATGACTAAATTGCCAGGAGCACTGACAGAAAAACAAATATTAACATACGATTGTTAATGTGCTTAAAAATACCAGCTAACATTAACATCTACGTACAAACACTGAGAGGAGGAAAGAGTCGGCCTTCTGGTTTTAATGCTGCACCCCGCTCGCTCCTGGTCGTGTTCCCATTTATGAAAGTGGACACCTCTTCGCTGGGACACACAAAGACTCTCGGGGTCTCTGAGGACTTCACACAGTCGAGGCCTTTTACCCCAGACAGACACACAGACTCAGGACGCGCTTCCTCCGCTGAAAGCAGACTTTCACATGCAAATACAGGACTGGGATCAGCAATATTACAGGTTTTGTTCCTGAGCTTTGTGTTTGCTGTCAGGGATTAGAGGGGTCTGGGTTCAGTTCAGGTCCTCACAAAGAGGCGATTTCACCCTAATCTGGAAAATACTACAAAATATTATATCCTTCAATGTTTAATAAAAGGGTAAAAGCCTAAACTACTGACCCCAACAAGTCAAATCTGTCGTTACATCAGTAAGATCATTTCAACGGACCGAGCCCGTGTGTCTAGTCTGCGGGGGACGTTGTGGCCAACAGGGGGCAGCAGAGGGGAAAAGGTGAGAATTATGTTCTTTGAAATCTAAAAAGAAAATTCCCTTCACTGTTTTTATTTTGCAATGCGAAATCATTTGAATTTCAATGTCAGAGCAATTTCTAATGCAGTTTTACACCATACAACATATAAGTTACATGACTAAATTAGTGAAAGAAAACTTCTGCATCTCTTTCATCCCAGTTTTGCTGCTGATGAACATGAACGGGTGAAAAAGCCGTTATTGTTTTGATCAGGTTTAATTTAAGGAGCCTGTTATAAAAAGTGACGTGTACAATAAAACTAGAACAGTAAATGTAGCTGGTGGTGAAGTCAAAAGTACATTTGCCTCTGAAATGTTACATAAAAATACTTCACCAAATAATTTTACATCATCACCTTTGCTGCTGCAGAATTCGTCATAATCGTTTTAAAATGAGATTTAACAGGAAACAGAATGTATCTCCCTGTTGTCTTAGTTATTATTCGGTGACGTTCAGGACATACATCTCGTGTGTGGACGGAAGTGGTTTCCCGGCGACCGGTCCACGAGGTGCTGCGCCGCGGCCCCGCCCACGCGCCCGCCCACCTGAGCATACATTATGCTAATGAGCAGGTGCGGCGCTTCTTGAGGCGCGCGGCGGCCGCTCGGGGGACGATCCGGATGGAGCCGCGCAGGGAGCAGCGGGAGTCCGGCCGCGGGGTTTTCACCAGGTGATGCTGTCCGAACCCGACTGACTGCGGATCCGCGAAACACGAATGGATCCTCATTCGAGACGTAGCTGCGAAAGGCGTTTGCACGTTTTCTCTTTGTCCCTCCTGCTCATTTGTCAAGGTGAGTCACCTGCCGCGGGGGAAACGGTCCGTTATGTGGATTCTGTGGTCCGGTTCTGTGTCCGTGCGTGTTCCCACCTGAACTCGCCTCTCTGATTTCAGCGCGTCTGTCCTGGGCCGCGGAGCGAGTGAACGGCTCGAACTGGGATGAATTTAACACGTGAGTTATGACAAAGTCCATTTCATAAAAAGCAGCGCATTGCTTCGGTTACTTCTGTCATTTCCGTTGCTATTTCTGTTTGTATTTTGACACCTATTGTGTAGGAATCATATCTATTCCTAAAAAGGAAAATGAATCCGCCACAAATAGTTTTTATTCATGAATGAACTGAAACTGGAATAAAATCAGCGTGACCAGCAGCACTGATTCTCCTCTGTCCTCTGACACATTTTGTTCTACAGCATATCATATTTAAAATAACTGAAATGAATAAAAACAGTATCATTCTTTCTTGGTTCAAACTAAATTGGAATTATTAGATTATAATCTAGATTAGATTATAGAGTCCCTGATTGCTGAAATGATTTCTAAGCAATGGAAAGTCACTACTTGTTGCTTTTTAAATGTGAATATTTGAAGTTTTTGTTGTATTTGTGGGAGTTAAGACGTGCAGGTCTGGAATGTTGGTGGCACAAAGCATGAACCTGGAAAACTGCAGTGGCCACAGTGGCTAATTGTAATTTAGATTTTATTCTTTAATTTTTCGGCTGCTTGGTGGCGGGTTTGTATTGTCCGCGATGGATGGATGGGTGGTGTGTGTGTGGGGGGGTCAGCGGCAGCAGAAACAAACCTGTCCTTGTTCTCTGTGTCCCAGCAGCAGGAGCAGCAGGATAAAGCCGCAGAAATGGGACACCTCTTCCCAGGGAGGGCAGGTAGGCAGCCGCATTGATCATTGATGCTGATGGAGCTGCTTCGGGCGGCGAAACACTGCAGTCAGACATCGGCGAAAAATCTCCAACACTCGCACCAGAACACAAAAGAACAAGCCGGCACATGAAGATCCGTTCTTCTGTTTGCACACAGGATTTTCACTTTCTGGCCTAAACTCTGGCTCTAGATTCACAGTGTGTGTGTGAATAACGTGTAAAACATGACTAATGAAGCATAAACAAATATTTAGCAGTATGTTAAGTTATTAGTGTGTTTGAAATGGATTGATTTCTGTGCAAAAATGTCAAAACTTCCCATGAGATCTGGTTGAGTCTGTACCTCAGTGACCCAGTAGAAACAGAACATGTACGTTATTTATTGACGAGCACATTAGGATGAAAATGTAAAGTGATATTCAGTCGTCGAGCAGAGACATAGAGTTGCCGCTCTGTTGTCTTGGTTTCTTCCGTCAGAGCATCTCTGCCTTTTGTCCGAGAGACGTGAGAATCCGCTTGAAGCAGCAGCCGCTGGTAGATGGACAAAGCGATTATGCGCACAGGTCGCAGGCCAAAGGTCGAGAGGGCAGATCCCAAGTCGGACGTCTGAGCAAACGATGGCTCGTTCATTGTTCAATCAATGCGTCGCTTTGTTACACCCGGTTCTGAGTTCCAACGTCCCTCTGCCGATTGATAATTAATAATTTATTGTCACCCCCACCCTTAATTCACCTTTGCCATCTGCTTTGTTCACGCTTGTTGACATGAAAGCCTCAGTTTAGGAGCTCAGGTATCCAGAGTGAAGTATTCCACATGTTGTGAGCGTTTTTAATTTTCCCACGCAGCATCCAAAACCGCTCTCTGCGGCTCCATGTGACAAACGGTTTTTGGAGGGAGAAAACGCATTTGGCTTCAGCGAACTCAGTAAACGTCTCCTGGCTGCAAACAACAAAGAGGAGCTGGTGCTGGGAACGCCGTGCTGGAAGTCACAGAGGAGGGACTAATGAAGGCTGGATGACAGCTCTTTTCTCTCCAGCCTCGTCCTTTCCCAGCGCTGCTTTAGTTCCATCCTCGCGAGTCAGGACTCGGTTTGGCAACAATCTCTGTAATTCTGGGAGGAATTCTTGCCCCAACAAAACATAGAATTGTAAAAGTTTTGATTGTGCCACGTTTTAATCAGGTCTTTATTAATCCGTCACCTGAGACCCGAGCTTGTTTTTCCAGATTTGCTTGATATAATGTTGAACTCTGAGAATTAATGAAAAGAATCAAACAGCGTTACAAGGACTTAATTTTGGTTTTGCTGAAACTGGTTCTTTGCTCTTTGCCAAACAGCGCCAAGGTCCAATATGAAAATAATCAGATTTAATATAGTTGGTTGGAAGAAGCACTGAAGCATCATTTGGCAGTATCAGGTGGACTGTTGCACGGAGACCTGCTGATACAGTTTCCCTCCTTGTAGGACCTCCAGACGGCAGCTGCTGCTTTAGAAACCAACACGTCTTCCTCCGGCACTTCAGTGCTCAGCAGGACTGCTGCATCCAACCTGACGTCTTCCAGCTCAGAGAGGACGTCGACCTCTTCGTGGACCCTCAGCTCTGACCAATCATCTGCAGTAACATTCAGCCAATCACCAACCAGCACAACAGAAACCACCCATTCCCCAACCAGGGCACCAGACAGCCAATCAGCAAGTGAGACAGTGTCAACCAGCCAGTCACCAGACAGCACAGCACAAACCAGCGCATCACCAACAACCACAACACCAGAGAGCCAATCACCAAGCAAAACATCAGCTAGCCAGTCACGAAGGGACACAACAAAAACCTACCAGTCGCCAGCTAGCACCCGATACAGCCAATCACCACCCACCACAACATCAACCAGCCAATCACCACCCACCACAACATCAACCAGCCAATCACCACCCACCACAACATCCACCAGCCAGTCACCAAGTAGCAAACAATATAGGCAATCACCAACTGCTACAACATCAACCAGCCAATCACCATCCACCCCAACATCAACATCAGACAATCAGTCACCAACAACAGAAACACCAGTCAGCCTATCTCCAAGTGCAGCGCTCACGAGCCAATCACCAACTACCACAAACACAGAATCAGGCAGAGAACCACTAGGTAGCACAACAGGTGGTCAAACACCAACAAACGAAAGACCACCCAGCAAATCGCACACCAGTACAACACAAACAACGCAGTCCTCAGGCAGCAATGCACCAACCAGGGCAGTGTCCAATCATTTAGCAGGCAGTGCCACAAAATTTAGCCAATCATCATTCAGCCAAACATCAATAATCCAATCAACTACTGTCTCAAAAACATCAAACCACTCACTGGTCTCTTTATCTTCTCTTCATTCAACATCCGCCTCATCATCGCCCAATGAATCCATAACCAATTCAACCACATCACACCTCTTTTCATACAGCTTAACATCTCATAATACATCACTGGTAAATGCAGCACCAGCTGACCAATCCCCGAGTATCTCGTCATCTGCTCCATCATCAGTGGTCAGAGCAGCCTTTTCCCCAGACGAACGTCCGGTTAACATTTCGCTACTGACCCGGCAGGCGAAGGAAGCCCTGCAGTCGTCACACCGCAGGATTCCAGGTAGGCATCTCCGTTTGAACCTGCAACATAACAAATCCCGCTCTGTGTTTAAACCACGATAATAAAGCTGGATTAGCAACCAGGCAAAGCAAGCAGCATGTAATCTGATCAATTATAATCATCCAATAATAATTCTGTCAGTTTAGTTTTAAAACTTCACATTTTCAGCGTTCGAAGTACTTACACATACTCAGGGATGTAATGAGTGAAGGAGCTCACAGCCTTGAACAAACACGAGTATTTTTCTGAGGTCGTTCAGAAGTTACAACAAAGCAACAAATGAGCCCCCTGTTTAACCCCCCCCCCCCCCCTCAGAACGAACAGAAGGAAAATAGCTTTTATCTGATCCATAGCCGGACCCCCCCACCCCCAGCACGAACCCCTGTAGGGGACATGGCTGAGTGGTCTGCAAAGCCCACTGAGCAGATGCTGTGAGTTCAGGGTGAGGAGCCATCGCTGGGTTTGGTGGTGCGTTCAGTGACTGGAACTTTTGTCGGGGCCCCACAACCCTCCGTACGACTGCTGACGGACGGAGGTGGAGCAGACAGATGGCAAATCTTGTTTGAATCTGATCTGTGGATTCTCAAATTATCTGCTGTTGGCTGCAAAGACACAAACGTTTCAGTTATTCAGAAACCTTAGATCCTTTCTTTAGATTGTGTTGCAGTAAACAAACCAACTTTGGGTTTGTCAGTCAGATGTTTTGAATAATTGGTTGATCATTAGATAAAATGAGGGGTCAGTCCATCTGTAAGAGCGAGGCCACACGGTGAAGAACGAAGGAACCATTGGGATTATACAAACTATATAAACCCACAAAACATATGAGGTGAATTTGGATTTTGCATCTAAAATACGAAATGATGAGAAATCAAAAACCCTCAGTACTCTGCACTCCTTTTATTTAGTAATTCGTTCAGTAAATTCAGAAAAAAACTGTGAAACGTGGCTCCGTGACCTGGAAGGAGAAAGTTGTTCCTTGGTGGAGTAAATGTCTTTTGTTCAGGTTTCCAGTGTGATGAGCAGCAGTGTAATTGTGTGTTTGCTCCCCCAGCGGTGCCATGTGTCGTCCCCTGCCTGAACGGCGGCCAGTGCCTCCAGGCAGAGTCATGTGACTGCAGCTTGTATCAGGCCACTGGACACAGATGTCAGACAGGTAAACCCTGCCAGCGCACCTGCCGTTCGTCTCTCATTTAAACGGCCGAAATGAGAAAAACTCAGGGTTGTGTTTCCTTCATAACCATAAAGAAAACATTTTATTTTTGAACTCCATTTCCAGCACTAAATAACATGTGATTTCCTCTATGGTTCAAGGCGCTGTTGAAAATGGGCGGACGTCTGCACCGGCACAAAAAAAAGCCCCTTTTCTCAGCACTTTACAATCACATTTGGAGCTTTTTCGGCTCATTTCACTCACTCCTGCAGTTTTGCATATTTACTATCAGATTCACCTCAAAACATCCTCATAATTTCCAGCAGCGCTTTTACATTTGACCCTATGAAGAACACGTTGCTGCTTTTTGCAGCATGTATGAACCAGTTGGACAAGTATTTAATAGTTGGGCACAACGATGACTGTAAATGAAAGCTCACGGTCTGACGTGTTGGTCGTAGCATCTTCAAAAAAGGGAAAAGGATGAAATGCATACTTAGTTTAGCATAAGACTGGACACACAGTTGTCCGTCTAACTTTCCTCTGTCCAGGAGGAAAAAGGCCGGTCGGCCAAACATTTGCTTAAACGTTGTGAAGTGTTTCCTTCAGCAATGCAGAGCGGCTCCCACCGACGAGCCTCATCGTTCGAAGAATCCTCTGAATCTGGTTTCTCCTCTGATTCATGTGCCCAGTTCCAAATCCTGGCTTCGAAAGGGAGATGACGTGCCGGACGTGGGGTCAGTACAACTTTGAGACCTTTGATGGCCTCTACTACCACTTCCCCGGTCGATGCACGTACACCCTGATGAGGGACTGTGAGGAAACCACCCAGGCCAGCATCGTCGTCCAGGTCAGTCCAGACTCTCCTGCACCGGGCTGGAATAAATCCCGCCCAAGGTTTCAGTTTGACGCCTGTTTCCATTGGAAATTTCAAAGTTTGGACTGTGTCCTGCTCTGAAACACTCTCCTGCAAGGTTCAGTCTCAGCCCGAGGAGAAGATTTACTTTGAAGATTAGTGAAAGCTATCTGGTTATTAGAGTCAATTACCATTAAAGACTGCAATTACCCGCTATGCCTTGAAAGCATCTGCAACAGACCGAGACTTTGTTCCCCTGAAAAGGCAGCAGATAGTGTAGCTGCATATGGGAAAACCAAACAGGGAACAAGAAAGGATCCAATCGCATTGTGGCCACTGGTAATATACTCATAGCTGTATTAAAATTACAAATACTTTAATGAACAAAAACACGTAAAACTGCCCGGCTGCAAATCTAACAACCAGAACATCACTTTGTTGGAAGTAAACCCAGACTTTGCTTTGAATTCCTTTAGAATAGTAAACGAGGTGCATGTCGCATTGATGGGTCAAGTTTCAGTCTTTAAACCGGCCTTAAAGGGGAACTGGGCCTCACATTCATACCTGCGATTTATGAACCTTTTTTCATGGTCCACGCAAAAGACGGTGCAGACCCGAAAACGTAGATGGTTTCCCTGTCTGTCGTGTTATCGAGATCTTTTAGTGCGTCAGAGTGAGTCTGACGGGTCCGTCCATGGACACGTTTCCGTCCTGGTGTTTTCAGATCCACAATGACCCGAGCTGTGACTCCGCCCCCTACACCTGCCAAAGATCTGTCAGCATCTTCCTTCCGTGGGAGGGCGAGCTGCGCCTGCACGCCTCCAACGTCACCTTCAAAGGTCAAAGGTCAGCAGTGCCACGGGCAAAACATCTTTATATTAAAAATGATTCCTCGCTCCCTCTCCTCCATTTTTTATGTCAGTATATGTTTGTTTATTTCTTCATCAAGACAAATTAAAGCAGCGTGTCGCACATAGGCATCGTTCATGTAGAATTCATATTTTATCTCAACACTCTCAGGTTGTCGGTCCCCACGGACGATTCATAGTCTTTGTATTTAGTTTGCAGCTGCCTCATCACATCCACGACCTGCAGCTGGAGCGGATCTCGCAGTATGTTCTGGTGACGCAGGAGCACGGCTTCACGCTGGCCTGGGAGGGACGCAGCGGCTCCGTCTACATTAAACTCAGCCCGGAGTTCGTGGGCAGAACCTGCGGCTTGTGCGGTAACTTCAACGCGGACGTCCAGGACGACCTGAAGACGAGTTACGGTAGGAGCATTTGTGTGTTAATGCGGCTGAAATGTGGCGCTACAGCGTTTAAATGACCACGTGGGAATGTCTTCATTTCCGCTCTTTCTCGTTCAGGCGTGCTGACTCAAGAAATCGAAATGTTCGGGAACAGCTGGGCCGAGGCAGAGCCGCACCACAGCCGCTGTCCCGTGGTTCCTTCTGGCTTCTCCTCACCCTGTGCTGCAGTCGACGCTCACGTCCTGCTGGTAAGACGCCTGACAGAACCTGCTGCACAAACATAACCCTCAGTGACGTCAGCAGAACAGGCAAGAGAGATGTTTTCGGGTTAATGACCCTAAAGGACTTGGAATCAGTAGACGTGATAAGGTGTGGGAGGTTAGTTAAGGCAGTACTAAGACTTCAAGTGTGGATGT
This sequence comes from Channa striata, assembly GCA_033026295.1. Taxonomy (NCBI): domain Eukaryota; kingdom Metazoa; phylum Chordata; class Actinopteri; order Anabantiformes; family Channidae; genus Channa; species Channa striata. The sequence goes on from CM065171.1 coordinate 27,437,200, forward strand.
TTTTGAGTGGATCTATTATAGGATCGACTGTCTTTAACTTCATTTGTTCCTTTGATTGGAATCATATTAGGATTTACACCTGAAGCATAAAGTCTCTCGTCGTCTGGGGTGAAAATGTGTGAATGCAGGAATTTTTCGTTTTTGTTTTAAAGGCAATTTGCAAGTTCTACTTTAAGAAATGAAAGTATTTCGTTTTCTGGTCTGATTTTACCTGGACACGACTCCCTACAAATGTGTCCCTGTGTGTTTTTGCGGCTGCAGAAAGTGGAGGAGGTGTGTGCCATGCTGCTGGATCCGCCGTTCCAGAGCTGCCATGAGTTTGTGAGCCCCCTGTCCTACATGGCCAGCTGCTCCAATGACCTGTGCATGTAAGAAAAGCCGATTCACAAACACAAAAGAGGGAAGACGGTGTCTCACTAGGCACATGTCCGGGTTTAAAGGACGACTTCGAGTCGATGAAGGTGCTGGATGAGCCCTCATGTCCTGAGGCTTCATCTCTGCTGAGTTCAATGACCTTCTAAACGCACACGAGTGAAGTTGAATACATTTTAATGATCAGAGAGATGGAAGAATGTGTAGGGATCATAAGGACACGTATCACCTGAGATTAGTCTCCTGTGCCCATTTGAAGAAGTAAATTAACCAATTAAAAATAAAATGTTTTCAATATTTCATTTTGCTATTTTTTGTCATTTTACTAAAAATGACGCATTTAATATCAAGATTTAGTCGATGAGCTGCTACCGTGGCTACAAGAATCATAAATGCTAATTATTATAAAAGCTTCTCCGTGTGCAGTCCACTGCAGCACCTTGGAGCCGGTTTTCCTGATGCACCTCATGACTCCAAGTAACTAAAAGAAGAAGAAGAAGAAGAAGAGTAGTACATTTCACCTCCCGTCATGCGTTTTCCTGAACTGACTCGGTTGGAAATCGGAGTCGGACAGACGCAGCCGTGCTGCACCGTCTCTCCGGGCTCCGATCCAGCACTTTGGGAGGGAAACTTGTGAGTGTGGAGGAACGTTGAGAGTCAGCATTTATCCGTCGGTGGACGACGTCCAAACGGTGTTTACTTGTCTTGAAGTAATTATAGCAAAATGACAGTTATCCATCGTTTGGTGATTGTTTTAGTCCATTTCGCTTTTACTTTCTGCACTCTTGTCAGTTTTTCGGACAGTGTCTGTTTCAGTCGTAAAGCATCTGGGATTTGAACATTTGTGCACGCTGACACTGGGCCGAATCCAGCAACGCCGGCATTTACTTCTATTGACTATTCTATTAATCCACCTTCCTGCTGCTGCCTCCTTCCTGTTTTTCTCACTTGGGTCTTTTTAAAGAGACTCTGAGCTCTTCTGCTGCTTTCTTCTTTAAAAAGCCTCCACTCACAGCTTTCTCAGACATGTATTTCAGTGGCTCTGGTCCATGATCCTGAACGCGCCCTCCTTCTGTGAGTAACTCTAGCCCTCGCCGCCCTGTTACTACAGCTCGCACTGACTTAGAGCTTCTTCTAAAAGCACAACAGCTGTGGTCAGAAACAAATTCACCTCAGGAAAAAGTGAACGTAGCTGATGCAGCCACATTTCAAACGTGTGCCGCTTTCAGTTATGTCCCCGACGGAGACGCAGCTGGTCGGTAGCTGTTTGTCCCTGTGGACCGCTCAAAGATTCCTTCTGTCTTTGTCACTCTGCTGAAGGTCGGGTCCCAGCGGTGACGAGGTGTGCCAGGTGTTCAGTGAGTATGCCCGGGCCTGTGCCCACGCCGACCACCCGCTGCATGACTGGAGGCAGCGCATTCCTCACTGTGGTATGTTTCTTCAGGTTTGGTTTTATAGTGTGTGTGTGTGTGTGTGTGTGTGTGTGTGTGTGACAGGTTTAAACACAAGGTGAAAACAGACATGACAATAACAAGGAACTGGATGGACGTGTGGCGTCTTTATTTTACAAATGTGAATCTTTTCATACTTCATACACGATTGCACAGTTGTCATACTTTCATTCAGCTTGTACTTACAGCTTCCTGTGCTGTACTACAACGTTTATTTGCGAATAATAAAATGTCGTGATGAATTCGTGTCCCACTGACCAATCGGGTGGAGTAAACTCGTCCTTTTGACGTGGATGTCATGTTTCATTTTTGGGACCAGCGAAGCAGTGTCCCCTGGGTCTGCAGTACAGGGAATGCATCAGCTGCTGCCCGGAGTCCTGCAGCCTGGAGCGAACGTGCATCGACAGCAAGCTGGCCTGCTTGGACGGATGCTACTGCCCAGAAGGTGACTTCAGATTCCACCTGTCGTAAAATGAGGCAAACCGCTCACTGTTTAACTCTTTTTTTGTCCACGTTGTCCAGTTCACATTGATGATGTGAAGCAACAACCTTCTGCTGTTGTCCGTCCTCAGGTCTGATTTACGAGGACGGGGGCTGCGTGACGCCGTCTGACTGTCCCTGCGAGTACCACGGCATGTTTTACCCATCTGGACAGACTCTGCAGGAGGAATGCAACAACTGGTGAGCAGAGCTGGGCGACACCAACTGTTTTCTTTGCGATATGATTCAGTACTTTTTGGCCCTTAAAGAAGAAATCACATGATTGCACAGTGTTCATTAATAAATTTATTGCAAGGGCAATATGAAATATGAAAAAAATCTCATGAACATAAATACTTGAAAGAAATACGGGTAAAGTCATAATAAAATAGATCAATGAGTAAATTAAATAAATTAAGATGAAAATAATTATTTTTTTAATTACAATAACAAATTTATATTGCATTTTTATTACTTGACTAAAAATTTATACAAACTTAATTACATTTCCTCAGTTGAAAGATCAACATAGTGCTCAAGTAAAATTATCATTATCATCAACAACAAAATGCAGAAAGTTCCATCCATGCTGCTGACTGATCGAGGATCGGAGGATCGAGGCAGTGCTTGACTGAGTCTTCGCTATGACATCTGATTGGCTGCCATAATCATGTGACCATCTAAAATATGCTGGGGCTGGTCTTCACACATAAATTTGCCACGAACTGTCAGAAGTGAAACCAAATTGAACGTTTTGCCAATATAAAAAGACAAAAACGGGATTTCAGCTCTGATTGAATTGGAAATACCGTTTTTTCTGCACTTTTCATGGTTTTGAAATCACATCAAATCTCGTCCCAAATTTCCCGGCACACGTTGAGACCTTGTGAGGCCGCGCTGCTCTACACATTCTCATCCCGTGTTAAAAAACCCTGCGTATTGTCCTGCAGGCTCCACGCCTTCCTTTTCATCTTCTCAGATCCGACCACCTGGGCTCTGTGTGTCCACTTTGTGTCAGTGATCCTGCTGATTAGCTCAGTCTTTCATGTTCCCACCTGTGGACGTCTCTGCTTTCTGTTTCAGCACATGCGTGGGTGGAGTGTGGAACTGCACGGACTACAGCTGCCCAGGTCTGTGCCTCCTGATTTCTACCGTAAATTCGCAGTGCAAGACCAAAGATGCTTTCAGAAAGACACTTTTTGCTCAACATGCTGTATTCTGTACATCTCTGGGTAGGAAGCAAGAAGGGGAAGGTTTCTACCGGGGTTTACTTGGGGGACTAGGAAGGAACAACCATTTCCAAGATCTAGAAAGCAAAATGTCTCCTAGTGTGGGAACCAGGGGCCATGAAAAGCTTCCTTAACAGGGGATAAAGGCAAGAGTGAGTGCAGGGATGAGAAGTGCTGGCTGGTTTAGATAAACTGCTTGATAGAAACTTTTCATCTTTGGTTAATTAGACAGATTTTAAATCTAAAACCAGTTTTATAGGAGAGGAACAGTCAAGTGAGGGAGGAAGGAAAAACACCTGCTCTCTCTTAAGAAGAGAGTAGGAAGAGGAAACAAGGAAGGAGGAGGCTTCTCTGTAAGGAAAGAAGGAAGGAGACAAGCAGCAACAAGGAAAAACCTCCAAGTTTGTGGGCGACAAAGAACATGGTGGACGTCGAGAAGTTACAGGCTTTAAAACAGGAAATCAGAAATGCTCCGATTAATCAAATCAAATCCACATGTGGTTCTAATTAAAACCAACAATTTCTCCATGTTGTTGTTTAAAAAAGAACCAGCCAAACCTCAAACGGTGGGAAAGTGACAGACGTGATGGTAAAACTACGTTTATATTCAGTTTTTGTGTCTCTTTTAAGTTTCTTTCCATTTCACTTTTTGATTTTTTTTACCTCTGCCAGGTATAAACGGTTTTGTTCACAGTAATTTGACATTTCTCTGAGTGTCGGTTATTCTCTGATGATGCATGATTGAGATAAGTGAGGAATGTCCCACTGTCTGCAGGCGAGTGCTCGGTAACCGGTGACATGTATTTCCAGTCCTTTGACGGGCGGATCTACACCTTCCCTGCAGCATGCCAGTACGTTCTCGCCAAGAGCCGCAGCTCAGGAAGGTTCACGGTGACCATCCAGAACGCCCCCTGTGGAGCCGTGAGTTCTACTTTTAAAAACACTATTCTTCAGCTCCGGCTTCCAGGTTCACGCACTTCAACACGAAAAGCAGAGCGTCCTCTACTCTCTGTACCTGTAACCGCCAAGCGAACGGGGTTTCCTTATCTGGCCTGACTGACAGCTTTGTAGTGAGGAGGGAGGCGAGCAGAGGCAGCGGAGGGGTGGGAGACTTGGACAGAGAGAAGGTCATGTGGAATGATGGGAAAAGCGGCAGAGGAGGGGGGAAAGGGGGTCGTGGGTGCTAAAACCTTTCAGCTACGGGGCTCAGGCAGCTCTGAAAGAGGCGATTCACAGAGACAGATCGTTTACTGCCGCTGATGCACAGGCTTCCTCGCTCAGAAACATCAGAGCCGCACAGTAATTAATCAGACTTTGACTTCAGCCGCCGCGGGAAGCTGCAGATGCTCCACTGTTCGCAAAACCCGCAGGGCTCCAGAATCGTTTTTAGAAGCCGTGCACGTCCTTCCTACCCCCCCACGGTCCACAGGTCAAACAAACAGCTGCAAACTGGACGAAAACCTGAGGCCTGGTGTTGCTCTGTATGTGCTGAAAGGTGCTGAGAGTGAAGTCGTTTTTTGTCTAGTCTATCTTGATATTTGCCCCATTATTTAGCTCTCATTGTGTGTGTTGTGTGTGTGTGTGTGTGTGTGAATTGCTCCTGTTTTGGAAAAATGTCAGCCTGCTTTATCAAACCACCTTGTCTAAATTGCAGAATCTGGACGGCGCCTGCATCCAATCAGTTAACCTGGTTATTGACGAGGATCCGAGAACAGAGATCACACTGAGTCACGTCGGAGAGGTCTTCATGGCCGGACAGTACCGCATCTCCCTGCCCTATTCTGACGGTGAACGCCTCGTCTCTTATCACCATCCAACATTGTTCACACGCAGCCTGACTTCTTTCAGCAGCCCGCGGGTCATGGCGGTCGCAGATCGAATGGCAGCTGTGCCATTGAACTGAAATTTTCCCCAATACTTTCCCAAGTTGGAGCTTCCATTGTGTTGCACAGATTGCCTTCTGTCTGCGTATTAATCCCTTTTCAAACCAGCGTTTTTATGAGCGTCGCATTCTGTCAATCAAGTGAGCAGAGTTTCCGTGTTTTGTGCAAAAATCCAAGCAGAAAAATTTTACAGTTTTAGCTGAATTGTTCACGATGTTGTGACGTTTTCTGAACTAGAAACAAGTAAACTGGATTTGAGATCACAAAGCAGGACAGACAAACACTGCTCACACGAGATTACGGTTTTAATAATGTAGGTAAAGAATAATGAAAGGTGAATCCATATACGCCCTGTAGCCACCTGAAAACCCGAATGTCCTGCTCCCACAGAAACCTTCCACATCCAGGAGCTGTCGTCCATGTTCCTGCAGGTGAAGACGGCGTTCGGCCTGCGCCTGCAGTACAGCTGGAAGGAGTTCCGTCTGTACCTGCAGGCCAGCGAGCTGTGGAAGGACGACACGGTGGGGCTGTGCGGCACCTTCAATGGCAACATTCAAGATGACTTCCTGTAAGTGTGCGCCGGATGACCTTTAACCCCTCCCGCGCCCTCTGATAGCCCGCTCCTGCTTCTAGTTTAAGAGGAGAGAGCGTGCTCCTGTTTCAGAGACGGAGGGAGGTGACGGTAAAGTGCTCCCTCCCTCTCTCTCTCTCACACTCTGTCTGTAATGCACACTGGGGGGGGGGCTCGCCATCAAAAGCCTCGCTCTCTGATCGGCTATTTTAGGCGGGCCAGCTGAGCGGCCAACTGGACACGCCACTTCAACAAGGGTGTTACTGTTGCTGAAGTGGGGAGAACTGTACCGTGTCGTAATGGCCGACCATGAAGGGCGGATGTTGTCTAACAGCTGTAAACGGATCACAGTCGGCGACCGAAGCGATCCGCTACTAGGAAGAAAAGTGGAGCTCGCTTTGCCCGAGGGTCTGCGGAGAAGTCTGCGGGACGCTGGAGGGAGACGTCCTCAGACGTCCTGAGACGTCCTGACGCGTCCTCAGACGTCCTGAGACGTCCTGACGCGTCCTCAGACGTCTGTGCAGCGAGCAGACTAAAGCAGGAACGCTGATGCGGATGAAATGCAGATTGTTGTAATAAAGAACAAATTCAAGTATCTGTGCTTAGGTAGATTAATTATGCTTCAGTAAACCTGAGAGCAATATCTTTTTACTCCTCTGTCAGTTCCTCCTCCCACTGAAACCCTCCGGACTAATGGTCTTTTATTATTAGTAAAGTGTGTCTTCAAATGTGGAACATTGAATGTGGTTTCAAATTCTCCATCAAACAACGTCTCCTGAGCTTGAAGTTGGCGTTTCCTCCGTCTCCTTCAGAAACAGGGAGATGTAAGTAGAGCAAAGTCAAGTTCTTGGTGTTACGGCCTAAGACCTGGGACAGAGTGGAGTTCCGACCATCCACTGTGTTTTCTTGGATTAAATCAGGAGCAAAGAACAAAAAAAAGAGCAAAAGTTATCGATCATGTTCCACGTTTTCTAGACAGCAGAGACCTGCAGGTGAAGTGTGGCACTGAGCCGGGACCAGCTGCTTTCAAAGTCACGAAGCTGTTTTCTCCTCCTGCAGATCTCCCTCGGGCATGATCGAAAGCACTCCTCAGCTGTTCGGAAACGCCTGGAGAGTGTCGTCGGCCTGTTCCCCGAGCCTGAGTCCGCCCCAGCTCGACCCCTGTGACACGCACCAGCAGGCTGGTCAGTTCCTCTCGTCCTCTCACTGTTTCAGCATCTCGTCTTTGTTTGAATGCGGGGGGACACGTTATGGCGACGACACTGTGAGGCTTCATAAGAGTTCAGATAAGGTCTCGCTGATGCTCTGATTGTTAATAACGAATCATAGTTTGCATATCACAAAATTTACTAATTAGACAATTACGTTGTATTTATTCACAGGGACAATACTTGGCTGATGTATATGAACCGTCTTTGGAGTAAATTGTTTGGATATCACATCTAAACTACATCTTCCTGTTGCTTTGTGCCTTAGTTTCAGCAGTTAGTTTTTTGTTGAGGACTTTTCCAGTGAAACAGCTTAAGAGACATTTGGACATTTCCTGACTCGGACTCTGTATATTTCTGTATATTTCTTCCCTTTGTAAAGTTTGACTGATTGATTGACCTTCAAACATCATGTACACAGTTATTGGACAGTGTGATATTTAACGAAAGCTCCTCTCCCGCTCAGTGACCTACGCCTCAGAGATGTGTGAGGTGCTGAACGGGGACCTGTTCTCGGCCTGCCACGAGTACCTCAGTCCGGCTCCCTTCCATCAGCAGTGTCGCTCAGACACCTGTAAGTGCGGGACGCCCTGCCTCTGCTCAGCGCTCGCCCACTACGCTCACCACTGCCGCAGATTCTCTGTCATCGTTGACTTTCGTTCTCAGATTCACGACTGTGGTGAGTGCATTTGTCTGTCAAATTCATAAAGTGTCAGAATCCATTTTGGATTAACGTGAACAACAGAATTTAGCACGGTGGGATTTTCCAACGCAGTTTCACCTAAAGTCCTGCCAAGGTCCATGATGAGGAAGAGCAAACAGCACTTGCAGCGTGTTACAAAAAGTTTAAGACATATTTAATAATTGATAACACGCTGTTTACTGAATGGACATCGGTAGGAGGTCGTTGTGGGAATGTTTGCTTCAGATCTTGGGGTTTGTCAAATGACACTTTGCTCTACGTCACCGTACAGTCATGTGACGATGTGACACTGTCTCTCCCGGCAGCGGTCGCCTGTCCCGCCACCATGCAGTACGGCACCTGCGTGTCGTCTTGCCAGCGCCGCTGCTCTGCCCTGTCCGTCCCGCAGCGCTGCGGGGAGGAGTGCGAGGAGGGCTGCGCCTGCCCTCAGGGATCCTTCTACAACCATCGAACGCACACCTGTGTGCACAGGTGAGGCTCCACGCAGAGCTAATAAAGACACAACCACTTCTTCTGCACAAAATAACAACACCTGGACGCGAATCATCTTTCCAACAGGGACAGTTTTCAACAGCCACTTTGTGCTGCGTTTGTCAGGTTAGCGCCTGTTTCAGGGGCGAATCCGGGGGCCAAGCTGTGCACCGGAGCGGCTCCAGCTCTGGCTGCTGCAGCGCCCAAACAAATCCTTTCAAAGTGATATTTGTATCTGCGCCGAAGTTTGGGTCAGCCTTTAAGTGCAAAGCCTTGTATCGTTCCTGCAGACGTTACAGAGCCAGAGGACCTCTGCCTTTCAGCCTGCTCTGCCCTAGAAGACATGCGGCTTAATTCCTCTTAAATGTCCCAGGTTTTTACATCCTAGTGCAGCGCGGTGCCTTACTTACCATGTGATAGAGTTACATCAAGGAATTCGCCGTGAAACCCCCCTTTCATTCCCACTCGGGCGGGGTACGACACAGACACCTGATAACCAGTGAGAAAGAATTTGTAGTACAGAGGCCGATGTGTGCCGCCGGCCTATATGTTACAAAGACTTTCAGCCTCTGCTGAACGCGCTTCACTGCTGCGTCGACCTGCCGCTGTTTTTAAGCTTTTACGTTCACTGCAAAAAAAAAAAAAAAAAAGATTTTTCGTGTTTCTAGTGCATGAAATACTCCGTTTGATTTAACCACATGTGACATCAGAATGCGGTTTACATCGCTCCGAGCCCGGGCGGTCATTTTGGACCCGGGATGTTTAAGGACGTCTTCGGTCGACCGCTTCAAAGTCACTCAGACTCAAAGTGACGTTTCATCCGTGATCTGAGCTCTTCTTCTCTGTGTGTGTTTGTGTGTTACCTGGCGTTTTCTGATCAGGAGCGAGTGTCCGTGCAGTTTCCTCGGGGCGGATTACGAACCCGGAGATGTGATCCTGACGTCAGCAGGTGTTCAGTAAGATCCTCCTCACATCTAACCCACGTCTGGATGTCACCTTTTGCTATTTCCTGTTTCTGCTTTTCATCCCTTGGTGCTAATTAGTAATTAAACATAATTGATGAGTGTGAATGATGAGCTGCAAACACTGGCCGACTTAATCCGCTCTGTTAGGCTCGGAGGAAGTTTCTGGTTTGCTGTGAGTCACATTCTTTCACTTCTGTGTTTCCGTCAGGCTGAAAACCCATAGATGAGTTTTTGGAATTATTTGCTAATATTTATTCTGGACAAGGCTTTAATAAAAATGTAAAGGTGTGTTACTCACACTCCACAGTAAAAAAAAAGAGAAGTTTGCTACAACACACTGAGGGGTAACATTTTATTTTATGGGTTTAATTTCTCATGAATCTGGTTTAAAGTGTCTGCTGCAGTGGACGTGTGGATGTATCTTCATCACGTGAGACCTCTGTGTGTCCTCCTGCAGGCTCTGTCTGAACGGCAAACTCGTGTCGCAAACACCAGAACACGGTGAGTCCAGTCTTACTCCTGGAGCGGAGCAGATGTCACGTCCCTTCCTGTAAATTAAAATCCACGTGGATCCCTGAACTCGTCATTATGGCTTCACTTCTTGCAGACGAGTTCTGTCCGGCGGGTCAGCTTTACCAGAACTGCTCAGAGGGGGAGGACGGACTCCTGCCGGGAAGGGGCGTGACTTGTGAGCGCACCTGTGAATCTTACCTGCTCAACCTCACCTGCTCGACACACGAGCCCTGTGTGGCTGGATGTACCTGCCCTGCTGGGTGAGTGAAGCCTCGCACAAAGTAGTCTTGCTCTGTCGCAGTAAAAACCAACTGATCAGCCTGACAGTTATTCCGCGAGTGATGTCATTGATGTGGTTTCATTGTGCATGACAAAGCATCGCTGCTGCTGTCAGGGCACATACAGAGTGTTGATTTCAGCCACTGCTCACACGTAGTGGCTGAATCAGAGAACCTGTCGGTGAAACCTAAAGCTGTGAATGTGCGAGGTCGGCAGCAGGTCACACAGCACACGGGAGGTGGACACTGAGTCAGGGATCACGAAACCCCCTGGCCCGGTGACTCCCCACATTCACAGTCTTCTGTTAGTCATAAGGATATGAAACTTATATGTTCCTCATCTTGTTTTCTCGCCCCTCTCACAGCCGATAAGAGGAACACTGGACATTGTGTTCTGGATCAGACTTGGTTTGTAAGGCCGCTAACTTCTAACTAAAACACCACAACAGTAATTCACTGCATGCAGACATCTGAGAAGTTTTCATTTCCATATGACTCAATAAGTGTGTCCCATTTCCAAGTCTCCCTCGAATACGGGCGAGTTTTCACTAAACATGTCGAGTTGGTCCACAATGAGGACGGGGGCATCGGATTCAGATACACATTCTGCTTGTGCACGAATCCCATTTCTGATGGTCCTAAAAAGCTTTTCTTTTCTTGTAGTGACAGTTTGGAGAATAGTTTTGAAACTCCATCCATCAAACTTCTGCTTTGAACATTTTTTTTCGTGCGAGGTTCCTTTAACACGCGTGCTCGCTTACGCAGAATATTTCGTCCAGACGTGACTCCAATACAGTTTAAAGATTTTAAAACCTCCTCTGACTCTGTTTGCTCAGACCATCAAATCGACATTTGCAGTTTTCACAGTAACATATGCCGATTTGTTAGAAGCTGAGAGAATTCGATCTGGACACAAACAGAACCCGCGATGCTTGTCCCTCGCCGCACTAACGTCACGGCTGCTAACGGTCACATTTTGAACCAGTCTCTAGATCAGCTGTGGGAGACAAACGTCCTTTAACCCCGGAGATGAGGTGGACAGACATTTTGGAGTAGGTTACCGTCATCCGATCCCTCTAATCCCCTCTGGCTGTCAGCCTGAACCGGGGTTAAGTGGTTTCACTCTGTGACATCAACCAAGAGTCATCCCGATCAGACGGGGTCAGTCAAACCACGTCCTAGTTTATGTTGCTGCTCGACTGCAGAGGTTCAGGACTTGTTCACTAACACAGTCATTCATAATCATTCTAACCCTTCTTTTTCCTGTAAGTGCGACAAACATGGATCGATATTAACTGGTTAAAATTTTGCACCAAATGCAGAAAACAAAAGTAAAAAGTCAAATAAGTAAATGACTAATAATCCCAGAGCTAAACATCTACAGATACAATGTAAGATGTTGGTTTATAAAACCAGCAACTAAAACAAATTCATTTGATTTAACCAAAGGTTTTTTGGTCGACAAACACCAGAACTCGGTCAGTGCCCGTCTGGAAATGTACAATCAGCCATCTTATTAATAAACGAGATAATACGGCTGTTTCATTTGGACCCTTTAAATTTGTTCTTCAAATACATTTGACAAGCTATTTCATAATTAACAGTGTTGGTCATAAAACATATCTCTGCTCTGGGTATGTGCCAGTAAAGTTATGAACTAAATTACATAGAATATTGTCCATGTTTGTGTGTTGTTAACCGTCACACGGACCCATCGTTAACTTTAACGTTCATTCATTATTATCACGTTTTCTGTATCTGACACTAATCAACGATGCCACAACTGATGTATTTTATTTATAGATAGTTACCGACAAGATGCTGATATTCTATCTCCAATGAATCTTCACGTCTTTGTTCACTTTAGGTAAAGGAAAAACTCCCGTCGACAGTTTCGGGTTTTTCTTGCTTTTGCTCGATGTCCAACGTTAGCAGACACATTAACCCAGAGAAAAGGTCGGTCAGCTGCATCACCTCTCCGCCGTGATTCACCTATTCCCGTTTGCCACGTAAACAAGTTGACCTTTATAGAGTCGAGACCTCTGACGTCCGGGCTGCCGTGTTTAATAACTCCCTGAAACCTGAGAGTGTTTTGATGTAATTTAGTGGCAAGTTTGTGGCACAAAGGAGCTCAGTCAGGCCCCAGTCTGCCCGCTGATGCAGCGGCCGTCAGCTCACCGGCTGATCACCCGCTGCATCACGTCAGCGTTGAACTGATTGAAGCCGATCATTGACCCTGATAGGACAGACGATCTCGTCAAAGTGTGCTGGTGCTAAATGTGCGTTCTCTTCATTTTATTGTTTTCATTTCTGTCGACACAGAGGCGGAAAGACGTGGAAAATCGTAGTACAGCACACGTCGCACACCAAAGCAATTCACAGAACTTCACACAGTTATTCATTCCACCGAAAAAACTCTTTTAAAGGGAAATTCTACAGTTACAGAGACGTTTAAGGTTTATAGTTATCGCCAGTGCAGAACATAAATGCATGTAAAGATGCTCAGACTCTAATGTAACGTGGACGTTTGTTCCCTCTCGATGGTTCACAGTAATCACATACAGGTGGGACCTGCAGTCGAATGCCCGAGCACCTGTGATGGACGAACACAGTCGGAGATGCGCTTAGTTCCTCTGTTGTTCCAGCTGGACGTGGATGGCCTCTGTGTTCTCCGTCCAGAGTGTGGACGTTACTGTCCTCAAAGGAGCGACTCTTGTCTGTGATGTCGCACCGTCTTTGCTGCCGTGAACTTTAAACGCCGCTGCACGTTCTGCTCGTGTCTGGCTGTTTCCTCCGTAGGACGGAGGAGCGTCGTAGTTTTTAGAAGAACCGACTTGTTCTTTTTTAGCTCGTTCGTTATGAACCTGCTCCGGTTTTCATAGCTCGGAAAAAGGCCCAGTTTGAAAAGACACTGGTTTTGAGTAAAATCCTTGATTCTGTGCTGTCGACTTTGGAACGCTCCCAGTATTTGCACTGGGGGTGATTGATGAGTCAAAGTAAACGTCGATCTTCGTGTCCTCCGTCGTCCATCCACGTGAACCGGATGGTGCCGTCTTAACCGTTGATGCATTCTGTGCAGGCTTCCTCCCTCGTGGGTTTGAAGTCCAGTCCAGGTTTGATCCTGCGAAGAACGTACGAATCAAGTCAAAGAGAAATCGTAGAAATCCTCTGATTGGTTCGGGGGGCAAGTCTGGCTTCAAACACCTAAAGAAGAGGAAGCTGTGCAGCGCGTTTCTGTTTGCCCTCTGTATTTCTTCTTTTGGGTTTTTCTTTTCAGAAAGAGACGGCAGCTGCTCCGTCCATCATCTTCATACTCCAAAAAAAAGAAAAAGACAACTCAAAGGCAAAAGTGTGGCATTCACCTGGTGCAGGACTTAAAACCTGTAATGGGAAATGATTAGTTGACGTGCTGACAGAAGGATCCATTGTGTTTTCATTCACAATGGCACACTTTGTTTATGATCAAAATGTCGACCATTCATTCGCTCATTCGCTCGTTCCTGCTGTTTGAATTAGCCCAGCTGAACTCGACTGAACCTGGACTTTCAGGTGCAACACAGGAATTTGGTTTTGGTTACAGCACATACATCAGTGAAAGTAGTTCCAGTAGTTGGCCTGGTCATACGCCCATCGTGCGAGGGTGGGCATCTTCTAAACAAACGCAGAGTTCAGATGGAGGAAATGTTCTTTGGTGGGTGATAAACATGTTCGGTTTGAGTGATATTCAGCACATCTGTTCGGTAATTCATGGTAAATGGCCACATCCAAAGCTCTTTACAATGTAGCTACCCTGACCGGGACCGGGGATCAAACCACTGACCCTGTGGTCCGTGGATGACTGGAGCTCCATCCTTCCGTCCGTGCTCACATAAAACCAGACGCATTCGGCTGAGTGCCACTTCTGTCCAGCGGTCACCGGTCCACGCGTCGTCCTCAGTTGCCTTTACATCACACGGTAGAATAAAGTTCTGAATCTGAGCTGCGTTTATGGGGATTGATGCTGCACATAAGTCTGGATTTCAGAATCTTTGATCAGAGTAATTGATACGGCAGCTTGGCGGCGGGATAAAGGAAGCTGTTAGCGCCGTTTTATCTGGCGTGTAACTCTACTCAGATGAACCTGAGGTTTGTGGCGGGACCATTCAGTATGTCACTTCATTGTCAGTGCATGGAGCTCAGGCCTGGATATTACAAGATACTTATCAGCTTCGCCTCGCAGAGTGGAAAGAAATGGAGGCATCCAGACAAAGACCGTTTCTCTCTCTCTATCTCTGAGAATCCTAATTGTCTGGTTTTCTCATGTTGCTAACGAACGCTACAGCTTTTATCCATGTCGCCCACCCCTCAATCTCTCTCCCTCTCTGTCTTTTTTTTTCCCAGCGTGGCTCCGTTCTGGAAGCTAAGCTGCTCTGGCTCTGCCTCTGTCGATGTCCTGGCACGGGACGACAAGTACACGGGAGCTTCTGAACGATGATTAGTTATAACCTGATAGGGTCCTCGTCGCTACAACCACCGAAATTACCGACTGACAGAAAGTCGGTGATAAGTTGGTGCTTGATTCAACTTTTTAGCGAGACAAACATTCTCTGCTTGTTGATTTAGCACGAGCTGCTTCCTGACACACGACTCTGCAGTTTACTGGGAGTTTTGGACGCCTGAAGGGGTTCAGTGTCTCGTCTCAGACTTATGATGACCTATGACCTATTGTCACCGACGTAGGATCACTGTGCATCAGATTTCCCAGTTTTGTGAAAATGCAGCAGCAGCTCAGTGGCACAAAGCACACAAAGGTTTTGGGCTAAAAACGGTTTTCAGACTTGGAAAACACTTCCATCAAAGCAGTATTTTAAGAGTCAGTATGAGTGAGGTGAAAGGTTTCAGTTGTTGAATCCGACATTTAACCACCTGGAAGTTTCATTTCCAGCAGACAAACCGAGCAAAACCTCCCGGACCCTCCAGTTGCAGGATTTACCCAACGAGACTGTGGTTGATGTGGCTCCATCCTTAACCAGCTCTGTGTGTTTGTTCCCAGCCTGCTGAAACACGGTGACGAGTGCTTTGAACCTGCGGCCTGCCCGTGTCTGTGGAAAGGAAAGGAGTATTTCCCCGGTGACAGAGTCTCCTCCCCCTGCCATGAGTGGTACGTGCACACATTCGCGGCGATGCAGCCACATATAGACTCGATCAAACTTTCACACAGTCCAAAGCTTTTGCTTCCCTGCTGCGGTGCGTCTTCAAGCCTTTTTTCCACGGCGTACAAATTTGTAATTTACTCTCCGATCATCTGCCAACGACATCTGTGGGGAATTAAATCAAATCTCCAACAATGTTGGTAATTCTTCAGAGTCAGATTCTTGCCTGAAAGCGATGAGTCCCGAGATTGTCAGGGCAGCGAAAGTGGCCACCTGATATCCATAATTCTGTGTTATCAGAGGGCAGGAAAAAGGCCTCGGAAACAGAGCAGAGCCTTGTGTGACTCTTTGATTTGTGACTGTTCATCACCGGTGAAAAGAAGCGCTCTCCCGGTGATCTCAGTCATTCTCCCATCCCCTCGTTTCTTCTCCGAGCCGCGGCCACAGATGAAGATGTAGATGACAGCCTAATGGCCCAATGAGCCGGGATTCGGCCTTTGACAATTCACCGGCCGCTTTTCTGCCCGCTGTAAAGCCGAGACACCACAAAATGTCCTCGCTCTAAGTGGGAACAAGTTGGTGCTGAATTGCTGAAGCTCTGCTGTCTTTGTAGCGTCTGCCAGCACGGGACGTTCCAGTGCGAGTTCCGTCCGTGTCCCTCCATGTGCACGGCCTACGGCGATCGACACTACAGGACTTTTGACGGCCTCCTGTTTGACTACGTCGGTGCTTGCAAAGTTTATCTTGTGAAGGTATTTTACTGTTACTGCCTATAAAAACTCTTTTCACCTTACGTCTCTGAGCAGCTCAAGTTCATCCCTACGGTTTCTAAAGAATACGATGTAATAAATGACCAGCAGCAAAATGTGCAAATGTCTCACAAACATTTGTGTGCAGTATGAAAACAAAAAGTCTAGATAAAAAAAATCTAATAAATAAGAACCTCTTGTTCTTGACATTAGCAGCTCAGGTTCAAACCGAATCTCCTCCAGTTCAAAGTTGATGCCCATGTAAAGCTGCTTTGGAAAAAAGCAACTATCAGATGACTTAATGTAACGTTTAGTGGCATAGTGAGAATAAAACAGAATCCAACACCACCACTCCCTCGCTCCCCTCGCTCTGCTCCGCTCTGCTCTTCTACCATCTGCTACGCTCTGCCACACACCCACCTGCCAGGGCATTACTCATTATGAAATTACGCAAAATAGGAAGCTGCAAAACTCACTAATTAAGCAGAAATAACTAAAATTCTCTAATTGGATGAAATGGGGAGCGGTTAGCGCTGCCGCCTCACAGCCAGGAGGTCACGGGTTGGAATCCCTGTCAGTCTCTTTGTGTTGACTTTACGTGTGCGTGTGTTTCCTCCCACAGTCCAAAGACGTGCACATGCACATTAGGTTCATCACTGACTTTTAATTGGCCGTAGCAGTTGTGAATGTAGAAATGGTTTATTGGGGCGCACACTCACTCAGAAACAGCTGGCACATTTGGAAAAAGAGATTTAAAAGATTAGAAACTGAAGAAACATTTGGGGAATAATAAACTGTGTATTGATAGGCTTATTAATTAATACAGTGTTTATGAAGCTTGTTATTTGTCGATTATCTACCACTTTTAACTCATCATAAACAAATAATACTAAACAGCTGGAGAGGTTAAAATCCATCCTTTCCAAAGATAATCTGCCTGTTCGTACAATATTCTGTTGAGACAAAATTTATAAAACCGCCTTAAATGTGCATAATAATAAAACATTATTTATATTGATGGTGATTTATTTCGGCTCAGTCAGTTCTACAGCAGGTACCTACCACCTTGTCAGTCTGCTGTGTCAGCAGCGTGTCCCCGGTTGGACGCTGACGGTTGTGTTGTCTCTGCTCCACAGAGCAGTGCTGACACGATGCTCAGCGTCACGGCTGAGAACGTCGACTGTTTCGACAGCGGCGTCATCTGCAGGAAGTCGCTGCTGATCAACGTCGGAAGAACCTTCGTGGCGTTCGACGACGACTCTGGGAAGCCGGTAAGACTCCTGGACGAACTTCAGTTCTCACGTGCGACACAAGTCGCTGCGAGTGTAACTTTTCAAACTGCTCCTTTCCTGTGCAGAATCCATCCAGCGTGATCGACAGGAAGCAGAGCATGTTCATCTGGCCGGCGGGATACTTCACAGTGATTCACTTCCCCGTGGACGACGTGACCGTCCTCTGGGACCGCAGGACCACCGTCCACATCCAAACTGGTCCTCGCTGGCAGGTAGGACACAGGTGCAAGGGCTTTTGTCAAAGGGTTGTTCAAAACTGTGTCTCTTCATTTACCATCAGTCCAAAGTTTCTTCAGTCTGAGCAGCACCGACAGGTAATTCTCAGTCATTCTCTTTTTGACCATGTGATGCAGTTGGAACAAAGTGATTTATTGTCGTCAGAAGTAATATGAACATTTATTCCCACGAGCAGAAGTGAGCTTCCTCGTCTCAGACCTCCGTCCATCGGCCTCAGCAGTGCTGGAGAAAGTGTGTTTATTCCAAATTGTCCTGCCATCACCTGAAGCCCTGAATTTAAAGCAAAAACTTATGTAAAAATGTGTGGGAGTATTAAAACTACTGAAGCAGAAAAAAGAAAAAAGTAATTAATGAGTTTATTGTGGCGCTGTAGTTTGCAGCAGACGTTTAACAGCTGTTTGTTTAGGATTATCGAATTTTTGATGGTTGTTCTGCGTATGGGGTGAAATCAAAAAGTTTCACGCCTCCACAGTAATGTTTTTCCAGTAAATAGTCTGTTCCCTCAAACCCATAAACCATAGTTGGATTAAGTGTGACTTAAACCGCTGTAACTTTTAGTTTTAGTGTTTATAATAAAAAAAAAAAGATGCAACGTAAAAACTGATAAACTTTGTAACCAGCAACTGAAGCTGCAGTACAGTTAAAAACTACAACATGCTGCTGATGTAGTGGAAGTAAAACCAGCAGATGCTTGAACGTGTTTTTGACATTAATGACGTTGTGATATGAGGAGAATGCAAAGAGATGTTTCCATCTTAAGAGCGATGCTGCTTGTGTTCAGGGGAAGCTGAGCGGGCTGTGTGGAAACTTCGACCTGAAGACGGTGAACGAGATGCGGACGCCCGACAACATCGACTCCCCGACGCCGCAGGAGTTCGGAAACAGCTGGACAGCAGCAGAGGTGAGTGAGACGCCGCCGCCGCCGCCGCCGGCTGTAAAGTAACCGGAGAACGTTGGGATATGATGGTAAAGACGGAACAGAACAAAACCACCTCAAGCATGAATTTACCCGAAGGAGTTTAAGGTTTTTTATAGACTAAAAAGACTTTTAAAAGTCAGGGATTATTTTGTAAAGTAAATAGATGGAGAAAGAAACGTACAAGCAAACAACTCTGTCCTTCACAGCAGTGCTGGAGCATTTGTGTGGGAACATCAATGTTAATCATTTCCACCTTTAACCTTTAGTAAAATTTAGAAAATGGAAAGAATAAATCCCCTTAACAGCACCTACTTTATCTCATTTGGATAAAATCAAAGACAGTGTGGACACAGACCTGTGTCCTTCACACATTTGTGTCAGAACATTCCCCTTTACTTTGTAAGACAAAAAGTGACAAAACCCCATCGAAGTCCAGTAAAGATTTGTGTAATTTAACACCAGTGTGTGTGTGTGTGTGTGTGTGTGTGTGTGTGTGTGTGTGTGTGTGTTCAGTGTGTGAACAGTCCAGATATCAGACACCCCTGCAGCCTCAGTCCGCTCAGGGAGCCCTTCGCCAAGCGACAATGTGCCGTTCTCCTCAGTGAGGTCTTCCAGGCCTGCCACCCAGTGGTGAGTACCCGCCCAGCACCAGCTCCTTCTGCCTCCACTGGACTAAACTGTTGTTAAATTCTAAGAAGCGTCAATTCTTCGTCTTTAGGTGGACGTCACCTGGTTCTACATGA
Organism: Channa striata; assembly: GCA_033026295.1. Classification (NCBI taxonomy): domain Eukaryota; kingdom Metazoa; phylum Chordata; class Actinopteri; order Anabantiformes; family Channidae; genus Channa; species Channa striata. The sequence continues at coordinate 27,456,396 of CM065171.1, forward strand.
ACTGCCTGGCAGACACGTGCGCCTGCAGCCGCGGGGGCGACTGCGAGTGTTTCTGCACCAGCGTGGCGGCGTACGCCCAGCGCTGCTGCCACCAGGGCGTCCCGGTCGACTGGCGCTCCCCCTCCCTGTGCCGTGAGTCACAACGCAGGAAGTGAAATGGCAGCATTTACCTGTTTTACAGAATGTCTCATTGAACTTACTGTGCTTCTCTCTGCAGCGTATGATTGTGAATTCTACAACAAAGGTACGACAGTCTCTGCACTGACCTGAATGTCGATTAGTTTATCTATTTTCACTATTTTGTATTTGCCTAGTTTTATTTTCTCTGGAAGAGAAAAACAAAAATTCCTCACCGACTCAGAGCAGGATTAACTGTAAACATACAGTATTTTCCTCATACTATAGTGAATTCAGACACGTTTAAATATTAATATTAGTATAATATTAATATTAGCGTTATTGACACTGTGAACTGAACCACGTTAATACTCTGTAACATCGTCACTGATCCTCTGTGCAGTTTTGGGGAAAGGCCCCTTCAGACTCATCACCTTCAGGGATCGGACACTGTTGGCTGCCAACAGGTCCACTGGCTCCGCGCTCCTGCAGCAAGCCAACCTCAGCGCCGCCGCCGGCATCATCTCTGAGTTCATGATGACGCCGGGCCTCAGCAGAGCCCGACCGCACGGTGAGTTCAGAGGACAGTTCTGAGGTTCCCCTCGACCTGCATTCTGGGCCAGGGGCCCAAGATCGCAGGGGCCTCACGAGCCAAAGCCTGAAGTGAGTCCAAAACACAAGCTGACCATGAAGAGCAATGACAGCAATGACAAAAAGAAGCAAAACCGCCTAAAAATGATCAAACTTTCCAAAAGAGCAACAAAAATGAGCAAAAGCAGAAACCAACGGTCGCAAACAAAAAGGCACAAAACCTCACAAAAGTAAAAATGACACTGATGGAGTAAAATGATCTGGGGCCTTTTCTCTCTTAATTTATCCACGTGTCCAACCTTGAAGAAATGGTCCTTAAAGGTTTTGTGATGAATGATTCTAAAACTCACTGATTTGTTCTCCCCTTGTAGACTTTCAAACACATCCTGAATAAACCCAGAGATGGAGATTTGCTGCTATGGAAAGTTGCTGACTTCAGGATTTTTAACCTTCAAGTTATTGGCTTTTGCATTTCTGAAGTCTGAGAAAATTCAAGAGTTACTCTCCGTGGTTTGAGTTTTTCCTAAACGAGATCTGGACGATGGCAGAAAATGTCCTTGAATTCGAAGTCCGAGTGAGTGTGGGAACGCTGTGCCGAGTCCAGGGGCTTTATAGTTTTATTTTACAGTCATTAAGTGTGTCAGCTTGACTAATGCGCTACAGTAGATACAGTATCAGTGCATGAAAGGAAACGTCTGTAGTGGAGTTTGGGAAAGTTTGATCAGTGTGTAGATACCACAGCGATGTGTTTCCCGTTGTCGCCAGAAAAAAAATGTTTCGCTTCCAGCAGAAAGTTGTTCAACTCCTCGAACCTCAACGACGAGGAGGCGATTTGCCTCCACACTGACTCTCATCAGGGTTTCCAGATCAGAGCAAGTGTGTAGAAGAGACAGGCAGTTCTCGCTGTCTCTGGGTCCACGTGTCGCTCGACCATATGTTATCCAAAGGCATTTCCCCAAGAACCCACCCACGTTGGAAGTAGGAAACTGGAGGCGCAGAAATGCCTTAGAACATCTATTGTCATACAAACCTCTGGGCGAGATAAGAGCCGCTTTGTGGTGAGCGCGGGATCCCTGAGCGGCAGCGTTGCCGTCCACCTGCTCTCTGCGTCCTTCGGTGTCGTCCCCTTTTCTTCCACCTTCCTGCCATCTGTTCCCTTTGAGCTAATCTGTGAATCGGAGGGTTTCAGAGAGCAGCTCTTTCTGCTGCGACTGAAATCCAGCCAGCTGGTCTTCTCCTCTTCCACTGTTTCCTCTGCGTTCGACAGTGTTTGGAATAATCCGGGCGTCCCACTGAAAACACCGGCGGAGCAGATGGACTCCCATTGACTTCCAGTAGCGCACAGGTCCAGAGATCAGATAGCCGAATGCTAATATAGGAACCTGAGCCGCGGGCAGCTCGACATGCCAAGACTGGAACAAGCTGCTCTCACTGTTTACGGCATGTGAGACGCTGTGACATTTTGCTCCAGTAAACTCGGGATCTGTGAAAGTTATGTAAAAGTTACACGTCGAAATGTGTTTGTGCGAAACGCCGGGAGCTGGACGAATAAAGACAATTTCAGCAGCTGCTTTTCTTCGGCTCTTTCCGAACAGGCAAACACTGACTCGCTGATTTTGTTCACGCTCGCAGACACGTCGAGGGTTTCCTTTGAGGCAGCCGACAGGCCAAACTACTTCCTCTACGTGAGCCCCGGCGGCCAGGTACGACTGGCCAAGTGGGAGGAGAGCGAGGCATTCTGGGAAGGAGCCACCTTTGTCCTCCACAGGAATACCTGGATCCCCGGCTACGACTCGCTGGAGTCCCACGCCAAACCCGGCTTCTTCCTGTACGCGGCGTCGCCTCGTCTCCACCTGCTCAAATACAGACACTTTGACAGTTTCCGCAAGGCCACGCTCTTCAGACTGACAGGTCAGTAGCACTGAAACGGCCGACGGGCAGCGAACGCATCACACAGGTAAAGTCGGGGCTACTGAGGCTGCAAACAGACACCGAACAGATGGAATTAAACTCTCTCGTTTGGTTCTGAGGTATTTCAAATAAAATTGAATTAGTTTAGTTTTCATCATTTGCAAGTAAAAAAAGTGTAAAGTTTAGCTCAGCTGTTGTGGGTCAAAGAGCCTTTAAAGCCAAATTAAGCTGATTAATCACATTATGTGCAGCTGAAAACTTACTTTGGTGATGCTACAAATGTTTCTTGCAACACAAATTGTTCATATAGTCAAACAGCGTTACTGTATCCAACCGAGACATGACGGTATAACTTACAGTTATTTGGTCATTTGCAGCCACAGAGAAATAAGATGAAATTAAACCGTTTGGATCCATTCGTAGAGTTTATGTGAGTCTCGGTTCATATCCAGACTTTTGACTTTGAGGTCAGTCTTCATCTGACACTTTTAGCTGCCGAGAAACAAAAAGCCCGTTGCTCCGGCGACAGAGAGCAGCCAACCTAACGACGGACGCTAAAAATACGGCAGCATTTGTTTCTAGTTAGCAGCTTGGATTTCCTGCTGACAGCTCGGACATTACACAGACGTTACCCGCGTTCCAATTTCCTCACATCACATCATGACATTAGGCACATTCTTATATTCAACTGTTCTTGCGGATTGACGTGACAGAGTGTGAGCAGCTTTCCACACTGCAACACGCTGCACGTGTCGGTGGTCACGAACACGCACACCTGTATGTATTTCACACCTGTGTTCACGCTGCGTGCTTGTTGTCAGGCCCCACCCCGGATGCACCGCCAGCTCCTCGGTGCCAGTGGAGGTACGACTCGTGCGTCCGGCCCTGCTTTAAGACCTGCAGTGATCCGTCGGCTGAAGCCTGCGTCACCATCCCACAGTGAGGATCTTCTCTCTGATCGCTTTCCTCTTTAGAACTGTCGAACTTCACATTCTCCATCTAACATTTCCTCACAGTGTCATTGATTTCCTGACGGAGGAAACAGGTCCACGCATCCACGGCCGTTTGCAAACACAAACTGTAACTCAGCACGTGTTTCTGTCTGTGCAGAGTCGAGGGCTGTCTTCCTGTCTGTCCCCCACACATGGTCCTGGATGAAGTCACCCGTCGGTGTGTCTATGTCGAAGACTGTAAGTGTGATGTTCGTGACATTTACTTTGGATATTAATACGATGATGTTGGCTGGTGGAGGTATGATCTGTACAATGGTCCATGAATAATCTGTGTTGGTGGTGTCATCAACTGTCTGTCCAGACCATGTCAAAAAATGTGCAAATCCAAGTAGGCGAGAGCTCGTTACTGATGTGAGTAGCTTCTCATGTCTTACTCAGCCGTGTGAGAAGACGTGTCCCGTGACAAAGGTGTAACTCTGTGTTACGAGGGTCAAATTATTTGCACAGAAAACAACTAGAGAGATTAAACCACACAAAAGGTTTCACTCAGTTAAAATCACACAGAAAACTCCTGACGTCAAACGTCACTGCTAACTCCGCTAACCAAAGAAGAAGCTGTTCACACGCTCTGTTGTTGGCTTTCAGGCATCCGTTCCCCAGTTTCTGTGCAGCCTGCAACACCTTCCACTGCTGTCACCTCGGCTGGCACCACCTCCCTCGGGACCACGCCCATCACTACACCCCCCCCTCCACACACAGGTCTTACCACCACTGCCCCTGCTGTGCCCGCTGAGACCTCCTCCAAGGCGCCAGCTGCCCCCGACGAGCCAACCCAACCAGTTGCCACTTCTCCATCTGCAACTCCTGAATATCCCAGATCCCCGTCTCCTCCGACAGCTCCGCCTGATGTCAGGCCAGAGGTGGTGGAGCCCCTTTCTACTGTTGGAGTGACTGAAACTCTACTCACCACCACAACAACATGGACGACCAGATCTACCGTCAGCCCCTCCAGCCCCAGCACAAGCAGTGCTCCATCCACTGTCACAACACTCTTAACCTCCTCCGCCAGCTCCACGCCTCCGCCTGTCACCACCAAAGTCACGACCCTGCAGCCAGCTACAACCAGCTTCATTGTTGGCCCCAGCATCAGCATCCTTCCGCCTGTTGTTGTGCACCCAACTAAAGAGACCACAGAGGCCACCACACATTCGGCAGCAGCTCCTCCACCTGTAACAGCTTCCAGTCCTGCTCCAGTCTCTGAGACGTCTTTAGCCACAGAGAGGTCAACCAGCAGAACTACCCCAGCTTACACAGAAACCAGCACAAGGGCGGGAACTGTGGCCAGACGCCCCCCAACCACAACTACACCCATTCCTCCAGTGAGACCAAGCACAGCGCGCACAACGGCTTCGCCGCTGCCGACCTTGCGTCCTGTCGAAACGGGAACGGCATCCTTGCCCACAGTTGTTCCAGCACAGACCACAGAATCAGTCACACCCGTTGCACATTTCACCACCAGAAGGACAACACCACCTGTTACCACAGAGAAGATTGAATATCCCACTCCTGCCGAATCCACAACCTTCACTGCAACATCAACAACAACCACTGTCCACGTTGTACCTGCTACATCTGTCCCACCTGCTCCTACTTCAGCTGCTGGAGAACTGAGGACAACAACAAAGAAAGTGACCATACCTGAGTCCACTGTGTCTGAAATGCCTTTACACACTATGACCACAGCTGTACCTCCACCTGAGAAGATTACCACAACCTCCCCTGTATCCACCTCCACAACTTACACTCAGAGAACCTCCTGGTCGGCTGCCGTCCCAACAACTGGGAGAACCACTCAGACCACAGCTGCAGAACCTCCACTGGTTCCGGAAATATCCACTGCATCCACAGGTCGTCCTGTCACAACCAAACCAACTCTAGCGCCGCTGTCTCCCACACAAACAACCTCTCGACCATTGCCTCCAACGACCAAGAGCTCCACCCCTTCTACCATACACACTACTGAGCTGTGGCGACCGCCCCATCGGGAGACCTCCTCCACCCCCGTCTACCGTCCCACATTGGAGCCTTTGCCAGAGATCTCTTCTGAGCCTCTCGTTCATGTGCTCACATCTACTAAAATGACAGAACTGCCTCTTCCCGTGACAACAATGACGTCTCTTCTCACTACTGCAACGTCAGCCGCTGCCACACCCGCCACCTCCCACACTACAACGTCTCCTGCAGAGGTTGCAGCCACTACAAGCAGTAAAGTGGGCCCACCTGCTCCTGGTGCTCCTGGTGCTCCTGAGACACCTCTCACCACGGCGCTTACAGGAGCTCCGGCAGCTGTTGTTACCACGACGCTCAGGCCCGTCGTCATGCAGCCGATTACAGAGACGACACGTCCAGTGACGGGCAGAGTGGAGGTGTCCACAAGAGCTACGACTGTGCCAACACCATCTTTGTCTGTGCTGCACACAACAACATCAGCAACTCCGAAGCAAACGACTTTCCCGGAAAAAGTCACCACCCGGCTGGTGTCCACTGCAAGGGCTACACCTGCTACAACAACTATTGCACGGACGACGACATTCAGGACGACACCCAGAGTTCCTGTGACATCAAGAGTTACCCCAAGGATCACTGAGAGGTCAACCGTCAGGCCAGCGACTACGAGGGTTACCATAGTGACCAGCCCGTCAACTTTAACCACAAGATCAACCACTCACGGCCTGCCGACCATCACTCCACGCCCTGGCACCACAACGACGCCAGCAGTGCCATCTCGACCTACAGCCACATCCACGGAGTCTGTCACGACAGCACGCACAACCGAACACGCCGACACAACCACGGCAGTTCCCGGTCTGACCGGCGTAACCACCACAGCGCCTGTTCCCACTCTGACTACAGTCACAGCATCCACAGGCGTCCCCAGCCCCACCCACAGAGAGCCAACGACGTCTGAGGAAACTCGGACAACCAAAAAGCCTGACGTGAGCCCCTCCACGGCCCAGGAGGCGACGCCTCCCGCCGACACGCTGATCTCCACCCTCATTCCTACAGCTGCAACGACGTCGTTCCCAGCAGCCACCACGGTTCAAACCATTGGGCCGGACCATCGCACCAGTCCAAGTCCAACAACGCGTCCTGCACCAGAATCTCCTTACACTCCAGTGGAAATGACCAGACCCACTGCGGAGGGGACAACGTCCATGGCTGTGTCAGCCACAAGGATGTGCACTGTGAGTTCATTATTCACCTGAGACCTTCATTATATGCTCAGCCAAAACAGAACTGGCAGATAAGTTAAGTTTTAAAAGTTTTTTTCATACCCCTCACAATACCAACCTACCAGATTCAACGTCTGTCCTGTAAAGGGAGAGACCTCTTCATACTATGTGTGTGAAGTTGGCTCTGCGAGACAGTTGAAATCTCATTGTAATAATTTATCACAGCTGTGTTCTCCTGAGGCCTTTCTCTGTTTTTACTTTCCTCTTTCTTGCTATGCGATTGTTGGTTTTTACGTTTTTAATTTTGCTTTCGTCCAGCCCCCGTACGCAGAGATCGTCGATGAGTGCACAAAGTACATCTGCGTCAACAATCAGCTCGTCCTGTTCAACAAATCCCAGAGCTGCCCCTTCACCTCGGAGCCTCCAAACTGTGGCCTGCTCGGCTTCGCCGTCCTGGTCAATGGGGACAAGTGCTGCCCTAAGTGGGACTGTCCATGTGAGGAGAACACAAGATTTATGACCTGAATAATGACGACCATCTTGTATTTGAAATTCATATGAGACCTTTGCACGATTCTTGTCTTTGCCTGCTTTCAGTTTGTCACTATTCATATTTCTGCATGTTCCAGGTCGCTGCTCCATGTTTCCAGACCTGAACGTGATCACGTTTGATGGAAACAGCTTTGCCATCTATAAGGCTGCCTCGTACATTGTGACCCAGCTGCCCAATGAGACCGTCAGTGTCCTGGTTCAGGAGTGTCCTGCTGACTCAGAGTCACCGGTACGTCATTATTACACTCACCATGTTCCACTGAGCATTTCTCGTTTTTACCTAATTTCCTTTTCCTCTCTCCAGCTCCTCTGGAATTTCACCAACCTGTGTCTAGTGGCTCTCAACATCACACACAACTCCAACCACATTGTCATCAACCGGCTGCAGAGGAGGGTAAGAGCTGCTCGCGTCCGTAAAAGGACACACAAAATCTGTAAACGACCAAAACCGCTCACGCAAGCTTTTGTTTTCTTTCAGCTCTACGTTAATTCGCGATATGCCAAACCTCGCTTCAAAAAGTACGGCTTCGAGATCTACGATACAGGAAACATGTACCTGATCCGCAGCCCGGCCGGACTTAAGCTGCAGTGGTACCACAGCACCGGCATGATGGTGATCGACAGCTCCAGCAACAAGCTTCCCACCATGGGTCTCTGTGGTAAGAGGGTGTTTCCTGTTTCTCCAGTAGGACTTAACGTTGCACCCAGTTTCCTCCAAAGAAGTAAGTATTTTTGTGAACCCCGTCAAACTCCCACCTCAGGTTTCTGTGATGGAGACCCCACCAACGACCTGACGTTGGCCAACGGCACCGTGGTGGGTGCGAGCGAGGACCCGGCTCTTTTCATCGACAGCTGGCAGGTTCCAAACACCACCAGCTACGTCAGCCACAGCCGCCGCCGCGAGCACAACTGCTCCACCAGCGACTGCTCCAGCTGCCTGGACATGCTCGAGAACCACGCCTTCGCCCCCTGCCACGCCTTTGTACGTCACCCTGCAAACTTGTCTCCATGTTCCATCTCAGCAGTCTCCAAGGCTGGTTCCAAACGAACCTCAAACCCTCTAAAGCTGCTGTGTTGGTTCATGTTGAAATGACTGATAACTAAACACAACATGAACCAATTATTTAAATCATGCAAATGTATTTACTGTAACTTCTAAACAGTTTTCACTCTCATCTTGAACAAATCAGCAGAAACGTGGAACAATAAAATGATTTGAATGGATATAATTCAGGAGAAGAGAGCAGGAATGATGAAGAAGTGAAACAATCAATTCTTTTGTGTTTGCTTGAATTTTACAAGCGTATTTACAAGGATCAAACAAGGTTCATGTGATTCTATGGTTGTTTTTCAGGTTCCACCCAGCACCTTTTGTGAGGTTTGGGTACGAGACTCGGAGTACGTCAACAACCAGTGTGTGGCTCTGGCTGCCTACGCGGCTTCGTGCCATAAATTCAGCATCTGCATTGAGTGGAGGAGGCCGGATTACTGCCGTAAGATCTCTGTCTGTGTAGAGAGATGGAGGCCCAGATTTGGGGCCGAAGGTCCAAAAGTCTTAAACAACACGGGCCTCGTTCAAAGATTAATAAAGGTCCTTGTTAATCATCAACATGAAAGTGACCAAGACTGTGCAGGATTGAATTTTTTTATGTAGAACAAAAAGGTGTAAAAATGTACCTCAGGAATAGTGAAGTCCGTCTTCATCCCAGCAGTCTCACTTTCTTTCTCCGGAAGCACTGACATGTTCGCGTTCCGTCCTGCAGCCTTCATGTGTCCCGACACCCTGCGGTATCAGGCCTGTCTGCCGGCCTGCACATCTCAGTCCTGCCCCAACCACGACTTCGACTCGGATCCGGACCACTGTTCCGGTCTGACCGAGGGCTGTGTGTGTCCTGAGGGAACGCTCCTCCACCGGCCGTACTCCGCCCTGTGCATCTCACCCGACAAGTGCGGTGAGGTTTCACAGTTTTAAACCACGAAAGTTAACAAGTACTTTGAGATGTTTTTTTCTCAAAACTGTAAGAAACCTGTTAAAAATTGGTGTGTGTGTGTGTGTGTGTGTGTGTGCAGCCTGCACAGACAGCTCGGGTGTTCCTCGTGCACACGGCGAGATGTGGAAAGCCTCGAAGGACGCCTGCTGCGTGTACCGCTGCGACAACGACACCATCGTCCCCGTGGAGTACAACTGCTCCAATGTGGTGGCGCCCGCGTGCCACCGAGCAGGGGAAGTGACCATCAGCCTGGCCGACGACACCAGCTGCTGCCCACAGAAAGTCTGCGGTGAGGTCCCACAGGGTTTTGAACACGTCAGAGAATCAGCAGACGCTGTGACTGACCTCATGTTTTTAACAACGTGAAAAACCAAGTTGAGCAGAGGTGCTTTCTGTGCTCCACAGTGTGTAACCAGAGCCTCTGCGAGCTGCTGCCTCCTGAGTGTCAGTATGGGGAGAAGCTGGTGTCGTACTACAGACAGGACTCCTGCTGTCCTCACTATGTTTGCGGTGAGTTTCCCTCTGACCAGTGAGCTGCTTTTTCTAGGCCTGCACCAAACGATTATTTGGTCGATTAATCGATAGATTGTTTTCCCATTGAGCCATTCCATTTTTCCATTAACAGAACATAATTTAGTCCAAATTAAAACTGAAATTCATCAGTCATTTGTATTTCAATGTTTTATTCTATCATCTTAAACAGTCAAATACGACGAAGTCTGCACTGCAAGAACCAAACAAGAACTAGTCCAGTCTTAACTGGTGATCTGTGTCATTAAAGCAAGAGCTTGTTCCATTCACGGTAAAGGAACGTGCTGCATCCGCACTGAATCCGTTCAGCAGTAAAACAATCATCTGTCAGCAGAGCTCACAGGCCTCCATGTTGTTTCGACTCCCAAATCTCTCCTGAATCTTTGTTCTGCAGATGCAGATTTACTCAACATTTACTGAGCCTGTTTTATTTGCTTGGAAACTCAAAACCCTTTTGAAATTAGACTGCATTCGTAACAAATATTCACCTCCCCAAATGGAGCAAACGCGTGAAACTGATCCAGTAATGGTTGTGGTTGTGTGTGTATCTGTGTTACAGAGTGTGACCCGCAGCTCTGCGAATCGGACATTCCCAGCTGCAGAGAGGACCAGACTCTGGCCGCCACCAGAGCCGACGGCAGCTGCTGCCTGGCTCACATCTGCAGTCAGTTCGAAGACTCGCAGTTCAGTACCGTGCAAAGGTTTTAGGCACTGGAGGGGAAGTTAGGAGACTTTTAAAATGTATTTTCACGAGTTATTCTCGTTTATCAGTTCAGTACAAAATGCAGTAAACCTGTATTTGACCAGTTCTCATTGATAAACCTGCAGACAGTTTGTCACAGCACTGGACGGATCGGATCGTTTGACGATCCCTGGTGGCTCCAGCTGCGTGGACGCAAATATTCCACTGATAATCAGATTGACGCCACCATCAGAATATGGAGCATTCATTCATTCATTCATTCATTCATTCATACCAGCCTGGTCTGAATGAATTTTTAATCTGAGTAGATTTCAGCAGCAGAGCTGACCACTCCACCATGGGACTGCCTCGATTAAATTCACAGCAGCCTGATTGCATCACAGTGAGCTGAAACACCTTTGTATGAGGAAAAAATACTGATTCTGATTCGTGCTGCGAGCAGATCAGTGTTCATGTAAACATTTAAGTTGTAATATCTAATTCGAATGATTCAGTCTGATTGCAGACGTGTTCTCCTTGTGCTAACAGCAGCTGAGATCTGCAGAAGTTCAATGTTTAGAAATGCATCAGGTGCCTAAATCCTTCGCACAAAACGTCGTATTTCAATCACTGAATCATCAGTGTGATGATTGAAGTGTGTGTTTTTCACAGTGTGCTCTTCCTGTCCGGTGGCTCCTCCTCTCTGCCAGGATGGCGAGGTGCTGACAGTCGACAGCAACACCACCGACCGCTGCTGCCCCACCTACCAATGCGGTCAGCGCTCGTTTTATTAGCTGCTGCCATCGACCCCAGTGGTTTACGTGTCACGTTCTGATGCATAAATGACGTCTGTGTGTTTGTGTGTGTGTGTGTGTTTGTGTGTGTGTGTGTGTGTGTGTGTGTGTGTGTGTGCAGTGTGTGAGCCCTACAGGTGTCCTCAGGTCAGCTGTCCTCTCGGGATGTCAGTGGTGTCGGTGTCCAGTCCGGAGCGTTGCTGTCCCGACCAAACGTGCGGTACGACATCTGGAAACAGATTTTTAAGTCAACCGCTGGGTTGAGCTTGGGTTTCTTAGTTTGAGATTCCGGTGCTTTCATTGTCTCGCTGACGGTGTTTCAGCAGGTCTGAATACGGTGTCTGCGACTTTGTTTAGACAGAGGTTTTGTTGTGAAGGTGCAATCAGCTGAAATGTGGACATGATGATGGTTTCTGTTTTTTCAGAGTGTTCCTGTGAGAAGATCAGCTCCCCAAAATGTGGACTGGTATGTCCTGACTTTTAATATTCCCTCCGTTCATTTACAGATTTGTAAAAATAAATAAATTATTCACACCGTGAAATATTCTGGTTTGTCTCTGCAGGGGGAGGCTGCACAGCTGGACCGGGCCTTTCTGTCCGACCCACAGAACCAGTGCGCCTGCAAAAGATACAAGTGTGGTGAGCACTGCTGCACGTTTCCTTCCATAACCATCATGTATTTAGCTTTGTTTAGATTCTTTTGCTTTATATTTTTGAAGAATCACTGAAAAAAAGCTGATCATTCAGACAAAAAATTACAAAAATTACAGGCAAAATTACAACATAAATAAATAGATGCCAGTTATGCCATAAGGAAACATGACGTCTGCTGGAGCCTCGCAGGTTGTGACCTCTGACCTCTGTTTAGTGCGCGAGGCGGTGTGTGTGTTTGGTGAGCGGGGAGTTCTGCGGCCCGGTCAGACTCTGGTGGAGCGCGGAGACGACGGCTTGTGTCACAGCCGGCAGTGCAGCCGCATCCTCGACCCGGCGAGCGGCTTTCACCTCCTGCGCACCTCCACCGTCAACTGCTCCATCCACTGCCAGCCAGTAAGAACACAACACACACACACACACTCTCACACACACACACTCTCACACACACACACACACACAGAGCACGTGCTGGACCAGAGGACACGAGTGTTTGAACCTATTTTCATAAACTGTCTGTGTTCGCATCTTTAGTTGGACCCTAAAATATGTATTTCTTTTCATTTTTTAATCCTTCTGTTCCTTCTTTTCTGCTGACACATGTTCGGGTTTTATTAAAAGGTTCATTCATAACATTATTAAAATGATTTGCAGCTGTAAGCTGGTAAAAAACCCAAACCTCTGTGTCTTTTACACTGATGTTCTTCTGTGTCAGTATGAACCTAACTAACAAAACTCTTTCAGAATCAGATCTACGTCCCTCCTAAAGACCAGTCGACGTGCTGCGGCGTTTGTAAGAATATTTCCTGCCTGTACGAGCATGAGAACGGGACAGCAGTTCTCTACAAGGTAGGAACTCGTTCCTTTTCAGCTCTCTGTCGTATCCACACTAGCCCTGACCGTTTCTCCTACATTTCGAATGAGCAGTCCGGTCAGTCTCTAGCAGATAACCTTCGACAGGCGGTTTGTTCTGATTTGCTTTCTTGCTGGTGAAGAACCTCAGTAGGATGTTGTTGATGTGTTCACAGCCAGGAAAGTCCTGGGTGTCGAACTGCACCAGGTTTGACTGCGCCGACACTCTGTCCGGACCCACGCTCATCTCCTACTCCTTCAGCTGCCCCCCCTTCAACGAAACCGAGTGTGTGAAGGTCAGCACGCAGCGACACACACACGCCGTTCACCTCCACGTATAATCACACACTGTCCCGGAAATTATTTCCTCAGTTCAACCGAGAGGACTCTTACAGTAGATGGCAGCGAAGATGCTTTGTTCCACAGTGGGGCTGGTTAAAGCTTCTGTGAATCAATGTAGAACGAGGCTCCAAATCCGTCCAGTCTGGATGCCAGATTCTGACAGTAATAGTTACGCACAAAGCGGCCTGCATGTGACGCTCCGGGTTTGAGCTTCTCTGATTGGTTAGAGGCTTTTAGAAGAGGGTGTCTCTGTTTTCCTGTGCAGAAGCTCCTCTCCACATGACAGGAAACGAGCTGCCCACTGTGGTTCTGGATCCTCTCACTTCAGACAGTACACAAACATGTTTATTCGGGAAAAATGAGTTTGGAATTTGCTGCCATGGGCTTCACACAAAATGTGAATGTCACCCCAGCATAAAATAATTTTTAAAGATGGCACAGTTTGACTATAAAACAGAAAACACCAGCGATTTGTGACATAATAAAAAGGAAGTCTGCGGGAGTTCATTCTTTAATATTATTACTGTTTGCCGCAGAATCCAGGGCTCTTATTGGTCAAACTGGAACAAAAACACCATCAGCTTAATTAACTGTGCACCCTGGATCTGGATCCCGGCCATAATAACTGGTGATTGATGGGACGTGCTGATGATGGTGCATATGATGGAAATGTCAGCAGATCTAGTAACTGATAATCGCAGGCCACAGTTTAACCACAACTTTCCCTTAAAGCATCTAACGAAGCGTAAATTGAAATTTAGTGTAGACGGCAGAAACTCGGCCTGTTGCCTCCGGATTGTCCTGTAAAACAGGCAGGATTCACGTTTTGTCTGAACACTGAACCTGAATGTTTGATAAGCTAAAAAAAAAGGAGATGTTCTTATGTTTTGACTCTCTCGTCTGCACTCAGGTCGGTGGAACTGTCGTAAGTTACATGGACGGATGCTGCAAAACATGTGAGTATCTGATCCGAGCGCAGCAGCAGTTGTGTAGTTAGTGTAGATCTGTAGGCTGCAGCGACACTGAAGAGCCACTTCACCTGCCGCTCGACGTGCGTCTTCGACCACGTTGTCTGTGTTGGCATTACGTGTGTGTTCCGTATATTCAGATTAGACGTCGGTCATCGAGCTTTTCAGTGAAGGCCCCAGCGTTCGGTGAGAAACGGCCAACAGACGCATTTTTCAAAGCGGCGAAACACCGACGGAGCGTTCACTGAAAAGCCTCCGATGACACGCAGGCGGGTTTGTGGTTAATGTGCTGCAGCTTACCATCATGTACCAATCCCCCCAGGTACTGGATTCCCTCTGTTCCCCTTCCCCGTTAGCCCCTTGACTCCCACAGTTAACACAAACTGTGAACAAGGTACCAAACAACAAGGCTTGTCAGCGCCATTGTTGAAATTCAACAATGTACTTCCCCCCAAAACAGTCACATCACAGGAAGTCCCAGGACGCCTCCGCACAACAGTCCTCTCAACTGCTGTCTCATTTCAGGTCTCGGTGAAATCGGACTCACCACTAAAGCCACGTTTCTGCACGTTGCAGCCTCCAAACTTTGACAGTTTATAAAGGCGCTTTTATTTTAAGTTTGCGACAAAAAAAATAAAAAATTCTTCATAAAACAATTTTACGTCCTTAACCGAGGAGGGGAAAACTTTGTAGACCAAAAAGTGATGTCACACTTGAGAGGACAGAAACCAGTATTTGCCCCTCCCCTCCCTGTGGATCACGTACTTGTACACGATGGCTGAAGCCCTTCCCCATTTAGCACTGTCTGGGCAGTGCATTGTTGATTGCCAACAATGTACTGTTGGTAGTGGCCCAGTAGTCGGGCTTAGACGTCTGCATGTGTGTGTGCGGTGGTGTCGGGGGTCCTTGCACCCAACATGTAGCCGCTGTAGAGGGTTTGCATGCTGCAGCACGGCCGCTGGGTTTTTAACGCTGCTGTGTGAGGTGAAACTGAGCGAGCAAGCTGAACGTTCTTTAAGAACCAGAACACGCAAGTTTTATTTTCCACATGAACAGGAAGGTCACAAAGTCTGAGTTGACAAGAAATATGCTGTTTAATTAGCAACTAAAGAAAAGGAAATAATTAATTAGAAATTGTATGTAGAAGTCTGTGTCTGAAGGTTTACGCTGTTTGGGTAAATGAGGAGCAGCGTAAAACACTTTTAATAACCAACAGGTAGAAAAGTGCTGCATAAAACCTGAACAAAAGTATAATTTTACATTTTCAATTGAGTTTTTGTCTCCAACATTATGTTTTTACTCCAATGTCAGTTCTAACCCAATAACAGTAGGACAGTCTGTCATAGTCGTGTCGAGGAAAACCAATAAATAATGACCAGAAGACGTTTTGGTAATTGTTTTCTTAGAATTATATTTGTCCTAAATGAAGACGTCCCCCTTCACTGCCACAGTAAGTCTGAATGTGCTTTAATAATGACCGTGATAAACAGAATTTAGAAAAAGTGATTTTCAGCTGCTGTCAGAACAAACAGGGAAAAACTACTTCGCAATAAATTGAATTCGCAAAGTAAATACTTTTTTCTCCATCACTTTTCAAACAATTACCGATGTTGACAAAGTGAAAACATATTTTTAGAAAGATTTGAAAATCAAAAGCATATAAATGAAGTGAAGTTGTCTGAGTAATTCAGCTCAATAGCAGTTAGGTACATTAATTAGGTATAAACACATATAAATAGACAATCCTAATTATTCATTTCTTATCAGTTTGCTGTTATTGTTACTATGCAGCAAGAAAACAAATGTGCTAGAAAGAAATTTTAATACTGAATATTAAATATTTCATATATCTTGTAACAACACTAAGGTGGATAGAGCATTTTTACAGAAACTTTTATTGTTTTTAACTATCAGGACTCTTTTTTTGAAAACTAGATTTTAACTTAATGTAAAATTTTAAAAATGATCAGAGATTCTTAAGCGTTAAAAGTGTTTGTTTTATTCGCACAGTAAAGGCATGAAGTCACTGCAATGCTTCCTCCTTTGTTTCTTTCTAACTATGAAGTTTTTATATTTGATTTCTTGAACGTCCTTCTCTTCTTCCTCCACTAAATATGCTTTCGCTCAGGCTTCGGTGCTTCCGGCCGACCCTCGTTTTCTTCTTCGCTGTCGTCTCTGTATCTGGCAGATTTGTAAAAAATGTTTTCACTTCAACTTTGTTCTACGGGATGTTTTTTCTTTTTCGGTTTCATTTGTGTGAACAGGCAAAGAAGACGGAAAGTCGTGTCAGAAAGTGACGGTGAGGATGACCATCAGGAAGAACGACTGCCGCAGCAACAGGCCGGTACGTTGTGGATCAGTGGCAGCTGCTGATTTGGCTCCTTTCATTTGTTCAACTCCGCACACGTACACAGAAAAGTCGTATTAATATGACGCGCGCTCTGCTGGGCTCCGCAGGTCAACATTGTGTCATGTGACGGGAAGTGTCCATCCGCCAGCATTTACAACTACAACATCAACACGTACGCTCGCTTCTGCAAGTGCTGCAGGGAGACGGGGCTGCAGCGGCGCTCCGTGCAGCTCTACTGCAGCAGCAACTCCACCTGGGTCAGCTACACCATCCAGGAGCCCACAGACTGCTCCTGCCAGTGGTCCTGAACAGTCGCGCTACGCACACACACACACACACACACGTACACACACGTACAGACACACACATGCCGTGCAGATTGAAAAGACAGGAAGGTAAAACTTGTTGTATTAGGATGTTGCGGAGCAGAATACTGGGCTGTGATTGACCACGTGACGGATGCTCATTCCTGGTCTTCAAGGACCCTCGCCCGCTTGTTTTCCAACTGTCCCTGCCCCACCCACTGCTCAACACCTGGATCAGGTGTGTTCAGTCAGTCAAAAGCTGGAAGATACTAGCTAATCAGCAGTGAGTTGGGCAGGGTGAGTTGGACAACAAGCAGAGATGGGATCCTTGAGGACTGAAATTGAAAACCTTACATCTTAAAGGGGCTAAATTATTACACTGTGAGCTTCTCCGGTGCCTCTGGACCTCTGAAATTTCCACTAAAATGAAAAGGGGCCATATTGTGCTGTTTTATATTTTTAGTTGTAAGTCAACTGTTGTGATGGTGGGCATGCATTACCAAAAATTCAAAAAAATAAAGTCTTTGTCGACTGTGCCGTGAGACCTCACTGCTCTGCTCGGCCCACCAGCAGGCTTCTGCAAGCCGGCCAATCACCGCAGAGTGGACTTGGGGTGAGGGGGACGGGAGCAAAACAATCCAGAACAGAAGACGCCCATAATAAGAAAAAGAAGCCGTTTTGGGGCATTGGGAAAGTATTTCAGTAGATTCCCAGAATAAAAATATGCACCTGAACTTTTGCATAATATGGCCTCTTTCAAAATGGTCCCAGAGAGACAAAGTGCAGCCCAAAAATGACTCACATTGAAGAGAGTTAAGAGAGACATTTTAAACCGTTTTAGCTCCTTTTACCTCTTTTGTGTTGATCCAACAGATGTACAGTTATTTGATTCCCGGTAATGTGCAGACAGGAACCTGATAAGTAGCTCCAATGAAAAGATTCAAACACCTTAAAATAATAAATTTAAAGATTTATTGTTTTTCAACATCACGTTCCAGACTTAAAACTCAGCACTAGGATGATCTGATGGTTTGCACCGGCTTCACGTCCTGCTCGGTCGCCTCCCTGTCAGCCTGCAGGAAACAGTGTTTGCTGAATTAGAAACTGAGCTGCTCGGCCTCTCAGCTCTAAAAAGGTTAAAGAATCATTCTATTTCAATCAGAAATAGTTTTACACGTCCGGAATCAAGCCCAGAGCTGCGATCGTGGTCGCGGGGAACAGCTAGGCTCAGCTCAGCCCATCATCCTCTGTTTGGAAATCCCAATTTTACCCACAATCCCTCATGTTGTGCTGTGGTTTTGTAAATAACTCTGTATCCGAGCGCTTTAAAATGATTTGCAATCTCAAATTCGTAGACGTTTCACTTTTAGAAAGATGATAAACTGTATACCCACCGATTCAACGTGTATTTTCCTAACAATCAGTGCTAGTGAGGTGTATTAACTGATTCAAATCCAGCTGTATGTGGAGCACTTTATTTATTTATTGGAGTTCGATAGAGCACAGTCGTGTTTGTGGACGAAAACACAGAGAGAGGCGAAGCAAAACTAACCGACATCTCTGGTCCAGCATTTTGGGAATAAAACCGAGCTACAGAAAACAGAGCAGGTAGAGAAACGCTGTGGAGAGCGAGGTGGTGTGTTTGTCCATGAACTCAGATCTTACTGTGTTTGTTCACATCATGCAGATCCACCTGGATAGTCAAGTTAAAGAGGATTTGTATCATACAAATGTACATTTGCATTTTCAATAAATATTTCCTAAAAACTAAACGTTGTTTGTTCTGGTTATTGGGCAGCAGGGGAGTGAAGGCAGCGTCGGCTGCTTCTTCTGCCTCCTGGAGGACAAACGTTGACCAACGGTGCGTTTCGTTCAGACTGCGAAGGCTGAATTTCTGAGTTGGAAAACAAATTACAAACCTTGTTTTCGTTACATGTTACTCCATAAACTCACAGTCATGTTACTCACAAAATGTTTCTGCAGGTGAAAATATTCTGCACAATTGTTCAGACTTCTTAGCGTTTAAAAATCATGTGCATTAATTTTAAACTCGTTTTCTGCCACATACCCAGGTGCAGTTGGTGTTTTAATATCCAATAAAGTTACGTTGAAGTGCAAAATTATGCCTCCACCTTAACAAATTATTTATGAAATAACTTTAAATTTCTGTTGAAGGAACATTTGTAGTACCTGAATTTGCATTAATTAAGCCTGTTTGTTGCAGATTTTTGTAAATGTGAAATCGACATTTAGGATTTGCTTCCATCTCTGAATTCTGAACTGAATGCTGCCTATATCATTTGAGAAATGTTCGAACACAAATGCATTTCCCTCGTGTTCATCTCTTCTTCTGCGGTGGTTATTTGGCACACGACGTGAGAACTAGTTCCACCAGCCGTTCTGATCCTGATGCCCCACCAGCTGATATTCACTCACAGATAGAAGGGGATGGAGCTGGCATGTAAGTGCATTTCGCTGGAATGGCGCCTGCATTTGGACTGGCCACCGAGCTCGGCCTGACCTGGTTTCACCTGGGGCCTGCTAAAGGGCACAGAGTTACCATCTGATCAGGGGGGAGCCAGCGAAGCTCCCAGCAGCTGGTCTGACTGCTGGAAACGCGCTGACGTCACTGAACTGGCGGCAAAGAGACCAGAGCGACGCTCGTTCTGTTCACACGGCAGCTGTCGGGGCCTTTTCTCCACATCGGACCAACCAGCTCCTAACTCCTGACACGTTAGTCAAACACCTGCAGTTCAACAATAATGTCACCGGGAATGGTTCTGACCGCGGGGAGTCCAAAGGTGCACAACAAGCCTAATGCTCCACGGTCATTTCCTCCTGCCCGTCCACTTATTTTCTTAGCTTGTGTTTGGGTTGGAGGATCAGTGGCGGGCTGGGGGCTGGGGGCTGGGGGCTGGGGGCTGGGGGCTGGGGGCTGGGCTGCGAGGGATCAGCTCACCCTGGTAATCCTGCTGCAACAGCTGCACCTCCTGACTCCAACAGCATGTCAAAGTCTGACACACGAATGAATGAAAACAGCGCGGGCCAGAAAAGTCACTTATGTCATCAAATACTGTATCAGATCGTTTTTTGTGGCGCTTTTCAACACCGATAACAGTAAAGTTATTATTGGTGAGGAGGCAGGTTCCTTTGGAAGAGTCCGTTCATTTTCTCTAAATGTTGCACGAGTGCTCGACAAGTTGAGGGTTGTGTAGGTGTTTCCTTGCAATTAACTTCACCACCAACAACCGTCATTCATCACATTATTTCTTAGGATGTTTTATTTCTCTCAATGACACAGTGACTGAAATTCATCTGAATGAGGATTCCGACGTGCCCTCACGTGTCCTGTATCCGTGACTCTGGCACGTGCAACATCAGCTGCTTTAACAATTTTTTATCAAAGTCAGAGTTAAAAGCAATAATGCAATTAGAAAGTAAATGGGAGATTGTTAACTGTCGATAATTTGGGGAGTTTTAAATACATTTGCATAAACTGTGTGTTCTGAAAAGTATGTGGCACCGTGAACAAAGTAAGAAGATTATTTTCATCTCTTTGAAGTAAATAGAGGAGCTTAACTTTCCTCCTGTCTTCTCCTCGGGCCGTGTTTGTTTCAGGCTACGCACCTGAAATCATAATCATCGTCAATCGGAAGGAAAACGGAGTCAGAGGGTAAGTCAAAAAGTCAGGAAACTATAATGACGCTGATTTGTGTGACTCGACTGTCCCTCTCATAAATGTTTTCTAAAAGATAATAATACATATATGATGTAGTTAATAATATAATTGGCTTTACCTGTCAAAGCCTGCGGTCACATCAGTCCAGTATTTTTAATATTTGGATTGGTCTGAAATCTGTCGTTACGTCACTTTCTGGACATTTCTCAAATGCTGGTCCAGAGAAATTGAAAAAGTAAACAGATCTGAATCAGCTTCTTCTGAAGCCATCAGCACCGTCACTGAACGGGACGACGCCCTCGCTCTGATGTCCACCCGCGAGGACCAGGAGGGAAAAAACCTCCCGAGGTTCGAGGCTGCTGACGACAAGGCCAGACCCCGGCCGTCGGACAACGTCCTTCAAAGGACAGCGAGAGAGGAGCACAGCTGGACATCTGTCCTCCCTGCAGGAAGTGACCTGACAGCTCTGTCACAGCAGGAGCAGATAGAGAGAACAGGTTGAATTGATTTAACCTTTGACCCCCGAGCAGTGGAGCCCTGATCTGTTCTCAAGACCAAAGAGGAGTGGCGGCAGCAGACAGATCCGTTTAACTTCCTCAACCTGTAAATCAAAATGAATCGGGTCCCGTGTGGTGCCGACAGACAGACGTGTGAGGATGTTAGTTGGCAAAAATTCTGTTAAACTGATTATTTTACGTTTGTTTGGCCCGTGAAGACATAAATAATTAGTTACTTTCCACCTTCTGCATCCTGTTATTTTGTCAAGGATCAGGGGATTTTCTGTTGCAGATCACATATCTGGAAACATTTCTGTGGTTTTCTCTCATTTGTGGTGATTCATAACTCCAGTGTTGTTGCATAACCGAGGGGAAAACCAAAAGAATTTCCAGGAACAATGGCTGAAAAGACAGTTTCCTTGAAAATCTGGTTTTCCCACCGATGTTGGGAGCGAGTTGTGGAGCCATGAAAGCCGCCGCTGCATGTGCACGTTACGTTACAAACATGTGCGAAGCAACTGCAGCATTTGAAGCGATGGTGCGATTTTTGTGCGTTCGGCTGGTTTTGTTTCAACTGTGCACAAACAGGAACTTGACTCATGTTCCGTGACGAATCCCGTGACTGACAACACGCCTCACTCAGCTCTGTGACGTGTTCACACACAGACAACGTTCATCTGAAACTCAGGCTGACTGGACCTTCAGCGTTTGTGCAGCGTTCATCAGCTCACACTTAAAACTCATCATCACTCAGTTTGAAGCAGGACTAGAAAACCAGGGAGATGGATTTGAACCCAGCAGCTCACACACACTCACGTGCAAAATGAACGTGTGGATTAACAAATGAACAACGCTACATTCATTCAAGTTTTTCCTTTTAGTTATGAACTGATGAGTTTCCTTATTCCTGTACGTTGCCATAGTGACACTGTTTGCTGCAGCCTGAATCCGATCAGAAACATGTAACACAGCAGCAGGTAGGACAACACACTTTGAATTAAAT
Source organism: Channa striata (assembly GCA_033026295.1). Classification (NCBI taxonomy): domain Eukaryota; kingdom Metazoa; phylum Chordata; class Actinopteri; order Anabantiformes; family Channidae; genus Channa; species Channa striata. Next base: position 27,478,398 of record CM065171.1, read on the forward strand.
TAAAACCACTGTCTGCATTTGTTTAGCGGGAACATCATCACCGTCTGTTAATATTAACACGACCGTCATGGAGCAGGTGAATCAGTGAATCAGAAATTTATTACAAATCTGTTTTATAAAGGTCTCATTATTGTTGAGTCAAGTCCCAGTTCACACCGACTCTGATGCCGCAGTTTGTGTTACCTTCAAAAAACGCCATTAGCTGGCCAACAGGAAGTTGGCACAGGAGGTTTTCTCACTCAGACTCGTGTGTGTGGTGTGTGTTTGTCCGATATTAGCATCGTCAAAGTTTTTCTAGTTATGTTCCAACTGGGACAGTTCCATGTTCATCCAAGTCCTGAGGTCTTTCACCAAAGCTACACCGTGTTGAATGGCGACCTGTGTGTGTGTGTGTGTGTGTGTGTGTGTGTGTGTGTGTGTGTGTGTGTGTGTGTGTGTGTGTGTGTGTGTGTGTGTGTGTGTGTTTCACAGCAGGCGACTTTCATCCTATTAGAGCAGTTAGTCACAGCCATCAGTGTACACACAGAGGTCAAGCACCTCGCCACGCAACAGGAAGTAGTAATTCACAGTGAGCCGGTGGCTGTACCTGTTCATCTCCTCACTAGAATACAAGTGGAAGTGGACGAAAAATCTTGAATAAATTCAGTATATCAATTAATTTTTTTGGTATTTAAACTTTTCTTAATCTCACAAAGCACTTCAACAAGAACATGAGCTGAGTAAAACCATATGACATCAATGCATAAAAATAATATAATACTATGAATATAACGTAATACAGGCTGTTCAAATAGACACTTTAAAGGTGAACAACACGTTATTCTTATTATTATGAGTATTATTCGTAAAATTGTGTCTCCAACATTAACAAACTGAGCTGCTGATCAGAAGCAGTGAAACATCTGAGTCAGACCAGCATCGCTCTGCTCCTGGTGTTAACAGGAGTCATAAAGACGGGGGGTCGGGGGTCGGGGGGGCAGTATGTTTGGGTCCCTCTGTCCATCTGGATTCTACATCCAGCTCCAGCAGCCCCTGTCCCTGTCCCTTGTGTCCCAACACGTCCGCTCACTGCAGATCAGATTGAGGCTTCATGGTTTCCTCGTTTGAGCTTTGATGGTGGCGACAGGTGACAGACAAAGATTTGCTGCGTTTGTTCTGGAAAGAAGCAACAACGGACAAAGACTTTAGCAAAAACTGAGCTGAAATAAGCAGAAAGAGAATCAGAAGACGGGGAACTGGTCTGACATCAGTTGGTGGTGGGACATGAAGGGTCCTCTGGAGACGTTTCCTGCAGGACGGAGCTTCAGAGTCAAAATGCAGAGGAAGTCTGGACTGAGGACGAGACAGCAGGGGACGGCTGAACTCTGCCACTTTTACTTTCTAGGCAAATTTCGCATTAAACGTGTGATTTCTGCTGTTTGCAAGGCGTCGACGCTCTGGAACTCGGGGACGTTTTGCAGACATGTGGGACGTGTGGTTCCCTCTCACTGTGTCAAATAAACTAAACTACAAACCGCTGGGGGAAGTCGTGAGGAGGTTTCACTGTGCTGTTTCTATAGCTTTAATTTAGCTTTTTGCCACTTGACTTGTGGTGGCCAGAGGCTAATGGTGCGTTCGCTGCTCATCGGAAAACTCAAAAGTTGGACAGGAGGACGGGTGTCAGTTTCAGGGCCCGTCATCTGGTGTCACAATGTTACTTGTCCTCCCCGTGTGTTTTAGACGTCCTCATCAAAGTCTGTCACATAAAATTTACATTGAACTCTGGTCTATCCATAAATATAATATGTTGCTGGGTCAGCGTCCCCCCCCACCCCCCCCCCCCACACACACACACACACACAACCTCCTACACTTCTGCAGTGCAATCAAATTAAGGAAACGGCTGAAGGAACCTGGTGGCGTAAAGGACGGAGGAGGAGTGTGGGGGAGAGCCGTTCTCAGACATTACACTCATACTTTTGTGATGAGAAATTATGTGTTAAGGCCGTCACTCAACAACAAGACCGTAAAAAAAACATGTTTCTTGAGAAATTAGCACAAAAACATCAAGTAGCAGGCGAACGTTAAAAATGCCGAGTGACTCACTCTGAACTCTTAGCCCACAGTGACAAAACGTAGCTGGAGCATAAAGAGCAGCGTGGGGGGGTCAGATACCTAAAGGCTAAAAAGGCTAAAAACTGAACACGCTCCAATACATTAAATATCACAAACCGTTCAACCGTGGAACAGTTTCAAGACACAGGAGTTTCTCACAGATTTTTAAGGCAGAATGTAACTTTTTACTGTGTGACGTTTCAGTGGCTGATCCTGCAGTAAACTACTGCAAAACTGCAAAATGGGTAAATTTTGACTTTGAAAATGAACATTGGCGGGTTTTGCACTGTGCTCGTAGTTTTATCTGCGAGAACTGCACTAATGGCTGTTTGACTGTTTAACGTCAGATTTAAACTGTACAAATGCGTGGCAGTGTCTGTTGGATTCAGACGCACGTTCTTTTGGCTCTGCGGACTCTGAGCCGCAGCCTGGACGTGCTGTAAGTGTTGGGGGATATTCCAAAATAATACCAGCCTCGACTGGAAGGGCAGCGGTTTTAGATTTCATGAGCTGCTAAATTTAACGCACTGCCTTCTCGTTAAGCTGCGAGGAGACCTGAGCTGCTCTGTGCCGCGCCACGATCTTGTCGTGCTGAAGCTGTGAAAAATCTCACTTTTCCAAGACGTCAAATGAGCCCAAAAATGTCTCCTTGACGTGTCCAAGTAAAGACACAATTCAACCTGAAACGAAGACAAAAGTGTTTGTCACCAGGCTAAATGATGTTTGACGAGCTGTGAATGTCTCAGGAACAAGCTCCAGGACAGAGACATTTTATACACAGTATCTTCATAAAAGAAAACTGTGATTTCAGATGTCCAGACGACTTCAAAAGGACTTTAAAACAAGTGAAAGTCAGTCAGTTTGGGACTCGAGACCGTTTCACCTGTTTGGACAAATTGTCTTGAGCCGTCGTCCAGCGATGACCCTAAAACCCCAAAGATCAAAGGCCTGACGACCCCGCGAGCTTACGGCCTCCTCAGCAGGACGTCAGTCCGGAGCGCCGAGAGTTCGCGTCTCCGTCACTTTCACAAATATGTTTCTCTGATGGATCCAATTCAGTGACTTTGTCTTTTAAAATGTTTCTTGCTCAACCCGAAAGCTTCCGGGTTTAATTAGCGTGATCGTTTCGATATATTTTAATGGTTTTAATAGTTTCATTGTAGCACAGTCGGCGTGTTGCTCTGATTCAAAATCTAATGGAAAAACATTACATCGAATAAATGTCTCTCATTTCAGTGCGTTTTTAAGCTCAAATAGCTCACTGTCTGTGCTTTTTGAAAATATGAATTTGGATTTATTTTTACGCTGAACAATGTGCTATTCTGCCGACCAAAAGACTTTTGTTCGGCACTGATTCTTACTATGATCTATGCATTTTAATTTACATTTTCAGGACACAACTTTAGTTTTGCACACACATGCTTTTTACGGGCTTTGGTTGAATAAAGTTGTTTTCTTTGTGTAAACTTGTTGTTTTATGTGGGATTTTCACCATCTTTACGCATTTTATCATAGTGGTGAATTTTAACATCTTAAATTTCCAAGTGAGTGTTGGTTAATTCATGCTGTTGTTTGAACTGATAATCTTTAGTGTTAAAGTCTGAGCAGAATAAATAACTGTGAGTGCACAAACATCAACTCGTCGGCAGGCTGGATGATTTGTTAAGATGGACTTATTTGCTCTTTTATTGCTTCCTTTTTGTTGCTGGCTTTCACCTCTGTGACCCCACCCCACCCGACACACTCACACACACACACACCCCTCAGCCCATTGGTCACTCACACCACGGGCCCGCCTCCACACTGACTCCTTTATAAAGACAGACCACAGTGAAGTTCCACAGACTGGCCCTTTAAAAACCCTGTCACTTCTCAGGAGTCTGTGCCTAGTGTTTTTTAATCAAACCAGTTAATTATCTGAGTCGACCTCTTCCACTTCTGACCCCTAAATTATTTTTAGAACTTCATTTTTAGTTTAACTAACGGCAGTTTGCAAAGACTCGGTTTTTACAATTTCATTTATCAGAGGGACACTTGGAGAAGCTTTTTTCTCCTCTTCACCGTCTCGTCTCTCTCAGGGAACGTCTGCAGAGGCCCATGGATCTGTCCGACCTCCCCTTCCCTCTCTCCTCTGTGGACGACCTCTACGATGACCCCTGCTTCAGCACCACCGACATGAACCTTTTTGACGACCTGGACGTTCGGCTGATGCACGCCGGTCTGCTGAAGTCAGAAGAGCATCTTGATCACCACCACGTCCCAACTGCAGAGGTGGAGGACGAGCATGTGAGGGCCCCGAGAGGCCTCCACCAGGAAGGGCACTGCTTGCTGTGGGCCTGCAAGGCCTGCAAGAGGAAGACAACGCACGCGGACAGAAGAAAAGCAGCGACGATGAGAGAGAGACGGCGGCTCAGTAAGGTGAACAACGCCTTTGAGACGCTGAAACGCTGCACGGCCTCCAATCCAAACCAGCGGCTGCCCAAAGTGGAGATCCTACGCAACGCCATCAGCTACATCGAGTCCCTGCAGGCGCTGCTGAGAGCCGGCCAGGACGACGGCTTCTACCCAGCGCTGGAGCACTACGGTGGGGACTCCAACGCCTCCAGCCCCCGATCCAACTGCTCCGATGGCACGGTGAGTCTGAGAACAGCTGAACTCTCCATGTGCTGCCTCATGACATGTAAGGAATGTGCTTTTATTTTTGGCCCCAGTGATTCATTTAATGTATGGAATCTTCCAGTGCACAAGCAAATTATACTATTAGTACTTATTATTACAATAAATATGGCTGTGGTCTTACGAGATTAAAATGATTTACAGTGGGAAAATTGATAATAATGCATGATAGGCATGATATTTAAGAAGCATTGATTATTTAAGTCTGAACCTTTGCATAAGGCAAAAGAACCTAACATGTATATATATATATATATAAATATATATATATACACACACATTGAAATGACTGTTTTATTATACTTATTATTATTATCTATTTTAAAATAGAACATGAACAGAAGCAGATTTGAGCAGATCAACATTTAGACGTGCTGTATGTGCAGCTTAGACATGTTTTAGACCATCTGACCTTGTGACCTATGACCTGTTAATAAGAGGCTGAAGTGAAAAGTGGCAGTGAAAGATGCGAAAAGTAGTAAATATTTTAAAGGCTGAACAGATTCTACAAGTGCATGAAATCATAATTTGCTCCTAACGGCCCATAGTGAAGCACAGTGAAGTAATTATGATAATTCCACTTTCATTATGATCAAAAAAATATATTTTTTATGATGAATCACCTTATTGTGGTGTCGTGTCGCTGATTGTGTTTGGCTCATCGACTGGTCTGTGTCTGCAGATGGATTTCATCTCCCCGTGTTCAGCCAGAAGTGAAACCAGCGACAGTTCGTACTGCAGCCACACAGCAGATGGTCAGTATTTTACCATATGACTGTTTTAATCTGTTCAATTATGAATAATTTTAAGTGATATAGATGCCCTTTGAATGTAGCACATTTTATATTTTTAACATCACGAGCTCTGTTCATAATTTTGACTCCTTCATGACTTTAACACACTAATCCCTAATTGTGCCCAATATTGTCACGGTCCGGAAGCTGTCAACTTTTTCCAGGAGCTATTCTCTTCTCGGTCTTGTCCAAATATTAACAACGTCCTGCTAACATCCACTAACTCCTGCTGAGGTTGGTAGTTTGCCACCAGAAACTCCTGAATTAAACGGCTGGGTATCAGAGACATAGGTTGGCAGGTTGGCAGGTCCCTGATCCGCCTCCTGCTCGGCTCACTCGGCTTTTATCGTGTGCTGAATCTTGAATAAAAGCCGATCAAACCATGTTCAGGACCAAAACGCTCTCACCTGCTATTAGACGAGGAAGTAAAATAACAACAGGAAACACACGGTTCATTGCTTTGTGTCCACCTCTTTTCAAGCATTGAAATCACTGTCGCTCCTCTGATATTTACTGCTGGCAGTTTTATAATTACACATATTAATGTGCGTCTGCCCGACCAGTAGGTGCAGTGTGTCCCTTCTAAAGCCCGATTATGGGTATGACACCAACTGATAACAGCCATTTAACTGACCCATAACATTAGAATTGACCTTTTTCATCTTAATATGAGCACTGGCTCACAGTATGACCTGATTAATTGTTAACATGACAAACTAATCTGACACGTTCTTCATAAAAAGATTTTAAAAGCCCAGTTTTCCTGTTCTTCTTCTGCAGATTACAGCAGCAGTAAACCATTAGTCATTTCCAGTCTGGACTGTTTGTCCAGCATCGTACAGCGGATCAGCACAGACTCCACTGTGGCCCCGCCAGGAGACAGCGTGGTTCCCCAGGGTCCCGGATCACCTCAGAACAGCCGTGCTGTCTCCAGTCCCTCCAACAGTATCTTTGAGCCGCTCTGAACCTGACGAAGCGGAGGACTCAAACCTACCCCCTTCTTTTTTTGTGTAAAAATATTCCTGCAGACTTCCTGTCTTGCATACTGACGCAGGGACTCTGAGCCGAGGTACTGGCTCCCTCTGAATCTGTTTGCTTGGATAAAAACTTCAGTTTCTTCAGCACCGGTTTTCAGCCTCATGGATGAACGGCAGACGTGTGTTGGATAAATTTAAACTTGCTTTAAACACCCTTAACCAAGGACCATTCTGTACATCTGTAAATAAGAGAGACTTATTCAGGCACACACACACACACACACACACACACACACACACACACAATGGAAACTAGGATTGTTGTGTCGTATGTTTCTATACATTACTTATGGGTGACATTGTAATAAAGAAATATTTATATCCTCATTCCTGTCCCAAGTAAAATCTTTGCAGACTTCCTTCTAAAGTCCTGGACCTACCAAACTTATTTCTTCCTTTTTTGTTGTTTTTTTCTGTTTTTGCCACTTGAGGGCAGTGAACTTGTTCCTGCAGACACACACAGCAGCTTCTCTGAACCTCGTTCCAATGTTCACACTGCTCTTGGTATCAAATACCTTCTGAGGAAAGTCTAACTGCCCTACACTGTTCTCCAACGAATTTTGATATTTGATGAAAACCAAAACATCAAAGCAGCAGGCTGAAAACCAGAGCAATAAAAATACTGATTATAATTTCAGGAGAAAAATTACTTCTCTCTTTGTAATTTGAATGTTTACACAAATTATGCACAAATGTGGTATTACACAAACACAACATCGATGTTTATTGAGCTTTATTTCCCCATCATATGTGATGAAAACGCCAGTGATCAACTTGTTTCCTGTCTGTCCAGTTAAACTAATTTGGTGGATTGGAATTGTCAACAGTCAGCTGGAAAGATCAGTCAGTCATGTGTCTCAGTGAGCTCATAACAATATTGTCAAATCATGACAAAATTAATTATAAGGACAAGTTTGGAAACAATTGTAGGGCATTTGGTAGCCTACTTAGCTTGATCTACATGCAATATTCTGCAGACTACTTTTGATTATTAAATGTGATGTACCTTACAGTATAAGCTATTTATTCCCCACATGTACAATAAAATCAAAACCTTACAGCCCCCAGCAAGAAAAAGGTTCTGGCATCACCTAAATAAAACCAGGAGATGCAGTTGAAAGCTTTTTATTAAGTGAATCAAGATTTTTTTTTTAAATACAGGATATATTAGAACAGAAATTATTTGTGTTGGAGTTGGAAGCTAATCAGGTAGATGATACAATTTTGGACATGCACAATCAATATTTCTGTCATTTTTATCTTCTTTTGAAGCGTCTTTTATTAACATTAATCAAGATTATAATAATTAGCATGATTATTAGACAAACAGGTTAATGACATTTGTAAAATGTCTTGACTGGAACTAAATTCTTCCAGAAATCCGTTTCATTCATGCAGACACAGGCGGTAAGACGTGCAGTTGTTGCGGAGCTGCGGGTGTCTCCGGGTCTGAGCTTCTGCTGTATCCGAGGTGACGTGCCTCTTGTCCGGCCTGGCTGACACCGAGCAGCCGCTCACTTCCTGCGGCGTGAGGCGGCTCCTTTCTTGCTGCTACAAGGCGCAAAAACGCAAAAACCGAATCAGATCTGAACAACGAGGCTTTAACTTGGAGGCTCGTAGAGGGGACAGAGAAAATCTAATTGACTTTGTGCCAATCCGAAATTAATTTAATGCTGTTCAAGCCCAGTTTTAGCAGTAAAAAAACAAAAGTATTTTTAGGATAGGACATTATAATCATTGTTATAGAAGAAAGAAGCTGAAAGCGACATGATACTGTTCTAATATATTGAATTATTGAGTTTTCAAAACTGTATGTTTTAGTTTGATTTGATAAAGAAACCAAGATGCAGGGATTTTTTTATTCTCTTTTTTTTTTTTGCGCGCGGGTGTTTTTTGATTTTCTATTTACGATTGTGAATGTGATTTGTTTTCTGGAGGCGTCACTCTAAAACTTTGACCAATTACAAGTGAGAATTGATCACCGTGAGCGGGGCTCAGCCCCGGAGGGCTGACCCCTAGCAAGTTTGTGTGCACTGTGGCTAAGCTAATCGCCTGGGGGACGAGATTCTTGGTAATAATTTCGGTTTTGCGGTCAAAAATAAACACGGTAGATACTAAGTTAAATAATTAAAAATCCAAGGCAAATATCCGCAAAAAGAGACTCGAAGAAAAACAGCTGGATGAGGAACATGTGGACGGAACAAATGAGGATTTGGCGAACACCCGCCGAAGTTGATGTTAGCTTAAAACAGGAATTAGCATTATTTCCTGCAACAAACAGGAGGTTCATGAACCGACATGTATCTATGATGAAGAAGGTGGATTACATTAAAGTTATGTCCATATGCACCGTGTGGCTTCTGTCAAACTTAAGGTAAGTTAAGCTAAATGCCGCGGCACACACCTGCCCCACATAGTGGCCCTGCCGTTAATTTCACTTTTACAAGGTTATAATTTCTCAGTAATAAATGGGAGAATTATCACTTTTCTGACAGGTTCAACCTACAAACTAAGAAATTATGACCTTGTAAAAGTAGATTGCATGACGTTGCACTTGTGGTCGTGAAATGTCTGAGTAATGTAGAAGAATTCCTGGAATCCTGGAGCTGTTATGGAAATTATTTGCTTGCACACATTTTGGTTTTTCACGTGAGGATGTGAGATTTTATAGCTGTCCATTGTTAGTTCAACTCTCATTTATATTTCAGTAATTTATAATTCAGTAATTCCTGCCAACTGCACATTTTAATCAGCTATGTAAACTCTGTGATCATGATTTGCAAGAAATGTTGATTTAAAATATATATTTGACTTTGTAGCACTTAGCAGGATGTGAATGGAAATGTAGATATGAAAAAGAATAAATGTTATTTATAGGCCCACATCTTTGTTTTCTGCCACAGTCCATAATATACCATAAGTTAATTATGTCTATATTGTGTCACCATTCAATTACAAGTGTCTCAAAGTGTAACAGTAGGAGTCGGAAATCAAAACTGGGATCTATCTTCTGTGCTACAATCACGCTGATATTTATTATTATTTTCTATGATTATACATTTTCACCTTGTTGCTAAAACCCTGAGGTATATCACAGTTTTCTTTAATTACATAGAATTTTAAACTTATAGTTTTGGAGAAGGTTGGGGATAACTAATAACTATTACACGAACATTCTTGTAGCTGGAGGACAACAAAGAGTTAACAGAGCCTATTGATAATCAACTAGAGGATACGGATTACTCGGGTTTGATAAATCTGTGTGTACTTACTGTTTCTGCAGCTCATCAATGCGGTTTCTGAGAGAGATGACCTGAAAGACACACAGCAGTGATTGAAGCACACAGGTATGTCTCATCTTCACCGGTGCAGAACCCTGTCATTTCCCGTGAAAAGCATCAAATTCTACTATATTCAGACCCAAATCTCGTGCCTTGCCTGCTCTTCAATTTGCCAATGATGTCGGGACATTCTGGGATCCTTAACACTTCCTTAGTAAATAAAAGCCATAGGTTGTATGACCAACAATCAACTCTTTGGAGATTTTACACACATAGACACATGGCTGCTGGATATTCATGCTTTGCCTGCCAGTAATTTATGCAGATCATACTCTGTGGATTAAAATTTTGTTATATTATTTTACATCTGTTTGTATAAGGACAAATTTATAAAATGAGCGACCACCTTTGATGCAGCTTTCATGCTTAAGCCATGCTGGAATGGCTAAGCCTTTAAATATTAAAAAAAAAAAAACCCACCGAAACCTGACTGACCAACATTGCCTTATTTTATAACCATAAATTACCTTCTTAATAAATAAGTGTACTGATGTGAGAAGAATGGAAGAACATAACCTTCTTGTGGTTTTCCCACTATACATATTCAGCACAATGTAGATGACTTATGTTGGGATGGGATTTGATAAGCAGGAGTAACCTGCACATACAGGATGCACAAATACACTGTTGTTCACTGACCTCGTATCTCTGCCTTTTGAGCTTTTCACAGTGGTCGTATTTGATCGCCTCAAGGTTGCGCATCACCTCCCACAGCTCCTTCGCCTTTTCCCTGGCAAATGCAAACCAAAGCTTTAAGAACAAACTCTGCTGTGAATGTACACTCAATCACTCAATCAATCAAGTTTTTTTTTCTTTAACTTGTATCATGCCAAATTTAGATCAGTGGAGCATAAGGTTTTGAACATGACGTTGTAGAGATACCAAATTATCACACTCGGCTGCTGTTTGGCTTTGAGGGCAGGGCTAGAATCATAAACGTCTGTACGTCTTAAATGGGCCATTTCCAACCAGCACAAACTCATACGTAAAGGTTAGGTTGTATTGCTGCGCTTTCAAATTTATAAATTGTACCGTTTTATTTATTTATCTTCTTCTGTGGGGGTAGGAAGTGTATTACATTTATTTGAATATATAAAGTCTTGTTATTAAACAATGAAACAAATGTTTAAATTAACTATAGGGATGCGTGTTTTCTGTGCGGTCACTCAGATTTTGGACAGTTACGTCAGCTGTCAGGACTTTCTTTGGAGACAGCTGCACGACATTCGCCAATTGGTGAATAATGGCAGCTGCAGCAGGTGAAGATGCCAAAATAATACCAAAGAAAGTTCATGTTACCTCTGTGACGTGGATGTGGCAGACTTCCTACCTCCTCTTTGTCTCACCGGTCTTTGTGTTCTGGCTTCACGTTATAAAAGTAGCGCTGTCTTAACAGCTGCCATGTTTGTTGGAGGCATTCAGGGACAGCACAGAGTGTAGGCCACCTGATTTATGAAAGTGTTCAGAGCCCACTATGCTACCATTTTAGATTATAGTTACCTTTTTAGTGTGGCGCAGCTGATGATGTTTCTTTATTTTTAATTTGTGTGAATATAAAAAAGTAAAACTCAATAGGAACGTAAAAAAAATAGACGTTTAAGAAATTGTTCAGCCGCATTTTGTGTCTAAACCAGTTTGATTTGGAAAATATAAACAAAATGTTATAACATTTTTTAAATATCAAATAATATCAGAAACTATCACAATATAATTTCCTAACGATGATGAGAAAACTTTCTGATTTAGCCTGTTACTGATGGTGCTTTAACACCAGCCATGATCTCCTCCTTATATTGTTGGGGTTTGTGTTTGTGTCCTTGGGGTCTCCACTCATTGTTTGCAGTGCTGCTGAAATGGCCTCTGCAGAAACAAAGCTCAATGTTGACGAGTAAGAGATCACACTAGTGTCAGAGTGAAAGTAAAGTCACAACAGTCATTTATAGATTTTATGGTATTAAATGCGAGGAATTGTTCAATGGAACAGGTGTTGTGGTGAAGCGACGTCACAAGCTAACATAACAAATGTCACCCAGCATAAAAAATGCGACCTCTAAACGCCACTTGGATCAGTTGAGCCAAGTAACAGCTGAAATGCATCAGTGGCCGAAGTGGTTGAGAACATCACTTCAAATAAAGGATCGAGAGTTAGAGTTAATCTACCGTAGTTTATCGTCAAAGTTCACGGTCGGTTTTGGAGAGCATTACTATCGGGGGGAGAGAGGGGTTATGCTAGCCAGCTGGAACCTTTACATGGTGTGCAGGTCGTGCTTGTCATGTTTGTTGTTGGTTGGTGTTATAATTTTTTTTTATATACCCACTAATATTGTGTGTAGGAAAAAATGTAAAAAGGGACTGAGTTAAGGACACAAAGGTTGATTGAATACGTTTTCAAGTTTCTATGTGTGTGCGTTTTTATACGAGCGGCAAACATGAAAGAATAGTTTATGATTTCTTATGTGCACTGCTGAGTATTTTTATCATTTATAGCATGTTTTCGCTAAATATTAGACCTAAAGAAGAGGAGGAACATTTGGAAGAATTGCACATTAAATTGCGATCATTGCCAAGAAACAAAGTTAACTTTTCCACACTATTTCTGTTAGTAGCTGATTGAAACATTTGAATTGCATCCTCAAACAATGATGGTTTTGGTTTCCATGCCGTATTACATGTTTTCGTCTTGCCCCTTCCTGTGGGTTACCTTAGCTTGTCGTCACTGAGGTCTTCAACGCTCAGGGGTTTGCACCTCTCTGCCAGAATCTTTTTCTTCTTTTCCCTTTCAGTTTGCTTCTTTCCCCGCTTGTGCTCAATCTATAAAAATTGTAGCCAGTTTAAACAGCCATGTTCTCACAGACATACATCAACTCACTAACTGCTTTGTACGTGGTTGGAGCAAAAATCACATGAAAATAAATGAAATCCTACCCTCTGCAAGCTGCTGTAGCCCGATCCCATGTTGGTCAGCGCAATCTTCTTCTTGGCTTCATCCTCAGCCTTCCTGTGGGCATCGGCCTCCTCCTTTCTCATTCTTTCAGCCTGAAATAGGAATTTTAATTGAATTTCTTTGTTGATTTATTGCCATTAATAATTTATTCTGTTAAAATATATCAACATAAAATATATATATCATCATTGACCAATAGTGTAGGAGACAGATGTGTCAAAAACCGTACTGGGGTAAGCTGCAGTACTTGATTGCGCAACTATTCAGTTCCATCGATTGAAAGAGTTAAACTGATACTGGCTACACTTAAAAATTACACAGATTCAAAAATTAAACTTCATCTTCCCACCAAAGAAAAGAATAAGGGGCAGAAAAAGTGGATGCATAAAATCTATGCATAACAGGAGGAGGTATTTACAGGCATAACAGAACCAGCTAGATTATTGTTCGTGAACCAAGTTCTGCACGTGGACCAATAACTGGATGATGTGGGACCTAATGATTTTGTTTACGGTGGGAACCAGATGTGTGTCTGTGATGACATCTGTATCCTGAGTGCGTGTGTTACTACCTTCAATAAAGCAACAAAAAACAATGGAGAAGTAGTGTCTAGCCTGATCAAACCTGGAAATCAGCTGTTTTATACAAGAAACTATTGTTGTTCATTATGAACTTCTTGACGGTGTATAGAGCTACAGCCCATGAAACCAACCAATCTCCAGACCCTTAAAAACCACTTTGACGTCGCTGCTACATAGGATGAGAAGCTTTTATACAGCGGATGTCCGTAGAAGTGATTTAAAGCAGAAGCTGCATACCTCCCGCCTGGCCTGACGCTCTTTTTCCTGGTCAGCTCGGATTCTCTGCTGCTCAGCTCGCTCAGCACGACGCTTCTCCTAAAAACACATTTAAAAGGCAACAGCAATGATTTCTGCCATGTGCAGACAATATAGCTTTAGAAGTTTATTTTCACACTCAAGTTAACATCTTAAGAAGTAATGCAGGTTTTATTTGATTAAAATCTCACAATTCTTTCTTTAAGCGCGATCAGTTCCTCCTCCTCCTTCTTCCTGCACTCAAAGTGAGCATCAATCAGAGACTGCAGCTCGATCAGGTCTTTGTTTTGACGTTTCTTCTGGATGTCCTGTACGAGGTAGAAGGGAGACCGTATTCACAGGGAATCCTACTTGACAACTATAAGAGGAGAGCAATATTATATGCCATCAAATCTGTCTCCAAGTTTAGGAAAACCGCTTCTGGTTTTGGATTTAACTGCAGGTGTAGAAGAAACAGCCGCACCACTGTCCCACGGAACAGGGAACAGTCCCAGTGGTTTGCACACTATGCAAAGCTTATACATACCTCCATTTTTTTTAAATGGCAAGAAGAGAACAATTCTATTTCTTCAACCTCATATTTACTGCATGTTCAGCTAGTACAAGTGTTCCTTCATAAGGTATCTAAGTTAATGAATTAAGTTAACTTTGAATGAATTTACCAATATATGTGGGTAATGATATCTGCAATAAACATTTTGCTAGGAAAAATTTCCATTTCAGATATCCAAAATAAAAAATACATTCAACAGATTTACAATACATTTGTAGATGTCTGCAGTTGTATTGTTTCTAGTCATAAGTCATATCCAGTCTAGCAGTTTGTTAAAACCACCTGCCGTAGGTGTCTCTGCTCGACAAGTTCTTTACATGCTCTGCTTCGGCTGGGCTGCTGTTTTCTGATTACCTGCTACAAAGCACGTCAAATGCACATCGCTTTCACAGCCTCTTTTATTTAATCAAGATTTAAGTTCATAGCTGTTAAATATTTGCACATCGAACTTCGAACATCAGTTTTCATTTACATTTGATAATGTCCTACCTCTCTGAAAATTATTTTTCACCCTTTTTTCCTTTAAACATTCAATTGAAAAAGTTCTTTGTATTTGGTTATTGTTAGCTTCCTGAATATTGGCCAACACAATCTGTCAACTTACATCAAAGTCCACTTTCTCACCATCTGGGATCTTTGGAGCAGCAGGCCTGTTGGTAGACATATTGTAACAATTATTTTGAGAAGGTTATGCTTTAGCTAGCGGTCAACCAATATAGGTTTTTCAATAGGTTATGCTGATGTTGAGAAATCAGACAGATACATTGGAGATGTGTTATTTTCCTGTGACTATGTGAAATAAAATGTAATGAGACAAATGTAAGAGACAAATGTGCTCAACTTAAATTAACATTTTAAAAGTGGGTGATTTTATTTGATATAGCTGTAACTATTAGTAATGAGAAAACTAAACAAATTCAGCAAAAATGTCAAAAACTGGTCGGTTGATCGACCACTAGTTTTACTTGCAGTTTTTGGACAGTAAATGCACTCACTTGAACTTTGGCTTCTCCTCTGGGTGTTTTCATCGAAGCAGCAACGTGGAGAGAAGAGAGAGAGAGAGCAACCTGTTAGAGACAGATATTGTAGGGAACAAGTCTAAAGATCTGCTGGTTATTCAGGGGGAAGATCCATGTAGACAAGCTGAGTTACATCCGAGGGCTGCAAGTTGTTTCACGCCTTCAGTAAATCTCTGTAATGTGAGTCTGAGCAATACTTTCTATCAGTGGACTAATTACTGTGTCACCCCCTGGTTTTCAATAGTGCAAATACACAGTAATACTGGTTGGAACAAAACATTTACTCAAGTAGTTTGTCAGTAATGAGAAATTGGAGAGTTGAAGCCACTTTCATGTCTGTCTTTAAGTTTAAAGATGTGAAAGATGCCTTTGTCTCAGTTTAAACACACCTGTACAAATTTGATTTGTTGGTTTTATTGTGTTTATGAGGCTCACTATTTATATAGGTTTTTCTACTATCGTAACCAAGCCGGCTGCTTCTCCATTTCTGGTCTTTAAACGGTGCCAAGCTTAGAGTGAGTTTCTACTAAGGAATTCCTACTGAAGTTCAGGAATTTTCCTTGGGGTACCTTTGAGGGAGCTATAATTTGCATTCCCACAGTTTGACAACTAGTGTGACAGTTGGTCGCTTGTTATGGGATTATATGCATTTAATTGTCAAGAATAAGAACTAAGAACTAGAACCATGTGGCTTTTGTGGTTCCTATAGTGCAAATGGACCCTGGGCGAACTGGTGGGAGTTGCTTTTTATTTAACAGACATGAAAGTGGTATTGATATTTTTTACCAATTCTAAGTTTCTTAAGAAATCCTTGAAAGTATGATTATTTAAAACAGTTTTACTGTGCATGATGTGGAAAGGTGAAACCACAGAAATAAGGCCACTGTTACCTTTCAATCCTATTTTACAGTGTTAATTTGTTGTGCATTAGTGTGTAAATCAAACCAATATAATCAGAGACATATAAAGTGCTGTTTGGGATCAGTAGTCTAAATCATAAATCACAACATAAATTATTTAATAGTTACGTTTTTGGAAGATTACGTCAGGGCACACTTCACAATAGGACATGTAAGACTGACTTTATAATTACTGTTAATTGTTTTTCTGGACACAGTTGACATTGGGAAGTGTGTGATTAGCCTTTAGGTTTACTATGGGATCCTCACACTAAAACAAAAGCAAAACAAGAATTTGGGAGAAAAAGGCAGGCAAGACTAATAGTAACTCAGCAGGAAATACAAACTACCATCTTGATCTCCCTCCTCCCCTGGCAGGACACATTCATGCAAAAAAGAGAAGAAGCAGAGATGAGCAGTGGGGCCCACGACCGTGACTCAGTATTTGTCACCATTGTCAGCTGGTGCAGACATTAAAGCAAAAGGCGTAATTGTGCTTTTTTTAAATCTCAAGGAAAATTAGTGCAACAAACTAATGTGGACACAGTTTGAAATTATTGTGTAATAGGTGTGAAAGACTCCCCATGTGAGAGAGAAGAGATAACGGTTCCAGTCAGAACAGAGAAGAATTCAAGTCAACATACCTTCCTCTTCATAGGCGTCTGCATGCAGCAAGCGTCCAAAGCAAGAGCAGAACAGAAATCATTAGTGATCAGAGTGGGCAGCCTGTTCCTGTTCTCTGCACAGCTTATAAAGCACATTTACCAGACTGAGGTGTTTTTGTTGGAGGTGGCAGCTACTGCACAAGTCCCATGTTATGCATTGACCCTGCAGGCAGCTTTTCAGCTCCTAATTTTCAAGATTTTAAAGGTCTCTACCATAAGATTTTTCTATAGTTTTTGATGGTGCTAAAGCAGCGACATAGAAGCATTAGCAAGCGTACGTTAAAGCCCGGGACTTCTGCAGTAGCTCCAACTGTGCATTTGCAAAGATCATAAACGCATCTGAACAAAACAAACCTCTCCATGGAGAATTCAATAGTGAGGATGATTGCTTTGCATCACAACACCCCGATGTAAATGCTTTAGAGCAATTGGCCAGGCTCACTCGTCATCTACACACAGAAAGAATGGTGCTAAACATGGACTGAAGGGAGGTGAAGAGAGCTGGCTTTACATGACTGGAATTAGCCATTATCCTTTCTGCTGAAATTTTAGGCAAAATAGAGAATGGAAATGGTCATTTACAATGAAATGAGTCCAATAAAAGGGGAAGAAAAAGCCACAGATGAATGACAGGCCAGTTGATTCATGTAAAGGCAGCTGATTGTCTTC
This sequence comes from Channa striata, assembly GCA_033026295.1. Classification (NCBI taxonomy): domain Eukaryota; kingdom Metazoa; phylum Chordata; class Actinopteri; order Anabantiformes; family Channidae; genus Channa; species Channa striata. Next base: position 27,495,925 of record CM065171.1, read on the forward strand.
TTCCTCCTTTCAAAATAATTGAAAGCGCTCTTATTTAAAATACACTGGTGACACTGAGCAAAAATGTGGGAAATGGGACAAAGTGCTTGTTTTGGCTGCATGTCAGTTTGAAGTGCTGTGATGTAATAACTAGAGACATGTTGCAAAGCCCAGAAGTTTCCTGCAACTCACACTAAACAAGTAAGGACACTAAAAGGCACTTCACCGTTTGTCAGTGCAACTTGCATTCCGACTGTATAGTAGACCACAGCTATTTGTGCAGCAAACTTGATAAAAGTGCTGCTTTTCTGTTTGGTTTTGTATTGTGTGTTTTTTTTTTTTTTTTTAACTTGGTGCATGTTGGAGCTGTGGAAGGCAGCATCAAAACACTGATGCCTCCAGAGAAATAGTGTTGGATCCCTATATCGAGATGTTTTATGGGAGTAGAACTGCAGTCATCTAATGCCAGTACATACAAAGGTACATCAAAGTTGGGATGTGGCTAAAAAGTAGAACATTTGGGAAATGTGGGTATATATTTGTTGCATGTACTTTTACCTTGAAATGTTATTTTTTTTAGATCTAATTTCAGTTGCATTTTGCCAATGTGAACACCATTTGTATGCCAGCTAGATGTCGTACAGGTCAGATTTTAGCCAAATTGTGAGAAGCGTCTTGTACTATATTGTCTACCATGGAAAGAGTTAAGAAATCGGAATCTGCACAGCGCAGTTTAACTTGTAGTTGATTAAGGAGACTTGGACCAGCTTGTGGCTTAAAACACAGTCACGTCAAAGCTGATGTGCAGCTGCTGCAGTTGCTAGTATGCTGCTGTTTTGCAGCGTGTTGATGATGACAGGACTCTCTATCCTAGTGAGCAGAGTAGTGAAGGTCCTGCGGGAGAAGGGTGAACGTACTGCCCATGCCACGTACCTTCCTCCTCATGAACCACCTGCTGCACCACCTCCTGTGGCTCTGGCTCTGGTTCTGGCTCTGGTTCAGGCTCTACCTCTGGCTCTACCTCCTCTTCTACCTGGGCCTCCGCCTCAGGGGCTACTTCTACTTCTACTACCTCCTCCTGGGCTACGGGCACGCAGCATGCACCAAACCACCGAGGAGATGGAGGGTGTCGCAGAGGCCGTTAATGAAGACCACAGACATGACAGAGCCATTAGAGACCAAAAGTGAAAGATTACTTTAGTTACAGAGACGATGGATAGATGAGCGGGAAACAGCGCTTCTGGAGAACAGAGAGAAACAGATGATGATGAAAGAAAGTCAGTTGACCTTTCACACAGAAGCCATATTTAACTGTTGAGATGGAAAACTATCTCCAAAACCACCCTTTGTTGTATTATGTCGGAAAGGGGATGTAAATGCATCATGTTTCACTTTTTCTCTCTCTTACATACAATACTGTGAAAAAACATTGGAAAACTATTTCAAACTTGATAGAACGCAAACTAAAAGCAGCATAAGTAAACACAAAGTATGCATTTTAAATGATAACACTTTGATACTATAACTGTTACGAAATAGGTTCATTTTATATGTAATAAATGTAAAACTCCAGGATCACTCTTTATAATAAAGTTTACTGAGCAAGTAGCTGCTTTGGTAATCTGCTGGGCTACTGACTGGCACAAGTTATTACCAACTGCTAATTTTCGTTTATTGCATTGAGGTTTGACTTTTATGACTTGTATGACTTTTATGATTTTAGATATTTTAGATTTCAGATATCGCTGCCAATTTTGTGCCTATTGAAATTCTTGTTAAAAGTTTTAGGAATAGGTCTTCATCGTGACAGTTTAAAATACGGCCGTTGTGTGAATGAGGTCAATGACAGCTGCCCTGATGCAACATTAACCCACATAAACAGGTCACATTTCAAGAAAATAAATGTAGAACCTAGAGGCTCTTTTACATTTTTTTCTTAACCATGTGATTTGAAACATCACTCAAATGTCACCCTTAATTATTAAATGTTTGACTAACAGTTAAGACTCTAGTTGGCTCTCCTCCGAAGTAAAAGGTAAATAAATAAGCTGCTTTTGTCAGATAATAGCTCTGTATTTCCCTGCACAAAAATGTCAAAAGCTTTAGCAATAGTAGCACCGCATTGCCAAGAAGCATTCTGATACTGAGAAATGCTATTCCTAAAGCAGCTGCGAATTATTACAGTAAAAGCTGCGTCTGGTCTGCTGATCATTCATCTCCCATCAAAGCGAGATGATGTTTTGATTTCAGCTTTGCGTTCGTCATTTCCTGCCCAGACTCTTTGGAGGTGTCAGTCAAACACATCAAATTAAAGGTGAAACAAGCTGAATAATTAGTACAATGGAAAAAGATCTCAAGTGTTGAACCGATCCAGTCTTTTACCTTCCTCTTCTTCAGCGTTTGAAAAACAGAGATATAATAGAACAACACAAACAAATGTATAATTACATTTAAATATTTTAAAGGAAGAAAACATACATACATCTACAGCTTTACAGCATCTATTCTCACTTGCTGGCAAGGGTATAGTTAACAAATATTAATATATCTTATCAGCACATTTGAGAAAATGCAATTGGAGAAAATATATATTAATAATATTATTAATAAAAAGGAAAAAGCAACTTTGCAATTTAGAGAGCACCATAGGTGCATTTTTCAAAATCACCACTTGGGGATGATGCAACATTAAGAAGAAGCAGAGAGCTAATTTATTCAGGTCAAAGTATTTTATGAAGCAGTATATGTGATAAAACTGGAAAAAACTAAGTAATTAATTACAGTATTATTTACAGTTTATTCATTTCATAATTTGCTCTAAAAATGTACATTTGGTGTATGGATAGATTCTACTACTTCTCTTTCGGCTTTTCCCATCAGGGGTCGTTGGATGTTAATATTTTGAATGTAAAAGTCACAAAGGTCAGCTGAATTACATAAGTTAAAAACGAACTGACCAAAAAGAGAGACAAAACAAGAGGAATAGATGAGAGGATGCCAAAAAATGACAAAAACCTATAAAATGCCCCCAAAAAGAGACAACACCACCAGTCAAGGGTCTGTTTGGGAGTGGGGGCTGTTTTGCTTCTCTGTACTCGTAACCTTCCGTGATGGAATGCTGTTTGTTATATAGAGCTCAGGTAATAATCTGAAAAACATGCCTGAATAGTTTTCACTTACCGTCAATCTGGTCTCTGAAAAACAAAAAAAAGGAAAGTGAAACGCGTGTAGCAGCCGTGTGTGTTGTTACTGACAGTGTGACAGTCACTTACACTTCCTCAGTGTCGGACATGGTGACAGCAAACCTCACACCTGAGGGGGAAGACAAAACATGATGACTTGACAGGGTTCCGACAGCAGCAGAAAGACGATATCCACATTAGTCCAGCTTCACTTGCAAAACATCTTTTTGTCATGGTAGATTACAGATTTTAATTGTCGGTCCAATGCTACTGAAATCTGTTGGTTCAGTTCAGGTTGTTCTATCGTGTTTTTTGTGGCAAACAAGCAAGAATAAGAACTAAGAACTAGAACCATGTGGTTCCTATAGTTTTTACTGTAGGTAAAGTCCTACAGATTTTACAGTGAGAAATCAGAGAATTTCCAAAATCGTCTTTAGGGTGTGGAAATCTGACAACGTTGGCTTTGTATTGTAGCTGTTCTTTGGAAACACTGTTCTTTATGTTGGTGACCAAAAAAAGGTGTTGGCTGTGACAGAAATAGCCCATTGTTACTGACAGTTGGACTCTCTGGAATGTTTCTGGGTCTCACCTTGATTTTTCCGCTAACTCTGATCTTATTGCCAACCGTAAACCTTTGTGTCTGAAGGTCTGTCTAATACACAGATTTATAACTTCAGGTAGTGAAATGCTTGTAGTCTAAGAGTACTTCACTATGACACCCCAAGAAACATCGGATCAAGTCCTTGTCCAATGCTAATAGTATAATTACTACCTAATAAAACATTTAGTAATTGTATATTTCTGAATTCTGTATTAGGGCAGCTGTTTGTGTCCCAACTGCAATCTTGAAATTAACTGATTGCAATGCTGGTCAAGTCAAATTTCAGAAATCATTAAAATTTCGAATGATTTCTGAACTGACTTTTTAAGTTCAAGTTGCATAAATTCAAATTTCTAAACGTAATATAATGAAATGCTAATTGGTATAATTTGTATGAAAATTACAATTAGTAGTTGCAAAGTGTTCTTTGTGACTGATGTGTTAGTCAGTATATTTATTAGATTACAGTGATCTGTCAGTGCTGTTTAAATTGAAGTCTTTTAATTACAGCTACTCAGGACTGTGCAACCTGCAGATCATCTGTCACACGCACAGGGCTTTGCAGAAGTGTTCATACCCCTTGACATTTACCACAAATGTAAATGCATTTTATGTGATAGACTAACACAAAGTGACACATAATTGTGAAGTGGAAGGAAAATGATGGAAACTGTTTTACAAACAAAAGTGTGGACATGCATTTGTATTCAGCCCCTCCGAGTCAATACTTTGTAGAACCACGTTTCACTGCAATTCACTACAGCTGCGAGTCCTTTGGGGTCTGTCTCTACCAGTTTTACACAACTAGAGGGTGAAGATTTTGCCATTCTTCTTTGCCAAATAGCTCAAGCTCATTTTGGGATGATTGTAAGATGTGCAAAGCTTGGGATACTTTTTTATGACCTAACCCTGCTTTCAACTTATCCCTGCCCTGTCTGTGTGTTCCTTTGACTTCATGATGCTGTTTGTTAACTAATGATCAAAGACAAAAGACGTCACAAGAGGAATTAGATTAATGGGAGATGAGAGAAGAAAAAAATGCATTTTGGGAGAGAGGTTTTTGTAGTCATCTGAGATCCATTAAGAAGTGTTAGTGCTTTTTAAAAGGGGTTCGATACCAAAGGGCTCATGCACCACTAGTTCTTAACAATGTTTTTGTTTTTAAAGCTTATTTTTCATTTGGAAAAAACCAACCCCAGCTGTCATATACTATATATAGTACAGTATGTGTATTTTTTTTTCTCTGTTCAATTTCAGTGTGCGTTTAATAAATAGTGCAGTGTGCATGCAACACATGGAAGGGAACAGCACAAAGTCAATGGAAAAGCAGCATTAAATATTCTAAAAATGGCTCTAATGACATAAGTGCCAATGATGTGTAGCCTTCACTTGTAAAAACAAACACCTTCCAGCAGCTGCATAAATGGTCCTGGACCTCGGGGAGTTCAGAGAGAACCGATTCAATCAGTGGTGCAAAGTACTTTCAATCCAGGGCTGTTTCAATTTGGAGTACCTATACTTGACTTGGGTAGAGAGAGTCTGTTTATTCAAATAAGAAAATGTAATTTATATAGTTTTGGTTTAATTTCCTTTATGTTTCTGGTTGTCACTGAAAAAGTATGTACTCAGGATAAATCATAGGCACATCACTTCAGTGTTTTTGTAAGTAAGAACCCATGCCTGGCAGTAAATGTGCTGTGATAGTAAAATAAAGCAATTTTTTTTAATTTTGTGAGGCCCACAATGTTTTACAGCTCCATTGTACTGGAGTGAACATATTTAACCAAATTAGATGCCACCAGAGATGTAGAAGGTCTTATTAAACTAATTCAGGATTAAAATATTTATAAAATCTTTTTATCATATGATTTCGGCTTTATTCGTGTCAACTCTACCGTACTTGGTTTTGTTACCAGGTACTTTGTTGACTCCAGATGATAGTCGCTCAAAGTTGGCCAGAAGATGAGCGCTGCATAACATTGCAGTGTGTGCACACACGAACAATTGAGTACACTGAGCGAATGCTGTTCCTGATCCTTGGTTTGTAACTGTTTGTCTTGGAGACTTTTTTCAGAAGAGGTTGAAGGCAGAAAAATGGAAACTAATTGTTGCTACAGTGACATGGTGACAGGGATGCTTCTTCTGACCAGTTGGTAGTCTGGTAGTCTGCGGTGGTTTCTTCTTTTGCCAGCTCACTGAATACCGCAACAGAGCTTATACCGAGAAATTACTAGGTACTATGCACAACTTTTGCGTGATGAAAACCAGTTGAGTTGATAGCCTGCAGTGGAAAGGTGCTGTGAAGTACTTCAAACACTTGGAGCAAGTGTATTTTACCAAATCCTCCCTGATTTGCATTCAACTGTGGCTGCCTTCCTGGAATCAACCACAGCTTCCACAGTTCACAGAGAACCCTCCAATCTGCCCAAGTATGAATGAAGCTTAGCTGAAGAACATCGGTGACACTTCAGTCTAAAAGAGGGTCAGGAGATGGGCATTCTTGGAGCCAAAGTGGGGAGATTTCTTACTCGCCATATACTAGAACTATATCATACTTGATATATATATATAAAGTATATTTGGATGACTCCTTCACACTTAGCAGTGGGCACAGCTGCAAAGGACTCCAAGGATTAGTTCTGGGTTATATTTCCACCCATCAGCTGAGGAACGGTGTCCAAATAGCTGCTTTAATCCCTCAGCTCAGTCCAGCGGGAGGATCCTCTGAACTCAGACAGCCAATCAGCATCCATCTCCAACAAATGAGCTCTTTGATCGACTTACAGCTGATGGCGACCTCACCTCTGTGTGTCCAGCATTCGCTCAGTACATACCAGCACTTTAGCACTCTGTATATTTAGTGGGTGGTCACCTCATTCCTCCAGTATGGGAACACTGTGGCACTGAGTCTTTGTAAAAACAAAAACTGGACACTGAAAGACTGATCAGGCAGGTGAAACCGCAGAGGGAAACGACACCCTGAGCCGATCGAGAGGTGATTTAATTTCCACAATGCCAAGATGAGACGAATTTAGAGACCCATCATGGGTCTGAATGAAGGATATGTATGTTAACTATCATCACTATCTCAACAGTTCATATATCTGAACTGTCAACATAGTTTTAAGGTTGAGTAAAATGGCGATGCGGGCGTATCAGTTTAAAGATCACATACTAACAAGAGGTTACAGAAGGAGAATTTTGTATTGATCACATGATGGACATTTAGAAAAGAGAAAAAAATAAATGGAGATGATGGCGAGGCCGAGCCGATGTTCAGAACGTTTTCAAAATGTGAACCATGATGTTAAACGTGGCTCATGCAGATGTTCATGCGCTGTCGACATGCAGAGCAATTTACAAGAGGAGAATTTGCAGGAAACCGAACTAAAAGGTGATTATAACAAATCAGTTAAACAGCCCGTGAAGTTTCCGCGTTACGTGTTGAAATAGATTTTCTATTCCTGTTCAAAGCAATCAAACTGAATGTAAGCGATGGAAAAATAAGTCCATTCACAGCTTCTGCAAGGTTTGGACGTGATGATCTGAGCACATAAACAGAAGGTGTAAAACTGCTGTAATTTCACAGAACATTTGGCAGCCTCCAATCATCTTTTTTACGACTTTGATTACATAAATACATTCATCAATTTCCCTCCGGAGCTCATGAGTTGTGCTCCAATCTACAAAGAGGCTAGAAATACAAGCTGGCTGTTGAAACTAAAACCATCCAATTTAATTACATAAAATTGCATTTATATTAACCAAAGGGATCGAGGAAACTGGACTCCCACCCTTGAGCCAGACTGTTAGTCATCTCAAACATAAACTACACATGTCTGACATGCAGCAGAACATGACTACATCTCTGAGGTTACAGCCGGCAGTGTTGGAGGACAGGTCTGTGTTGTCTCTCTGTCATACAACACCCAGGCCGCTTTATTCCTGCTGGAAACAAATGCAACAAAATCTACAACCAGCGGATTTTAGCTTGAAAGGGGAATCGAATAGAAAACCACATGTATATTGTAGATGAGGAACTTCATGGCCCCTGCCGGTCTGCAGTGGTCCTACCTCAGCGTGGGCGAGAAGCTCCTCGGACGATGAAGATGAAGTTCTGTAAGAATGGACAAGCTCCGCTCAGAGAATAAGTCCTTGTGTTATAATGATACTTGAGCTCATCAGGCCCTTATTGGCTGGTGTGTGTGTGTCATATATGTTTATGTGTGGAAAGGGCGGGGGGGACGAGGGGGGAACAGCCATGACCCTGGAGAAGGAGATGGATGAAATACTGTGGATGGAAGAGGAGGGCTCAGGTTTTGGAAAGGAGCAGCTGAGAAGCTTCTGTTGCTAAATTTACAGTGATAGAAGGCTGGGGGGGTGGGTTACACATCAGCTTGGCATCCAGACAATGGAGGGGAAAGTGTTTGTGTGTGTCCCTGTGTGTGCGCACGCCAGCCACTTTATCAGCCAGTCACTTAATTAGTCAGTCAGTGGAGTAACACAATATTACAACAATAATGGAAGTGGAGTAAAACACAATAATCCCATCCAGCTGTCACTTGATGGTGATTTATGGAGAAACGGGCAATAACACATTAACCCGTTTGATAGAAATCTGTGGTAGATTTTAGATCACGGCAAACCACCGACATAGAAGATCTAAACTGCCCTCTTTGTGTTCAGCTCTGACAGATCGGTCTCATAGTGGTGTGATTTGTCACTCGAACATTCACCAAAGGCCAGTGACCCGTTGTGAGCAGGGTCTAAATGTTGTGGTTGCCATTTACCCCTCCAACGCTATATTTGTAGGAGTCACACAGCTAGAGCGGCGAGACTCTGACGGAGCCTGTCAGGTCCTTGGATCAACCTCAGCGCTGCAGAGTTGAAGTAGATAAAGTGTATGAAGTGGATTTTAATGATGTTCACTCAACACCGTTGATGAATGTCGGTCTTGCCGTAGGTTCTGTGGTTCACGTGTGCTGTTTTTAATTCATAGAAAGTCCAGCATTACTGGAAAAGTCGTTTTCTCTAGTATTACACACCTTCATTGGGTGAAGGAGGTGTATAATTTTTAGCTCAATGTACGACCTTGAATGGAAACCAAAGGCTGTAAAATGTTTATATGGAGTGTTGAAAGACTTTTTTCATGGTAATTCAACTATATAAGTTTTTTACCTTGTACACGTTTTATTTGTATTAAGAAGTCATTTAATATCTTTAATAATTTATTTAATAATATATAAGTGACCTTAATTTAGTAAGCCAGTGAAAGGCTTAATACGCAGCATTTTATTTTCAGTTTTTAAGGTGCTACAAGTGACGTTGGTCATAGTGCTCTTCAGGATCCCAGAACGTTCAGAGGAGCTGGACCCTATTAGAAAAATTCCACCATTATATTTATTTATTTTATTTATTTATTTATTTTAAGGCTAGGCAACAAGACCCACAGCCAGCATGCTCCAACACGTCAATGCTGCCTGCGGTTTTTAAGACAAGTGACAATGTGTTTAAAGGACCTAACTCTTCAAATGATGATGGTGACTTTAGTCACATTTAAACTCTTTGACAAGCGAAGGCGGGTAGATCTATAGACTGGATGCTCATTGACCATTTTCGGGTGCATTCTGATTTTTTGCTTCGAGATCATGCATACACTCAATTGAATTCGTTAAACCCTTTTCTGCCAAATAAGCTGCTGTAAAAAGCTCATTTTTTTGTTAGGCTGCTATTTGTTGCCCAATTTTTGTTTTTGGCAAAAGGTGGAGCCCCACGACTTTCTTCAAGTTGGTGGGTGTATCACTGTCACCTTTTGTTGCGCAAATGTGCACAAATTTTTTTTATGAAGTTTAATATAACTATAACTTCTTGTAATTACTGTTTTTTTTGTTTTGTTTTTGCTACTGCAGTGCAACAGCAGTGATGTGAAAATATAGTTCCCACTGCAGCCTCACCTCTGTGTGCTCTCTTTGACCGAGGGGGGGCTGAAATGCTCCTGATGCACACAGTGGAGGGGAGGGAGGGGGGGGGGGCAGACGGATCCTAATATAACATCTGCAGTTTGACTTTACACCTTATATTTGACAGGGCCTGATGCAGAAATTTCATGTTTTGCAGCTTAAAACATTTGAAAAACATCTAATAAGATGCATACATCAACATTTAATGTGACACTGTGAATTCAAGGAAACAATTTGACCAGAAAAAAAGAATCTTGTTTAAAACATTTGCTGATTTGTTGACTACATTTTGGAGAGCTCCACCAGTTAACCAATTTGTGATATTTAAAATCATTGTAAGGTAGTAGTGTGTTATTGATGGGGGGGGGAAACATGTTTACTGTTCAGTTACTTTAACCATGGCACAGCTATAATGTAAAATAATATCTTAATCTGTTGCATGAATCCCCATGATTAATGCTTCATGAAGTTGGTAATCGTGAACAGGGCAGCACTTACGGCCATGTTCACGAGTTCATGGCCTCTTTCATCAATCCCCTTAAATTAAAGCTGAAAATCGTGACTTCGCCCACGTGCTGAGCGATTTCTTTCAAATTCAGTGTGGTCGTGTATTTATAAACCTAACTGTACGTATTTAATGAGGAGTTGATGTTGGCTGTTGTGTATATTTGAACGATAAATTTGATGCTCTGATACTTTAAAACATAAGTTATGCTGACATTTCTCAAACTAGAAATCTGCTGTAAGTACTTGTAGCAAGCCTGGGGAAAAAGCAGTACTGGGGTATTTCTAATCAGGACTGTGTATTTACATTTAATTTGTACAAAAACAGAAATTTGATCAGGATAAAGTCTCAAAACTTAAATGGAAAAACAAAACCTTTCTGATTAATTATGAGCATAAAGTGATGTCCAAATTGTAATTTGGTAGCTTTCTAAGACCCAAACAATCTTCCTTGAACTAAAACCCTTATTGATCCCTCGCATTATCTTCATTGGAAAGTAAACGCATGTCAAACTGTAGGGCTCATTTGTTTTCAGGTCCCCGTTTGCCCTGCTCACAGGCTGGACACGTCACGGTGACCATCGTCCTTCAGGTGGAGGTGAATGTCTGCTGCCTCTAGGGGCTGCACCTCAGCCATCTCAGGTGGCCTGGAAACCCCCATCTGCCCCTGCAACCCACACTGAAGTCGGCAGTTTTATTTTTGGAACGTACACGGGCGCCGTGGTTTGCTTGCTAAGGCTCCAGTTCACTTCAGGAAGAGACGGCCCTGTGGCACTATGGGCTGGGATTAACAAGCCGAGAGCAGTTTGTCCCGACAGCCGCTCGCTGAAGGTAAAGCAGTCAACTCAGTGTGTGTTGGTACTGCAGCACATTCCTGACCAGCTGGTCAGGTAACCTGCAAATGGTGCATAGAATTTGATAGTAGCACGTGCACGATGGGAAATCTTAAAACGCATGATGCATATCAGACACTATATACATGAGAGCTTGCAATGCAAGGATAGCTGTTTTATACTTTTGCACAGTTATGTGCCAAAATGGGCGACAGATGATAGATAATTAGGCAAAAGCCAGCTAAAGACCCCTGCACACAAGACACGGGTCGTGTTTTAATTCTTTTTAGGCCTTTTTGTCAATTTTTTTCTCTTAATGTTAAATATTTTTCATCGTCTTTCTTTTACTAAACAGTGTTTTGCTTTGCAGCCTATCCAGCAAAACACGATCAACACCTGTGTCCACTTCAAGTAAGTTGCTCCTGTTAATAATGTTGCAACCGGATGAATAACGAGAAGCTTTTTCATCAGCTTAATTAGGGTTTTTAGCAAGATGGGCTGAGGTCATGGCACAGTTTTATCACAGAGCTAATCTAATACTGTCCTGTTTGGAACTGCTGCAGTGGAAAGCTCACAGATATCTAACCCCAGAGCCTTAAAAGGAGGGGGGCTTCTCATGTGTCAGGCCGCCTCGTCTCTGTGACTGCAGGAGCCACTTTGACAGCAGCGTTTCATTTTTAATTTTTGCATAAAACTGAGAAATATCTTGGGGTATATAATATGCAAAACAGCAAAATATCAATGGAGGAACTCATTAGCCATAGTATCTACACTTCAAGAATTTCAGTTCAACTTTATTTCCATAGCCCCACTTCACAACAAAGTCACCTCAAGGAACTTAACAAAATAAAGTCCAGACTATAATACTAACGTACTTGTCGAAAGTAATCTGCTGCTAAAGTTGCTCTAAAGCTCAACTCAGTCCAGGCAGGATTTGGGTCTCAGATTGATTTCCAGCAGCTTAAACGAGTACAGGACAGCAGGCAGCAGGTGCTCGGTGTCAGGATGTTTGTTCTTACTTCTCTCCGTCTAAAATTAGACAGCTGAACTTTTCTTGTGTCACCCGAAGATACTCGATATTCCAACAGAAAGGGAACAATTCACCTCACGGAGTAAATATAGAATGTACAGTGAAGTAAACAAACTACCACAAAATGTCGTATTAAAATGTTATACTACAAGTCTGGCCCCCTTCGCAGCTTTGTTTCCTGTCCCGCTCTGATATAATCCTGGGGGTCTATGAAGGTATGCTGCATTTATGCTCCGCCATTTACTACTTCGACCTTGGACCTCTTTATTGTTGTATGGCCAGTAACAGCAAATTTTTCTCTGGTCATTAGTTAGATGTTAAGACACCACCCCTCCCTGCGTGAACCTGGTCACCCTTGTGTATGTGTCCCCTTCCTTTGGGTTTACTTCTGTTTCCTGCAGAGGTCAACGTTAAATCCGACAGTCTCCTTGAGAGACTATTTTCATAAGTAGTTTGTCATCATTTCAAAGTAGCTTTGCCCCAAGTGACAGCTTTACATTCCTTTCTATTTCCAATAGTGACGCTTCCTGTAGTCATGCACCATCTTCAGGACCCATTTAAGTTTTCAAACCTGGTAATGAGTACAGCTGGTAAACGGCTGAATAAACTAATGGGCCCAGTGTAGAAGATGACGAGCTCACAGAAATGCAAACCTTCTAAAAGCTAAATATTTAGTAATCACACGCCGAGAAACTTTAATAGTAACACACCATAGCTTAGTGCCTAGAGATGATATTCACAGGATCCAGTGAAAACAAAAGATTCACGACTTTTAAGTTTAAGGAACTGTTTTTATTACAGGAATTATGAACATTTCCAACAGATAATAGTGGCTAACATTTGTACGGTACAAAAGATTTTCTGACACATTCCACAGTTGTTCAAAGTCCAGCATGTGTTTCACAAGTTCTCATAGGTTAGTTCAGCTGCAAGAAAAGAGAAAGTTTACAGATTATCTGAATCGTACATTAATCAGGCATAAGATTATGCAATAAGATAATTCCACTTTGTGTTTATTACTGACGTCAAAGGGGGTAGAAGTGGCAAAAAATTAGAACCACCTCTTCTTATAATGCGCTCTCTATCACGACTCCACCACCCACTATGACCCCGGTAGAATTATCAGCTGACAGTTTCAACCTAGAAACGGAGAAAATCTAACTTTGTAAAAGTAGAATTCATGGCAGAGCTGCTGTATTGGATTAAATTACACAGATAGTCATATTGTTATGCCTGATCGGTGTATACTACATCCAAAACCTGCTATAAAAAAACAACAAAACAAACCGGTGATAATGTGATCAGCTGCTGTGATCTCTGGCATTACAAACGTACTTTGTGGACCAGCTGTTTGAGAACAAAGCTCTTCAACATTTCCAGCTGCTCAATAATTGAGAATCTCAAATAATGCAGCCGGCATCTCATCAAATTCCTGCTCTGAAACCAACTTAATTTAGCTCCTACGCTATAAAATCAAATGTCAAATATTTTATCATAGTGCATATCAAAGTGTTCTTTTCAGGAAACTTATTTGTATTAATTACAATTAATGTACTTTTGCTTTCAACTTATGATGGAACCGCACATTGGAGGAATGCTGTAACGGTTTTAGATCTGCTTTACTGTATTATACAAGTTGATTTTTGGCTGAGGATAAGTGACCTGAGAAGTCTTATCTGTCTTGCAGGTGTCTGTAATGCTAATGGAAATCGGCTACAGCAATGGGCTGGACTCTGACCTTTCCCAGCAGTATCCTCCCCCCTTACTGCCAAAACCAGGCAAAGACAACGCAAGGCTTCAGAAACTCAAGAAGAAGAGAGCCAAGAAAAAAGGTAGTCTCTCCCAGACACCCATCCCCTTTCGCTCCTGTTTGTCACCTGTCAACGAAGCGAGCACAGACCTTGAGCACAGTGATCAGTCGAGCCCCCCAAGGACCCCAGATTCAGTCTACATTGCAAACTCCTCAGTGTCCAATTTCCCCTTTGGCTCCCTTAATGATCACTCTGCATTCCCTGGTCCTCAGAGCACTTCCCCCCCTAATGCCCGCACTACTCAGATCAGGACTTCTGAAGAGCAAGTAGCTCCTTTGTATGAGTGCTCCTCTTTTTTATTTGATGACGCTGCTCCTTTTACGATGCCCTGTTTGGTTTCACCACCTGAGCAGGTTCCAGCATCACCTATTCCCTCTGCTTTAAATATAAACATGATGCCAGATTCCCACTGGTCAGTAACAACTGTCCCTCAAGTCCCTGCTCCACAGTCCATCCCGAAAATATCAACTCACAGCGTCACCCTATCCCCAGCCGGCCTCAACTGTGGCCCAAGCCTCACACCTTCTCAGGTTGCAGACCTTCCCCCTGTTCCAGCGCTGGCATCACTTTCAAACGCTCAGACACAACCTTTTATTCACAGCCAGAGGGAGACAAATACCATTTTTGACGACCCTCAGAGCCAGACGCTGTCTTTGACTGATAGATCTACCAGGAATGGCAACTTGGTTCCAAGTCAGATAACAGCCACTGAGATAACAGCCTCAAAAATATCACTCGTTGAAGCAGTAAAAGAGTCGAAGTCTGATGGTCCGCAAACTAGGATTTATACATCAAAGGCAACTTTTTACGAGATCTCTAAACCTCCCTCCATCCAGGACCTCACATCAATAAACCAAACCTGCCAGGGGTCATCTCTACCTGCTGTATACAAGGACAAAGCAAGTGTGTCAGTGTTGAAAAATGACCAGAAAATGCCTGTTTCCAGGACCCAAAGTGGAAGACCTAAGACCCCTTCTTGCACACCAGCTCGAGTATCCACACCCATCTTTGAAATCTCCAAACCTAACCCGCTTTTATTTGCTGCAAGTCCTGCTTTTAATTGCTCCCAACAACAAGCTCCTGCTGTTTCTTTTGAGACTCAACAACATCAATTGGTGAATTTAGCCAAGCCTGCTGCCACAGAAGAACCGAAGCAAAGTAACGTCAATGTTCACACGTCGTCGGTCAAACAAGCGAGAGAGATTCAACATACACACATTAAAACAGTAAATCTAAGCTTTTCTAATACTAAGCAAAACCACAGAGAGAATTTAGCATCAAGCCACACGGCACCTGATTCTATCGTAACCCTAAAGGTAAAATCAGACCAAGATGCAGAAGGTGAAGCGTCATCTTTGCCAAAGGTTCCCTCGTTTCTCTCTGTACCAAAGACTTCCAATTTCAACCCTGCACCAGTTTTTTCAGTGCAGGCACCATCGCCAAGGCCCCAGTCCCCTTATCACCCCCCTGTGGTTGAAGCACGGATGTCGTTAACTTCACTATTAGAGACTCAAATGTCATTAGCACTTTCAAAGCCGAAATCACGATCAACTTATTATGGGCTTACTCCAGCCGAGTACGTGGCCTACGGTGGGATTAGGACTATCACATCACTCAACAGCCCAGCAGAAGTGGCTTTAGATGTCTCAAAGTCTGATGAAACAAAACAACTTGATGCATATCAGGATCTGTTGTCTTCCGTGGAGGTTTCAACTGCTCACAGTTTACAGCATCTGTCATGTCCAAAGGCTTCAGAGAATCCAGCGGAATGGATGGTCACATGTAGTAAAGATGGGTTTGGAAACACCTTGGAAAAGCCATCTGACGCTCAAAGTACTGGAATACAATCACTTAAAAGGCCATGTGTGGACACAGTAAAACCCGAGCCACCACTCAGCTTGGCACAGAAAACAGTGCAACAATCCACAAGTGGCGTGGCGATAACAAAAGCCTCGTACTCTGAGGCTCCAATACCAATACCTAAAGCAGGTGAGGTACACACACAAAGTGAGGCACCATTTTCTATAGGGGCAGCACTAAATACCACTCCACGCCTGACTCATAGCAGTGGTCTGTTGAACTCTTCCCTACCCTTAGTCAAAGTGGCAGAAACTGCACATAGTTCAAAAAGGACAGAGGTCCAAGAGACAGGTGACAATGCTGAGAAAACACCTTCAAAGGGAGAATCAAAAAATATAAGTGCAAACCAACAGTCAGTCAGTCACATAGCTCTGACCCCCCAATTTAACCAAACTACTGCTGGACTCAGTCCATCAAAAGCCTTTGGAATCATGCCTGATCCTGCCATAAAGTTAGAGCCCACATTTCCTGGTATTATAACCATGAATGGTGCATCACTTTTAGGGAACACTGACGCCACCAGAGTTGTTTCAGTAACACCACTCTTCAGTAAAGTGGCTACTGAAGTTGACTTTCCTAAACAGGAAGAGGTTCACCAGCAAAGTAAAGACAGCAACAAGGTCTTTTTAATCAATAAGACAAACCCAGGAAACATTTTGCCTCCTATAGATACTAGTATAGTACATACCCCTGACAAAACAAGCACTGTGCCCTGGTTTTCCAAAATAGTCTCTAAAGAATCAGTTAGTGCTACCACAGCATCCATGTTGCTACATGAGCGTGTCGCAGCCTGTGTATGTCCAGCACAATCCAGTATCTGCACAGTGTCTGCAGATGAGCACAGCACCGGACCTGTACAACCTGCAGATACTCAGGTTTACAGTCAAACAGCAGAAAACAAGACGCACTTTCCAGCAGGAGTTGTCTCTTCAAAATCTTCTCAAACACCAAACAGAACTGCTCAGAGTGCTACTTTACTTGAAAAACCGACCGTAGAAATCACATTTCCACTATTATCTACCACTGCAACCAAATCAGCAAATACTTCAGACATTAAGTGTCGTTTAGAGACGGAGATTTTAAATGTGCCGATAACAAAACCTATAGAACGTAATAAAACTGTT
This sequence comes from Channa striata, assembly GCA_033026295.1. NCBI lineage: Eukaryota > Metazoa > Chordata > Actinopteri > Anabantiformes > Channidae > Channa > Channa striata. The sequence continues at coordinate 27,512,809 of CM065171.1, forward strand.
ACCACGCAGAATAGCATAGGATCCAGTGTCCAAGATAAAGTCGTTCAAAAAGGTCTTTACACAAACCGAAGCACAGCTACAGTTCAGGCTAAACAAAGATTTGAAAATACTCGTGCCACCGGTGGTAAAGATACTATAATGAGCCATGCAAATATAGAGGCCAAACTTTCAGCTTATATTAATAGTAACACTAATGGAGTCTGCAGCTCAGCATTAGACACAGAATGGTATTCACAGCCCACTAATGGGAGACTAAGTTTACGAACTGGGAGGACGCCATCAGACCACCTTCCTACTGTACCTCTGAATGCAGAAAACACTCAGGCAAAAGAAGTAATAGAAAGGAAACACACATCCAATTCTTCAATAGGACACATACCCGTTAACGCGACTAGTATTGAAACCAAGGCATCCAACAAATTATGTCCAGGATTAATAAATAACAAGTTTTACACAGATCCAGTGTCACCTGGACAACCACAGCCTACTCAGCCCATCAGATCTGCTGCAGAGACTTTACCAATATCCAGTTTGAGCAGCAACTGTAACAGTAATGCTGCTACTGGACCCAAAGCCCCAAACAAGCGTCATACAGAATGTGTGTTGCCACTCATGACAGATTTAGCAGTGAATAGTGCACCGATCAATAAACCTGCGGTACCATCCAGCCCCACCCTGAGGCATGTCACAGCAAAAAGCCCTCAACTAACTGTAGAACCACAAATTGATGCAAAACAGCTCTACTGTGCTACCCAACCAAGTGCCCACACAAACAGCCCCAAACAGACTGCGAACCCTCCAACTACTGCTAAACAGCAGCCCCCCCTGATTCTAAATAATACATCTTCAGCAAGTCCAGCCACAAAAATTAAACACGTTGTCACATCCAGTGCCGAGACAAAGGCTTCCATTTCTGGTGGTTATGCCACTAAAACATCTCGTATTAGTGTAGAGCAGCAAGCCACTACAAGTCAAATAATGTCGACTGGGGCTGGTTTTCAAACCTCTGTCAATTTAGTGAGCACTCAGACTGCAGTGAAACAGATCCCACATTCTGTAGATGGAACCATCGTTCATACAGTAAATACTCAAACCCTCTCAGACCATGCCTTAAATAACTACACTGCTACAAATATTCAACCCCTTGCTGGAGCTGCCAAAGATTTTAAAGCCCTACTTAGCCCTTCTTCAGTAACTAAACCCTGGACTGCAACAAGAGCTTCTCCTCTACCAGAGCCAAGAGCGTGTGATACACCTGTACACATTTGTATGTCAACCTTACCTCAGTCCTCCTACACTCCTACCAGCTACCACACCCCAGAAACAAATCCCATGCCAGTCATAATTAAAAACTCAATGCATCTTCAGAAAACCACGCCCATTAACATTGTTCAGCCCGCTGGTAAGCCAGTCCCAGAAACGTCTCTCACGATCTCACAACCACAAACAAGCTCATCCAAAACTATAGACACAGCAGAAGGTAAAATACATTCCCAAACACAAGAGGTGAAAACAAAGGTAGAATCAAATTCTAGTAAAGAAGGAAAACTGTCCTCGCTCAGCAACAAATCTAGTGGTCCCGTCCTCTCTACCAGTAAACCTACTGTAAAAGCAGAGCCCATCACTAAGCAAGTAGAGTCAAAACCTTCCGCTGCCACTGTAGAAACGAAACCTTCAGTTGTAAAAATTGATTATTCAAAGTCTCCCCTCGATCTGGTCAAGACTAGCTCACATTCCAGCAATGTTCAGTCTCCAACACAAATACCAGTAGAGAACATTTCCCCTGCTAAACCAGCAGCAGACACTGACATGAAACCACCCATAGTTAAAGCCGCTGTGATTGATTCTGCCACTCCTGCCTCTCTGCCTCAGGCCTCAGTCTCATTCAAAGCTCCATCCCCAAACAGAGGAACATCAACGCCATCTCAGCAAAAAACTGGTCTCAAAGACAAGGACGTTCTGAAGACCAAAACTACAGCTGCTCCGACAGAAGCCCCAGCGGCCGAACCCTCCGTGAAGTTAGCGACATCGACTGCATCTTCAACTGCTGATGGGAAGGTTGTTAAAGCGGCGACATCCCCTTCACCTGCTGAGGCAAAGGCAACCCTGAAGCCAAAAGGCCTGAAGGGAAAGCTCAGTGGGTGGACGCGACTAAAGAAACACATGGTTGTTGAACCGGAAGAACCAAAGTTTCCAGATTCAGAGGCCAAATCTCCGGTTGATCCTAACGGCAGCGAAGAAAAAGCAGATCAGCACGACAGTGACAAGGCATCAGCAGACGAATGTGCCAACCAGGAAATGGTTAAGAATAATGAAGGTCCCAAAGCACTGAAGATGTGGGACGCTCTACTCTTTCAGATGTTCTCTACCAAAGACCGAATTATGCAGCAGATCAATGCCAGCAAGAAGGATTCAGACCAGAAAAAGTCGTCTAAAGACAGTCAGGCAGAAGTTCCTTCTTTTGTCAATCGTCTGCCAGTTTTGCTGTACAGCCCCCGTTTTGATGCCAGAAAGCTGAAAGAGGCAGCAGAGAAGCCGCTGGCAAAAATAGCAGCAGTGTTTGAAAGGGGCCTGATTAAACGCAAATCACAGGAGGACGAACGGAAGGACTTCAACAGGACGGCCAAAGGATTTGGTTCGTCGAAAACTACAAACTGTCATTTGACCTGATGTAGGTTTATGGTTCTAAAACTCAGACAAATGTCCAAAACATCATATAAATTAGGACATGAGAGTATGAATAAAAATGAAATAATTTGGGGGTTTTTGCAATACAACAGTAGCAGTATCGTTTTGATATATTTAATCAGGGGTGTTATTTAGGATGTTAAAGTTGGTCAATAACTTACAATGTGAAGCTCAAACGAACAGAGGTGGTGTCTTTCTGAATATGTAGCTGGGATAAAGTGTTAAATGCATGTGATGTAGATACTTTTTTCTTTTTGTATTTTTTTTAACAAAGTAATAATGCTTGTAACGTACAGAGCTGTTGAACAGTTTTTCATCAGTGTATAAATGGGCCTTTTACATTCCTGGAACAACAGAGCAGATGGACTATGAAAGAAAAAGGATTTACAGGTGAATGGAGGGAGACGTCGAGTCAGAACTGATTTGGGTTTCTGCAAGTCAGGTACGGAAAATACCTGAAAGCTGATTGGTCAGTGCAGGAAAATACAACCAACTTAAAAATAGAACATTAGGTCCTTGGATTTCTAATGGCTCTTTGAATGTGTTCACTCTATGGTGCAGACTGTAAAATCTGTAATAAGGTACGTATGGGACATTTCTGTTTGTAATATATGTCAAAGGATAAATGAGCCTGAAGTTCCTGAACGTTTGGATCAATTTTTGTTCAGCCAAATGTTTCCAGCTGGACTAACAGCATTGTGGAGTTTGCTCCTGCTCCTGGGTGAGTGACCTAGTCAGGGAACAGTATTAGTGGCTTTAGTTTGGAAGTAGGATGGAGACGTGAAGGATGACGGTGGTTAAGAGGGCTGCTGTAAAAAGAACAACAGGTGTGGGGCTCTAATTGGAGAAGACATAAGGGGATCAGGTGTGGAATGTGATATTTCAGAGCTTTGAAAGATTCTGCAGTGACGGTAGCTGGTATTAGCATGTTGTTATGAAGAAAAAACCTTTTTATCTCTGAATTTAAAAACTGTTGTTTTCCCTAAGATGACCATCATGATGTGGAATTTAACCACAGCCCCATTTATTACACTGATGCTGAAACTTTGTTAACAGTCTCAGAAATGTATAAAGCTGAATGTGCATATTATGTCTCGCCTTCTTGTATTTGTCTATTTCATCGCAATGTTTAAGAGCTAAAAATACACAGTTACAAAATAACTAGTTGCTTATGAAACACAGATGCTGATAAAGTCCTGATCATAGGACAAAGGTTATTCTGTTATTCTGCATTTTATCAACAAATCGCATGAAAAAAGGTGAAAAACCGACAGTGTGAGTCACTGCTGAATATTTTTTAGATGTTTTTCTCAGTCCCAAAGACACAAATACCTCGTACACGGCGCTGCAGCGGTTTCAAAGAGTTCTTTGTTCAAAGCTAAACAGTTTCCGAAGAAGAAAACGGTGCATAAATAAATGCTAATGGGAGAACACGTTTCCCAATGCTCAGCGTTTTTAATGCGTTTAAACGAAAGGCTTCAGTCGTGTGGCACAGACATTTATGGCCTGTCAGTTTTAGTACAGTAACACTGTTGGTTTTAGCCATTTCATTGATTTGACCATAAGGTAAATGCATAATATCACTGGTTTGTCATGAAGTTAGTCAAGGCTCGAAGTCAATTCTGTATATAAACTGAAATCTGTGAATTGCTTTTCATCTCATCTTAAATAAAATTATTTTTTTAGTTTCACATGGTTGGTGACAAAAACTCCTCAAAGTTACAAAACTATGTTTATTTCGGGTTCTGTAGATATAGGGTTATTAATAATTGGTCTTACCTGACTGACAGTTGCTGTCTTCACTGCAGCTGTTGTCAACAGGAACCTTCTCATACTTGCCGTGACCCGTCACCACAAATTTGTATCTTTTCCCAGTCGAGCTCTCCTGCTGATAGCAGATTTACAGACGTATATGCTGTTACTTTATGCCGACGAGCCTGTCTTTCATCACATTTCAAGTGTTTTAAAATAAAAAAAAATCTACAATGTAATTTGCAGTGAAGAGTCTTATGTGTGTGTCTTATGTGAGTGTTGCTGAAAGCAGCATTCATATCAACTTATCATCCCACCATCTCTCAAAAATCAACGGAATGGAAAATTTTAATGTCCACATTCCTCACACTGCACAAACATAACAATGACATTAGTTAAAAAGAAGCGACAAAATTCATTTAAACAAGAAAAGATGCAAAAATATACATTAATTGACAGCGACAATTACATCACAGACTGATGGAAAATGGCTTCTCGGCTAACGTTAGCATTTCTTTACACTGCTTTCACACCATGCGAGAAAAGGAGCCAAACCCCATTATGGGAGTTAAGGTAAATATGATAAGAAGCGTTATTCATTTTACAATAGAGGTGAAACATCGAGAGAACAGCTGATGTAGCAGTAAAATGCTTTTGCACAAGGTCGTCGTGCGACTTAGCATAAAAAGGTAAATTGTGACTTACAGCTGGTTTGCAGGGTGAGCTGCACCTGCTCCCATCTTCACTTCCTCTCACCCACTGATTGATGAGATCAGCCACTCCAACTTTTGAACAATCGGCATCCTGAGACAGGAAATATCATGACTATGTCAAAATAATAGATCCACCTGCATTTACGCTGTGCAGACTAAAGAAAAATTCACTCTTTATCCATCAGACAGACAAAATAACCAGGCTTTCTGTCTGGCTTATTTTTAGTTATTTGATTCATTCGCTTAAAAAAAAAAAAAAAAACACTAAACTGTGTCTTCATAATTATAGCTGTCAAACATTAAGGTTATCACTGTAAAATTAATAAAAACATAAAAATGTAAACAGCAAATTTAATGTCTGAATCAAAACGAGGAGCTGTAAACAGTTGGACGACGTTAACTTCATCAGTTAACCTGTTAACCTTAGACGTTGTGCTGTACAAAGCGTTTTGGTTCCAGGCTTCTCTGGCCTCAAACAGGTTCTTCTTGAAAGCAACGGGTTCTGGAGGATTCGTCAGGTCCGTCACCATCTGACAGCCAGATCTGCCGTCCTTTGAGGAGACCTGTGCAAAATAGAGGAAGACTCATTAGGTTTCACTGAAAAATAGAAACTAGTCTGAACTCACATGCAATTTTACAGTATTTACAATGTACCTTTAAAAATGAACTAAACAAAAACACTGTGTGTCTCATGTGGTTTGAGGTAATAGGAACAACTAATTTACAAGGTCTAAAAAAACAAGTTTTTTTCGGTGATCGTGCCTGATTCATTGGGAGAATGTAGCCAGGAGCAGCTAGTAATCCATTCTGGTTTTTTAAGAGCCAAAGAGAACAATCTTGGCAGCTGCTGGAGGAACTGACAGGCTGCACGAAAACACCCCACAACTCCAGCTCAAAAAAGGAAAGTGCCCATTAACAAAAGCCTCAAACTCCGCGGGTTCTTACCTCGAGGGCATGTGTGTACTGCTCCAGCTTCTCGTTAATCTTGCAAACAGCAACAGGTGGCGGCGTCTTCTTTATGCTGTTGGTGCTTTAGAAGAATAAATAATTGTTCAGATCCTAGAGAAAGTTGATTTCCGTTATCAGTCAGAGTACAGATGCATGCGAGCATAATACACTAAAGGCAAAAAGGCTGGAGAGAAGATTTTAGGCTCTTTATGGAGAATCCTTGTTACTTCTTTTCCTTTGAACATCTCCATCCAGAACCTTAACGGTCAGTCCCACTTAGAAACAACCAATCACCTCTGTGGTTTTATTGTGCTGTAGCAGCAAATGAAGAGATTTTGTTTTATTGAATTATTACACATCAGCCGGTTCTGTTGATCAATTTGTCAACACACAAACGCAGACTCACCTTTTCCTCAGAGACTCTGTTCTCTCTATGATCTGAAAGGACAGTGAAGGGTTAAAACTCAGTTATCCTCACAAGAAACAACGAGGAAACGACCTACAGTAACACAGGCTGTTTATTGAAGCAGGGTGTAGCTCAGACTTGGCTCCAATTTATTTGTACCTATAAAAAATGTTTGTTCCCCCCACACGGCAAGATGTTCCCTCATTGGCTGGTTCTAAAGGGTAGAAGTCTGGAACGACGAAATGTTCCAGATACTTCACAGCTAACTCAACAATCCTGGCTGAAAACACAGACCCACATCTTATCACGTAAGCAGACGTTCGCTGCGTGCAGCCATCATGTGGGAGAAGAGACTCGCTGTCTGTTTCCTTGACGGCAGTTTGAATGATGTGAAGGGGGGAAAGTGCAGCCAAGCAGCAGCAATGGTGAGGAAATGGCCCCTCACGTCTCCTGCACAAGGACAAACAGCCATTCCCACCGTGCGGCTGGTTTGTGTCTCTTTGTAGTTTTGCTTGTATTGGTTTGAATTTTCTGCGTTTCTATCTTCTGTGGCTTTCAAACAAATGTTAACTTTGTAACCCATCCCCACTGAGGACGTGGTTTACTCTGTGGGCAGCTGCTGACCGTCACACTCACCGTGCATTTGCCGTCTGTTGAGACTCTGCTGTTCACTTCATCCTGGAAAAACAGTCGAAAATTCAGCAGCACTGACAAGTGACGTAAACACGTGCATGTTAAACTGTGACATGTGGTGTGTTAGTCCCGTTTTAAATACGTGTAATGTTTGAATCAAGCCCCTCCTACCTCTGCGCCAGTGGTCACGTGCGGTACTTACTGGGTAGAACTGAATGAGGAGTTTCTGGTGGAACAGCACGGAGCATGAAAGAGAGCAGAGGTGACACAACACAGTTTTACTGTGCGAACATCATCACATTAAAGCCAGTCTGAAGACGTCTGTGAGATTCCTCCCAAAGACACTTCAAATTCATCCAGAGTCCTCAATCTCTCCAGAAATGTCTTAATATGTGCATGTCAAGACAATAAAAGTCCTCGACCTCCCAATTTAGTCACAAGTGAATACTGTCCTCTCACCAGCCTCATACCAGCTTTAAATAAAAGTTAAAGACCATCCCAGCACGGGACCTTTACGTTTAGATTTGAGTGTTTGTCTGTGAATGTAATTTAATATCTCTCCCTAAGACCGGTACATTCTTGGTCTCGGTCTTTAAGCGACACCGTTCCCCCACACACAGCGTGTCTGCTTACTGAACGTTACGATGGAGCCCAGCACCTTTAGACTTCAGCGTCAAACACGTTGTTTTAGAACATACCTTGAATGTGGGGCTCATCGGGCCGTAGCACGTCACCGGCTCCTCGCCTTCACTGCTGCTGCAGATCGGAGCTGCAGGTCTTCGGTTCACCTCCTCCGTTGTTTCGCCTCCACTCTCCGCAAATATCTACAACACCAACAAAGAGAAATGTATTACTCCAACACGTACATTAATCTATAGTAATTGTTGTGATCGACTCTTTTGTACATGACATCCAGGTGGAGAAAAAGAGACAATATGCAGTTGTTTTGTGTCTTATGGTCATTGTGTGTCTGTGTGTCCCTTCAGGATCAGTTTGTAGTTCTGTGTTTTTCTGTGTCTGACAGACAAACGACCTTGCTACTGTAGATTATTTTATTTGTACCCAGGGGGAAATTGTGTCACATTAAAAAAAGTCACATTTTAAAGCCGGTGGCTTGTGAAACAAATGAAAATGTTTCGTTTCCTGTTAAAAGTGTCTCTTTAAATTCACAATGTCACAGTTTAGGCTCCATTTAAGTTGGACATAATAAAGTTTGGAATAACCCTCCTGCCTGAACGTGTCTTATTATCATGCCCTAACCCTTATTTTAATTGATGTCATGACAACGGTTAAGCTCTGAAACAGCATATGCCCCTTCAGTATTTGGACTAATTATCTTCTTGAACATAAACTTCAAATTCAGACTTCAGATGTTATGGGTCAGATACAAATTTAATAAACATGTTTTCTGATGTTCATCTTATTCTCTGGTTTTATCATAACCTGTGATCAGGATTTAATCTTCACTTTTACGCTGTAGTATTTGTGCTTCCTGAAACAAGAGAAGTTCTCCCATAGTCGTTTTTCTCCCTCTCTGTCTCCGTCTGTCTGTCCCTGTCCTCAGGTGTCCCCGGGTTTGGAGCTGTGTGTCTTCCAGTGAGCAGCTACTGGTTCTACCAACCTGCCCAGTGTTTCCCACTCCGCCCAACCGGTCAAGGCAGACGTCCGCCCACCCTGAGCCTGGTTCTGCTGGAGGTTTCTTCCATCAAAGGAAGTTTTTCCTCTTCACTGGTGCCTGTAGCTGATCAAGGGGGTTTGTTGGCTTTTCTCTAAATGTCTGTATAGTCTGGACTTTATTATGTAAAGTGCCTTGAGATGACTTTGTTGTTAATTGGTGCTATATAAATAAAGTTGAATTGAAAAACAAAAAAATACAGTCACAACATCAAATCGTTTTTAAATACAAAAGCTCACGTCTGAAGACAAAATGACTAACGGATATAAAACTAAAAACCTTTAGTCACAGGAAAAACACCTGACCCTGATATTAGTGGATGAGCTTTTCTACCAGCTGAGCCACAGTTGTCACAACAAAAAAATCTCTACTTTGAAATGTAGAGATTCTATATTATTATTATTATTATTATTATTATTATCTTACAATGTTATATTTCTCATTTTAATAACAGTAAATTACAACAATTGTCCAAATCTTCATTTGGTTATCTTTTCATACGTCTACATTTCCTATTTTGGACAAGAATGTTTGAATTCTGAGCAGGTAAGGGCGTGTCTCCCATCACACACAATGTTCGCTCTAGTTATCATTGTATTCAATCATTTCAGATTTGGTAGTGTGATCTCTAAACAGCAGAATATCAGTGTGAGTTTTTATAATAACCTTTTTCTGTGCCTCAGTGGCATAACTAAACTACTCATACTTTACAGTGTTTTAAGTGATGCTTCTCACACATACTGAGTTATTGGTGGTGAAAAACTAATGAATGGCAGACGGCTGGTACTAACAGTTGGAATTTGTTACATCAGTGCTGCACGCCTCATTTCTACACCCCGCGAGCCAAAACTGCATTCTTCTCCTTTATTACTTTCAGATTTGCAGCCAAATTGGAGTGTGCATTTTCTAATGGGTTAGAAATGTTTGGTGAAATGTTCTGTATAAAACTACAAAAGGAGAAACAGGAACATTTTGGAGTTTTGTTTCGCTGATGACCTGTATGAATTCTAACATCTCTTGGGACTTTGAGCACAACACTACGCACATGTGATGAACGTACATCCGAGATTCTTTAGAAATAAGTTGACATTGTCCACTGCAATTTTCATGACAATCTGGACGAAAACTCATTGTGGACAACCATGATGGACGATGGAAACACCAACTAAATAAAAAGCTTTCTCCACTACAGAACCAAAACTTAACCCACTCTTGCAGTGTTGCTGCTATATTGGACAGCCAACCTTGTCGGGCGTCTTGTGCTTCTCCTCCACCTCTTCTCGGTCTCTCTCCCTGCTGAGGTGAAATTCTTCCTTCTCTTCACGTGAAGATCTCAGCTCTTCATCATCCTTCATAGTGCGCGGCGGCTGCTGCTGCTGCTGCTGCTGCTCCTGCACCACCTCCTCGTCCATCTGCTCCACCTCTCCATCCACTCTGCAGGCCCCTCCACTGTGGAAAAGAACTGGTCAATAAACTGGTGACTGGTACAGAACTCATCAGATACCAGCAGCGGAGCAGGAAGTAAGGACAGACAGTGCAGATTACAAAAGAAGAAAGGGACGAGTTTTTATACTAATAATATTGAGTTATCATATGATGATCATATGATTCGGTTTCCTCGGCAGCATCCACAGTGGACCGCTGCTAATATAAAACTAGAAGCAGGGCACCAAACTGCAGCTATATGTAAATATATGTATGTATTACAATGTACCAGAAAATCATTAACAAGCATCATTTTAAAGAGAACAAAAGCACAGCTGACACATATGTAAGAAATGATACTGCTGATCGCACCGTGGCCTCAATGTCCCTGCCACCAGGTAGGACGTCCTATCTGCTGGCTGGCCTGTGGCGTGCTGCAGCCTGCTGTCCTGCGGCAGAAACACTGATGAGCTGTAGGAAGTCCTGACCTCCTTTGGGATGGTGGGCGTCTAATACAAAGACAAAGCAGGACAACACGGTAATCTGCAGTCATGCTATTCTGTGTCTGAAAGCACGGGAAGGGACCAGAAGCAGACCTTCTCTGGGGGTCTTGTTGAAGGTTCTTGGGACAGGCTGCGTTGTTCTGCTTCCTGTCCACCCTCCTCCTTGAGCTCTGGTTTCCACTGTGGTGCTGAAGGTTTCGAATCCCTGCCCCTGCACTTGTTTTGCACCTCCTGCTCATGACGGTTCTCCAGCCTGTGACTCCAATCGCTGAAACCCTCGTCCTCCTCCAGAACCAGAAAGGAGCTGGGCTTCAGCTCCTCATCGAACCTGAGGAACGTGTGGAGAACAGTTACTCTCATTCTGTGGCTTGACTGACAGGAAGCAGATTTAGACCTGGTGATTGGACATTTCATTTGTTAAGAAATTAAACTTTAAAGTGTAGTTAAACAAAATGCTGTTAGTGTGAGTATTTTAGAAGACTGAGCGAATGTTCTGTACATTATTAGGATCAAATATTTCTTTCTGAGTCTGGAATGTGTAAATCCCAGCAGACCAAAAAAAGTCAGAGCACCAAACATACAAGCTGCGGCAAGAAACACACAGGAGGAAATGAAGACCACATGTAGGCAGCTGTTCACTGATTTGACTACAGCTCATACATAGTTTTTAAAAAAAAAAAAAAAAAAAAAACAACAACTAATAAATATATATGTTGTGTAAAAATATTTGGGGTATAATGTGAATACAGGCGTTTCATAATGTTATGGACTGTATGTAGAATAGAAAAAAACTTTACGGTCACCATTGACAACACGTTACAATAAAATTCGTTCTCTGCATTTAACCCATTCCTCTCAGTGGTGGTGGGGGGGTACTAATTATTATTCACAATGCAGCATGGATGTGGTTCAGAGTTAATCATCATCAATCAGAGTTAAAAAAATGCGTTTATACTGTTTGTAAATGTAGTACGTTGCATCATCAGTGTGAGAGTGTGTGAATGGTTTAATGAGAAGCAACATTCGGCCATCTCATGTAAAGACGGAGCTGCAGGGGCGAGGGTTTGTCTGCTGACTTCTACTGATATCATCTAACAGAGCAGAGTGTGGAGAGAGGCGACAGGTGACAGATGGGACCCACAGCTTCAGGTAGCAGAGACCGTAACCACGGAGACATCGAACACTCAGCCAGCGCCACCTCCTGTTTCAGGGCAGCAGCCTAAACACAATCTGCACTAATACAACAGTTCACGACAATCAGCTTTTTACATTTCTCAGCTTTTCAAAGACGAGAGGGAATGTCACAGTCACTCGCCTAAACTATTCCCTAACCCTAACCCAAAATAAAAATATGTTGTTTCATTCATTTCATTTGAGTTTGTTAATAACAGACTGAGGATGAACTTATTATTATTATTATTATTATTGTTAATAATTTGGATAACTAAACAAAACCATGTGCTTGCTGGTAAAACTTCAACGTCAACCTGTTGTGTAGCTGCTGTTGCAGCTGATTAATATTATATTACAGCAGTTGCCAACAATTATTCCAGTTGGAAGGAGCCATCAACGGCGTTTGCACCGGCGAACAGTTGGATGCTCGATTAGAAGCGTACGGACTCAGGAGACGTCTTCTTAAAAAACCTGCTCAGGCGTCACATCTCTGAGCAAACATCTACCTCAGCTCATTTGCCTGCAGCATCACTGGACCACAGCACACCTGACGCAGCTGATACCAGCGCCGCAGCTGACGCAGCTGTTAACATCAAGGCTTACGTCCAATTTGGGTCTAAATGCAATTGTGACAAAAAGCAATAGAGTTTGAATTGTGTGTTAATTGTAGCTGTGTTTGGGTCAGCTGTGGATGAAACAGACGCTGTGTAGTTTGTTCAGATTACGCAGATGTGAGCTGATGACTTTGCAACATGAACATATCGACATGAAAGTGATGATGCTGGAACGCCTGTAGACCAACTCACCCTGTGCTGTGTGTTGGGTCGCTGTGTTGGGGGGGCTCTGGTGAGGAGGGGCTCCCCTCTCCTCTCTGCCTCTCCCTGGCTCTCCTCCTTCGCTCCCGCTCCACCTCCTCAGCATCCTCCTGGCTCCGCTGCTCTGTCACCCTGCAGTCAACATGGACACCAACGGGATCGTCAGGACAGTTACAAACCCACAGACAGAAGTTACTGCTACGGTACATATTTGTAATATCAGAGATATTCAGTTAGTTTGAAAATCCATTATTTTGAAAGTCAGTTTGATGTATTTGGGTCCATTTTCATTGAGCAGGTTGGTGATCAGAAAACTGGACTAAATACTGAACCATGACCCTCACCCAGACCTACAGGTGAGTTCATGTCCACTAAACCGATAATGTCAGTTTATGCCTGACGTGTATAAATGACATGTATTATTTTTTTGTGTAAATTAGAACTTTCCTTAGAAACATGTCAGTCTATATAATTGTCCTGCCAAAGGAAAGTTAAGCAATGAGATTCTTTAAAAGATGATGGTGTATAGTATAGTCTCCAGAGACATGCTGCAACTAGACCCAAACAGGATGGAAGACACAGGGAAAAGTCCTAATGCACATCCGTCCAGTGTGCTCACACACAGGAGACTCAGGGCAGAAATGAAAGAGACAAGAAGCCGACTAAAAGTTGGAAAATTGTAAGTAAAGGTTGCATTGAGCCAAGATGAATAAACAGTGGACTTCAGATGACTGGAAAAAAAACTCTTGTGGACCGATGAGTCAAAGTTTGCGGTGTTTGGGTCCGAGCAAAGAACATGAGTCAGATGCAGAGCTCATACAAAAATTATAGATGCCTGCCCAACAACATGAGTGAACCATAAAGGTGAAACCATGATGACCTGGGGATACGTTAGAAACGGGGGAATGGTTCCTCTGCACCAAACGCAAGGCATCCTGCTCGAACAGCACTCTTTACTGAAGAGGCATACCATTCCCAACGACTGACGGGGGACTTATGACAATAACCCCGAGCGTTCTTCTCGGTTGTGTAAGAATTATCTGGAGAAGAAAGTGGCTGCTAGAATACTCTCAGTGATGACTTGGACAGCTCGGTCAACGATCTGAACCACATCCAGCTGCTGTGGGAGAAGGTGGGTCGAAGAGTTAGAAACCAGGAGAACTTTGGGAATTATTGCAGAAGGCCTGGGAGGAAATCGTACCTGAATACCTGAAAAACAAATCAGTAGAATAACACTGATTTGTCAGGCAGTTATTATTTCTGTGCTCAAATATGCATAAAAGTCAATTGTGTTTTTTGTTCGTGTTATGTGATCCAGTTACAACAAAAAGGTATTAAAAAGGCATCTGTGTTTTTAAACATTTTGCAAAAAAATGAATTCAGAATTAGTTTTTTTTTTTTTTACATATTAACGAATTACTGCATAAAGTAACTAGCAATAAGTGTACAGACTCACACCAGTTTCTGTTTCGCACAAAAAGTGAATTCTGCATTTCACTTTTCAGAGGGTGGGACTTGATAACAATAAGTCTTTTTATTGTCCGTGCACATCTGGTGGAGCTGGAGCCAGCTGCTGTGCTGTTTCACTTCATTTCAATCTCTGGAGAGAAACAAAGAGCAGGAGGCGGCGGAGGAGGAGGAACAGGAGGGGCAGGACGGAAGATGGAGAGAGCGACTTAAATCCTTGAAGGCCAGAACGCCATTTCATACAGAGGTCTGGAGAAAATCTTGTCAGTAAATTTGAATAACAAGAACTCTGGAAATACTCAGTCAGGCTTTTGATTGGCTGTCAGTGTGAAATTATCGGCCTCTGAAAACAGAACTGGTTGTTGGACTCTGGGTACAAAGTCATTTTCCACTCTGATGTCATTGTTTTAAAATCATATACTCGTTTTATTACAACTTGGATCCCATCTTTTCATTGGCAATGATGACACTGTTCTCTCCAAGTTAATTGCTGTGATCTGGGAACAACAACCAGGGAGTCAGACTATCAGTCTCAGATTATTCTTCAGGTTACACAAACTAATTTGCAAGATAGAAAAAAAAACAAAATATTACTGCTCAGATTGCTTCTGAACATACATCAGACGTTTAACTTCTCAGCTCAACTGTGACTTTGTGCACTTGATACAGTTTCCTGTTAAATGTTAGATCATAGTCAAAACTTTATCGCTTAAATTAAAAACTATATAATTAAGCTAAAGATCTGTACACTGCTCCTCACTTATAAACAGCCAATACTCTGGTTACTTTCCAATATACAGCTTTCAAGAGAAAAGTGAAGAAATTAAAATCTGCATTTTGGCACAAACCAACTCCTACACCTGACTGCACTAGTTATTTGTGAAACCTCAGACCACGTAGAAATCAGAAGCCTTTATATTTAGACTCGTGAAACCTAATGCAGAGGCAGCCATCAGAGATGGATGTATTATTAAAAAAACAACGTTGCAGATTTATTGAACTTGCTGATGACAATAGTTCTACAGATCACGTTGATATGATACCTAAACTCGGCCCAGAACGGTAAGAAAAACTGTGCAGCTAAACTCTGGTCTGCTCGAGTCTCTTTAGAACAACCAAAATACAAATGCAACGCAAACGTCGGTTTCCTTGACAATGACTAAACTTACAGGCTGATATCTTTAATGATGACGTCATGTACATTTAAGAGTTATTAGTTTAAGTTACTGAGACCCAACCTGACTGCAGGAAAACTCTTTATTGTGCTTATTATGACCCCAATGACAAATGCCTTTATCAAACTATTTTGTCACAGTTAAGTGCCTTAAATAAGCCATTAAAACAGTCCAACGTTAATATAATGGGGCAAACGTAAAGAAATATTGTTGAAGTTATTAGGATACAAACAGATGTGAAAGATCCACTTTAGCATAAATAAAGTTTTATGCTCTGTACAGTTAATATATTCATTTTATGAAACTAACTATAACTGTTCTGAACATTTGGTCATCTAATGAGATATGAATTTATTTACGATTTGTTTTTGTTTTTTTTTTTTGGGGGGGGGGGGCTTTTCCAGTTAGCACTGGTGCAGACACTGGCACACCGTGACACCAACACCCCCGTTTGTTCTGGGCTTCGGGCCACAGCTCACATTTAGGTGGTTTGGGGGGTCAGCGGATTGTGGTAACGTCGGGCCACGAACCACTGACCCCCCACAGTCAGTCGGTGCCCGCTCATGAGTGCTCAGGGTCAATCTACATCACTGGGAGTCTGTCTGCTAAATAAAGCTGTACAGTTATTAAATCGGGAATCATTTTGCTTTATTTGCGGTGATAATTTTGTTGAAAATAAACCGCGTCGTGTTTAGCCTCGCGCCAGATTGAGCTAATCACAGAGCTAGCTTAACTCTCCGGAAAGCACGTGGTGGCGGTTTCTATTTCGTTACAAACGTTTGACGACACTCACCAAAATCCTCAAATGATTTTCCAAATCATCATAAACTCCTTTCGCTGGTTGGACTCAAAAATAATCCAGTTTGTTCGTGGAAAACTTTCATTTTAGCTTCACGTGGACGGGTAAAAAGCTAATATGGCGACAGGAAATGACGTCACACCGCTCGCTCTGTTTGAAAATCGAGCGCAGTGTTTCATGTTTTTATGATGAAAATATGAAAGACAATCATAAATAACACAACTACAAAGAGAAATTTTAATGTTAAAACTACTTAAAAATACTTTGTTCCCCAAGTGAAAACTAGACTTTGCCAAAAAGTTTTTCTTTCAGATTATGTTTCCAAAATTAATAAATGTAAATGTTAATGTTTTTCAGAGTATTTTACAAACGACTGAAGCGAAGATTGTACAAAGCAAGACAATAAAAGATAAAAATAATCAATCCTATGATATAATGGCCATAAAACAAGAGTGTTAAAAAGTAAAAGGTTAAAAGATAAAAATACATTTTAAAAAATGTAGTAACGCAATAAAACAACAGGTTTAGATAGAAAAGTAGATAAAACATAAAAAGGACGATGATTAGTGACAGCTAGTTTGGTGACTTTTGAATTTCAATCTCAAAGCTTTTGTCATGTATTTTAGTCAGTAAACATCATTTCTTTGGCTTTCCATCTCCTTTCTGTTTGACTTTTGGATGCAGACGTTCTTATGTTTTTGGAGCAGCTGTAACAAGGCAATTCTGGGGAGACTGATTTGAATCTTGCATGGAATTTTAAAATTCAGACATCCGAGTGGGAGTATATGAGTGTTGAGTGGGCCGTCTGAAAGTTCAGCTGCAGGGTCTTTGCCAAATATGCAGGAATCCAGTGGGCCAGCGATTCCCACCCTGGTCCTCAGGGATCCCTGCTCTGCTTGTTCTCCAACTACCCAGCTGGTGCTCTACCCATAGATGATCCAGGAGTCTTTCAGAGGATGAGAGGTAAAAATCTAGCTTCATCTAAGATGGGATCGTCCAGTTCCTGATTGACTAAACACACCTAATCCACAGTGGGTGGACAAGCAGGACAAGGTTCCCCGAGGACGAGGGTTGAGAACAACAGCAACAGACCATCTTACCTGCAGCGACTCAAACCCTTAACCAACAGTGAAGCACTTTGTCTTCATGACTGCAGACGTTTCTTTCATGGGCATCAAACGAAACAAAGAGAGAAAGAGCCGAAAAAGAAAAGTCTGGAAAACTGGTTTAAAAGTATGAAATGAAAAAAAAAAATTCATTTAGATTAGTTTGTTTAGTTTTGATCAGTGCTCCTGTTTGTGCCAGTAATTCCACATCTGAATATGTGCTTGTTACCTGTGTCAGACAATGCTGTTTGCCACGAGGTTGATTTGGGGAAACGATGAGATCATAGCAAATGAACTACAATTATCTCTTAATGATACATTTCGTACTTTAACAATGTGCTGATTTATTTGTGTCCACCTCCCTTTGGGCAGCAGCCATCTTAGTAGGTCCCAGTCTGCGCTTAAACCCTAGTTTTGGGATAAAATCTGCAGTTGTGGAAATCAACAAGGAACAAGGCACTGCAGCAACATCACGGAACAAAAACTGGCTAAAGCCTCAAGTTTTTTGGTTCCCATTAAAAAAACAGTTATAAAACATGCAAATCATTCAGTTTTATACCAACTGTGGGTGAATTAATTAAAAACGTTTTCACCCATAAGATGTGAATAACTTGGCCAAGACGTCAGTCCCTTGCTCCTTCAAACACTTGCCGGAATGAGATCATCACAAAAAGCATCAAATTCACATAGAAGAGATTGATGAAAACGTCGTTGTTTGAGCTGGTTGGTGAGAACACTGGCCATGAACCGTTGAGTCAAACATGCTGCGGTCATTATTATGTGGGAACGTGACCTACATTAGATCATGCTGATGATGTACTAGGAGCCACATTGGCAGGAGCAGGTCATAAATCGATTTGATTGTTTATTTTCTTAGTCAGGCCATTCTTTGGGAGAAATGGTTCAACTGGAGATCAGGTCTGATTGTCTAGAACTCATTATTGCTACTGCAAAACACTAAAGTACCATT
Source organism: Channa striata (assembly GCA_033026295.1). Classification (NCBI taxonomy): domain Eukaryota; kingdom Metazoa; phylum Chordata; class Actinopteri; order Anabantiformes; family Channidae; genus Channa; species Channa striata. The sequence continues at coordinate 27,531,057 of CM065171.1, forward strand.
TCAAGCCCACTCACTGACTTCTCATCACTGTTTGCAGCACATTAGACATCGCCTCAGAGTATGACACGAGTTTTGGGATTTATTTTCAACCGTAGAGGAAGCAAATTAAGCCAGTTTACTTAAGTAAGTCATGATTAGATGACAGCCGGGCTAACAAAGCCGGCTATTTATGGTTATTTCTATCATTGGGCTGTAGCTTACAGGCAATGTCTACTGTTGTGAATGGCATGGATCCGATTTCTTCCCTTGTATTTCTGCTTGACAGGCTACAGGAAAGCGAATTCTGTCTAAAATACACAGCGCATATCTTTAGGACACAGGCCTACAGATTTCCATGGCAACATTTCTTTAAAGCCTTTTTAATGTGTCGGATGTACTCTGAGCAACAGAGGATACAACTGCCAACAAGTGGTACTTGAACACACCATGAAGACTACGTCGAATGTCCAACTAGCAGATATATGTGCCGAAACTTGTAATGTCTGGTACCGCAGCTATACAAACGGTTAACCAAGGACTCTTTGGTTACCATCTTCACAACACTCTCGCCCCTCACAGATGATTTATAGCCGCTTCCGAATTTGTCTGATAGGAAGTTGAAAATGGCTTTGCAGGTGTTGTCAGCCCTTCGTCTCCTTGAACAGCCAGCGATGGTTTGGGGCAAAAGGAGCGTTTTCCAGGACTGTTGGGGGATGCGGGCGCCATCTTGTGAGGATCTCCCTGCTTTTCTCATGGTGAGTGGGAGCCTGACTTTTTGTCGTGATTCTGAAAAGCGTCGCTTTTAGTAGGTCGGTGGAGGACGGCTGCCTTCCATTTGTGAGTACAACTGAACTCGTGCATTTTGCTGGCTTGTGAGCGAGCCGCTGGAAAAATATTTAGGTATCTGGTATCTTTTTATCTTTTTATTTTTCAAATATCATTCGTTGCTATGATTGAATTTCTCCAGGTCCCCTTTGTCCTCTTCATCTCTTCCTATCTCCAACAAATCTGACTGCTTTACACACCTTTTATCTAAGCAAAAGCCAAAGTGAACTTATATGTCCAGCCTGATGTAACTTCATTTGAACTTTTACAACAGTTTGCACAAATGCAAACTTAATCTATACTCTATAACTTTGCTCTATAACTTACTGCTTCGTGCTCATCCCAAGAGGTTTCAGAATAATTGCCCTCCCCATAAATGATGAACACATCATCGCAAATATCAGTGTCAATGCTCTGCATTATTCTTTAGAGCTGAAAGTGCCTATTGTTGTTGTGCAGTGGTCTGGGGTACTGTAAAAGGGATCTCCAGGGTCTGTTGGAACATTTAACGCGATGTTTAAATGTGAAATGAGAACGTTACGGAGGAAATCTGTCTGATACGCATCACTTTTTCCACCATTTACACAATGAGGCAATGGAGGCCTGGAGAACGGCATTTTCTTTGTGTGTGTGTGTGTCTGTGTGTAGTTTAGCAGGAGGGAGGTCAGGACTCAGCCAGATGATGTCATGGCCATTAAGGAAGTTGCAGCTATAAAAGAAGTCATTGAACTCCGAGCTCAGTATCATTTTCAGTGAAATCACACGGCGGCGTTCCACCGAGCAGCGAGGTAACCGAAGCCTCGCTGACAATCAGGAGCAGTAGTTAGGAAAATCAACACAGTCGGCTGGATCTGACGTGACCAAATTGCATCATTAAAACAGGCAAATAGGGACCCCCCCCAACCCCCGCCCCAACCCCCGCCCCTACTGTGACCTCACAACTGGGAAGAGTGCTGTGTGTATGTTTTTCTCTTTAACGTATTAGTTTAGTGTAGTTCTGCTTTAGCATGTGTTTTAATGTACATTTCATGTTGTGGTTAAGTGTGTGTGTGTGTGTGTGTGTGTGTTCTGTGTTTCATGTGGTCGCAGGCCCACGTTCCTCTGGGCGGAGATTTACATCGGATGCTTTTATCTGGAGCAGCTTAGCCGTGAATGTACACACATCAGGAGCATCTGGCTTCAGTGTCTGGCAGGAGGACACTTTGACATGTGGGTCAGAGGAGACGGGGATCGAACTGCCGACCCTGCTGCTAGCAGACAACCTGCCTCTAAAACATCCGTGCCACGTCTTAATGTCTGAACTCATCGTTAAAACTGAAACCGTGACACAGGTTATAAGAAGAAAGAAACAAGTGATCACATTTTTCCCCCTCGGTTTAAGAGTTTTTCCTTTGTTGCAGGTTCACGGAGCCAAAATCAGATCAGTCTAATCCATCAGTCCTGCAATAAGTCCTGCTTCATAAAGGTGATAATGTTCAGTTTCTCTTTAAACGGTTTTACAGACGTGCTGCTCCAATGCTGTGATTATTTTGGAACGTGAAGAAAAACTGTACTGGAAGAGAAATTTGACTTTATTCCCTTTGAAGGGAGGATTTATTGCAGCACAACACTGATGCAGTCCAGGTACTAGTTTTAGTTCGGCGTACCTAATAAAATGCCACCTGAGCATACAGCAGAATTTCAGTGTTCACATACTTTATGTTAGAAAAAGGCGAGATTTAAAATGTTTGAAGGGCCAGACTGGTCGTGGTAATATTAATTTACTGGATTGGGTCAAGTATTTTAGTACCACTGTACCTGTAGTATCTCAAGCTTAGGTTGACAGTTGACATGTTACTTAAGTGTATTTCATACTTATTATGTTCAGACTAATTTGTAACAAATCTGGAGCAAAGAGTGCAAAATTTTCCTTTCAAAATGAAATGGCAGAAATGTATGAAGTAGCAGAAAATATAAATATTAATATAGAAGTATTACAACAAACTTTGCGCTGGTAAAAATGTTAAAGTAAGAGGAGAAAAAGCAAAAATCTAATATCCCTCAGTACCTGGACAATTGTTGTTTCAGCCTCTGGTTGATTAAGATTTTTTTGTCCTATGACGACTGCAGAACTTTCTGACCCGACCCGGTACATCACCAAACGCCACAGAACAACCTTTCGGAACCTGCTACGTTGGTCCTGCAGGTGTGAGTGAGAAAACAAACCCGTGACTGTGTTGAAAAGCCTTTTTCTCTCTCACCTGATGAGGTTCTGCAGGAGCTGCCTGCTGGAGCTTCTCCTTCTGAGGGACTCTGACATAGTGGACTGGGCTGCTCGTGGTCTGTGGTCCTGGGTTCGGGTCGTGTTTGTTATGGTCCTGGATCTGATCTCGGTTCTTTCACTGCAGCTTCTCTGTTTTTCTCTGTCTTCTGTCCCTGCAGCTCATGTCGGCCTCGCTCTCTCTCTCTCTCTCTCTGTTTAGGAACAACTCTCTCCTCCCTCCATGTGGATTTCATTGAAGCGTTTTGACCCCCCCCACCCCCACCCTAACAGGGGTCATGTGACTCTCCCAAGGGGAATGTAAGATGATACATCTGTGGATCAGTGACAACATGAGTATATGTGTGTATATTGTGAAGGGAGCAGCAGCTCGTTATTACGGAAGTAATTAACGTTGTGTGGCTCATTATCAGCCTTTGAAAATTCAGCAAAAGCTGTGATAAAACCTCATGCTCTATTTAAAAAAATACATTAACAATATCTGTTTTTAGGAATCAATGTTGTGTATACTCCAAAAGAATTTACAAATTTCACCAATGGATTCTACCAACCAGTTTCATAAATTAAATGATTAACTTTCCACTATACAGTTTAATACAATGGAGCCGTATCTCACTGTTTACTTGAGTAATTGATTTTTTTTTCCTGGTCATGTGGATAATAGATTCTCACTGTAACATAAAAAAAACCTTTATAATTAGGATGTCATGCTTCCTTTTGTTCAAAACAGTTTCAGCTGAGAACTTATGTGCAATTAGTATTGAGTAAGAGGTACAAAGCTTATGTATCTCTTTTAAATATATTTTCAACAGAAATATGTCCAGACACTTCGAGAACAACTGTGTGAGACCAGTTTAGAAAACTGGTTTTATTTCTGCTTCATTTGCAAACTTTGCAGCTTCTTTTTTACTACATGTTCTTACTGGTCTATTCTAATACTTAATGCCGAGCCAGGAAAGAGCACGGCAGGGTGTGACCGTTAAATAACTGTTAAAAGGTGTGACAAGGTATGAAGAGGGTCAACACGTCCAGTGGAAGTTGGCCTGATTGAGTTTCAGTCCAACGAACAGGTCAATGTTATAAGAAAAGACAGTGGGAGTAGGAGTATTCTTTATATATTCTAATATATAGAAAATACATTTGCAGTTATTGCATGTTAGACTACTACTGCATCTTCTCAAATCTCCAAATCTGATTAAAAAAAAAAAACTTTCAAATCCTTAGTGCTGGTGGCCTGAAAGGTTCAAGATGCTGCAGGATGCGGCATCTTAAAGTGAATTTGTTCCATCAAACAGCTTCAGCAAAACAAGCATTATTCTAATAAACTGCAGCTGCACACAGGAAGAATGGTAATTACAGGAGCTGTAAATGATTGTCCTCCATCGCTGCTTCATTGGACCTTGAGTGAAGGATGATGATGCTGTGTGCGCAGAAACATAAGAGACAGCAGAACTTGAGCAGTTGATGCGAAAACAAGCCGTCCAATGTGTCCTGACTCTGGCATGAAGAACAGCCTGAGAATGAGGCCGCAGGAGGAAAGACACTGTTGGATCTGGTTACCGTTGTGCGGGTTATGAATAAGACATGGCAGCTCAGAACAGGAGCAGCTGCTGGAGGTGACGAGCTGATCCGCTCAGTCACGTCACTGTCGGAGCAGCGGAGCCACGATCTCGCCGCCGCGTGTTTGTGCTCAGACGTTATGATGAGACGTGAAGACAGAGGGGAAACTTTTCCCTTCGAAACTGTGTCAGTCCAACACACACAGATGTGCATTAGGTCACCGAGGCATTTCCAGCCAGCACTGATTTACACACACACAGTTTGTAGCTCGCCCACCCCCCAAATCCCGCAGGAGCATGAAATACTCACAAACACTCCACAAAAACGGTTTCTACAGCAACACTTTCACAGCGCGACTGAGCGAGGCCGCCGCCCCGACTGCCAGCTTCAGCGCTTTTCTCCACTATCTCCCCAAGGGAAGAGTTTCAGTTTGCGAGATTTAAAGCAGGAAAAGACAACACACACTGTGATAGATCCTCTGAAAACCATAAAGCAGGTTAACGTCAGCTGAGAGGATCATTTTTCTGGTTGAGCTGATAAATGTACTATGACCTCATCTCATTAACTTTCATTCTGGGAATAGTCGCGGCCTAAAATATTCCAATATTAACCCAGAGCAGAAAGTGACTGTGAAGCTGAAGTTTCATTAAATAAATCATTTTTGATACCATCAGAAATCACCTCCCAGGACGAGGTAATACTGGTACTGTACATCAGACGGGGATCAGGTCCTGACTAACAAGTTTCACTCTGCGGATGTTTCCCGTAAAATATATCATTGGCTTATGTGTAATCTATAAAAATTTGACTTTAGCGTCACATCTCTAAACATGCAGAGTAAAGTGGATCTCTAATAGTGAGTGATGAGCTGCAGAGAATAGAGAAAGGCACTTTGGAAAATACTCATCACCACTTGGAAAGGCACAGACTCTTCGGAAGTCTTCCGCAGATACCGGAGAATTCCATCCGCACCCTTTATGATAACGTTGTTAGAAGTTGCCGAGTCAGAGGAGACAAAAAAGTCGCAGCACAGCACAGTATCTGCTTCAGTTCTGACCGTTTCTACCGGGAAGCACGTTGGTGCTTTGCAAACGCAGCAAGTTAACGCCTGGAAAAATAATTAATAAACATGATGTATGTTGCTTTTGGTAAAAAACTCCTCCCACACTGCTGCCGATCACCTGGTGTGTTCAGTCATCAGACGCTGGGCGATGAAGGTTGTGCAGGGGTTGCTGGAAAATACGAAGGCCTGCGGCTCTCGATGACCAGAGGTGGCCAAACCCGCACTGGTACCAACAGCGTTGGACACACAAACGCTGGTCGACAGCCGACTGTCTGCTCGGGGTGTCACGAAACCAAGGCTGCCTTTGTTAGCTCATCTCGGAAATTCTTGATCATCAGTCGAATGATACCATGAAACCAGCAGATGGATGTGTATGAAAAATACAAAACATATAATGAGGCACTACACCACAAAATACATATTTTACATTTTACTTTGAAGACGTTTGGTGGAGGAAATTTAAAGTTGATGCTGATGTGTTTAAAACGGGGGGTGTATGGGGTCGAGATCAGGACAGTTCCTCTGTGAACGCTCTGAGAAACTGAGCAGATTCTTTCCTCAGCTTGTGTCAATATGCGTCTGCTTTCATGTTGCCTTTAAATTGCATCTGGCTCGTTGTGTTTTACTCCGTTTTCTAAATTCACAATTAGGTTGACAGTTGACATGTTACTGTTCGTTACGATCCAATTTGTGAACTTTTGGCCTGGAGGTTGCAGCTCAGATTCTCTTTTTTGGCCCGTCACTCTCTCTCACTGTGGTAAATGTTGCCAGGTGTCCTTTAAAGATGGCGTCAGGGTAAAGCAGCCGCTGCAGATCTGGTCCAGACCCGACAAGTAAATGGATTCAAGGTGAAGTCAAGAAGGACCAGCCAGTCCAAGAAAGATGAAGCTGGTTGTTCGGCCTGGAATGAAACGCTTCCAGGGGAGACTCGACGCTGTGACAGGCAGCTGGGCAGATGAACACAAACACAGGCCACGGTAAAGACCAGGTGAACAAACAAGGCAGGAAAGGTCAGGATGTGGGCCGGGACGTGTACTCGGCAGCAGGTTATCGAAAGGTTAGCAGGGAATCCAAACCTGCCGTGAGTCGGGTCCCTTCGGCAACAGAGGAAACACTTTTTACTCCTTTTAATTGTTCGTCGTTTCTCGTTGCGCCTGGCGTTGTGTTTATGACAGTTGCAGGCAGCGGACTGTCCTCACTAAACGGGATCCAGCTGATGTTTGGGGGCAGCTGCACCGTTTCTTGCCTTTATGGGAGGTTTTTTAATGAGAATTCTAAAACACTAATCTGTGACATATTCTGAAATTGTCATGAAGTTGATAAAAATTGCCATCATTTCCTATAATGTCCTAGCCATCTCAAACACGTGCCTGGTTTTTTTTTCCCCGAGGCCTCTGCCGAAGGGTCGGGGTTGATGTCGAGCCAGAAACTGCAACCTGAACACCTGAGCAGGTGAACCAGTGTGGGACGCCCGGTGGCCGGATGGGAAGAGTCTGGAGAGAAACGGGGCCAAACTGTGACACACTGTGAAGGCAATCTGTTGGAAAAACCTGGTCAGGCGGGAGTAAAAGAATCACAAAACACAAATCTGGATCGAAAGCCGTTTTGCGTGTGTTTTCATCACTTTCCATTCACCTGGCAGACTTTTCTTTCCTCCGAGTTTCTAAGAAAATAAAGACAAAAAAAAAGGTGCGTTTACATATTCAACATTTCTCCCAGAATGAATTGAACGATCACACAGCGTCTGTGTCCACAACATAAACTGTGACATCAGCTTTTCCAAACGTGACGGTGAGAATGAGTCACACTAATTCTAATCCACTTTAATCTCCTCAACTTTCTCCCACTTTCTGCACGAGAAAATAAGTCAAACACATTAATTCAGGAGTTCGGAGACACAGTCAGACTCGGACACAGAGTGTCTCAGGATCCCTGAAAATCTGCCAGCTTCACTGACCACCGTGCAGGATTAGCTGGTGTCTCTCGTTCAGTCCATCATCAACGGAATCTGAAATGTCCTCTGGCCTCGGGTGGAGCAGGACACCAACCCCTCCACTCCTCGGCACACTGATGCTTCTGTTGCACTGGACCCGCCTTGCTGCTGTGGTCCAGCTGTGGTTTACAGCGAGCGTGTGTGTGTGCGCGGCAGCACTCGGATCACTGACACTGCTCACTTCCATCTCCAGTGTTTCCATTACAACACGGACACAGCTCACACTGAGTTATGAGCAGGTTGTCGACGAGGCTCGTCTCCGCGTTAAATCGCTTCATCCACGTCGGCTCAGCCAAACAGCAAATAAATCGTCACAAAATATGACTGGAGGCTGACGAGGCCCCTAATGTGATTCACGTCGTTTGGTTTTCAGTCGTTTCTTTGGAATTTGACTGTGTCTTTCTGAGAGCGCATCTATATTAAGCTGATTAAATATGTAGAGGCATCACAACAACAAAGAAACTTTTCCAAAACAGCCTCCACGGAACTAAACGCACCACAGAGCAGCTTTGGAACGACTCACAAACCGAAATCACAATCTCACAACACGTTCAGGCATCTGACAACAGAAAAACATGTCAATTGGAACAACTACATTGCGAAAGTAAATGTGTAAAAATATATTAAGCAGGAGGAAAAAGAGGTGCAATTTTTTTTAATATTCATCATTTTGTAATTGTGTGCCTGTGTGTTGGATTGAGGTTTTTAGTTGCATTTGTAGTAGAAACATGGAAGGTTTACCGGACAGGCCCATTGGGTAAAAGGAGCCAGGACGTCCCTGAAGACACAAAATGACTAAATGGAGACAGAGTCAAACCAACAACAAAGAGACACAGTAACTAAAAATCATTAAAACTACCAAACAATAATACACACTGAAAAACTCAAAGGAGAATAAAAATGTCTAAAGAGGGACACGATGTAACTCAAGAGTCAAAATATTTGTATTTATATTTGTAATGCAACAATACATAAAGAAATTGGATTTAATGAGTATCCATGTTACTGTTTGTGTTATACATGACTACAGCCTCAGAGTCGGAAAAACCTTTGAAAGAAAATAAAAACTAGGGACGTACAAGTACAAGTACATTTTAGCCGCGTACCGTTGCAGGTACTAAACAGTTTTACTTCTACGGTGAGTTGCTGGACAGAAATTCTTTCCAGTTAAGAAAATCAGAACCAAAATTCGCTCACCTTCTTTTGCCAAAACAAATATGGTCACGACTGGTATTTAATAAACGGAACAACTTTCGCTAAAAAGAAAAAAACGGAAAAAAGACGAACAACAGACAGATTTAGGGTGAAGTCCTGGACGGATTGTGGGCAACACAGACCGAGTTTACACACGAACATAAAGGTAAAACAACAAAGGGAACGTCAGGTAATAATGTAGTTACTGGATATAACCCTCGCAAATATTAAATGTTTAAAAAACATTTTCAGAAACATGATCATGATTTAACTGGATCCTTTTAGATCCTGGACTTTAGCAGAGCTGCATCGAGCTTCGCTTTGGTCCTTGTCAATAAACCCAACCCTTTCTGAACCAGAAGCAGCAGAGAACAGGCTTGTTAACTTCCACTGGACGTCGTCACTTGGAAATCGGGTTTCCCACCATTTCCAGTTTTGTGAAAACAATCAATTTTTTAAAACGGCTCTTAACCGCAGACAGTTTCCCACCTCAGCCTGCCTGCTGAGGCTATTGTGAGAAGTTTTAAGAGAACAAGAAATCGTGAAGAATAAAAAAAAATTCAACCATCCCAGTGTAGCAGATATTTTCTGTAAAGACGTTCAAAAACCTTCTTACACTGAGCAACAACAGTGCAGCTAAGAACAGAAACAGAGATGGTGGATGCAGAGAATCTGAGGATGACGGGGTTGGAGATGCCACTACCACTGGCTGTAGCACAGGAAGTTCTTTTTGTCCGAACAGTCTCTGGCCTCCAAAGTGCCCGTGTTTTCCTTGGAAAAGGCGCCACAGTGCTGTTCGGGGACGGGGCAGGTGGGCAGGTCAGAGAACGACATGTCGGCGCCGTTGATCCAAAACCAGTAACCAGCCAGGAAGCGAAGACCCGTCCACACCTGAGGACAAGAAACAACCAGTGATGCTCCAAGAACAAAAACAAAAGCTTCCTCTGCAGGCAACATGATGGAATATTCATTTTCAGACCACAAAGGTTGAACACGTTCGTATGTTGAGAGCGCATGTCGTCATCTCCTAAAGTTTACAGTTTAAATATTCAGCTCGGGGAACCTTGTCAGCAGAGGACAAAGGTCAGTGATCAGCAGTGGGTTGATGAACATGAGCATGTTAATACCTGCTCACAGGTTCGGAGAATCTTTTGTGAGTTTCTGCCTGGTTTTGGTGCAGAAGTGTCATTGCCCCATTTTTCGATACTGTACTAGTTTGAAATGAGCTTGACTCACAATCAGTTTGTAAATGAGTTTGTCTGCCCTGAAAACGAGTAAGAGGTTTGATCAGCTGGTTTTTACATTGCGATGCCAGTAAATGTAGTTCACCTTCTCTGAACCTGTCTGTGGAAAAAGAGCAGAACCACAAGAGTTGATTTTTCCCTCCGAATCTTGTAGTTCTTGTCCAGCTCACATAACACAAAGTTCACGTTGATGGATTTGGCATTAAAGCACACATCACATGTCCCACCCGGCCCCACACAACCAGAGCTGATGTTAACCTGACTGACGTGTGACTGAACATAAACCCACCTCATCGGTGTTGGCCTCCAGGACCTTGCTCATCATGTAGTTGTATTCGTCACCAGGCTGCACGCTGGCCAGCTGGAGGGGACCGTTATTTTGAGGCGCAAAGTTTTTGCAGTATTCCATCGCCTCCTCCCAGGTCATCTCCTCCTTCACCAGGACCAGGTTGTCTCTGTAGCAGACGAAGGGAAACTGAACCGAGCAGCTTTCAGTTATCATTGTCTTGCTCAGAGAGTAGATGGCGACACAGTCTCCGTTGTCCCCCGGCTGATTCGGGGCCCAGTTTCTGTAGTCTGACAAGCCTGTGCTCCACTTCCACGTTCCCCCTGAAGGACAGATGTTAAAGAGGCCGATGAATCATTATGGGTTAACTACCAAGTAATGATAAGAAGAGATTCATCTCAGCATGTATTGACCACATTCTCACTCAAGCAGGTGGTGGCACCTGGTTTGGCTTATTAAAAACGAGACGTGCTGCAGTGTTCTGAATCATACTTCCAAGGACCACAGGGTCAGCGGTTCGATTTCCTATGTTTCTGCAAAAAATGGCCATGAAGTGGGATCCGAGCTTAACCAGTGTCTTCCCATTAAATGCAGAATAGAATTTAAAACCCTTCTTCTCACCTATAAAGCTTTAAACGGCCAAGCCCCATCATATCTAAAAGATCTCCTAGTACCAGATCATCCTACTAGACCACTTCGGTCCCAAAATGCAGGCCTACTTGTGGTTCCCAGAATTTCCAAAAGTAGAATGGGAGGCAGAGCCTTTAGCTATCAAGCTCCTCTCCTGTGGAACCAGCTCCCAGTCCAGACTCGGGAAGCAGAGACCCTCCCAATTTTTAAGACTAGGCTCAAAACCTTCCTCTTCGATAAAGCTTATAGTTGGTTATAGTCATGCTGCTATAGGCTTAGACTGCTGGGGGACTCTGTACTGTGCCACTTCCTCTTCTCTTCATTCTCTCCTCTCACCCCACATCTATAATGTCACCACTGTATGACATTAACTCTGTGTCTGCTTTGTCCCGTAGTCGTCTTTCTCCCTCTCTGTCCCTGTCTTCAGGTGTCCCCGGATTTGGCGCTGTGTGTCCTCCAGTGCACAGCTACTGGTTCCACTAACCTGCTCAATGTTTTGTTGTTGCTTTTGTTGCTCTGTTCTTTTCTCTCTCCACTTTCCACTCAGCCCAACCGGTCCAGGCAGATGGCCGTCCACCCTGAGCCTGGTTCTGCTGGAGGTTTCTTCCGTTAAAGGGAGTTTTTCCTCTCCACTGTTGCCTATAGCTGCTCAAGGGGGATTTGTTGGGTTTTCTCTACATGTTTGTATAGTCTTGACTTTATTATGTAAAGTGCCTTGATATGACCTTGTTGTAAATTGGCAACATGTAAATAAAGTTGAATTGAATTGAATTGAATTAATCCTTCTCGTGTTTATTCACATCTGGTGCCAGTGGCTCTCGAGGTCACCCCACAGCACCTCTCAGCATTGTTTTCACCCACCGAACATGCGTCGTACCTTTGGCGGGGTCTTGGCTGGTTGCTGACCTCTATGGAGAGGAGCCACAGTGGGTTTGTCCAATTGTGGACTTTTAACCATTTCCAGCTAATTGCATATAAAGAACACTTGATTGCAGAGGCGTGGCCACTGTTTGACCGGTTTTATGAGTCAAGGTAGTTGTGAACCACATCCCCCATTATTCTTTCATCAGTGTCACATTTTGTGGCATCAGAAGCCAATTGTTGCCATCGCTTTTCTTTTACCATTGCCTTGTCTTTAATAGGTGTGCTCATGAAAAATCATGACTGTTTTTTGTTTTATACTTACAAATATGTTGATATTTGTGACAGCTCATTGAAGCAGACGTCTCACCTCATTATTTTCTACTTTGACTCCTACAGAATCATCTACTGCCGCTAGTGACTCCTAGATTTGAAGCTCTCAGTAAAAACACATTTAACAATCTCAGCTCAGATGAGTCACAAGTCTGCATCAAAAAGCTCAACTCGTTGTGGCTGTGTTAGACTTTACCGTCTCTGTAAAGTCCAGTCCAGACGGGGAAGTCCTGCGGAATGACCGACGAGTTCAGGAGGGGGTCACTGTTGATAATTGCCAGGTCATTGTACAGCTTCGTGCAGTACTGCTGAGCATCAGACCATGTCTTCGACTGATTTATAAATATGTATTCGTAATTATTATTGACGAGCTTGTAACAGATGAAGAAGAACGTTTGTCCACAAACAGTGCCATAAAACCTGTGAAGAGAAATAAGAAGGTTCACTGACTGTAGCTCAGAAAATGAAGTATTATACACGAGATTTGAAGGTTCCTAAAACGTCTGGTGCTAAAACAGTTTCACGTTACATTTTGTCGATGAAATTGGCGTAAGCGCAGACATCGCCCACGGCCAGAAGGGACTGGGGCTGGTAACTCGGTGCCCAGTGGACGTAGTTCATGGCACTTCCATCAACCCACTTCCACTTGTCCAGGAGGGATTTACTCAGGCCAATCCAGGCACTGTATGACTGCAGGTCCAAACCGTCCACGTCCAACTGGTCACTCAGGAAGGCCAAGTCGAAGTAGTAATTGGACCTAAAAGGGACAAACAAAAGTTTGATTGCACAAAGTGAGTTGTCAGAATAAAAGCACAATTGTTTGCCGACTTAAAATATCCCAGCTTCTTGCTATTCCAGTAAATCTGTAAATAAGTTGTTTTTCCATTATCTCATTGTCTATTTCATAATTATTCCTTCTCCTAAATGCTGTAACTATACGAAGGCAGGAAAAGAAACAGATAAAATGTCTTTCACAACTAAACTTGAACCGGTGGTTTTTTTTCTGAGAATAAAATGTTAAACTGCACAACGTCACTGAAAACATGGAAACGAAATAAACAACAGCTACAGATACTGGAGAACACGACAGATGCATTTGTGTGTAGCTTTAGCTCGTGCTAACATGACTGAGAAATACATAGAAACTGCGTGTAGCCAAAATGACCAAACCACAGGGAACAAGATGCTAAAAAATGACCTCAGCAAACATAAATCATTGCTCTTCTCTGATTGGTCAGTTGGGCGAGCCTCACTCCAAAACTCTTAGGAGTGAATATTTCTGCACAGCTGCTGGTCAGTGAACACTCGACGCATGAAGCACATTTCTATTACGATTATGTAAAGAAATGTTTTACTGCAACTTTGATTTTGATTTCAGTAATTTTCTCATTGCCCCATTTAAAGTCATTTACGCTGAAAGTCTCAGTGTTCGCCGTGTTTCACATATTTTAAGTAAAGCTGTGTGAACGCAGAGAGGAATGATTCCATGTCTCATGTCAGCAACAGCTCAAGTTGCAGATTTAAATCTGTTTTGTGTGTTTAACGGTGTGAATCTGAAACGTCGGTTTCAAGGAGCACAGAGAGCAAACTGGGAGAGGTGAATCGTTGCAGAGCTGCTGGCGACGCTGCGATTAATAAAAAGTGCCCAGCTGACGTGTGTGAGGCCGGTTCCTGTTTTTACTCACACTGCAGCTTTAAATCAGTGATTATAGGAGGAGTGATCGTCACCTCTGAGGCTCTGAGTCCTCGTTAAGGCCTCACTTTCATCGTTAAACTCACATAGAAGGACAGCCCACCTCCTGCAGAATGCTTGAGCCTCTTGCCAGGTCCGATAATCCTGCATGTACATGAAGTTTTTCGTCAGTACTGTTCCCAGACCGGACACGGGACTGCTGAGGAAGAGGAGGAGGAGGAAGGGTCCTGGGAGGCTGCTCCTCTTCTTCTGCTTCATCATCACAATTCTGCCGCAGCGTGTCACGATGAACCGTGAAGTTATTGAAAAAGGTGACAGCAAAAAGAAAAGCTCAACAGCTGCATTTCCAAATGGAGATAATTCAGTGATTTGCAAGTTATTTAAATTAACGACTCGTCGTCTTCATTAGTTGTAAGAGTTTCTACCAAGTTTGAATTTCTTTTCAAATTTTCATTTCATTTTTAAACTTTACCAGTGTTTTTTTTTTGGCCTGTCCCAACTTCTTTAGAAACATGTTGCTGTTGAACTCAAAATGAGCCAGAATTTTCTAAAAGAAAGAAACTAAATTCTTAATTCCTAACATTTAAGGTGTTAAAATGAAACAGTTTTGACATTATTTACATGCCGTTACATCCTCTTTGGAAAACTGGGTTGAAACGTGTCAGAGCTAAAGTCAAATCAAGAACCTTATTAACCATCAATAATAGACGTCATGCGATGAAATCCGTGTCGTTACCTGCTTTGCTGCATCGCTTCGGCGTCTCCCGTCCTCAGTGATCACGCTCAGAGCTTCCAGCTGTGCGGCTTCCTTCTTTGAGTTGTTTGACTAGCAGATTCACCTAATCCCCGTCGCTGCATCTTCACAAGCCATTTGACTGCTGGCAAATGGGACAGGACCATTTGCCTACAGACCTGAAAGAAACACTTCGGAATGCAAGCAGCATCCAAAGAAGGTGCAGGTCAGTCGGATGGTGAATTTAGCATCCGGACAAATCATCGTGCACAGAGACGTCATCACTGTTCATCTCTTCACCTTCCTTCAACTCATCTGGAAACACTTTGAACTAACGTGCTGTATAAATAACGTTTTCATTACTTGATATGAAAAGCTTTTTACTGGTTTTGAGTTGGGAATTCCATTCCTTCATTATGAAAGATTTTCACATTATGGGAGAAAATGATGCTGCTGTTATCAATTAGTCGACAGACAGGATGAAAGAGTGAATTTAATGTGGCCACGCTCCACTATTTGTTGGGGGAGGGGGTGACTGTTAAAAAGACTGAATTTAAAGCCAGTTAGTCAAAGTTTAGTTTTGTTATATGAAGAGAGACGATCACGCACAACCCAGAGACATTATTCAAAGAACGGACAGACCACCGTTTGTGCAGCTGTGGCGATGTGAGACTGAGTGGGTGGTCAGCAACACAGGAGCACCTCAGGGGACAGTCCTCCCAGACGGTGCGCCTCTGGTTTCCGGTACAACTCCTGTCACCCGTCATCAGTGGTGGTGAGGAGGCCGAGGACGGAGGCTTTGTGGACTGGTGTGGAAACAATCACGTCATCTTGAATGTGGGTGAGACCAAAAAGATGGTCGGGGGCTTCAAGAGGATGAGGAACAGACTCAGCACTGTGTCCGTGCTGGGTGAGCAGACGGAGGCGGCGGAGGCGTAACAAATGTCAGAGTTCACCTGAACAACAGAAGGTTCAGAGCAGATTCTACGTCCTGAAGAAGCTCAGCTCCTTTAATGTGTGCGGCCAGATGTTTTACAGAGTCTGTTGTGGCCAGTGCATCCGAGTCAGTGACACCAATGAACTGAATAAACTGACTGAAGGAAAGCCGGCTCTGACCGGGGAGCAGACTGGAACAGGTTTCCACATTCAGGAAATTACTTCAATGTTTTCAACTTAACATAAACTTTAACATAAAACAAACTGTATATTGATAGTGTAATTGTAAATGTAGAATGTGTTAAGAGCCGATACAAACACACAGCTCGTATTTTATGTGATCGACCTCAACCCCAAATAGTCGAAGAGATAAACAGACCGGCAGAGGTGAAGACCGAGTCTTTCAGGAATCCTCTGCACTGAAGCTCCACACACACACACACACACACACGTATTGATTTGTGAGGACACTCATTGACGTAATGCAATCCCTAACCCTAACCATCACAGGTGAATGCCTAACCCTAACCTAAACCTAATTCTAACCCAAAAACCTGGTCTTGACCCTCAAAAGTCCCTTTTTTTGGTAAAAAAATCGTGACGACCGGCCAAAATGTCCTCACACTGATTGTCAAAAAAATTCTTTGGTACTCACTGTGAATGCAGTACAGTCACACACACACACACACACACGGGGGCAGTGTCGAGGTAGAATCAGACAAGAAGCACTGACACTACAGGAGGACGACAAGCAAGGTGCGTTAATATTCTCTGACCTGACTTTTCCTGTTTCTTCGTTTTATTCTTTCCCATTTCTGTCCCAGCTCCTGACATCAACCCGTCTCGGTGAGATGTTGAGATGTTTATGAGTAGAGCTGCTGCTCTTATGAATCAGAAGGAGACACCAGAAGAGTCTCATTTTCCGTCCACCCTGGTGTAGGCTCAGAACTTCTCCTCCAGCTGCCTCGGGAGGAGCAGGAAGACGCCGCTGACCTGTGGGACATCTGGATTTCCCCGTTTACCCTGTTGCCCCCCCACCTCACTCTGAATAGGCCGCAGAAAATGGATGGATGAAATACAAATCATCATGTTTAAGTTAAAGGCATAGGATGGATGAGATGAAACTAAAGCAAAACACTGACAAAGGCAGAAAGACCTTTCACAGCTGAAATAACTTATTTATGTTCTAATTCTAATACTACGTTTAATTTAATGCAAAAATATATTACGGAATCGAATCAAAGACAGTGTTTAACCTGTATTTGTGGTGTTGTGCTTGTAGTTTGTCAGTTTGTCTGATGGTAAAAGAAAGTTTTCTCCCACGCTTCATGCTCTGCACGTTTAACTCTGTCACATGCCTCAAACTGAACAAGTTAAAAAAATGTTGGGTGGCGTTTGCTGCTCTGGGAGGTCAACAAACCAAACGTCCACCGTCGTGTCCGCGGTCAGGTGGTCTGAGCGTGCTGCAAAAAAGCAACAGGAGCACCAGGGAGTTTAGACAATCAGAGGAGAGTTTGAAAGTCAAAGCAGTTGCTTTACCTGTTCAGTTGATTACAACAAGCACCACCCGCCTCCATCAGTGGACAAACGTGCCGCCCCCCCCGCCCGCAACACGCGCCTGCTGTATAATCAGATAAACACTCACAACGGAAACACACAGTCACAATACGGAGGACAGGAAGGTGATGAACTGAAAAAAGAATGTGAATCACTGAATGGAGAAACGCTTCAGTTCCCTCGTCCTCTTACAACGAAGGTTCGAGCTAAATCAAACGTATTCTCTGTGATCCCGTTTATCACGTGAGTGTTTTGCATCTGTTTTGGATGGTTTCAGGCCACTTTTGAGCATCTCTCCGTGTCGTTGTGTGTCATCTAACTGAGCTCTCAAACAGGAAATAGAAGATAAGCAGCACGTCCACAGCGACGACATGATTCCTGAAAAACACTACACATCAATGAACTCTTTGCTTTACGTTTATTACATTTATTACATCTTCCCAAAGCATTTATGAAAGTTGAGGCACGCGAGGAGTGAAGGGCACGTTCATCATCCAGCTCAGTCTTTTGTTTGTACTTGCCAAATAACCCAATGCAAATGTAAATTAATTCAACAAAGGATCGATGAGATTTTATCGATCGATCATTTAGCAGACGGAAACGTTTCACTGTACGTGACGCATAGGGACAGACAGATGTGTGTTTACCTTTTAAACGTAACTGTGCATGACTGCTGGTAAAGAAAAGAAAATATCAACTCACACGGTCAGAACGTGAAAACAAAATCATCCAGATGTGAGAGATTCATAAGATAAACAAAAGATTTGCACTTAAAGAACGAGAGTAACAACGATTTGGTGCCACGTGAACATAAAGAGGTTCCAGGAGCAGAGACAACGTGATGGTGACGTCTCTGATGCAGACGATGACGTCATTACCACTGGCTGTAGCACAGGAAGTTCTTTTTGTCCAAACAGTCTCTGGTCTCCAAAGTGCCCGTGTAATTCTTGGAAAAGGCGCCGCAGTACTGCCAGGGGACGGGGCAGGCGGGCAGGTCAGGGAGCGACATGTCTGCGCCGTTGACCCAAACCCAGTAACCAGCCAGGAAACGAAGACCCGACCACACCTGAGGACAGGAAACGACTAATGAACCTGCAGGGACACAGCGAAACTGCAGAGAAGAGACACCGTACGTACGTACATGACATCATCTGACTGTAAAGTTTACAGGCCGTGGTGGTGGAAGCTACAATGTGGGCAGAGAGGATCTTACTGGGTTCACTGGTTTAAATGGGAACCAGCCTGGACGTCAGTATAATCAGGATCAAACAGTAAAATCACACGTAAAACTGGTTGTGACCTGGTTGTGACCCCCCGTTACCTCATCGGTGTCGGCCTCCACGACCTTGTTCATCATGTAGTCGTATTCGTCTCCGGGCTGCACGCTGACCAGCTGGTAGCGATTGTTGTTGTTGGACAGGTCTTTGCAGTATTGCATCGCCTCCTCCCAGGTCTTGTTCTCCTTCACCAGGACCAGGTTGTGTCTGTAGCAGACGAAGGGATAACGTGTGGAGCAGCTTTGGTTGGTCATCGTTTTGCTCAAAGACGACATGGTGACACAGTCTCCGTAGTCCCCCGTCGGATTTGGGGCCCAGTTTCTGTAGTCCGACAAGCCCCTGCTCCACTTCCACGTTTCTCCTGCAGAACAGATGTTCGAGGTGGCGACACTTTGTTGACATCAGAAAACATTGATTGTGTTAGTCTTTACCGTCTCTGCGCAGTCCGATCCAGAGGGGGAACTCCTGCGGATTGACAGCCGAGTCCAGTTCGTTGTTTTGTCTAATAATGGCCAGATCGTCGTAAAAATCCTTGCAGTACTGCCGAGCGTCAGGCCACGTCTTCGACTGATTTATGAAAAAGTAATTGTCGTCCTTGCTACAGATGAAGAAGTTGTACTGTCCACAATCAGTGGCACCAAACCTTTAAAAAGAAATTTGAATAAGGAGAATAAGTTCATTCATATCCAGTTTGATTTTCTTTGAGGATTTGACACTTAAAGTCCAGGGTTTGTAGTCAGTGAAAAAACAAATGGACAAGAAATCTATGGTAAGAAAATTACGGTAGAAACTCTCAAACTTTGCACCAGCTGAGCGACATGTTCTGGCTCAGACCTAATGTTGGATGATCCATGTTAAACACATTTATAACTGGATGAACAGTTCATCGCAGTCTGATTGGCTGGTGACTAAACAGGAAGTCAGTCTGGGTTCAGAGCCTCGTTCAACCGTAAGGGAGGAGGTAAGATGCGAGTGCATCCCCTCCATCCTCCTCAAGGTGTTAGTGCTTTGACGTTTGAATTGACTTCAAAAAATCCACCCCGGCAAGTTGAACCTTCTTTAAAAAGCTGCTGTGCATCGCAGCTCATTTTAAAAAACACTGAATCTGAATTTGTGCGATGACATGAACGTGCAATTGAAATGTGGAACAGCAGCAGCAGCAGAGTCCAGGACAGAACTTGAGTAAAGTAACTTACCATTTCTGGTCAGTGACAAACGCGCAGTTGCCATACGGCGGGTTTTGCTGGTTCCACCAATGGAAGGGATGAAAGCCTGTGTCCAAGGGAAGTCCATCAGTCCAAGACCAAGAACCCACATATGGTCTTATTGCCAGGCCGACCCAGGCGTAATATCTCTGCAAGTACACGTTGTCGACATCCGTCTGATGATAGAAAGTGGCCAAGTCGGCGTTGTAATTTAAGCTATCGAGATGGAAAGAAACGATTTTAACTGTAGAAAGAGATTTTAATTTGAACATTTCATTTCCTTTACTCGCTGCTCTTTGACACTGCAACTTTGTCCAGCTATCAGACACGTGATTTTAATTTCTCGTGATGACCAGAGCTCACTCAACCTGAACTGAACTGAAGACCTGAATGAAAAGAAAATCCACCACCTGCAGAATTGTTGAGCTTCCTGCCAGGTGCAAGAATATTGGACCTGCCAAAATTGTTTAACCAACACTGAGGTCAGTCCGAACACAGAGCTGCTGAGGAGGGGGAGGTGGAGGAGGAAGAGGATGCTCGTCTTCGCCGTCATCATCACAGCTCTGCTGTGGAAAGAGATTCATATTTAACCATGATGTGCTGATGTGTGAAGAAACAATGTGACCGTTTTCAAACTTGAATGAAGCAGTTCTGAATCTCAATATCACAAACAGAATCAAGACTTTTAGTTGTCCTACCTTTTCTGAGGTGGCGTTCTGCTCCGTGTCACTGCTGCTCAGTGAGCCTCCAACGTAAAGTAACGATACGTACAGTTTGGAGTTTCTCATATCAGAAGAAAAATCATTTGACTACCAGATGAACTTGAACTGTCACTGCATCTTCACAAACCATTTGACTGTTGACAAATGAGAAGATTTTCCTACAGGCCTAAAAATCATAAAGACATATGCTCACGTATATGAACAGGCAAATAAACGCCTGCTGCATCCGTCAGTTTATGTTGTTAGAGTCGCACATGGACGTCACGAACATGTTTGAATGCACGTACCAAACATGATAGTTTCATTTAAAGAAAGATGAAATTAGCAGAAATAGATATTTTTAAAAACTGGAGCTACCCAAGTAACAAAAGTCGAAGGGCTTGGAAAAGTCTTAGCACTAATGTATGAGACCGTGACAGGCGGACATGAAAGTCGTAATTTTATCATCCAAGTTTACAATCGCGAGACATGACAAGATTATCAAAAAAAATTATTTTTAATCCAAGTAAATTATCCTTTTATAAAGAGTTTTAGTTCTAAAAATATCAAGTATTTCAATTATTGGTAAAAATTCGAACGTATGCACAAATAAACTGCCTGCTTGAAACTACTTCAAAAGTCTAATACAAAAATATTAATATACACAACTGATAAAATGTACATGTCAAACTTGGTCATTTCTCCTCTGGCTCCCGTCCCTGAAAGCCACGCTCATACATTTGAATGGACATATGAGATATTTTATGCAGAGAAATGTCAGTTCACGTTTACCCACTAAAAC
Source organism: Channa striata (assembly GCA_033026295.1). Classification (NCBI taxonomy): domain Eukaryota; kingdom Metazoa; phylum Chordata; class Actinopteri; order Anabantiformes; family Channidae; genus Channa; species Channa striata. The sequence continues at coordinate 27,552,189 of CM065171.1, forward strand.
ATCAGGTCTCGTTCATTTCTGGGTGGAAACTGAAAAGCTTCAGTAGTTATCATATGACTGAATAAGAATAAACCCACCAATCAAGGGGAAATCATTTTCATCTTTTCTGATTGGTCAGAAGCACAAACGCCACTTGTCGTAGAAGTATCTCATTCAACTGATGCGGGAAGCTTCACCGCACCTCCCCACGTTAAGATAAATGGAGCATATTTCTATAAGTGGAAAATGTTGCACAGGAAGTAAAAAAAAAAAAAAAATGCATTTATTATACGTTTATCCACACCAACAGATGGACAAACTGATTAGATTTGAGGTAAAAAACTCAATGTAGCTGAAAACTGTCCCAGTGTTGCTTGTAAGAAATGAACAGATGAAAGAAAAGAAAAAAAGAAGTGCTGTGCAACAATAAGAGGAAGTTATTCAGTATTTTCAGGTTTATTGTGCAAACTATGATACAATTTCAATCACAGTTCAAGTAAAGTCCAAATTACATCTGCAACAAAAAGAAAGCGTTCATTAGTAATAAATACTCAAATATTCATCATCTCACAACTCTGCATTACTTTAATGGTGTTGCTACTGCATTTCCAATATTTATGAATCCCAGCAGACACACTGATCAGCCTTAACATTATGACCACCCACCTGTGAAGTGAACAACGCTGGTTGAGACTTTATTAGGTTACCTGGAAGTGGGCGGGACATATGAGGCAGCATGTAAAATTTGGACTCTGGACACATGGATCTGAGCAACTTTGACCAGCGCCAAATTGTGATGGCTACAATACTGGGTCAGAGCAACCCCCCCCCCCCCCCCAAAATAAATGCAGCTCTTGTGGTCTGGACATGCCAAAAGTGGTCCAATCAAGGAAAAGTGGTAGCCAGCAACAGGGTCACAGGTGGACAAGGGTCAGTGATGCAGATGGGGAACTAAAGGCTGATGTGGTCTGACTAAAAAAAAAAAAAAAAAAAAGTCATTGTTTCCTTTGATAAAAAGGTGTCAGGACAGTTTGTTGCAAATGTTCGTAAGCCCACAGCACCAGTGTACGCATGTATGTGAGCTTCAGAAGTGGACCAAGGAGCAACTGAGGAAGGTTGGCTGGTCTGAGCGCAAAGCGTCAGAGGCCTAGTCCATGCCCCTGATGGGTCAGGGCGGTTTTTTTGGGGGGGGTGGGAGCTTCTAAAGAGTAGGTAGTCCTAATGTTATGACTGATTGGTGCACACACTGTAGTGAGTCGTTTAGCTGGTTTATTGGAACGATTCACCCAACAGCATTAAGTTAAACTGGCACATAGAGCAGATTGAATTCGTGACTTTGGTGTCATGTTTTAACTTGGGTCACCTGGGCGCGACATGCTCCTCTCCAGCTGCTTGAAGGATTCTCCCGTCAACGTACGGATTTCGTCCGATAGCCGACGATGCCCGTCCAGAGTCAGGTGCCAAAAACACGACTTCCTTTTGCCGTCTCTGCACAACTGGTTGCACGTTTTGCGGAAGCTGTTGTTGAAGCACAAGTTGTGTCGGATGGTGTTTTTCCAGCCGTCGGGAGCGGTCTGAAAGAAGGGGAAGTGCTCTCTGGGAAAGAACAGGAAGGAATACGAGGAACACAAGGAAGCATGAAGGTTTTGTCCAATGGAGCATCAGCAAGCGACAGCAGACGGGCCCCAACGTGGCAACAAAGTGGCTAAAACGTTTCTCACCTGGTAAAGTTGTAAATCTGTTGGACTTTGAGGCTCCCGGTGTGGCTGCTCTTCAGGGCCAAGGCGATGAGGATGCAGTAGTTGACGGGTGGACGAGGCCAGCATCCTGGCTTCAGGGAGCCATTATCCTGCAAACAGGCACAAACTGATTCAAAGGCCCTTTATTCCCGTTTGTGCGTTTATGCCGAGTTTGAACTTGCAGTTTTTTCTGAAGCATTTATAAATCACATACAGTCAGTTGTACAGCGTCCTTACCCTGGCCTTGGTGGTCCTCCCCTTGCGTCTGGTCTTGGCTGGTTGACATGAGACGTCTTCACTCCTGATCTAATAGAGATAAAGATAAAACACTCTTCGACTGTTTAAAATGAGTCTTGAATTTTATTCACGTGAAGTCATTTTCATTTTATTTAAGCACATGTCAAGGATACAAGGTGTAAATTTACCACAGGTGAAAAGAATGTGCGGGACTCTTCTAAAAATCATTGTCTGTTCTGTCGAGCTTTCCATCCAAAAACTGTTAAAACCACATTAGTCAGACATGTCTTCATTCCAAAACAAGTGGTTGACATGAATATTGTCAAAAATGAAGTAAAGCAGTACAAGAAAACCGTGGAGCACTTAGGGTGACAGTCGTTAAAAATGTCAACCACACATTTTGGATTAAAAAAACAAAAAACAAACATTCCATTTCTGCCTGATTACATTACAGATGCACTAATTTTTTTATTTAAAACTGTAGTTACTGATTTTTTTCAGATTAACATAATACACAGTATAGATTCAGATCAAAATCCAAATGAGCAGTTCAAGTTTACCAGCTGAAAAATATTGTTATGTTAACAGTACATGTCCATTTTATTAAGAACACCTTTATCTTCTTACCAAAAATTAGACGTGTATTTTAAATCATGGATGAACAGGAAGGAGGTCAGTTAACACAGAATAAGCACTAAAGGACCTAAAAATGATGAACAATGACATAAAATGAACCCAAAATAAAAGTGACAAAAAAAATAAAAAAAAAATAAACCTTCCAAAAACAACTACAAATAATCATCAGGTGACATCATCTCCGTCGACGCCGTGTGGCCCGTTTTCTCATTATGTTAATCGTGAGGAATTTTACCTTTAAAAACAGACATATGAAAACTTCAGCTCTGCATTTCTTAGTCGTCACAAACCACGTGTCCTACGTCCGATACGTAGGACGAGACGCGTCTGCTGTAAACGCACTTTTACTGTGGACATGGGAAATACCAGCAGAGCACACCGACAGCTGAAGGAGGCTGCTGCTGTGTGGACTGTACCATGACAGGGTGCAGCCGTCCCTCCTGCTGAGGAGCATCAGGGGGGGGCGGCACGTCCATCTGAGCTGCAGGTGGACCTTGGGTCTGGGCGGGTTCCAGCAGAGGGGTTTCCTCATCAGGCTCACAGGGAGGCGCTGGGTTTTCCTCATACTGGATCGGGCAGGCGATGTTCGGGTTCACCAGCAGCCACAGGTTCGGCTTCACGAAAGTGTCTGCACAGAAAGACGGAAGATGGGACACGAGACGACTTTGTCAAACCAACAATCGACTGATCCAACAGTCGTTAACTTTTACCCAAGTGACATTAAAGTATTTCCACATCAGTGACGTTCCTTCACGTGTGCACGGTTCTGCCAACTCTGGAACAGACGCCACAGCACTGGCAGTTTGTGATGATGAAACTGAATCTGCATTAAATATTTCAATCATTCCAGGCAAATACGCCGTACAGTGCCCCAACACATTGTCCCAGAGCATCTGATGAGAACCTTGTGACCCTCCGTATGCAAACTTAAAAACATAAAACCTGTACACAAATGCAAGGACTGTCCACTTCTCACAAGGAGAACAAACATACAATATCCCAGAAATCTGATCATTTCTAGCTGCCAGGAACTTAATAAGCAGGAGAGTCTGCAGCCAGACACTTCTGAACGTTACTGCTAAAGACTGAAGGGCAATTCCAAGACGTTCTACACAATTCTAGAGGAATCGGTTCTGTACCGTATATGAAAAGTCAACACTTTTCTACCAGCAGTCCAGACAAAGCAGCGACAGAGTCACATCCAGATCTGTTGCAAGTGCAGCCACAGTAAAAGTTCTGAGATTATGGAATATATTATAGCAATGAATAAGACATAAAAACTTACTGACGTTGTCTTTGATTTAGATTTCCACAAAAAACATTGCAACTAGCTGTACTTATGTCACAAATTAATTTAGACATAAAAGGTTTTCAGCTTGAAACTGTCAGAAAGGTGAGAATTCTGCGGTTTATGGTCGTACTGATGATGATTACGACAGGAGGTGGAGGCCGTGACCTCGATGACAAATCCATCCGGCAGAATCGTCACCTTTGTGACAGAACATAGTTAGCGCAACATAAAAACTGCGTGTACGTGTAAATTCACATATCTACTAGAATTTTATAAGCAGAGAAAAATATAATTGAGTTTATTTTAAAGCTACTCAAGCAGAGAAAACATTGCAGGTTGGGAACAGTCGCACTCACATTCAGTCTTACCGGACGTTTTATCGTACCAGATGAACTCGTCCTTTCTTCGGGAAGCTCTTGCAGAAGGCCTCTGGACCACGTACTGTTCAGTCAGTTTGTCGTCTGTCATCAGACACACACAGTTACACACTGACATAAAATCAGCCAATTTCACTCGTTTCTTCTGCCTGAAACCCTGAATTTAAATTCTGAAATATAAAGTGAATGATCCATGGATTTCTGCGCTGTTGGAATGACAGAGCAGAAATAATCATCACCCTTCATCCCACAGTAGGTACAAATGCTCCAGCTGAAATAAAACCTGTCACCCTGGCAGAACTGGTCCGTGGTCATTGCCAGCTTCAGCTCTTTGTCCATGTCCCAGTCCGTCAGGCCCACAGAGCAGTGCAGGTCAAACAGCTGGGCTTTAGTCTTCAGCATGAATGTCATGGCTCCAAGTTTCACGGGTTCGTTCCCTCTGGGTTTTACAGAATCTCTCTGAGGCGAGGTGCCGGTTTTCAGGCAGACCTGCACCAACCTGCTGTTGGTTCACCAGCTGGAGCTAAGTGGTCTGATTGGACTCAATTAAAGCCAAAGAAACATCAGGCTGAAGTTACTGTGGTTCAGTCTCAGTTTCTTTGTTGATAAGGGTCTAAAACTAAACTGGGTTTGATCATTTAAACAGAACCACCTGGAACCACCTGGTAATTAACGTGCCACCTATCTAAGCAAGGAGTGCTGAGAAGACTGTGGGACAAACAGCCCTTGATCTGTCAGAATGAAACGCTGATTTATCAACTTTGGACTGTTGTGGTATTACACTCACTTACACTTTAAATTCAGCGGGGACTTTTTGAGACACACTTTTGTCCAATTGGGAAAAGATCTTAACGGACTCCTTGTCCTTGGAGACACAACCTTCTACTCGGGCGGGACCATTATAAAATCTAGGCTTTTGTTTCCATGAAAAAAGTGATTCTCATCAGATTGTTTACTGGCCTCCACGGCAGTCCAGAATGAGGCAAGACCACAGTCGTCCAAGCTAGTCCTCAATCAGAAGCTGAAGGCCAGAGATTTTATTTCCCTTTCTCTTCTCCACCCTCATTCAAGATGGCTTCCACCAGCTTCTGATTGACTGAACACACCTGAGCCAGCTGATCAGCAGTGGTTAGTGCAGGACTAGCCAGAAAAAACGCAGACCAGGACTGAGAACCACTATCCTCATTAATGTTTCTCATGGACTCACATAGAAGCTTGAATGAATTTCTGGACGAGGTTTCTGACTATGAAGCATCCTGAGGACCACTGTGGACGGACAAGGAAACAGGACCCGACCTGTATAACAATCATACACGGGACATTAGGGAGGCATTCAACATTAGTGCAGGCTATCAACATCACCATCTTCATCCCGAAAGTCGCCGTTCACATTTTACATTTGAATGAATTTGATGAATAATTGAGCCGAGGAAATGTTTTATTATAAGGGACCTTCAGTGTGGATGGATTAAGAAATGGGCCGCGGGCGTGTGTCTTATTTCAGTTTGTTCCTGTTAATATTGTGATTTGTGTCTTTGCATCATTTTAAGGTTGTTGTACATCTCTGATATGATTATGAAGTAAGTTTCCATGCAACATTTCTAACATATTAGATTTTAGTGTTTTGGGTCGAGCCACAAATTGGACTGTCGATGTAAAAACGGGTTTTGTCTCAGTGCTGCCATTTCTACATTTTCTTCCTATTAGAAAACAACGCCTCCAAACACAATCACTATCACACGTTTATCTTTCAGTTTTACACATCACGTCTTTCACACTTCAGCTGGATTGTTACTTTTGTAAAAATTAGTGACCAGTGGTAATTTCTCCAGACCTGCATCAGTGCAGTTTAGTCTGTTTATTGTCACATTTACAATACACATTTCACAAATAAACAGATCAAAACAGCAGCAAATTAATTTTTACAGCATGAGAAAAAAAAATCATTTTGTCATATTTAAATATTTATATATATTTTTATAACGTTACATTTGTCTTATACTCACGAGACTTTGCTTCGTCCCAGTTCTGTTCATTTACAGAAAGGTCACACGGGAACAGGGACGGGGAGGACTGGGAGCTCCTGTTCAGATGATGTAGGTTTAATATCTAACAATAATCTAGTAAAGACGACAAATCAAGTGGAGCTCACACATTTCACTCAGGGAACATCACAGCAACGACCAGATAACGCCGACGAATCCGAGCACTAAACAGAAATAAATGCAGGCTGCACAGAACCTGCTGACTGAGGAATGTTTTCAACTGTTTCTGAGGCCTGAATATTAAAATGATCTCAAAGAAGCGGTTTGCTGCGTTGGGAGCTCAGGGGGGAAAAATATGTGACACAATTCATCTGGTTTATCTGTCCAGTGAGGTGTCAGGTGGACTGGGTGTGTGCCATGATTAAAACAACAGCGTGTCAGAAAGTTTAGACAAACGGAGGCGAGTTTGAAAGTCAAATGAGCGAGCAAGCACCAATGTTTTCTTGGACCAGGCTCATGTGGTTCTGTTTCAGTTAAAATCTGTATTTAAGTTGATTATGTTTTAAAGCCGTCATGAGCCCAACTGGACAACAACCCGTTCACTCGCGCACGTGGAGAATGGAAGAAATTTAGCATCAAACCATCAGAATCTTTAACACCAAGTCGTGACAGGAGACACTGTTCATTACGAAATGAAAGGACAACGTGAGGAAGAGGAGGAGGAGGGATGGAGGAAGGAAGAGGTTTAAAAGATGGGAATGTAGTTGTCGATTTTGGCACGGTGCCGCTGGGCGATGCACTCTGCGATCCACACGATGTTCCTGCACTCCTGCTCCTTCAGCTTGACGTAGGCGTAGAAAACGCTGAAGTGGAACTGGTTGAGGAAGGCCAGTTTGTTCAGCTTCACCTGAGGAGGACAAAGAAAGTCTGTCACTATCACGCGACTTGTGTGTAACATTTTCTACCTACGGGATCATCATCGCATCATCAACATCAAGCATGAAAATTGATTTTTGCAACGTAGCAGCATAAATGAAATGGTCTTTGAAGGGAAACTGATGTTTAACTAGGTGCTTTAGAAAATGTAAAATCAGCCATAAAGTGTGAAACAGAGGCAGGTTTTCCAGCAGGTCTCATTAGCGGTAAAAATATACAAATGTGGGCATTTTTCTCTCTATAACATGCAGGAATAAAATGACTGCGAATTTCTGTATTGACATCCTGACCCCTCATAAATTTACAGAGCTGCTCAATTAAAACCATTCCACTTTTAGATTACTACCACACTCACCACTGGCTGGTGTAAATAAACCGTTTTGTTTCTGTGCAAATCTACACACACCTGCCTCATAGTAACACTGTCAGTGGGGAGTAAGTTCAATGTCCTTCACAGGTAAATATGTGATTATCCGGGACAAGAATGAATAAATGTGATGATACGACACCTCGTGCTCAAAGAAGCGATCCTCCAGCGTTTTGTCTCCTGGGTTGCTGCCGGCGCCTTCAAACAGCAGCTTGTACTCCTGAGGACCAATGAAACGTGTAAATAAAAGACTAACAAATAAAACCCAAACACGCTTTAAACATTCTAACAAAAATCACAGGAAAAACACGCTGATTTCTGCAGGCGGCAGGTGTCTGGACTCACAGGATAGAAATCAGCGACGGCCTTGACCTGCTCGTAGTCGTCTGCCCGGGCCAGCTGAGCCAGGCCTTCGGGGTAGAGCTTGCCACAGTGGGGGAAGAGCTTGGCGCGGTCCTCCTTGGACAGCTCAGTGCCAAACGAGTTGATGGTGATGATGAAGGCTCTCCTGTCGGCCTCGAACTGCAGAGACCCCACAGTCAGAGGACTGAGCTGATTAAAATTCTCTGCTGACAGTTTTCCAAAGACGCTCGGTTCGAGACGCTGTGTGCGTCTATTTGCACAGACTCACCTCCAGAATAGGACACATCGTGTCAGCGGTGGTTCCTCCCAGGTTGGAGCAGAACTTGTAGAAAGCCTCCAGATAAGCCTGAGAGCACACGATGCAGTAAGTATTAATAAAGTTTAGAATTATTTACAGAGAGGAGTTCACGATCCTGTCGGCCATTTCACTTAGATGAAATAAAATTGGTTAAATATTAAAGCAAAATCCTCCATTCACAATTCAATTTTTATTTTAATTCCAAATAAATTTCAAATTGGATTATTTAATTTGATTATTTACTTGCACCTTAATGCTAATAAGCCAGACAATAATCAATGAACAGCACATATTTACATGTAGACTACATGTAAATACTACTACTACTGCTGTTTTGGCTCATTTCGAATTTGTATTGAAAATGTTTTGTGAAAGTGCATTATAGAGTAAATTTACCATGACAATAATCTGATTTACCTTGTAAAGTGTGTTACGTATGATTTCAATATTCATCTCGTCCAGGTCCTGTTCAGATATACAGTCCTGGAAGAAAGCAGCTGAAAGGAAAAGAGTTTTGTGAAACCAAGACGTTTGAATGTTCAGCTTGTTTGAGCTTTGGCGCCATCACCTGCTCATTCTGAGGGAAACTTTAAATCTGTGGCACCTTTCATTCACACAGCAAAACAACGAGAATGATGGAGAAATTATAAAACAAAACACCACAAAAACATATAAACGTACTACATATCAAAAGATTATAAATCTTATTGGAAAATTTAAAAAAATAACTCAATCAAGAGGACACTAGTCTTTAAGTGGACTACGGTGTGTTCTGTATTTTTCCAAAACTTCAGTTTTGTCACTATTTCGTTCAAGAAATCATTGATTCATCCAGGTATCAATCACATTAATACACTACAACAAAGAATGTAATGAATCGTGTTCATCTGGCTGGAGCTTTATATAGATTTGATATCAAATGTTGTTGTTCCTAAGGTTGATCCTTGCTGTACTCCACAGCTCTGTTCCACCTCAGGCAAACAACTGTCTCCTAAAACAACAAGTTAATCTCTTTTTTTCTAGTAGACTAAGAGCGGGTCCCGAAATGCCCACACAATTTTGTAACGTTTCGAGCAGTTCTCCATGGTCCACTGTGTCAAATGCAGCACAGATGAAGTAGAACTAAAACCTATTTTTTGTATTTTCTTAATATGTTTGTCATTCATGACAGTCTCACTACTATGATGATCCCCGGAGCCCTCAGGTGCAGGTACGTACCCAGCGGTGTGTCCACCAGGATGGCATTGTAGAGCTCAGCAGGGGTCTGGGCGATGTTGACTGCCTCCATCTGCTCAAAACTGCCCAGCGGGTGACACTTGGGCACCAGCTCGGAGATGGCCCGCTGGTGCAGCGTGCCCGTGATCAGCAGGATGACGTTGTCAATCATGTAGCTGTACCTGAAGTCACCGGGGGAGGGAGCAAACTTATTCCAACCTTCTCTTGGTCTGACTCCATTTTCAATTAGTTCATTAATATCAACTGATTATTTTCTTATTCATCATTTAATGCATTGGAAAACATTGAAACTTCCATCACAGATTTCCTAATGCACAACAACATTTGTTTATGGTGTACAATGAGGAAACCACCACATTGTCATAGGACAAATTTGATAAGCCGTGTGTTTACATGGACTGTAACCAGATTACTGTTGTTCTTCTCATGAAAGCTGATTTTTTTAAGGGTCATCAAAACAGGAAAGCTGGTTTCTCCAGTTTAATACCCTGTTTACTGAAGTGCTTGTTAACACAGTGCACAGAAATGTATCTTCATGCATTAATAGACAGAAACACCCCCCCACGCTGGTGCATTCAAGCAAACTACCACACTTATGACTTTCCAAATTAATCTTTGTTTTTGACTCTGCCAAAGCAAACCCACGGTGCAGAAAAAGGTAACAATAAATAAGTTTCATGTTTCTCCGAGCTGGTTTCAATTACAAAGCCAATTATGTGTCATGTCAAAACAAGGGGCAATAAACACATAAGCACAATGTTGGAAATATCAATATGAGCAACTGAGTCAGAGGGCCACACAGGACAATGAAAAACACAGGTCACTTACAAATGTTCATATTTCTAAAGCTGGATGAACAGCGAGGGACATAGTAATTGTTGTAATTTATACAGGTGGAAGAGAGAAAACCCAATTTGTAGGGCAGGTAACAACGTCTTCCCATACAGTGTCGAAGTCAAGATCACCAAGAAGCTTCTTGAGGTAACTTTTAAATCACAGCACAGTTGATCCTGTTGCCTTTTTAATCGTTATCCGCTACAAAAAAACTGAAGACGTCAGAACTTGTATTTTGCTTACGTGATGAAGTCCATGAAACTGGCCAGAGGCTCGTACGACTGGTTCCTCATGTGGCGGAACTCCACCACCATCTTTTCCTTCAGCTTGTCGTCGATGACGGACACGGTGAGAGGAGACGCCTCATTTGCCAGGAAGCTTCCGTAGTCTGTGCTCTGCAGGTGGAGCTTCAGATCTGCAGAGGACACACGGACAGAGAGACGGTACAGCTGCTTAGGAAATGTCTTATTGTTGGTGTAGAGTGAGAAATCCCAAACTTAACTGAAACATCCACAACATAGCCAGTAAGCTATGTAATCCATTAGTAATTTAACAAAGTGTTCAGCAGCTATTTTAATTATTAATTAGGTCAATTTGAACTAAATCGTGTCTAATAAAGAATAGTGTCAGCTTTACAAATGACAATTTGCTGTTTTCCATGTCACTTAGTAAAGTGAAATTAATTGGACAGAAGGTGAACAGAATATTTGCTGCATCCTGTGTCACCTGGCAACTGCTACTTTAATGAGGACTTCACCCGAAGGTGACGAGCTTCACTGTAAAGCTTCAGCTGCCCCCAAACATAGTTCACATAACAGTTATGCTATATTAAAGTCGCTCAAAACATAAAGCCTCCAACTGTCCAAGGTAGCAACAGACATAAGAACATTTGCTTTTTTAACAACCATTAATTATTATTTCCTTGTGTAAATTATATACTGATGTTACTTGCTTTATATACAAAATTCAGTGAACTCTTTGAATCATCAATTAATCTAACAACTTATTGTTCGGTCATTCAATTTATTTTACAATTACACATATTAAATATTGGCTACTATGACACTAATGTTCTACAGAAAAGTTGTTGGACGTGTTAACAGTAAATGAACTTGCTTGGAAAAAGAGAAACGTTCTGCACCGTTGGAAGCAAGAACATCATTTCAAGTTTGACAGTGTGTCACAACCTGGTTTATTCCCAGCACGCGTCATATAGAGATTATTACTATTATTATTAATATATCATATTATAAGATAGAAACTGTCAGTGTCGGTGGTACCGGACCGTTGAGGTTGTGAAAAATCTCTCGCTGCCGTAATTTCAGTTCCTCTAAAAATCCCTTCATTGATCAACACGACACCTTCCACTGCAGTTAGCATACAGCTAACACGGCTAGCTCGCTGACAAGCCTAAAGAACCAAAGATTGGACAGTCTATGTGAAGCCTTAAGGTTTAGCACTAAGTGACAATAATAAAAAAAATATATAAATGTTCTAAAGCGTTATATGAAATCAACAACATCGGTACGTAGACCAAGCTAAGCTACTTAGCTCTGGGACTGACAGCTTATGTTAGCCAGAGGAATTAGCCCCGTCGGCTAGCTGTTAGCCGCTAGCCTCCGTGTTAACGCACCTTCCAGCGTCTCGCACTGAACCAGATTTAAATAATCGGCCTGGTTTAATATTCCAGCTTTGAACCCTCTGACCAGCCCCTCCAGGTAGCCGTTATCCACGTTAAAGTACAGCTCGGAGAAAGGCATCCTGTCCGACCGTGAGCTCCGTCTCTGCCGCAGGAGAAGCGTCCGTTCGGCTGGTTAGCGTTAGCGTCAGCTGACTGACCCACGTGACCGTCAGCTGATCCGTCATCTGCTCTGCGAGTGTGTGAGTGTGTGTGTGTTGTTACCTGCTACACCGTGTGTTTACAGCCCACAGTGAACTGAGCTCACAGGGTCAAGATCACTGAAATGTCACAAATCCAGTTTAAGAAATTCACTGAGTTCTCCCATGACGTTTGAAAACGTCAGTATCCTTCAGCTTCAGTGGAAGGTAAATTAAATCAGTTCGATCCAAACACGTTTCTGTTTCTTTCATTTGACGCCCTGCTGCTCTTTACCTCTGACGCTCCATGACGTAGTTTTTAATGAAGAACATGGTCAGTGATTTTTCCCTTTTTATATATGTTCTGAAACACAAGTACAATTACTGAATTAAGATCTGGACTAAAGCGCAACAACCAGCTCCAGGAAACAGGTTTCATCCACATTCATGTGTGTGTAATTCCAACACAGAATAATCAGAGTCTTTTTACATCTTCACATACAATGAATAAAAGTGAACTTTGCTGTTCTGAGATCCACTCTTTGTTTAAAAGCAGCTGTTCTTTTGTGGAAATATGATGCTATAAACTGACACAATGAATTCCTTTAAATCTCAGCTATGGTGAAACATCAAAAAAATCATTTAATCAGGCCCAGATCACCCCACTGCGTAAGCAGGCTGCTCTTGACCCGTCTCATTTTCTATTTCAGAACAACCTCACTGTTGTCAACTATTCTGGCTTCAAGAGTGGACACGCTTGGAAAAAAAAACGTCACTCGTGACGGCTGTGGAATCCCCGTACAAGCTGCAGCTCAGTCCGCTTCCTTAAATCTACTTGATCTATGTGCATCATTTGACACAGTGAACGATCCGACCGTCCTCTGTGTTCTGTTGTACTGTCTGCAGAACCTGTTATTCCTCAGTGATGGGGCCTTTTGAATAGGAGCTGTGACTTGGCTTAGGACAGACATTCTGAAGTGGCTGTAGGTCAAGTGTGGCAGCGTGAATGCCTCTCACGCCTCTCACGCCTCTCACGCTTCTCACGCGCCTCATGTGTGTAATGGGTTTGGGATTAAAAGGCTCCGTCCATTCGAGGCGTAAACAAACCGTAAACTGTATCTGCTCCGTCATCTGAGTTTTCTTACGGCAGCTGCAACAGGTTCGACTGGTTTTAACAGCAGGTTACAACAATAAATCACACATTCAGGATGACGAGTGTGGAGGAGAGAGAGCGTGTTTGACTGCTGTTCTACACTTTATAGGAATTTACTGGATGTGGAGTTTCTCCGTAAGAATCCTCAGCTCCTACATTGCATGGTGACCTGCTTACAACAAACGGCGCGATCACGTTTCTTTAGGTAAACTTTTTTTTAATGTCTTTTTCCTGTCCAGTGCAGCTTGTTTCTGACACGGTGAACACTTCACTACTTCACTATGAGTGAGACTAAGCAGGTAAAACGCCAAGTCTCTGCTGCTGAAGCAGCTCTGTCCAAGCACCTTGAAAGACAGTCCAGGCAGAAGAGGTGAGACTCTGCACTTTAAGCTCCTACAGTTTTTTTAAGTTCTGTTCATTAACTGGAATTTCGAATGTAGAAGCTCATTGAAGCCGGAGAGACCGGAGCCACCTGAGCCCAGTGATGTGTCCATCAGAAGTTGCAGATCTAAAAGCCAACCTGCTGTTTTTAGTAAAGACCAGCACTATGATAAGAAAAGGTAAGATTTCAAAAGTCCGATTTCTGACATTTACTCTCATTTTATTCAAATATTCTTTTTCCCTTACACTTTAACAAACGCAAAAAAAGGCAACAAAAATATATAGTATCAACCCACTAATTTGCACTTAAAGCTCCTGCAGTTTATTTAACTTCTGTTCATTAACTGGTGTTTGAATGTAGAAGCTCAGTGAAGCTGGAGAGAGAGGAGCCACCTGAGCCGCCTGAGCCCAGCTATGTGTCCATCAGGAGTAATATGTCTAAAAAAGAACCAATTGAGTTTAGTAAAGACCAAGACTATGATAAGCAAAGGTAAGATTTCAAACGTTGGATTTCTGACATTTACTCTCATTTTATTCAAATATTTCTTTTTCCCTTACACTTTAACAACTGCAAAATGAATAAATAAATAAATAATAAATTTAATTAAACAGAAAAATATATATAGTATCAACCCACTGATCCTACAGTTTATTTAACTTCTGTTCATTAACTGGTGTTTGAATGTAGAAGCTCAGTGAAGCCAGAGAGACCGAAGCCACCTGAGCCCAGTGATGTGTCCATCAGGAGTGACAGATCTAAAAATGAACCTATTGAGTTCAATAAAGAGCAAGATGATGATAAGCAGAGGTAAGATTTCACAAGTCTGATTTCATTTATTTTAGTTTAAGTAATTCAAATATTCAGTTTCACTCATGGACTCTACAAGGAAATGTACAGCGGTGGAAAAAACAGTTAGAGCTGGTCACTCAATAGAAGCCAGTGTTACTGTTACAGCATCTGCAGGCGACATTTCAGGAAAAGCAGCGTGTTCTCAGCAGGTCCAACACACCCAACAAAGAGTGAAGGTTTGAGGAGGAACGCTAGACCAGGGTAACAACAGCACAACACGCTGTAACAGTTATGATTATGAATAAAGTTGGGTGGGTTAAAGAGAATCTTTAATTTTTCATAGAATCATCATAGATTTCAGCTATAAATAAGCTTGTGTTTTCTTGCCTAAATCTGAACGTTTGGTTCAGGTGATTCCTTTAACCCCTTCACAACCATGTACCTATACACAGACATGTGACACATGAAATGACCTCATGTCTTCTGCATCTGCAGGTCTGACCAGCATCATCAACCAAATCTGAGATCGGTTTTCATGGTAAGTAAATCACCGTTTGATTCTGAGTGGATGCTGTGATTTTTAGTTCCTTTCAAGCACTTTCAAACTCAGAACTGCAGAATTTCAACTGAACCAAAAACAGTTTCCTAACCCTCACTCAAGGAAATCTTCATTTGTTTTTCCGTCTGGAAAATTCTTCAGTCATGTCCAAACCTGTTTGCTCACATGATTCAAGTTATTTAAGACATTTACTGTAACTCAGCTTGTAGAAGCAGCAAGACTGGAATCTATTTCCTTTTCGCTCACAGGCTGGCTCAGCCAGCATCTTCCTGTTGTCCTGTACGGCGAGGAAAACATTAATAACACGAAACGAGAAATAAACCAGTAAATGTGAAAAATTTGACGAGATCCTCCTACATAAGTAGAAGGTGAACGTAAAAGTAAATAGTAGTTGACAAAGAAAAGAAAAAAGAAGCATATTTTTGTACAAAGTGATCTTTGAATATGTAACTGTTCAGGCACAACATTTTGTCCACCTGTTCAATTTAATGCAGTCTAATGGTTGTGAGATGGAAGAGAGTGGATACATAATTTCAGATATTTTGACATTTAATGTTGTGCGTGTTGTACCTAGAATCTATCAAATTAGCATTAAATGGTTCGTTTTTCAAATACATGTCTGGTTAATTAACAAAGAGCAGTGAAAGCAAATTAGACTAATTATATATGTTGGAAAAAACTTCTAAAAGCAAATCTGGCTATTAATATTGATTTTATTATTATTCATATTGTTGTATATTTTTTTTGAGTTTGTGTGCTTGGTTGCTCGATTTTATGTTCCTATTTGAGATTTGATGTTTTATCTAAGAGTTTGTGTTTCTTTATTTAGTTTTATTGTCAAGCATTTTGTGATTCTTTCTGTGAAAAGTACTATATAAATAAACTTTACTTATTAATAATAAGTAAAGATTAAGTAATATAATAGTTATTATAGTTATTATGATTATGATTATTATATTTCTTTCCTCCTGAACAAAGAGCATTTTTAACAAGGCAAAACAAATCCCCTCTGGGATTAATAAAGCTTTTTAAATCTCAATATTACCATCACATAGTGACAAACAAATAAACTTCAAAAATCCATTTTCGTTTTTGTCTAAAAATGTCTCGTCTTGGGCCAAACCTCTCACATGCTGAGCTACAGATTTAGGTGAAGACTGGAGCACTTGACATTTACGTATTCGTATTGTTTCCACCCCTGTAAGAGCAGTTTAATGAAACTCCCTACTCTTCTAGCGGCTCGATACAAACATAGTTGCTTTCATAAAGCGTGAGCTGAAGAAGTTTGAGAAAGTTCTGGATTCCGAATGTGCAGAGGATTCAGAGCGGCTGGCAGAAGGTGAAGATGAGGAATCAGTGGGAGGTGAAGAAGAGAAGCAGAGAACAAGGAACAGAGAGTCATTTCTGAAGCTCACGCTGAACTTCATGAGGAGCATGAAGGAGGAGGAGCTGGCTGACCGTCTGCACAGCAGTAAGATGGTTTTAAAGGGCAACTTCACTAACTTTCAACTTCCTTTCTATGGCTTTTGTTTAGCGTGTAAGTGTACAGTAACGCTTTAAACCTCCCTCTGACTTCCCTAAAATAAAGTATTTCTCTGCTTCACCCAGAGGAGTTTTTCATCATTAGGTGTTCAGATGATGTAATCTGGAGGAGCTCTGGAAAAGCAGGTTGACCATGATTATAAACTCTATAGTGTGAGCAAAATGACGTAATCTGAAATTAAAACTTCCTTCATGTGATGCCATCTGGAGGCATTTTTAGGCTAGAAGAAGAGAGAGAGTTTATGTAGGGAAGTTAGAGGGACATTTAAATGCATTTATTTACATGTAGTACTCAAACTAGAACCAAAGGAACAAATCAGGATGCATTAGTCATCAGCAGAACACAATTACTGAGACATGCATATGTTCCTCAAGATGTTCTAACTTCACATATTTACCTCAGTACTTGTCATGTTTCACAAAAGAAGCCGTAGACAGATACATTCAAATGGTTTAATCAAATACAACAGCCAGCAGGTGGGCTAAACAATAAGTCGAGTCAGAGATCACCAAAATAAATGATAAACATGTAATAACTGATTAAATCTGTTACTTCCTCAGAAACTTGTGGTACGATCTGCCAACGTAAGCTGAAGTCTAACCTGAAGAAGAAATTCCAGAGTTTGTTTGAGGGCGTTACCAAAGCAGGAAACCCAAGCCTTCTGAATCAGATCTACACAGAGCTCCACATCACAGAGGGGGAGTGTAGAGACGTCAATGATCAGCATGAGGTCAGACAGATAGAGGCAGCATCCTGGAAACCAGCAAGTTCAGAAACATCCATCAGGTGTGAGGATGTATTTAAACCTTTACCTGGAAGAGAAGAACCAGTCAGGACTGTGGTGACAAAGGGAGTGGCTGGCATTGGGAAAACAGTCCTAACACAGAAGTTCACTCTGGACTGGGCTGAAGACAAAGCCAAACAGGACATACACTTCACATTTCCACTGACTTTCAGAGAGCTGAATGTGCTGAAAGAGAAAAAGTTCAGCTTGGTGGAACTTGTTCATCACTTCTTTCCTGAAACTAAAGGAATCTGTAGGTTTGAAGAGTTTCAGGTTCTGTTCATCTTTGACGGTCTGGATGAGTGTCGACTTCCTCTGGACTTCCACAACAATGAGGTCCTGACTGATGTCACAGAGTTCACCTCAGTGGATGTGCTGCTGACAAACCTCATCAGGGGGAACCTGCTTCCCTCTGCTCGCCTTTGGATAACCACACGACCTGCAGCAGCCAATCAGATCCCTGCTGAGTGTGTTGACATGGTGACAGAGGTCAGAGGGTTCACTGACCCACAGAAGGATGAGTACTTTAAAAAGAGATTCAGAGATGAGGAGCAGTCTGACAGAATCATCTCCCACGTCAAGACATCACGAAGCCTCCACATCATGTGCCACATCCCAATCTTCTGCTGGATCACTGCTACAGTTCTGGAGGATGTGCTGAAAACCAGAGAGGGAGGAGAGCTGCCCAGAAACCTGACTGAGATCTACATCTACTTCCTGGTGGTTCAGACCAAACATGGGAATGTAAAATATCTGGGCAGATCTGAGACAGATCCAGTCTGGAACAAAGACACTAAGAAGACTATTTCTGCTTTGGGAAAATTGGCTTTTGAGCAGCTGGAGAAAGGAAACCTGATCTTCTATGAAGAAGACCTGAAAGAGTGTGACATTGACATAAAATCTGCCTCAGTTTACTCTGGTTTATTAACACAGATCTTTCGGGAAGAACATGGGTTGAGTGAGAACAAGGTGTTTTGTTTTGTCCATTTGAGCATTCATGAGTTTCTTGCTGCTCTGTACGTCTTACTGAGATTTTTCAACACTGGTGTAGATTTACTGAAAAAAAGGCGGCTGCCATTAGGTCACAAATCTAAAGTCAAACACTTCTACCAGACGGCAGTGGACAAGGCTTTACAGAGTCCAAATGGACATCTAGACCTGTTTGTCCGCTTCCTCCTGGGCTTTACACTGGAGACCAATCAGACTTTCCTTAGAGGCCTGCTAAAAAAGAGAGGACGTAGACCAAAGGTCAAAGAGAAACTAGTGCAGTACATCAAGAAGAAGCTCAGCGACTGTGGCTCTGCAGAGAGAAGCATCAATCTGTTCCACTGTCTGAATGAGCTCAATGATCATTCTTTAGTGGAGGAGCTCCAACTGTACCTGAGCTCAGGAAGAGTCAAAGAGAACAAACTCACCTCCTCTCAATGGTCAGCTCTCGTCTTCATCTTACTGTCGTCACAAAAAGATCTAGACACGTTTGACTTGAAGAAATTCTCAGCTTCAGAGGAAGGACTTCTGTCACTGCTGCCCGTGGTCAAAGAATCGAAAACATCCCTGTAGGTGTTGAGATACATGAAAACAATAATGTGCAATTTTTTTATTTCCTATTATAGAGAACAAAATTTGTTTCTCCTTCAGGCTGAGTGGCTGTAACCTCAGAGGGAGAAGCTGTGAGGCTCTGGCCAAAGTTTTAACCTCCAAGAACACTAATCTGAGAGAACTGGACCTGAGTAACAATGACCTGCATGATCTAGGAGTAAAGCTGCTCTCAGAGGGACTCGCGAGTCCTCATTGTCACCTAGAGGTTCTCAGGTCAGTGGCTGTTGAGAAGGTTTTAAGTGGATTTATACGTTTGTCTAACCATGTCCTCAGTAAGGTTATCTGAACTTCAGGATTCTGACTTTTGTTATTTCAAAGAACCAGGATGAATATGTATCATGAGATGACTCTCATGAGATAATTTGTTCAAGAGATTTCTGAGAAACTGAATTGGACTACATGTTAATTTACAAAGATAATTACTAAGCCTCTTTCTATTACATTGCTGAAAGGTTTTACAGTAATAAAGAGGCAGCTTGGAGTTGTCAGGCAGACTGGTATAGAGCCTAACACAAATCATACCAATGTTGTACCAGGTTGTTTATCTGAGGTCCAAACCTTCCAAGTCTTTAATTGAAGCAGGTGTAAATCTAAATTAAGTTTCTGTTCGCAGGTTATCAGGATGTCGGGTTACAGAGGAAGGTTGTGCTTCTCTGGTTTCAGCTCTGAAGTCCAACCCCTCCCATCTGAGAGAACTGGACCTGAGCTTTAATCATCCAGGCGACTCTGGAATAAAGCAGCTGACTGCTATACTGGAAGCACCAGCCTCCAAACTGGAAACACTCAAGTACAGCTGATTATTTTGTAGCGATGCACCAAGTCCATTATATGTGTGTTCATATAGAAATATTATATGCTGTGTGTGTGTATTTGTAATATTTTGTCTTTGCCCCATATTGAAACAAAACTACAAATGAATGTTGGTTTGTAAAGCAAAGTGTTCAATGTTGGTAATTTTCTAGCTGGGCCCCAGTTAAACCATTGCAAAAAACAGGACAATGCATCACACAGGACGAGTATAGAGCAGTTAATTGGGCAGTTGTTCACAAACCACAGGGTCAATGGTTTCAATCCCTGTCTTGGTTTTGTGTTAAAGTGTCCTTGGGCGAGACACTGAACCCCAGGTGGCTCCTGGTGCGTCAGGAGACCACCTTCCGTGGCAGTGAGTGTGAATGGGTGAATCTGAAGCAACACAGTAAAACACTGTGTATAAAACATTTACCATGACAAAAATATATAGAATTTCTCTTTTTTTTGTTTATTAACATGTGAAACACTCCACACAGATTGGATTCTTTATATCTCTAGTAGTAAAAACTTCTGATAATTACATAACAGCAGGTCATGAAATATCAGAACAGAACAGAAATAAAAAAAAAATAGAAAAGCTTTTTTAAAAGGTTATTTGTTGTTTTGTTTTAAGAGTCTGAAATGAAAATGCTTGATTTACCCAATGCATGTTCCAACATACAAATGAAAGGAAATGTGTAGGTGGAAACATCACATCTCATGCTTGTCTTCCTGTACCACAGGGTTGACAATTGCGACAAGTGTCGTCTGGAACCATCACCCATCAGGTGTAAGTTAAACTTTTCTACTGTCTCTGCTCTGATCACTGACTAGATCCTAATGTGCGATCCATTAAGGGATATTTCAGTGTACAGAGGAATACTCATTTACCGTTTTGACAGGTAAATGACATGGGAAGAATCATAAATAGCTTGCTTAGTCTCATGGGAAAGATAAATCTGACCTTGGAATCCTCCACATCATGAAGATCCAAATCCAAAAAGTATTTGACTTACAGTACAAGGGGGCAGATAGGGTTCAGGAATCCAAGGTGAAGTGTAGCTAACCACATCTCTAACGTAAGGCGCTTTCTCGAACTCATTTAAGCCCAGATTTTGTATGTTGTTGATTCTTGGTTATTGTACTGTACAATAACATCAGTCATATGTGTTCACACATTTATTGGAAATTAGGTTTAATTCAAGGTGTAATCTTGAGAAGGCTTGGATTGTAGTGGTACCAAACACATACAAGACTGTACCAGCAGCTTATAAAAGTACGTTGTAATGCAGAGTTAGGGTTAGTTAGAATGAAGCAACAAACATTTGTGTGCAGTGGCCCTAGTTTTAATCCTTCAGGAACACCTTTTTTATATATGTTTATGTGCAATATGTTTATTGCTTCATTCTAACTAACCCTAACTCTGCATTACAACACACTTTTCTAAGTTGCTTAAATTAAACCTAATTTCCAATAAATGTGTGAACACACATGACTGATGTTATTGTACAGTACAGCACAATACCCAGGATCAACAACATACAAAATCTGGGCTTAAATGAGTTCAGGAAGGCGCCTTACGTTAGAGATGTGGTGGCATCATACGAAACAGGCTTAATATATTATAAACAGTTACATTTTGTTTCCTCCCTCCAGTTTTCTGCAACCTTTCACTGGACACAAACACAGCAAACAGAAACCTCTCACTGTCTGACTACAACAGAGGAGTGGTGGTGGCGTTGTCAGAAGAGCAGACATATGCTGATCATTCAGACAGATTTGACATCTGGAAACAGCTGTTGTGTAGTGACGGTCTGACTGGACGCTGCTACTGGGAGGTGCAGTGGAAAGGGAAGGTCGACATAGGCGTGACTTACAGAGGGATCAGGAGGAGCGGAGACGGCGATGACTGTTGTATTGGCTGGAACGATCAGTCCTGGAGTCTGAGCTGCACTAATCACAGTTTCACTGCCTGGCACAATAACACACCAAGAGACATAGATACACCCAAACCATCTCACCCCTACAGAGTAGCAGTGTACCTGGACTGGCCTGCAGGCACTTTGTCCTTCTACAGTCTTCATTTCTCAGTCTCTCCAATCAGAAGGACTCACATCCACACCTTCCAATCCACATTCACTGAACCCCTCTACCCGGCCTTTGGCTTTGGACGAATGCTTGAATATGGCACTGACTCTACGATGTCTCAATTCTCATTTTATCTGCCACAGGTCGAAGAATGACTCTAACCTTTGTAGTAGGACAATGGTTCCTAAAGTAGGTGCTGCAGCACCCTGGGTTGTTGTAGGACAGAATGTAATGCTGGATTTTTATTTATGTTTCATTACATGGGACAGGTGAGTTTCAGTTTTACTGTATTAAAATGCCACAACTGCAAATGAAAACTAATGCAGCAAGGCCGGATAAGCTCAAGGGACCTGACAAAATTATAATCACTAAACATATACTGTAAGCATCAGTTTGTCCATGAAGTCGGGGGCTGTGTCCAAATCCCCCCAATTCCTACATACTGTAACGTGTTTGGCATTTCTTAGTGGATAGTAAGTATGTAAATCTATCTGCTATATAGTGCACTCAAAGTTCCCCACAATGTAAAACTAGTGTACGTGCCATGGACACCACCTTCTGCCAACAATCCCACAATTCATGGCTCCCTGTTTGCAGATGAGAAAGTTACTGTTGCACAGTTTGAACAGCAGTTACTGATGACGCAACATGACAATGGTTAGTCGTCTGCTTTTTTCTTTGGGCTTTTCCCTTTCAGGGATCGCCACATCGAACCCCATCCTCTGCTTCCTCTCCTCTGACACCAGGACTTCATGTCGTCTCTCACTACACCCATAAATCTCCTCCTGGTCTTCCTCTAGACCTCTCGCCTGCTACTGATATATTCAAAATGTCTCCTCTGAACATGTCCAAACCACCTTAATCTGGCTTCTCTGTCGTTATCTCAAAAGCATCTAACATGAGCCAACCCTTTGTTCGTGTTCGTTCCTGATTCCTGTCCGTCCTCGTCACTCCCAAAGAAGAACCTCCAAGTGTCCAAAATGTCAGTTGGCTGTTTGCTGTTGAGTGATCGACTTAGTGTACATTATACAGGAAGTGGAAAAAGACTGAGTAGAGGGGATTTCAAACTTCAGCCAAGGTCGTAGGTCGTCAGCCACAGCAGACAAACCCAAAGCTCCACAGAAGATAACATGTGGTCGTTCACTGCGATAAATGGAAACAGCTGATTGTTGGCTCTGTAAATGAAGATCCTGTAAAAACACTGATGTCTGTGACTAATGCATGATGTTGAAGAAATTGTATGTTTGAACAGGACAGTCACCACAGGTTATTGTTATAATTATTTATGTGTTTACATTTCAGTTTTTATCAACGAATGTGCACAATAAAATAGTCTAAACCATTGTACTTCTAAAGAAATGGATATATTTCAACTTAATATTATTGTTAAAATATATTGTATATTTGATATAAATAACTGTATATTGAGTGTTGTGTGTGTGTAGTGTCACACACAAAAGATTCCCCATCAACCCAGACAGTATTACCTCAACATGTGATCGTTTAAAGATTACTGTCATTTTCCAAAGCTTCATGTACATTTAATATGCAAATTATATGAACGAAAAACTGAATGGCAATCTGGTAAACAATGAGTTTGAACAGGTCTAAATCCGTCAGTCACAGTAACTGCAGGTGCGACTCCTGGACTCAACATGCTGTGAACAGAGAAATGAATGAAAACATAAACGTCCTGTAAAAAACCCTTATGTCTTGAAACAGGGATTGAACCACTGACCCTGCGGTCCATAGACACACACACTCACACACGAAGCAGAAATTGCTCAGTATCCAATTCACATTGTTACTCCATCATGTGACCGAGTGTGTGCAGACGTCTGGAAGGACTTTTGGCAATTTTTTTGAAGCAATTTTTTTTAAAAAATATAATTTGCAAATAAAAAAACAATGTTACATTCACAAACAAAAAATAACTGTAAGAAATGTTATCTAGCCAGGATTATATTTCAACATCTGCTTAGTTAGTAATTGCTGAAGTGAGTCCTAATGTAAAGTAAATGAATCATAAATGCCCTTTATTTGGTTTCATGTAGGTCATATCACGAGCAGCAGTTAGAGCAGTGACTGAACGTTGGGTCTGAATTGTCCTTATGCGACTCTGACGACACAAACTAAACAGTGTAAACATGCGCTGCTTTATTTGCCTGCTTCCTGTGCCGCTTCTGGCTCATAATATGTATTTATTGTTTCAGGCCTGTAGGAAAATGTTTTCTTCATTTGTCCTCAGTCAAATGTTTTCTGCAGCGACTTTTGATGGTTGACACAGGAGCGTCTGGTAGTCAAATGATTGTTCTGATATGACTAACTCAAAGACCTGAGACATAATATTAGAGGATCATCGAGCAGCAGCGAGTCTTCGCAGCACGAGAGTAAGAGCTCAACAGATATGAGCAGGTACCGACACGGACTCGACATACAGTCCCTGTTACTGATTATTGATGGTAGAAAAGGTTTTTGTAGCTTTAATTTGTGTTTCTGTTTTTTTTTTTACAAACAGAAATATTAAGATGCTTTCATCTGCTTAGCAAAGGACATTTTAAAAAGGTCACAGTGTTTATTGAGGGTTCACCATGACGTTGTCTCTGCAGCAGAGCTGTGGGTATGATGACGATAAACGGCAGCTTCCTGGGACCATTCCTTATCCTCCACCTCCTCAGCGCTTCGGTGTCGAGTCTGGGATCAGTTCTGGTGAAAAACTTCACGGCAAACCGAAACCATTACAGCTGGCAGGAGGCTCGAAGTTTCTGCAGGAGGTACGTTTTCCTTGTATTCATGTCGCCATCAGCTATTAGAAGCGAGTAGCAATTATTCAAAGTAAGGCTTGAATGAAGTCTGGAAATAAGATGGAATAGAAGCGAAGGAGATGAACATCGCTTGTCAGTTCAAAGCGACCTGGAGAATTAATTGCCAAATCAGATGATTAAGATAAGACAAATAATAACTATTAACATCAGAGAATACTGGCTGCCAATATCTCGTTGTATGTCCAAATCTGAGCAAAACTAATCACAGCCACCAACTGTGGGCTAATTAGCTCAGGAATGCTAACATTCCTAATGACTTCCACGTGGCAGGATGGACCCCACACCGCAGCCTGGACCTCCTCAGAAATACAACCACACGTTTTGGTGACACGGCTGCAAAAACTACGGCTGGGTTCACTAGGTCCTTCCGCCTCCATCAGGACCGTTTCCTCTGACGTCTTCTCTCTTTACGAACGCACAAATTTTTTGTAAAATCAGTTCAATCGCTCAGTATGTGCTAAATCTGACATTATCCTCTCATTTACCCTGATGCATTGCCGGGATTTCAGTACTGCTGTGCTGTACTACTCCTTTAAAGAAGCTTCAGTCCCAGTATTTGGGTAAATAAGGAACGGAAAGCTTGAAAAGACGTTAGAACAATCCTCTGCAGGCGGCGATCTACTGCTTAGTTTGAACAACGATTTATTGTGGCAGCTTTCTTTTCGAAGATCTTTTCTTTTCTCTCTCTTTTCCCTGAATAGCTCCGACACTGCCTTGGCCGTCATCTCCACGCCGTCAGATGCAAACGGTTTAAGCTTGCAGAATTATCACGCGTGGTTTGGCCTGCACAAGCAAACCACTCCCGGCAACCACTACTACTGGGCCTGGCCTAATCAAGAACATTGGCACAGCTGGACAAACAACCCGCAAAACTCCAACGATGCCTGTGCTTACGTCTGTTACATCGAGAAAAGGTGACGTGAGACTTAAGTACCTTCCGATCACGTGCACCTGCTACTGAAGGTGTTTCCCATATTTCTGGCTGATACAGCTTGATGCCGTGAAAGGTAAAGGTCGAGAAAACGTGACATTATTATGCACAATCACCTGCCAGAATGAGATTGGTTATGATTAGATTGATATTTATGGACATTTGAACATATGAATGGACATTTACAGTGTTTGTTGCTTTTCTCTGGATTCTTAAACCAATTTAACTTGAAAATAATTATGTCATTTAACAGCTGTTCAATCGTTCGATACACACACACACAGAAATAAATCCCAGGCAGGTCATGGTGCGTAATGCTTCTCTGACTCTGTTCAGTTCCGAGTTTAAGTGTTTAGTGGTTTAAAAATCACTAGGTTAGAAGTGTAAGTTGTTGTGCAGCGTTTTCTTGAAGAGCATTGAAAAATTGACAGCATGATTTAATTTGGAAAATGGTCAGTGGTAGTGCAAATGTTTACCCGTAGTAAATCAGCTGGACTACAAGCCTGCCATAAAAAACTGGCATCTTTTTATTTAAAAAATAAATATTCATATGCATCTACACTTACACATTCACATAAATTAATACATGAATCAACTAATTGTATTATTTCTCTCGAAAAGCTTTTACAGCAATGATTGTGAAGAATATTACTTCTTCATTTGCGACAAAGATGGTGATGAGAAGTACATATTCATAAACCAATCAAAGACATGGGCTGATGCTCAGCGGCACTGCAAGGAGCTGTACCACGATCTGGCAGTTATTAAAGACCAAGGCCAACTGAACTCAGCCGTCAAGCAGCAGGACTTCCCCGTCTGGACTGGACTGCACAGAGATGGTAAAGACTACCACAGTCACAGCCTGTCGTGCTTTAAAAACGACTCTTCTGTTTGTTCCGTGTTTTTCTGAGGTCACCTCCTCGTCAACGCTGCATTTGCATCTGCTGTGCAGGAGCAACAGGGAAGTGGAGCACAGGCCTGTTAAACTACAGCAACTGGGCCCCAAATGAACCGGGCAACAGCGGCGACTGTGTCACCATCTCCTCCCTGAGCAAAACGCTGAGCACTCAAAACTGCTCTGCTCGGTATCCCTTCATCTGTGTCGAGGACAACCTGGTCCTGGTGAAGGAGAACAAGACGTGGGAGGAGGCCCTGCAGTATTGCAAAACCTTCACAAATCCGAATAACAAGTCCTACCAGCTGGTCAGCGTGCAGCCTGGAGACGATTTCAACTACATGATGGTCAAGGTCATGGAGGCCGACACTGATGAGGTGGGCCTACAGTACGTTAGGTGATTTACAGTATTAAGACGTAATAACACGAGGGCTGTTTTCTGAACTCGTGTGTGTTTGGCTAGAAAAATGTAAGATTCTTTTTTAAAGTGCATTAAGGGTTACCCTCTGGGGTACCTGACTGGACAACATGGGACATCAGAGCAGGGATGTATTGAACGTTGAGATTTAATAAGACAAATACCAATGACTCAACGGATTTCGGGACTGCAGATGATCCTTGCAGGTTATTAGTTGTTTCCTGTCCTCAGGTGTGGACGGGTCTTCGTTTCATGGCTGGTAACTGGGTTTGGGTCAACGGAGCAGACATGACGTTCTCTGACCTGCCCGCCTGCCCCGTCCCCCAGCAGCACTGTGGAGCCTTTTCCAAGAAGAACACGGGCACTTTGGCGACCAGAGGCTGTTTGGACAAAAAGAACTTCCTGTGTTACGGCCCACCGTGATGACATCACTTACTGTCACTTCCACCTTTCACCTTTTCAGTGCAAATGTTTACGGATTCTGTCCGGCTGAATATCAGGTCAAATTAAAATGAATTTTCAATTGGGAAAACTTCTAAAAGCACTTACATCTCCTAAATATTATTTGCTATCAATAGTAATTTTACATCTGTCAACGATGGCCTCATATTAAAGCTCAGATGAAACTCAAACATACAAAGATTATGCTCTTCACTTAAGTCAGAACTGACTCCATATTATCCAGTACCATTTATGAGTAAAAGTCATTTATTAAAATTCTGATTTTACAATTCAGATTTTATTGGATTTGAATTTTTAATGCATTCATGTGTTCATCGCTTAAACTGATTGTTGAACTGACAGTTAAAACCTTCCTTTAGAGGTAGATCCGTCCACTTCTGCTGTGTTAATGAACGTCTGACCATTAAAACTAAAGGTTCGTGTGTAACGGCAGGACACAAAGCTGTCGGAACAATTGCCTGATGACATCAACTCATTGTCCAGGTTTATAATTATTTGCCTTTTTCTCTTTATCCATTTGCAATGCAGGTGGAAAATGAAATGTTTTCACATGGGAAATTATTTTGTCATAAACCATGTGAGCCAGTAGAGAGCAGTGAGAGATTTGCAAGAAACTGTGCACCGTGTCCATTCCTCTAAGGAAACTTTGGTTAGCAGGAAGTGAGCATTTACAAATCAGAAATCACATACAAGAACAAGTAAAGCTGGTCCCGAACCAGAGAAGCCAGTCTAGCTGGCGAGAACCCGACTTTTCAAACTCCAGGAAGTGGCACTGCCCCCCAATCCAGCCAATCAGACGGGACACCCACAACTGAGGAACACAGATCCACACAGACGAAGAGCGCTCACTCTTACAGGACATTACACTTTTACATCTGCAACAGTGTGACTTGTTAAAACAAGGGTTGTACTCGTCTGTGTCGCATGCTCAAGGGCCAGATGAGGCAGCGATGCTCGGTTTACTCATTATGGACAATGACACACGTATAAAACTTTAAGCAGATGCACAGCTGTGATATGACATAAACATACATCTGACTCTCACAAATGAGAAACTTTTTAATAAAATTCCAAAGCAAATATATGAAAACACACAAACGGTGAATCGAAAAGAGACAGCACCGCAACACAACGGTCCACAATTTCATTCTCTCTGCATTAAGAATAGTTTGGTTTTATTTGCCCAAAGGCATTAGCTACATTTCAACTCCATAATGGGAAATAAGGACTGTTTGGCTAGGGAAATGTCATAATTTGGGATATTGTGATTCTTTTGACTAAAACAAAGTTTATAAATCTTCAGCCCACGAGGTTCAGTAAGTTAAGAGAGTTTGTTCCTCTCTGAAAATCATTTCTTTTTGATGCCATAAATGCAGTTTGTCATTAATTTGCTCACTATGACACGTAGCTGTCAATCCTTCCCAAAATTTAGAAAATGCACTTGGCATTTGTCTGCAGACATCACACAAATGTAAAGCAAGAACCGAACAGTCTTACCATAAAATGCGCTGAGCTGGCAAACGCTTTCATTTGTTCCTACAAAGCTGCGGGAAAAACCACAGGGGGCATGTATTCTCCACTCGCTGGGATTATTGACACAATCAAAAAGTGAAATTAATATTTTAAAGTGCAACTTTGCAAGACTTTCATTCTAGTGCGACCACTGAAATTATATCCACCTAAAACAAGAAAAAGGGAGATTATTATTTCTGCTGCTGCTGTTACAATATTACCACACACACAGATCAGAGCAGCTGGTAGCAATCGCCAGTGGAAGAAGACACCAGCATGCGAGGAAGAACCAGACCGGCACACCTCAGGTAGGCTTTCGGCCTCACCGACACGCCTCCTCTTTTACCCTGCCGCCTAGACTGCCTCTGTCCACGGTAGTAGACGGAGTAGCGGATCACGCCGGACAGCAAAGGTGGCAGAGGATATAATTCAGAGAGTATCATAAGAAGAAACCTCATTAATAACAGAGCAAATGCTAAGAAGAGAGCAGCGACTGTACTTTAATAAGGATGGAACCATTAATGATTAATTAAAGTACAATAAAAACCACAAAACAAGGAGGGTAGATGGTAAGACAAACACACTGGCTCCGTCTGCGAACCTCTTGGAACTAAATAAAGTGTGGAAGAGTTAATCGTTTCAAAAAACAAAATCACAATATAATCGCAGAGTTTAGTCGAGCAAGTCGTGTCAGTGTAGCATGAAAAGACTGTGGATGTATATGAAAGTCTTTTTACATTGTATCTGTGCGAAAAAGACGTGAACAGAAATAAGAACGTAAAAATCGTTTAAGTCTATTTTGTTTTCATTTTGTTTTCATCCTGTTCCTCACTCGGTCCACCAGGTTGCAGCGGCCCTAAGAGAGAATCGAAACGCAGGAAGTGCAGAATGTCAGGGGTTATATTTTTGGGACCCAGGTAAGAGGAAGAGACAGCAGGTAAAGAGAGAGCAGAGAATTTATTAATGGTAGATGTGGTGGAATAATGGGCGATGCTGTGCGGTGGTGGCAAACAGGAAGCCGGGTGGGTCTGAGGCCTCGGGGGAAACAGATGGTGAGTAAGAAATAAAGAAGCCAGAGAAGAAAACTAAATGATAAGACGATTACTGTAGAGGGAGCGGGCCGGGTGGGAGGATGATGATGGGAAAACAGGAGAAGGCTGGGGACGAAGAACTCAGGAGAGCTGGTCCATAACAGAAAAAAAAAAGTACCAACACAAACACAGCCGAGGAAAAAACTCCAAAAACGGCCGAGACAAAATAAAATCGGGAGAAAAAGTTTAACAGCTACTCCATAAAACTCACAGTCTCTGAGGTGGGAACAAAACAGGTGGGGAAAAAACAAAACTTACAATCAGCGGGTTCCCGGGGAACGGAACAGGTGGGAAAGAGCAAGACCAGAGAGTAAAAACATCAATCTCAAAAGGCAAAAGAAGAAGAAGGTCCAAAACCAGCAGGTAAAAAATTACGACAGGTGAGCAGAATTATGCTAAGGAGGGAGCAGCAGGGGAGGAGAGAGAGAAACCACAGCTCAGAATGAAAGACTGTTTGATATGGAAGTGTAAAGCTTCCTGTGTGTTTCCTCCTTCTGCTCACTCTCGTGACCCGTGTTTGGCAGAGAAATCGTTAATTCTGTGGAGCTTCCAGTGTCGTACGAAACGTCTTAGTAAACGACTCAAGGTTGTAAAGTTGCAAATGTTTGCATCCCTCCTAATAAATCAATTCAAATTTTAATTCATTTCTAGTTAAGAAACAATTGTTGTTCATCAATGTGCTTTAAATATTATGTTGATAACATAAAAACTTTTTGTCATTTCAAAATAAGAGGAAACAAACTTTCACACTGTCACAAAAAGGGGCCAGACAAGTTATTGAAACCACAAATCTTTAACATTAAAAATTAATTAATTTCCCTTTTATCTAGTTTTAGAACGTCATAGATCATATTTATGCAGAGGGAGAAAATTCAAGAGAAAGATTCTAAAAAGAACAAGTGTGGTTCACAAAACTGCATCTGAACAAATACCCAGACTTGCCACAATCAGATTAGATATATTTTTATTGTTTTTGAACAAAAACATAGAATCTCTATAGTTTTAATGTGCTGCAGGAGTAAAACACTGTGTGTGTGTTACTGTACAACAATCCGTTACACTGATTGTAATACATGTTACTAACTGAACAACTCAACAGAACAAAAATCAAAAACAGGCACTTAATAATTCATTCAGAGGCTTCAAGACAATTTTGTCACATTCTATTAAGAAGTGATTAAATGAATCAAACCAAACTGCGATTGGTTAAAAAGGCTGATTGATCATGTCAAAGGGAAAAGACCTTCACCCCCTAAAATCCATCACCCTGCCAACGAGAGCCAAGTTCTGCCTCATCGTATTTCTAGGAGGCTGAAACATAAAGCTGAAACTTTCTGTACATGTTCACGTTAGTATCTGGCAGATCCTGATCTGACAAAGGTCATGTGAACTGTTGTTGAGGTCACTTGTAACAGCTTCAAGGTTTTATGTCGACACAGACATCAGATATGTTTTAAAAAATACAATATGACCAAATACAAACAGAAGCTACATAGACACGATGGGACTTATGCAGCAAATTCACAGATTTAAGACGAGTTGCTGTTACTTTGTTGCGATGTTCTTGCAGAACCACAGATTTGGGCCTTTGGTGTCGTCGGGACAAACCGAGGCGTCTGTTGGACAGGCCTTAGATTTAAAGTTCTGTTGGGTCAAAAAACAAAACATTTGATTATTAACATTGAATCTATGTTCTTGTGAAGTGTAAGGCGTCACTGAGAGCAACTAAATGCATCACTTGTTTGGACCCGAGTAGTTGTTGTAGTTATTCGTGGAGGCATAATTAAAAGCAGTTTCCATCCGTGAGGAGGATTTGGATCAGGTGTTCCGGGAAGCTGCTGGTTAACTAACATGAAATATCAGGATAATCTGCAACGTTCAGGGCGAGATGTTTCTCTCAAACTGTGCAGGACTGAGATAACGCTCAACATATACGATTTCACACTGAATTGCACCGACGCAGTGAAATGTCACCGTTTCTGTGCTGTGAAAGTTCCAGCTCCACACCTGAATTTTCATATTACCAAAATATGAAACTGCTTATTACGCTGGTCCCCGTGAGGAACATCAAACCGTCTGCTATGCAGCAGTCCACAGCTCATTTACTCGACATTACATGTCAGTTTCCAACTATTTAACGCTACGTTCATGCTTTAATATAGATTTTTACATAAGCCGTATGCTAATTACCCAACACGAACAACTGACTTCTTCATTTATTAAAGTCATAAATCAACTGTAGCTATTCCTGTGACGATTGCGTATGACTCAGACGTTCAAAAACATCATGGAACACAGTGGTGTTTCAAACTTTCACTTACAGCACAGGTAGAGCCTGTTGATACGGGCGATGTCATTGGAGCTCATCTTGCTGCGCCACCAAGGACCATCTTGGGGTTGCTCTTGGCGGTGATGGTTGGTAGGCCATTTTTAGAGAAAGCATAGCTGTAGGATGAAACAAACAGCTTTGGTTCATGGTGGAGACTCAAACACACACACACTGTTCTCATCTACATCATCATTTATGCACAACACACACTCACTTTGGGTAATGCATGACAGAGTTGAAGTCGTAGGGAGTACCCAGGTTGTTGGTCTGAACCTTCTTGAAGTTTGATTCCATTCCTGCACAGAGAGCACAGCAAAGGATTCGCCTTTTGTAACTTCCTGTCTCAGTTCAGTGTGGGCGTGTGGTAAATCTGGCTAATCTGGTACGAGACAAATCAAGCAAATGTTTTTGTTGGCGAGCTGACCTGGCTGAATGTTCTGTGTGAGGATATTGACATAGGAATCTCTGTCGGAGCGGACTTGTTCGTGGTGGAAGCCGAGAGCGTGCATGACCTCATGCTGCACGTGTTCTGGTAGACGCAGCCATTTCTCTGCAGAGAAATCGGTTGCAAGTTCCTCTGACGGCCCACGTAGGACCAACACCTGTAAAACAAAGACGCACACGCTCAGTTAAATCAGTGGTCATGTCCTACAGCCCAGTGCCCCACACGTCTTCCTATTCCAGCTGTCAGAATGAGATATAAAAAAGCTGGAAAGCTACATTTAAACGGTGTGTGTGTGTGTGTGTGTCCGCACCGGTTCCAGAGAAGAACCTGAGGTAATCCACGTGGGTCGTTCTCCAGACAAAGCGAATGCAGGTCGAAAGGTGGAAACTCACCAGAGCGTTAATGATGACGTCACGCTCCTGAGCAGCTGCAGAGACACAAAACAAGATCCATGAATCAGACACTGAATCTTGACTCTTATCTCAGACCGACGTTTGTCAGCGGGACACACGAGCTTGTGCAACTGAATCTTGAGCAACATGCAGCATGTAGAGATGACATTAATATTTTACGATTATCAGTGTCACTGCCATGAAATGTCTGTAATACTGACAGGAACCAAGCAGACGTGGCGTTGACTGGACAGTTTTTGGGGGGTCAAAGGTTACGTTTCTGTGACTTACTGAAGTCACTGGTGATCTCAACGGGAACGAGCGTAGGATCCAGTTTTAGGCCACTTGCAGCCTACGGCCGTGCAGGGGTCGGCGTTCCTCTTCAGATTGGGCATAACGTCCCCATGTATCAGTGTGTTTGCTGCAGAACAAAGAACATTTTTTGTCATTATTCAGGTCAGCATTTTCATGATTTATAGATATTTTTTCTAAACTCAAACATTTTTCAGGCAGTCCGTTATTTTTCCGATTGTGTATTAAATGTTTCATTCCAACTGTCTAATCGGCTCGTTTGTCTGACAAACAATTAAAAACACAAATACATGTAATTTACAAAAATTATGATAAAAAAAACACAAATTCTCACATTTCACCAGCTGAAGGCATCAATTATAAATAATGAGATTTATAAATTACTTCAATAATTATTTTCCGTTGATTGACATTAACAAATCAGCCTTT
This sequence comes from Channa striata, assembly GCA_033026295.1. Classification (NCBI taxonomy): domain Eukaryota; kingdom Metazoa; phylum Chordata; class Actinopteri; order Anabantiformes; family Channidae; genus Channa; species Channa striata. The sequence continues at coordinate 27,586,012 of CM065171.1, forward strand.
GTGTGTTTTCCAACATTCATGCACACGAAGACGGTTTGTCCCTCTCATGTGACCAACAGGCCCGTTTGTTCAAAGTCAGAAATATGCGTGTGGTCGTGTTATGCACAAAGACATCAGGGTTATGTTTAGGCACTAAATAAATATGGTTAAGGAATCAATTTTCCCTCGACAGCAATATGTATCTTTTGATTTTTAGCTGCATGCACAAACAGCCAAGTAATCACATGTTACAGGAGGACAGACTGAATTTTTCTAACGCGATCATCATTTCCCGACAAAGTGCTCTCGCCACTTAGGTTGGCGTTGACCTTGGCAATGATTTCGGAGGCGTCCAAAGTCTCATCTGAAGGAAAACACAGAGCAAACACGTTAAAATGTAAATCATCCACATGTCAGACGTGAAGTGACAAAACGGAAAGAAATCAGATTTTACTTTGAACTGAGAGGACTCCTCCACTTTTCAAATCCTGACAACTCTGCAACACAAAAAAACACAATGACACGTTATGAAATGGAGTTTTCTCCAAATTTCACGTTCATGTTTTTAGTGTCCCATTGCTGGAAAATCCAAACTTACTGAAAGAATCAGCGTCACTGAGAGCAGGAGGAAGTGAAGTGGAGTCATCGTGGTCCTTTTCCAACTGAACTTCAAATCTGCAGAAATGAAAATCTGACCAGTGTTCGGTCATTCAGGATTAAATCAGGCAAACGTAGTGATCTCTGAATCGCTACTACGACACGAATAAGGAGAAGAGATCAGAGGAGCTTACCTGATGTAGCAGGACTCGGATGCTGGATGCAGCAGGTGCTTCTCTCCTCAGTTTTTATAGGCAGCTCACACAGGGAGGGCTGATGTGTAAAGACTCTCTGCTGAGCTTATTCATCCCTCTGGAATGTTAATTGTTCATTTGTTTGTCTTAAGCCATTGTTAAGAAACAAAAAAACAGGTCACAATACATTTCTGAGAAAGATGTATAAAAGTGAAAGCAATCACTGCTGGAGGAAGTAACTGGCCCCTTTCCTGACAGTATGCAATACTTTCTGCAAATCGTTCCAATCAAACACGTTTCAATAGATTTAACGGGAGAAAATCAGACATTTTAAAATGTTGATTCATTAGATTAGAGACATTTTGTCTTTAAAAAGTAAAAGATTTAGTTATAAAAATCACATACATCTGTTCCATCAAAAGATGGAAATATCAGGATAATCTGCAATGTTCAGGGCTCTCCACTTTATCACCAGTCGTTTCCTGCACGGGCCCATAACAGAAACTGGTCCCAGGTCCCAGGTGCATCCATGGAGTGAGTCTGGCTGAGGTTTAGGCCACCAGTCCCAGGTCAGGCTGTGGGCACAGTTATTCACATCAGCTCAACACAGTCAGTATCCTGAGGCCAAACCTGTCTTTGTTAGTTTGTGACTGTCAACCGTTTTCAGTACGACTCCTTTATCAGTGTTTTTAATGCTTCCAGTGCTTGTTGGGCCACGGGAGGGTTTTTGTTCGCAGTACCACCACTGAGGGTAGAGAACTGAGTGTGTAAACGGAGACGACACTCGCTCAGTTTGGAGATTGTGAAAAGCCACGGATTTAAGGGCTTAAACATAAAGAGCATTTATGTTGCAAAATTTACAGAAAACACGTTTGACTATTGAATGAAGCGCACACTTACCTATTTACGACTGAGGGCTTATCGCAATTTTCATGCCAGGTATTTTATGTTAGATTCAGCGGCACTAACAGATCTACTGTGGTTCTATGTTGGCAGGAACAAATACACATTATCTACAAGACAACTGAAGAAATGTTGATGGATCGTAACGCAGACCCGGAGCGAGTTTTATTAAATGATTTCTGTCCCCTAACCTCAAACTGCTAAAATACTCCAGCTGTTACATTTTCACATTACAGAAAATATTTCCGTGTTTCATGTCAGCACAGCTGCAGTCGAGGGACTAAGGAGGGAACAAAATGTGAAATCTGTCTTTGAGACGGACTTACACTCCAATTAACTGGTGCAACAGCCAAAGGGTCAGAAGTTTTCTCCGTGGAACAGGGAGGCACAGCGTGGCCCTCATTTCTTTCAGCGTAATCATGTTCCAGGTGGAAACATTCACAGGAAATGTGGAAAGCAGATCAAGTTTTAATAAAAAAAAAAGTATAAAAAAATCCAACACAAGACCAACTTCAAAGAACCTGAACTCTTCCTTCGGTGGTTTAAGTCCATTTCTGTATGTTGGGATTCTTTTGAAATGTGTTTGTGGAACATGAATGATCTCATTGTGACCTTCTATAGGGTTAGAACATAAGGAACTAATGAGGAAATAGCTACTTTAACAACTAGCCATCTGCAGCTAAACCAGTAAACCCTGTACATCCTCACATCACAAGGCAGCAAAGAATTTGGCTGCAACATACCTCAGCTCCAACAATGAACGCCTCTATGAGCATTTTAACCGGAAAAAGTCTGTGTCATTCTGGTAAATTTACAAAAGATTCTCAACATTCAGGTTTGTCCGTCTGATGCTGCTTTTTTTTTTTTCACAGGAACTTCCCAGAGCCTCCACTAGAAACCTCATGGGGATTAAAATCGCTGCAAAAAAAGGATAAAGTCCTTCTGCAGCTGAAGAGAAGTCGACATCAAGATTTCACTGTATTTCTCCATTAAATTGCACCAAACGATTTCAAAGTGAAGGACGTCATGTTCCTCTGGGAACTGTAATGTAATTTGTACCCCACCCTCCACCCCCAATAACAAACACCACCTGATAAAAAGAGGCAGTACTGAGAAATTGTTTCATCTCTTTCAACTCATCCTTTGTGATTCTCATCTCCTAAATGGTTTCTACATTCATCCAATCCCCCAATTTTTGCTTCCGAATCAATTTGTGCAAGAGTGTTTGCAAAGCTGCAATTTATTTAAACTGTCAAGAGGTGAAAGAGGAGTCAAAGTGTGGAAATACGATCAATGTAAGCAACAGCTTCTCATGTTCCAATAGTTTTCTTTTGTTGGATTTCAGTGGGATTAGGAAAGAAACGGCTGATTATTAATAAAAGTTAATATTTACATTCACTAAGCAGAAGAGAGAGTGGCTTCCAGACCAACAAGTAAAGCAGGAAATACTTTAACCCTCTGCAACTTCTCGGACGCTTTCTCGTTGTCTTTTGTTCTACAGGTATGCATCTACTTGTTGATTTCAACAACATGTGTTTTAACATGTGGCTTCCAGAGCAATGAGTGAAGCAGGAACCACTGAAACTTCTCGGACGCCTTATCGTTGTCTTTTGTTCTATGGTTATGCACCTACTTGTTGATTTCAACAACAAGTGTTTGATAGTAGAAGAATGTTCCAGCTCTGATGCCTCAAAGTGAAACTTTGAACACTGTTGGAGGAAGTATTCAGGTCACAGTAAGTGAAAAGTATCAAGTGACAAATTTTGTGCAGAAGCCAAAATGGCAAATGGTTTAGAGGAATTTCAACTGCACAATGTTCAAGGGGAATTTCGGAGCGTTCTTCCTTACAGAACTGCTTCAAATTAGCCGTAATCTTAGAATGTCCAGTGTGAACAGCTTTCTTGTCGTTTCACAGCATCTTTAATTTGGCTGAGGGCTGTGAGGTGATAAAATGATAGGACCCCGGCGGCAACGGAAGAAGCCCTACGGAGGCTGGACAGGGAGCTAGCGTCTGCGGTTAGAGCCATCCAGGGGTAGGGTTACAAGTCAAACAGGAGGCAGGCGCCGGCTGAGACGACAGAACCCCTTGGCAGAAGAGGCAGGGAATAGAGCAGAAGGCCAACAGAAGAAGCCCTCTGGAGGTTGAGCTGGGAGCTAGCCTTGACTCAAACAACAGAGCCTCTTACTAGCAGAGCCAGGAGGTAGAGCTGGAGGCAGGTGCTGGCTCAGACCAAAGAACCTCTTTGGAGAAGGGGCAGGGGACAGAGGGTCGCGTCGACGCAAGAAGCCCTCCGGGGAACAAACTGAATGAGCAGGTGGCGCCGGACAACCTCTGCATAGGCACAGGAACTGGATATGCAGACACAAAGGGAGCAGGTTCCGGACAAGCCGCAGTTGACCTTGGCGCAGGAAGTGGATGAACAAGCGCCGGACAAGGCAGATAGTTGTCCAACTTGGTAGCACCAGCAGGATAAGTGTCATAAAAGTTCTGATTTATATGCCACCCGTCCAATGGCCAAAGAAAGCAGTAGATTCCTGGGTCAGGCTGAACACAGCCGCTGAGGCTGCTGAGAGACACTTAAAGTGCCAAGGCAGCAAAATGGACAATGTGGATGCAGAGATAGCCATGGTGTTTGTCCGAAATTGCCCTGACCCTAGTCTTGCCTGCGTGTTTAGGTGTACACCTATAAGCACATGGTGGCTCACAGAGGTAGAAGAGGCCATAGATGAGCATCAGAGGGAGTACCATGCTAAAAGACTTGGCACAAGGATAGCCAATGCACATGTTGTTAAAGTCACCACTGCTGTAACAAGTAGCTTTTTTCCAGAAACAGAAGCTGTGTGTGCTCATCTAAACACAACCGTATGTGCCCCAGCTAACCCAATCAAGTCGAGTGAGGCAGTCGTTCCAGAATCAAATGCTCGGGAGAGTGTGTTAGAGCGTACAAGTCAGGTCACTAATGCTGCCTCCAGACCTCATTTTTTACCCTCAGCATGTTTCTCCCAGTGTAAAGTCTGTGGGGATGGCTCTCACTCAACAAGAACACACTGTATGAGGGAGAAGAGGTGCTTAACCTGTTTAGAAATAGGACATCAGCAAAGAGACCTTCCTAAGATTACTGTTGTGCAGCATGCAAACTCAACTACTAAGATTGCAGAAGTGTCTCCCTGAGACTGACCAGCTGTTGAGGATTTGTATCAACAAAAAGCAGCTAGCCGAAAAAGGACAAGCGGAGAAATCTTGGGTTGGCGAGGCAAAAGCAAAACCAGTAGGAAAAAAAACACAAAATCTGCCAGGCATTCAAAAAACATCAAAAAATAGAAACCCAGGAACAAAAATCAAAAGTCCTAAAAAATACATGAATCTTCTCACTGGTAAATTAATTTGAAAAAACAAAAGGCGACAGAGAGACTAACAACAAGAGCGCTGTGTGTAGAGGAATGAATGACTTTGATCCAGCAAGGAGAAGCAGATGAGTGGGGTTTAAATCAGGGAGACAACAGGTGCCCAGTGTTAGGTTGATTAGGAGCAACGGGGAGCAGGGTGAGACAGAAAATGTGGAGATGCGTAAACAACGGTATGCAGGGCAACAGTGACCGGAGTGAACTCATGACACTCCCACAGGGTCTTTGTAACAGCCCAGCATGGTTTATGCGTCTCATGATGGGTATATTTGGAGACCAGAATTTCCTGACCCTGCTCTGTTATTTAGATAATATGCTAGTGTATGCTCCTAATGAAGTTGAAGCCCTCAGAATATTGGGAATTGTCATGATTCGGCTCCACTTCCTCCCCTGGACTCTTATTTTGTCACCCCCTCTTCTCCACATCCTGTCCTGGCCTACTATTACTTTGCCAACTTCACCACCCTCGTTTGTCCTCAATTGGTTTCACCTGCTCCCCCTTCCTACTTGTATCTGGATTTCACCACCGCTCTCGGGCAGATCGTCTCTCTTCCCATATGCCTGTCCTGCAGCCCTCCAGGAAGTTTTTCTCGTCAGGCTGGATTTCATGTTTTGGGACTTACTCTTTTTGCCTTTTTGCCTGTTTGCCTGTCTGCCTGTCCACCTGTCCACCTGTTTGCCTGTTCCTCATCAACCTGTCCACACGGCCTTTCCACACCGGATTTCAGGTTTTTTGGGCTCTGTACTCTGCTTGCCTCCTTGCCCGTTTGCCTGTTTGCCTGATCCTCAGTTAACCCGTCTTCTGCCACGACTCACCCTCTTTATTTACAGTATTTATTGCATTATCAATAAACGCTCACTATCTTCCTCCTGTGTCCTGTACTTTGGGTCCAACGAAAAAACTCACCCGTGACAGTACGATCTGGCCAACAGTTGGACCCCAGGACACCAGAGGAAGATTCACAATGAACCCTATAGAAGCAGTTAAATTTTGGTACCAGTACAGGTAGAAGTGGACAATGATTTTTACCTTCCAATTAGCTTCAAAGGTTGCCGTCTTGCCATCCGCCCACAACGTCAAATAGATCCATATTTTTTCAAAGGCCTCAGACATAAAGCTAAGCCCAAGTCTCAGACACTATGCGCACCATCTCCAGCCACAGTCACTTGTCCTCCGGTCCGGGCTTCTGCTCACACCTCAGCCTCACGAGCACCTGTCCCTGTTTCTGGTCCTGTTTCCGAGGGGGCCGTGGACTGCTCCGGCCCCGCACCTGTTCCTGGTCCTGTTTCCGAAGGGGCCGTCGAGTGCACCGGTCCCGCACCTGTTCCTGTTCCTGTTCCTGTCCCTGCGCCGAGGTCAGCTGCGGCTCGTCCGGCGCATGTCCGTCCAGTTCCTGTTCCTGCGCCGAGGTCAGCTGCGGCTCGTCCGGCGCCTGTTTCAGTGTTGAGGGCCCTGGAGGGCTTCATCCGTCGCCGTCGGCCTCCAGCTCGACCTCCGGAGGGCTTCATCCGTCGCCGTCGGCCTCCAGCTCGACCTCCAGTCTGCTCTCCAGAGCTGGCCCCCGGCTCGGCGTCCTGTCTGCTCCCCGGAGGGCTTCTCACGTCGACGCCGGCCCCCGGAGGGCTCCTCACATCGACAGCGGTCGCCAGCTCGGCGTTCTGTCTGCTCCCCGGAGGGCTTCTCACATCATCACCGACCCCAGCCCAGCCTTTGGTCCCCATAATCAGCCTGGCCCTTTCCTGGATTTCACCACCGCTCTCGGCCAGATCGTCTCTCTTTCCATATGCCTGTCCTGCAGCCCTCCAGGAAGTTTTTCTTGCCAGGCTGGATTTCATGTTTTGGGACGTACTCTGTTTGCCCTTTTGCCTTTTTGCCTGTCTGCCTGGTTGCCTGGTTGCCTGGTTGCCTGCTTGCCTGTTTGCCTGTTCCTCATCAACCTGTCCACACGGCCTTTCCACACCGGATTTCAGGTTTTTTGGACTCTGTACTCTGCTTGCCTCCTTGCCCGTTTGCCTGTTTGCCTGATCCTCAGTTAACCCGTCTTCTGCCACGACTCACCCTCTTTATTTACAGTATTTATTGCATTATCAATAAACGCTCACTATCTTCCTCCTGTGTCCTGTACTTTGGGTCCAACGAAAAAACTCACCCGTGACAGGAATGGTTTTCGACAGGCTACACGCTCATGGACTAAGCAACTATCCCGCAATCCGCTTGGGACTTTCTGGCACTAAAATGGTCTATTTGGGATAAATTAAGTCACTGGCTAAAAGGACATGACTTCACTGTCTGGACAGACTACAACCCACTAACCTACCTGCTCATTAAGCCTAAACTTGATGCATGTGAGCAAAGGTGGGTGACCAAACTGTCCCCATATAACTTTAGCATCTAATATATACCAGGAACTAAGAATATTGTCGCAGATGCTCTGAGCAGAAGCTTTTACCCAGAGCCGTGTCTGTCATGGACTCATTAAGGAACCCTGTGAGGCATTACATCACATACATACATGCATGCATACATACATAGGGGTCGTAGTCAAACCCTGGTGGAACGCAGGGCAAATGGAATTTGGTTCATTGATGGCAGTAAATCAGTCGCCAAGTTCATACTTAAATGTGTACAGTGCTCACTAGCTCAGACGATCAACAGAGGAGCAACATATGTCGGAACTCCCCAGAGAACTTGTTGAAGTCATGCAATTCATCAGGCAGGTGCTCTCATCAATGCCTTAAGGTGCTTTGTGGGAGCCAAAAATGAGTTCAGAGAAGTTCTCAAACAGTGTGATATCAACTTTCATAGCTTATAAACAGTGCAAATTCATTTTCAAAACCCTCTCAGCAAGTCATGCAGGCGGCATCTGAGAGTGTCAAATTCGTGTAATTGGCAATATTTAAAATCTTACTGTTGCTCAGTGTTCATGCAGACTGGATTACGCTTGCATTGGAAAACTTCTATGAAGCTATGACCATCGTTACCATCAACATGTTGGTGGAATCAATGATCCTAAGTCTCCAGAACCTCTTACTCCAAACCACCTCATCTTGATGAAATCCAAGGTTGCTCTACCACCTTCTGGAAAATGTGTGAAAGAAGATATTGTAGCGGCCCCGCCGGTGGGCCAGAGGTGGGGCCTCTGGGGATTGTGAGAATTGTAAATAGTTGCTATGTTTTAGATTGTTTTAGATGTACTGCGTGTAGTTGTTGGTGATTGTGGGTGTGTGAAATGTGTTTGGGTGGTGGGGGTTATTGGACTTGTTTTATGTGGGGTTTATGTGTATAGGGCACAAGTGATCTCCCTCCCACCTGGGGTACTCAGCGAGTCAGATTAGACTTCTAGCGGCCAAGCTAGCTTTACCAGTTAGGTTAAGCTAGCGAAGCTCTAGGACACCCCGCCACGGCATGACCGGCGCTACAATATCTATGTAGCAAAAAGGGAGCAAAGAGTCCAATATTTGACTAAACAGTTCTAGAGCAGGTGGAAGAAGGAATACCTTTGTGTTTTTACCTGAATGTTTTAACAAGGCAAAAATGGCATGTACCCAGGCACAACCTAAAGGTGAATGACAGGCATTATCAAGGAAGACACACTTCCAAGGAACCAGTGGCAGATAGAATAAGTTACATTTAGTCTGTTATCCAAAGCGACAAGTGAGGTGCAACAAAAAAAACAAAGTTAAGGAGAAAACATCAAAGTAAAGTGCTATCAAAGAATTGTTTCTGTTTCATGAGATGCAAGTACAAGAAAAAGCAGGAGGTTTTTTTTTTTTTTGTTTAGTGCAAAGGAAGATACGGAGAAGTTGTGTTTTCAGAAGAGTTTTAAATGCAGTGAGTGAGGGCGCTGAGTGTGCAGGGTTAGGCAGCACCATGAGGAATCAAGTGGTTGAAACTACGAAGGATTCTGATGGTTTAGTTTGTCAAGGTGCAAGATGGGGAGCGAAAGCTGACAAAGAAACAAGACAATTCCTTCAAACCTTTAGTTACTGTATGGCAATCCAAAAAGCCAAGGGCTTGGTGGTTTATCCATTTGGAGTGGCCCATCCCAGACCTGAGTCAAATTAAAGATGCTGTGGAATGAGCTCAAGAAAGCTGTTCACGCTGGACATTCTACGGCTTACTCCAAACCACCTCATCTTGATGAAATCCAAGGTTGCTCTGCCACCTTCCGGAAAATGTGTGAAAGAAGATATTGTAGCGGCCCCGCCGGTGGGCCAGAGGTAGGGCCTCTGGGGATTGTGAGAATTGTAAATAGTTGCTATGTTTTAGATTGTTTTCTTACGGCTAATTTGAAGCAGTTCTGTAAGGAAGAACGCTCCAAAATTCCCCTTGAACATTGTGCAGTTGAAATTCCTCTAAACCATTTGCCATTTTGGCTTCTGCACAAAATTTGTCACTTGATACTTTTCACTTACTGTGACCTGAATACTTCCTCCAACAGTGTTCAAAGTTTCACTTTGAGGCATCAGAGCTGGAACATTCTTCTACTATCAAACACTTGTTGTTGTTGTTGTTGAACAACAAGTAGGTGCATAACCATAGAACAAAAGACAACGATAAAGGGTCCGAGAAGTTGCGTTAAAGTAATTTCCTGCTTTACTTGTTGGTCTGTAAGCCACTCTCTCTTCTGCTTAGTGAATGTAAATATTAACTTTTATTAATAATCAGCCGTTTCTTTCCTAATCCCACTGAAATCCAACAAAAGAAAACTATTGGAACATGAGAAGCTGTTGCTTACATTGATCGTATTTCCACACTTTGACTCCTCTTTCACCTCTTGACAGTTTAAATAAATTGCAGCTTTGCAAACACTCTTGCACAAATTGATTCGGAAGCAAAAATTGGGGGATTGGATGAATGTAGAAACCATTTAGGAGATGAGAATCACAAAGGATGAGTTGAAAGAGATGAAACAATTTCTCAGTACTGCCTCTTTTTATCAGGTGGTGTTTGTTATTGGGGGTGGAGGGTGGGGTACAAATTACATTACAGTTCCCAGAGGAACATGACGTCCTTCACTTTGAAATCGTTTGGTGCAATTTAATGGAGAAATACAGTGAAATCTTGATGTCGACTTCTCTTCAGCTGCAGAAGGACTTTATCCTTTTTTTGCAGCGATTTTAATCCCCATGAGGTTTCTAGTGGAGGCTCTGGGAAGTTCCTGTGAAAAAAAAAAAAAAAAAAGCAGCATCAGACGGACAAACCTGAATGTTGAGAATCTTTTGTAAATTTACCAGAATGACACAGACTTTTTCCGGTTAAAATGCTCATAGAGGCGTTCATTGTTGGAGCTGAAGTATGTTGCAGCCAAATTCTTTGCTGCCTTGTGATGTGAGGATGTACAGGGTTTACTGGTTTAGCTGCAGATGGCTAGTTGTTAAAGTAGCTATTTCCTCATTAGTTCCTTATGTTCTAACCCTATAGAAGGTCACAATGAGATCATTCATGTTCCACAAACACATTTCAAAAGAATCCCAACATACAGAAATGGACTTAAACCACCGAAGGAAGAGTTCAGGTTCTTTGAAGTTGGTCTTGTGTTGGATTTTTTAATACTTTTTTTTATTAAAACTTTATCTGCTTTCCACATTTCCTGTGAATGTTTCCACCTGGAACATGATTACGCTGAAAGAAATGAGGGCCACGCTGTGCCTCCCTGTTCCACGGAGAAAACTTCTGACCCTTTGGCTGTTGCACCAGTTAATTGGAGTGTAAGTCCGTCTCAAAGACAGATTTCACATTTTGTTCCCTCCTTAGTCCCTCGACTGCAGCTGTGCTGACATGAAACACGGAAATATTTTCTGTAATGTGAAAATGTAACAGCTGGAGTATTTTAGCAGTTTGAGGTTAGGGGACAGAAATCATTTAATAAAACTCGCTCCTGGTCTGCGTTACGATCCATCAACATTTCTTCAGTTGTCTTGTAGATAATGTGCATTTGTTCCTGCCAACATAGAACCACAGTAGATCTGTTAGTGCCGCTGAATCTAACATAAAATACCTGGCATGAAAATTGCGATAAGCCCTCAGTCGTAAATAGGTAAGTGTGCGCTTCATTCAATAGTCAAACGTGTTTTCTGTAAATTTTGCAACATAAATGCTCTTTATGTTTAAGCCCTTAAATCCGTGGCTTTTCACAATCTCCAAACTGAGCGAGTGTCGTCTCCGTTTACACACTCAGTTCTCTACCCTCAGTGGTGGTACTGCGAACAAAAACCCTCCCGTGGCCCAACAAGCACTGGAAGCATTAAAAACACTGATAAAGGAGTCGTACTGAAAACGGTTGACAGTCACAAACTAACAAAGACAGGTTTGGCCTCAGGATACTGACTGTGTTGAGCTGATGTGAATAACTGTGCCCACAGCCTGACCTGGGACTGGTGGCCTAAACCTCAGCCAGACTCACTCCATGGATGCACCTGGGACCTGGGACCAGTTTCTGTTATGGGCCCGTGCAGGAAACGACTGGTGATAAAGTGGAGAGCCCTGAACATTGCAGATTATCCTGATATTTCCATCTTTTGATGGAACAGATGTATGTGATTTTTATAACTAAATCTTTTACTTTTTAAAGACAAAATGTCTCTAATCTAATGAATCAACATTTTAAAATGTCTGATTTTCTCCCGTTAAATCTATTGAAACGTGTTTGATTGGAACGATTTGCAGAAAGTATTGCATACTGTCAGGAAAGGGGCCAGTTACTTCCTCCAGCAGTGATTGCTTTCACTTTTATACATCTTTCTCAGAAATGTATTGTGACCTGTTTTTTTGTTTCTTAACAATGGCTTAAGACAAACAAATGAACAATTAACATTCCAGAGGGATGAATAAGCTCAGCAGAGAGTCTTTACACATCAGCCCTCCCTGTGTGAGCTGCCTATAAAAACTGAGGAGAGAAGCACCTGCTGCATCCAGCATCCGAGTCCTGCTACATCAGGTAAGCTCCTCTGATCTCTTCTCCTTATTCGTGTCGTAGCCGATTCAGAGATCACTACGTTTGCCTGATTTAATCCTGAATGACCGAACACTGGTCAGATTTTCATTTCTGCAGATTTGAAGTTCAGTTGGAAAAGGACCACGATGACTCCACTTCACTTCCTCCTGCTCTCAGTGACGCTGATTCTTTCAGTAAGTTTGGATTTTCCAGCAATGGGACACTAAAAACATGAACGTGAAATTTGGAGAAAACTCCATTTCATAACGTGTCATTGTGTTTTTTGTGTTGCAGAGTTGTCAGGATTTGAAAAGTGGAGGAGTCCTCTCAGTTCAAAGTAAAATCTGATTTCTTTCCGTTTTGTCACTTCACGTCTGACATGTGGATGATTTACATTTTAACGTGTTTGCTCTGTGTTTTCCTTCAGATGAGACTTTGGACGCCTCCGAAATCATTGCCAAGGTCAACGCCAACCTAAGTAAGCGAGAGCACTTTGTCGGGAAATGATGATCGCGTTAGAAAAATTCAGTCTGTCCTCCTGTAACATGTGATTACTTGGCTGTTTGTGCATGCAGCTAAAAATCAAAAGATACATATTGCTGTCGAGGGAAAATTGATTCCTTAACCATATTTATTTAGTGCCTAAACATAACCCTGATGTCTTTGTGCATAACACGACCACACGCATATTTCTGACTTTGAACAAACGGGCCTGTTGGTCACATGAGAGGGACAAACCGTCTTCGTGGGCATGAATGTTGGAAAACACACAAAGGCTGATTTGTTAATGTCAATCAACGGAAAATAATTATTGAAGTAATTTATAAATCTCATTATTTATAATTGATGCCTTCAGCTGGTGAAATGTGAGAATTTGTTTTTTTTATCATAATTTTTGTAAATTACATGTATTTGTGTTTTTAATTGTTTGTCAGACAAACGAGCCGATTAGACAGTTGGAATGAAACATTTAATACACAATCGGAAAAATAACGGACTGCCTGAAAAATGTTTGAGTTTAGAAAAAATATCTATAAATCATGAAAATGCTGACCTGAATAATGACAAAAAATGTTCTTTGTTCTGCAGCAAACACACTGATACATGGGGACGTTATGCCCAATCTGAAGAGGAACGCCGACCCCTGCACGGCCGTAGGCTGCAAGTGGCCTAAAACTGGATCCTACGTCTACGTTCCCGTTGAGATCACCAGTGACTTCAGTAAGTCACAGAAACGTAACCTTTGACCCCCCAAAAACTGTCCAGTCAACGCCACGTCTGCTTGGTTCCTGTCAGTATTACAGACATTTCACGGCAGTGACACTGATCATCGTAAAATATTAATGTCATCTCTACATGCTGCATGTTGCTCAAGATTCAGTTGCACAAGCTCGTGTGTCCCGCTGACAAACGTCGGTCTGAGATAAGAGTCAAGATTCAGTGTCTGATTCATGGATCTTGTTTTGTGTCTCTGCAGCTGCTCAGGAGCGTGACGTCATCATTAACGCTCTGGTGAGTTTCCACCTTTCGACCTGCATTCGCTTTGTCTGGAGAACGACCCACGTGGATTACCTCAGGTTCTTCTCTGGAACCGGGTACGGACACACACACACACACACACCGTTTAAATGTAGCTTTCCAGCTTTTTTATATCTCATTCTGACAGCTGGAATAGGAAGACGTGTGGGGCACTGGGCTGTAGGACATGACCACTGATTTAACTGAGCGTGTGCGTCTTTGTTTTACAGGTGTTGGTCCTACGTGGGCCGTCAGAGGAACTTGCAACCGATTTCTCTGCAGAGAAATGGCTGCGTCTACCAGAACACGGTGCAGCATGAGGTCATGCACGCTCTCGGCTTCCACCACGAACAAGTCCGCTCCGACAGAGATTCCTATGTCAATATCCTCACACAGAACATTCAGCCAGGTCAGCTCGCCAACAAAAACATTTGCTTGATTTGTCTCGTACCAGATTAGCCAGATTTACCACACGCCCACACTGAACTGAGACAGGAAGTTACAAAAGGCTACAAAAGAATCCTTTGCTGTGCTCTCTGTGCAGGAATGGAATCAAACTTCAAGAAGGTTCAGACCAACAACCTGGGTACTCCCTACGACTTCAACTCTGTCATGCATTACCCAAAGTGAGTGTGTGTTGTGCATAAATGATGATGTAGATGAGAACAGTGTGTGTGTGTTTGAGTCTCCACCATGAACCAAAGCTGTTTGTTTCATCCTACAGCTATGCTTTCTCTAAAAATGGCCTACCAACCATCACCGCCAAGAGCAACCCCAAGATGGTCCTTGGTGGCGCAGCAAGGATGAGCTCCAATGACATCGCCCGTATCAACAGGCTCTACCTGTGCTGTAAGTGAAAGTTTGAAACACCACTGTGTTCCATGATGTTTTTGAACGTCTGAGTCATACGCAATCGTCACAGGAATAGCTACAGTTGATTTATGACTTTAATAAATGAAGAAGTCAGTTGTTCGTGTTGGGTAATTAGCATACGGCTTATGTAAAAATCTATATTAAAGCATGAACGTAGCGTTAAATAGTTGGAAACTGACATGTAATGTCGAGTAAATGAGCTGTGGACTGCTGCATAGCAGACGGTTTGATGTTCCTCACGGGACCAGCGTAATAAGCAGTTTCATATTTTGGTAATATGAAAATTCAGGTGTGGAGCTGGAACTTTCACAGCACAGAAACGGTGACATTTCACTGCGTCGGTGCAATTCAGTGTGAAATCGTATATGTTGAGCGTTATCTCAGTCCTGCACAGTTTGAGAGAAACATCTCGCCCTGAACGTTGCAGATTATCCTGATATTTCATGTTAGTTAACCAGCAGCTTCCCGGAACACCTGATCCAAATCCTCCTCACGGATGGAAACTGCTTTTAATTATGCCTCCACGAATAACTACAACAACTACTCGGGTCCAAACAAGTGATGCATTTAGTTGCTCTCAGTGACGACGCCTTACACTTCACAAGAACATAGATTCAATGTTAATAATCAAATGTTTTGTTTTTGACCCAACAGAACTTTAAATCTAAGGCCTGTCCAACAGACGCCTCGGTTTGTCCCGACGACACCAAAGGCCCAAATCTGTGGTTCTGCAAGAACATCGCAACAAAGTAACAGCAACTCGTCTTAAATCTGTGAATTTGCTGCATAAGTCCCATCGTGTCTATGTAGCTTCTGTTTGTATTTGGTCATATTGTATTTTTTAAAACATATCTGATGTCTGTGTCGACATAAAACCTTGAAGCTGTTACAAGTGACCTCAACAACAGTTCACATGACCTTTGTCAGATCAGGATCTGCCAGATACTAACGTGAACATGTACAGAAAGTTTCAGCTTTATGTTTCAGCCTCCTAGAAATACGATGAGGCAGAACTTGGCTCTCGTTGGCAGGGTGATGGATTTTAGGGGGTGAAGGTCTTTTCCCTTTGACATGGTCAATCAGCCTTTTTAACCAATCGCAGTTTGGTTTGATTCATTTAATCACTTCTTAATAGAATGTGACAAAATTGTCTTGAAGCCTCCGAATGAATTATTAAGTGCCTGTTTTTGATTTTTGTTCTGTTGAGTTGTTCAGTTAGTAACATGTATTACAATCAGTGTAACGGATTGTTGTACAGTAACACACACACAGTGTTTTACTCCTGCAGCAGATTAAAACTATAGAGATTCTATGTTTTTGTTCAAAAACAATAAAAATATATCTAATCTGATTGTGGCAAGTCTGGGTATTTGTTCAGATGCAGTTTTGTGAACCACACTTGTTCTTTTTAGAATCTTTCTCTTGAATTTTCTCCCTCTGCATAAATATGATCTATGACGTTCTAAAACTAGATAAAAGGGAAATTAATTAATTTTTAATGTTAAAGATTTGTGGTTTCAATAACTCGTCTGGCCCCTTTTTGTAACAGTGTGAAAGTTTGTTTCCTCTTATTTTGAAATAACAAAAAGTTTATGTTATCAACATAATATTTAAAGCACATTGATGAACAACAATTGTTTCTTAACTAGAAATGAATTAAAATTTGAATTGATTTATTTTGCATAAATTTATTATGCAAACATTTGCAACCTTATAACTTTGAGTCTTTTACTAAGACGTTTCGTACGACACTGGAAGCTCCACAGAATTAGCGCTTTCTCTGCCAAATACGGGTCACGAGAGTGAGCAGAAGGAGGAAACACACAGGAAGCTTTACACTTCCATATCAAACAGTCTGTCTGCACTTCCTGCATGTCTGCTGTCGCCTCACTTGTGCTAGATGCTTAAAAAAACCCAACATATGGAGGAGGTGAGTGTGTGTCACCCAGTTCCAGAGAAGAACATGAGGAAATCCGCCGCGTACGACCTCCGGACAAAACCAATGTCAACTAGTTCTTCTTCTTCAGATTGGGCATAATGTCCCCATGTGTCAGCCCTTTTGCTGCAGAACTAATATGCCACAAATTGTATTTTTTTTTAATGAATAATAATCATCTCAGCATTTAAATTATTTATAGTTTATTTACATATTTATATAATCTTTTTTGCCAGCTATTCCATCCATTATTTTTCTGATTGTATATTAGATATTTAATTACTACTATCTGTCAAAACTCTTGACATTGACGGATCAATCAAAGTCCTCCAACCTTTAGAGCCACAGAGAAGGTTTGTCCTGTTGAGAAGCATCAGTGGCAGCTTCCACATTTACACCGGAGGAAGAGGAGAGACCGTTTCCTCCGCAGCTAAACACGTACTTGGATTTAGTTTACGTTTACTAGACGTTCTCCACTTCCTGTGATGTGACAAAGTTATTCCATGAATCGCGGGTTGGGACAAAGTTTATGAGACGATTGCTGCCTCCAGAGCAAAGTGCTGATTCCCTCTTTGCACCCCAAAACTTGGTCGTTTGTCTCGCCTCACAATTTTTTTGAAATTTGTTATCTTTTGGAAACGAGTGAAAGGACAAGTGGACAACATGCAGCTTCTGGCAATGTTCCTATGTAATAACTTACAGCGGAAGATAAGCAGCCGGTTTTCAGCAGTTTTAAGTTAAGGAATGCGGAAGTGTGAAAAAGGTCTGCTGCAAATTATCACGTTCTAAATAAAATTCATAACACAAATTGAAAATAAACATTGTTCAAAAATTGCATTTTCCCTTGTTAACCAAATAAGCAAAACATTTAAATTACTTTCTCACTTTCACATTCGTTCTTTTTTTTTAAGCTTGTTGGGAATTTTTTATATTTTTTTTATTTAGAAATTAGTTCAAAAAGCATTAAAACGTGCAAAAGGACAAATGGTATATGCCGTCTGCAGTAACTGTCCATCGTCTATCAAATTGTCTTTATTTCTATTCACACCTTTGTTACACAGATTCAGTAGATGCAAGACTTTCTAATACACGCACAGCCAAACATTCATACAGTGAAATGACTTGCTGTTCACTCTGTGATTTTGTTTTAGTTTTTCATAGGCTCCACTCGGTATTTACCATATTTGCCATGTGTCAGCTCAGTAATAGCTGAGCAGTAAATCTGTGTGAAGTTTCATACACCATGTGCCAGCAGAGAGCAGTGAAAGCTTAGGTTTGTTGAAGGAGTTCACCAACAACAGAGAAACTGCACCGTGTGTTTAATTGTTAAAAGAACAAATGAATTATGATTAGCAGCAAATATTGGCAGGAGTATTTGCGATCACAGAGGAATTTACCAGACCTGTAAGAACCTGCATGAATGGAAAATACGGTAGAAATAACTTCTTACCGTGTGGAATCCACATGTCTCTGAACAGACACGTGGTGAGATGTGTCCCCGGTCACCTCAGCATGTGGTTTGAGTAATCGCATCATCTGGGACATTTGGTCAATTGACTTCAACATTTACTATTATACTGTTGACATGAAACTATTAGGCCCAACTGAATGAGAATTAGCTTCATTGTGTTTTGATCAATTGAGTTCAAAAAAGTATCCTGAGAGCAAACATATTAAAGTCATTTAAATTCCCATATTTGTATCACTGAGTCGTGTCTACATAGCGTATTGAGTGAGTTAGTAATACAGCTCAGTTACCCCAGTGGGCTTTACGATACATAAGACGTTGACCTCTATTCTTAGACCCTTAAACCCGCAGCATCTTTCCAGGAGAATCAAACACATATTGTTCAGCTCATCTGTGATGCTCATCCGTGTTACTAAGTGCAGGGATTAAGTTCGTGAAACTGCCAACGCTTTCTTTAGAATTTAATCTCTGTCCTTTGTTACTTTGCTGATATTGTTGATCTGTAGAAAGACAGAAAATACTTACTTGCAGTAAAAGTCTTTCCTTGAATAGTCGTATTGTTCCAGCTAAAGATAAACAGTCTCAACTGCCGTAAATAAAGGTTTAAGTGATGACTCAGGTTGGAACATATCCTGTGTGAACTTCCCATGAAGACCTGGAACATCAGGTAACCTCCTCTGACCTGATGACATTTGCATGTGCCAAACTTAATCCTGCAGCCGCACAGCATCATCATGTAGTGGCGACTTGGTCTCGAGGACTAATGAGGTGGATTTTACCCTGTTCTTCTCAAAAACTGGACAGGAACACACACACACACACCTAGGAATAAAAGGCAGGCACTGACACGTCTCCACTTTTTTTTTCCTCTATTTTAAAATGGCCAAAAGGTGCTGATCTCCTCGGAGAAAAATGCTTGCGTGGAGTTACACACTGAGCAACATGAGGCTCAAAAGGTCTGATCCAAAAGTAAAGGATCACTGCGTGTCGCGCAGATCGTCGCTACACAGACAAATATGACAACAACAGAACAGCATTTAGTCTTAAGCGTATTAACACGCTGCGTAAGACCTTTAAAGACTTTTCATTTTGGTGCCTTATTTCACTTTTTTCTTTAAATACTGGAGCAGGTTGCATTTTATCTCAGTGACTATTCATTTCTACACAATGAAATGAGACAGTCGGATAGTTAATGCTCAGCTTAAGTTAATGTGCGAGTCCAAATTTCCACCTTAGAGAGGCAGTGCTGCTCCACTCTGTGAACGATAGAATTCACTGCCGCCTTAGATCATGTGTTCTCCTGAATATTCTACATCGGTTTCACTTTATTTAGTCTCTGGCTGCCACAAAAAACTAATGTCAGTTTGTGCTGAGCTGCAGGTGGAACTGTTCAGGCCTGTTTGGGTCTTGGTAATCATGTACTGGTCATCAGTCATTATGAAATGAAAATGCTACGAAACTACCGAAGCAGAAATACTAAAAAATTCACTTCTAAAAAATGTCAGAATGCTGCTGTCAGTGCTTTTTAATTCTGCGTCACAGGAAGATTTGACAACAGGTTTTGGCATTAAAGGACACGCTCACCGTTCCATGAATGGGTGCTCATATCAAAACTGAAAGAGGTTGAATGACCAAAATAAAGCATAAAAAAACATTTTATTTTGTAGCCTGAATAGGAAGTGCCGTACTTCATGCGTGAGAGTCGAGTCTCATCTGATTTCCTCATAGACCTTGGGCTCTCAGAGCTATGTTCCACATTTGGACCCTGTTGGATGAGTCACTCTAACGTCTCTCTCTCTACGTCGGCTGCTGATCAGATGTACTTTTAATAGTTTTAATATTTTGATGTGCTACAATTGAGGCTTCAGCGTCTTGATCAAAGAGGCTTAGTCATCTGACCAGGAAGAACTTGGACTCAAACCATGAAACAGTCAACTTGCAGCTAGGCCACAAAAATGGGACAACAGAACTAGAGTGAAGTAAACTTTGACTGTTGGCTCAGACGACCCGCTGATGCCATCTCAGGTCTGTCAACCACGTTTGAGCCTCACGTATAGACACATCAGCTACTGGTTCATCAAACCGTTCTATTGTTTCACACCGTCACATCGCACCCCCGCCCCCGGCTATAGGACAAGGTGACGATATCCCTGTACACGACACGGTGGGACTGTTCCTGTGAAGCACTTAGATCACAATAGGATTCGAATACAAAAGACTTCTCAGATATCTCTTCCACTGCTGCTGCTGTACATATATCAAATATGCAATTTTACAGTTGCCTGTACTCCCACAAGTACACAAATATACTTGTGGGAGTACAGGCAGCTGTAAAATAACAAACACATTCTTGTTTTCTACAACATCTGCACATTGTAGCTATGAAGGTGAAGGTGAAGATTAGAGAAAGCTGTGGGCATGTTAGACATACATGAATAACAAGCGACTTGAAGTGACTTCATGATGTTTGATCCAAACCTGATTTAAACTGGATAGAAATTTTCAAGTAAAATAAATTGAAAAACTGGTCAATGTTTGTTAGAACCACAGTGCCACCGAATAGTATTGATGTTCATTATATCTATGACTAATCTGAATTTGAAATGTATTCTTAACATTAGATCTTACATCACATGACTTAAAGGATTCTAAAAAGTCTAAAAACTGATAAATTACAACCTTGTGAAGGTGAATTGTAGTTGAATATATATACAGTATATATACTGTATATATATTCAACTACAATTCACTTATAGATTATAAATATAGATATAGATTATAAATATAGATTATAAATTATAGATTATAATTACATTAGTTACATTAATTACATTAATTAGATATAGATTATAAATTACAACCTTGTGAAGGTGAATTGTAGTTGAATATATATACAGTATATATACTGTATATATATTCAACTACAATTCAACTACAATTCACTTTATTTTACTGTATATATATTCAACTACAATTCACTTTCACAAGGTTGTAATTTATAATCTATATATATACTATAAAAAAATATAAAATTCCCCCCTATATATATATATATATATATATATATATATATATATATATATATATATATATATATATATATATATATATTATTGACTTGTGAGGACACTCACTGATGTAATGCAATCCCTAGCCCCTTACCCTAACTCTAACCATCACAGGTGAATGCCTAATCCTAGCCCCTTACCCTAACCCTAACCTAAACCTAATTCTAACCCTAACCCTAAAACGCAGTCTTGACCCTCAAAAATCCCTTTTTTAGGTAAAAAAAATCGTGAGGACCGGCCAAAATGTCCTCACTTTACAAAAATGTCCTCACTCTGATGTTTAAAAACATTCTTTGGTACTCACTGTGAATGCCGACAGTCACACACACACACACACGCACACGTATTTATATTTGGGGCTACATCAGCCCCAGTCTGAAAGGCAACAGACTGAATGAAGGGCCACAGTCTCTCAAACTAAGTAGAGGAACTTTTCAGTGAAAGCCAAACTTTGGAGTGTTCCAATTCACTATTAGTCCTTTGTCCAGAAAAGTGAGAAAAGCTAAGGCATCTTTTTCACATATAAAAAAAAAACTGTTGCAAAAAGCAACAACACAACAAAATGAAGAAACATGCAAAAAAAACTCACAACCTTCAACTACAAATCCACAAATCAGCGTTTCCAGGGGAGACTAAAAAGAGACAAGGGGGACACACTTGTTGCCATAGTTTCCTAAAAGAACCGACCAGTTCACGGCTGGTGAGGCACCGACTTAATCACAATCAGATGTACGAACACATGAAGCCTGGAGAGGAGCTTCTTCGCCGTTTGATTGGCAGCAGTGAGGAGGACTCGCCAGAAGAATCGCTGGGATCACGGGCGCCCCAATCATAAGACAGGAGAACTGCGTGCTTCACTTGGCGCCTCTTCGCAGCCATTTTCTGATTGCTCAGCACAAGAAACACGTTACACACATACAGTTGTTGACAAAAAAACATTATATATATCAGCTAAACTATGGGAATTTAATTCATATAGCAAACGTGTTTGAATGTTTTGATAGCGACATACAGAGAGGCAGCGATACGCTCTCACTGCGTAGCATGTTAGCACAGTTAGCTCACGCAGCTGCTGCCGCCGCACGTCACCGGAGGTTGGAAATGAGCCGGTAAAAGAAAAACCAGAACACGCGGAAAAGAAAAGGAGCGTGTGCAGGAAATGACTGGTGTTAAAGCGCCAAGGGGCTTTTTACTGCCCCTCCTCATTGCGGCTTTGCCTTTTGTTGCCCACAAGGTTTTTATCCCATGGTGCAGAAAATGTCAACGTTAGTTTAAAGAACTTTTTTACTTACTAATGAAAATTTAAACCATTTTTTAATCAAAGTATCTTTAATCTGAAAATTCATGTATTTTTACCAGCATTCTAAAAAAGTATTTTTTAATCTAATGCATTTTTCTCCCTGCTGCTGAATAGTTGGTAGAAAGCACCTGAATACTTCCTCCAGCACTGGTTTGCTTCATTTTAACGCCTCTTTCCTGGAACTTTAGAGTGACCTGTATTGTTCCACTACAACAATTTAAGACAAACAGTTGCACAAAGAAAATTCCCGCGGGACGTTTGAGCTCAGCTCGTATCAGTAACACACCAGCCCCACCCTGTGCGAGCTGCCTATAAAGTGTGAGGAGAGGAGCACCTGCATCGTCCATCAAACTCCTGCAACGACTCGTCTGACCGCCGTCTTCTCCTTAGTCTGGCTGATTCAGAGCTCGCTACATCCCTTATCAATTACTAATCCCTAATGGCCAAACACTGCTCAGATTGCATTTGGAAAAGGGCCATGATGACTCCAGTTTTCCTCCTCCTTCTCTCAATGACGCCCATTCCTACGGTAAGTGTGAGTCTCTCGGCACAGCGATAAAAACTGAAAAAGGCAGAAACGATGGTTTCATAATGTGTCTTTCTGTGTCTTTGTGTGCAGAGTCTTCAGCCAATTAAAAGTGGGAATATCCTCACGATTCAAAGTAAATTTTAATCTTCTCACTTCACATCTGACCCGTTCACATCTGATAATTTACATTGTAATTCACACTTGCTCTGTTTTCCTCCAGATGACACTTTGGACGCCTTTCACGTCATTGCCAAAGCCAACAGCAACATAAGTGAGTGACGGTATTATTATTAATACATTTCTGTGCTGAAAACATGAACATGTGGGGAGAAAAAACTTCTGTATGCTCATGTCTAGTAATTGTAGGGAACAAAAGTCACTTCCTGCAGGAGGCCGGCTCCGGTTCACCGTGAAGCTGCTGCTATTGCTGTTTTTTTATCAGGTCACAATTATTTTTTTCCTAATCTTAGCCTCGCTGTCGGATGTCTTGTTGGCAGAAACACAACAGCTGATCCGATAAAGTCAATATGATGACAGTTCATCTTTGTAAATGTCGTCATCATCAATTGGCCAAATTTGAGGATGTGTGTGTTTTTTATTGATCTTTGTAAATTATATAGTTCTTAGACAGTAGAAATTAAACATTTAATATACAATTTGAAAATTATAAAATTTTTAACATTTCTAAAAATAAGCATAACTATAGCAAAACAATGTCTATTTATCATGTGCATTCTCAGCTGAATGATTTTTGTTTGCTATGTTTGTTCTGCAGCAAACACACTGATACACGGGGACATTATGCCCAATCTGAAGAGGAACGCCGACCCCTGCACGGCCCTGGGCTGCAAGTGGCCTAAAACTGGATCCTACGTCTATGTGCCCATTGCTTTCACCATTGACTTCAGTAAGTCACAGAAACGTAACCTTTGACGCCCACGAAAAAGTCCAGTCAGCTTTGTTTAGTTTCAGTCAGCATTACCTCATCTAAAAACGAAACTCAGTCTAACGCTGCCTGTGGCTTAGGATCAAGCTCAGTGTGTCACGCTGACAAATAAGAGTAGAGGCTCAGGAAAACCGAATCATGATGGAAACAGGATTTACTCTGAAGCTGTTGTGTGTCTGCAGCTGCAGAAGAGCGTGACACCATCATTAAGGCTCTGTTGAGTTTCCACCAGTCGACCTGCATTCGCTTTGTCTGGAAGTCGACCGAACCAGATTTCCTCGTGTTCTACTCTGGAAATGGGTAGGAACACTCTCACACACATTTGTCTTTCTATACTTATGAGGACCGTCATTGACATGATACAATCCCTAACCCTAACCAAAACCTAACTCTAACCCTGATCCTAAAACCCAGACTTGAACCACAAAGATCTCTTTAAAGTTGTGAGGACCGACCAAAATGTCCCACTTCCCAAAAATGTCCTCACTCTGTTAGTTAAAAAAATGCAATCTGGTCCTCATAAGTAGTAAGTACAGGAACACACACACACCATTATAATTCAGCGTTTAGGTTTTTATGAAGCTCTTGCTGACGTGTGGAACAGGATGACGTGCAGAGGGCTGTGGAATGTGACAATTGATTTCTGTGCGTGTGCTCTTTTTTTGCAGGTGTTGGTCCTACTTGGGCCGTCAGCAGAAATTGCAGCCGATCTCCCTGCAGAAAAATGGCTGCGTCTACATGAACACGGTGCAGCACGAGGTTTTGCACGCTCTCGGCCTCCACCACGAACAAGTCCGCTCCGACAGAGATGCCTATGTCACTGTAAATACCCAGAACATTCAAACAGGTCAGCTGGTACTGGTCTCACACCGGATCAGATTTACCGTATCACACGTCCACGATGAACTTAAACGGAAAGTTATAAAACAACAAATTTGTATCAGAACTTTTTAATCTCTGTGCAGGAATGGAATCAAACTTTATGAAGGTGCAGACCAACAACCTGGGTACTCCCTACGACTTCAACTCTGTCATGCATTACCCAAAGTGAGTGTGTGTTGTGCTGAAACAATGTGTGTTTGTGGGCGAGAGAGTGCACAGCTCAAACCAAAACTGTTTGTGTCATCATCCAGCAATGCCTTCTCGAAAAACGGCCAACCCACCATCACTGCCAAGAGCAACCCTGACATGGTCCTCGGGCGAGCGACGGACATGAGCTCCAACGATATTGCCCGTGTCAACAGACTTTACCAGTGCTGTGAGTGACAATAAATACTCTTCTATCAAGTCTCACACCTCAGTTCAACACATTTACCATCTTGTGTTTCCTGCTGTTTCATTAGAATGGAATCAAACCGACCCATTTTTGATCTTTTCTTCTTATTTTGGACACATTGTTCATTTTAAACCCTGCGGACAAAACATTAGAACCTCTTTGTATAATGCGCTCAAGTACAACTACTCTACCCACTTTGACCTCAATAATAAATAAAATTATCAACTGAGCTACAGCCGCATTAGATTATTCAGGTGTACCTAATAAAGTGGCCAGTGAGCATCTATTTATTGTCATCAAAGTCCTGCACGTTTCAAAAGAAACGTCTTGGCCTGATCGTTGCAGATTCTCTTGCTGTTGAGAGCTAGTTAACCAGCGAACGTCCCCAAACAACTCTGATACCTGGATGCTGCTTTTAATTGAGGCACCAGGAAAAGGGCCCGAGTCCAAAGAACTGAGGCCTTTAGTTACTCTCACACTTCACAAACGGATGGATTGGGTTTCTATGTTAATGACCTAATGTTTCTTTTTTTTTTATCACGCAGAACTTTAAATCAAAGGCCCGTCCTTCAGATCCCTCCGATCTTCCTGACGACACCAAAGGCCCCGATCTGTGGGTCTGCAAGAACATTACAACAAAGCAACAGCACCTTTTGCTTTGCCATTTGCTGCATAACTGTGCATATGTGAGATAGAAATCTGACGACTCAGCACGTCTGTGTTGGCTTCTGTTTGTATTTGGCCCCATTGTGTTTTTTGTATGTCTGTTACATGTTACAAGTGACGTCAACGACAGTTCACACGACCTTTTTCTCGTCAGCATCTGAAGCTTGAGTCCAGGTTGATAGAAACAATCAGCGACGAAGATACTAACTTCAACATGTACAGAAAGCATCAGGTTTATATTTCAGCTTCTTACTTATACTCTGTCCCTCTAGGACAGTTAATCCGCCTTTTTAAAACGATTGTACCTTGATTTTAATCACAAAATCACTTCTTTATAGATTAGAGCAATAAATAAATTAATTAATTGCAACTTAAACGCTGTCGGTCCCTGTGTTTATCAATTATATTCCCCTTGTGTTGTTTAATAAAACATAAAAAGAAGTAACTTTTTATTTCTGCCTTTAGGAGGCAGTAACTCTGTATTGTCTTACTGGGAGCGAACAGGCCTGGTTGGATCATGTGTTTCCCTCAGGTTCACAGTCCACATCACCTTGTTTTCAATGTTTTCATATTTGAGAGTAAGGAAAATTAGCAATTTATCTGCTATTGTTGGAGCTCGAAAACCCATCTTTAATTCTATACAGTTAATATTTCCATGGGTTTAGTTCATCTTGTGTTGTGTCCTCATCCGTCCTCACCCTCTGTAGTACATGACCACGATTACACCTTAATAAAGTATCAGTATTAGTAGCATTAGTGGTATCGTAGCTCCATAACAGAGATACTGACCTTGTACCTAAACAGACTGTGTTTCAACGGATAACAATAGGAGCATGATCATAGTAATTCATACAGATCCAGAAATCACACCATATATGACTACAGCCTTAGAACCAAGCTGCTATAAATTGGTCTGGCACTCTGTGTTCCAGTTTCTATATTTGCCATGTCTGAAGAGTTTGTATGGGACTTACTCTGGTCAGGTACAGTACGTGACAAGTACTTAGGAGAACGGGTATTAGAATCTGGTTTCATAGCACAGGGATCACTTGTGAGATCTGTTAAGATGAAGAAGAAGATAGCACAGAGTCAAATTAAGAATGCTCAGGTTGCCCCCCCTCCAATAACAGCACATTTATTATGAATAATTCTCTAAATTGACCCAGCAGCCGGAAATGAAATGAAAAATGAAATCGTTCTACAACAGTGCTACACTACTTCCCCCAATAGGGGGAACCTAGGCCAAAGTGACAAAGCGAGTTCACACTAAACAAAAATGTATTTTTTTTTTTTTACTGATTTTAGATTTTTTTCTTGAAAGAGCGGAAATTATACACAAACTCAAAATGCTGATGCATGTAGTTCTTAGTGTATACACCACATATTATTTGCCTGGTTATGGCTCTAAATGTTGGTAAATGTGTGGCCAGTGACGACTCAGGTCGTTACATAACTGTCTGATAGTCTGATCCCCGTTTCCCTTTATCTTCTGTGACCCTGATCAGGATAAGCAGTTACAGAAAATGGACGGACGGGTTTACACACTCGGGAGCTGCATCACATGGACTTTTCTGTCACAATAAAAGCCTGTTCGGTGCAAAGCAAGCAAAACATTCTCCAACTGGCGGCTGACGTCGAGCGCAGACTGTCCAGTCCCTCTCAGTCTGTCTGCTGTTTATTTGACTGAAGTGACTCATCACTCAGTGGTGCCGGGACTCGTTTCCCGGCTCAGCACGCTCTCGCCGTTTCCCATCGACAAAAACTAAAATTAGGCAAAATTTTAGCACCAGCAGAAAGTGGTTCTCCACAGTAAGATTTATTTTGAGAGATGTCGCTCCCGTCTAATGTGCTGCTCAGTGCTCAAACACTCACATACGGGTACAAGTGTGTACAGACAAACACCAGTGATCCCTGCAGCGGCTGACGCTGGGTGTGTGTGTGTGTACGAGGTGAAAATTTTTACAGCCTTTATTCTCTTGGTAAATTTTACATGACAGCTCAGCCCATGTGATCAGGGGTAACAGGAAAAAGTGGGCGATCATTAAACCGGGAGGAATATGGGCTGTTCTAATGTCAAGAGAAGCAGATTGTATCACCTGCTAAACAAAATCTGCCAACTGATCTGACTGTTCACAATAAATTCATATTTGTTGAATTAGTCTCTTTGAAAGATGCATATGTTTTTTTTGAACCCTGAGCTTGAACAGTTTGTCTCAATCTGGACTAGAAGGCTTAAGCTGGTGATTTATTAGTTTATTAAAGCAGGATCACAGGATCATTTCGATGGAGGCTGACAGTTAAAAGATAAATAAGCATGAAAGCAACTGGGCTGTGAGGAAAAGGAGAATTTGACACCCATACATGTTCACAGGGAATAATAGGGGAAGAATCACACGTTAAGAGTTGCTATGAATCATACAATAAGTTTGTGAACCCTTTACAGTTGACTCTTTCTGCACAAATATGATCCATGCAGCTGTAAAAAGAGATTTTTCTTACTATTGACTGAAAAAACTGAGAACCATCGTTGAGTTTTGCTCGGCCAGCCCCCAGTGGCAAAGACGAGCAAACTGCGGCCTTTTGTATCACCAAGAAGCGGAAAAACACACAGATGATGCGTGTGTGCAAAAAGCAACACACTCCTACTTTCGTCCGTCTGTCTACACATGCACGTCGGCTCTTGTGACGCTCTTAACGGAACCCACAGCGTTTTCCGACACCGTTTTCCTGTGTTCACACACGTAATGACCACGATTGTGTATTTGGCTCCGTGCTTCCATGGGTCACGTAGCGTTTCCGCAGAAGCGGAAACACGT
Source organism: Channa striata (assembly GCA_033026295.1). Taxonomy (NCBI): domain Eukaryota; kingdom Metazoa; phylum Chordata; class Actinopteri; order Anabantiformes; family Channidae; genus Channa; species Channa striata. The sequence goes on from CM065171.1 coordinate 27,614,424, forward strand.
GCTGCTCACCCTGACACGGAGCAAAATGAGTCCGATAAAGTCGGGATCTCTGATTTATTGGAAAGACTTTAAGGTGGTGACTGAGCGGTTTTGCATATGCAGCTTTGTTCTCCCACCTTCTTCGATGGAGGCTGAGCAATTCGTCGAGTGTTTCCGGGACATCGATCCGGGCTGTTTCCTCGCAGTGAGGAGACACATTCGCAGTTCCATATTTAAAAAAGTGAGGGGAGACGGGGGTTTTCAAAACCTGCTCCACCATCTGATGAGCGGTTCTGACACAGCAGTCTGCAGCAGGAGCTGGCACAGCGTGGCATTTTGGGTAAAGACGGATGTAAATGTTGCAGTTTGGAGCATCTCAGCTGCTCTCGAGTCAGATCCTGTTAATTTGTCTCCAGGTTTCAGGAGGTGAGAAAGTCTGAAGGCAGAGAAAAAAAAATCCTTTCTTCCTTGTCAAACAGTGACCTTTTAAGGTGGCAAATTAGTGTGGAGGTATGATTTATACAGAGGTGTGTGAGTGTGTGTGTCAAGGATAGTCAAGAGCTAGGGAGAAAGCTCACACACACACACACACACACACACAGTGATGTGTGGAGGAGTAAAGATGAGTGGCTGGTATCTTAGCAACTGCACGTTAACGGAGGAGAGGGGAGAATGCGTCGGTGAAGGTGGATGGTGCAACAAACTATAGAGAATCTGCACACACACACACGCACACACACACACACACACACACGCACACACAGAGTTATGGGTGTCGAGATTCGCCACTAATGGGGTCGTTTGTTGCTGGAGCCTCTGAACTGTAGACAAAAGGTTTTGTTTGCGCTACCTGATGATTTGGAAATGATTTTGGATTTGTTATTTTTCTGGTCAGAAGCTGCCAGTGTTTCTCCAAAGTTCAGAGTATGTCTAATTATACATTTTTTTTGTGCACTTCTGACTCGTTTCTATGCACTTTCCATTTGCACATGCAAACATCTGAGATTAGAAAGCCAGAAATGTCAAATTCAAAACTCTAAATACTGCAATGTGTGTGCAGCAATAAACACATCATGCATCAAAGTGCAACGGACGCGGGAGTGGACAACAAACTACGTCTGAGACACATCGGACACCTCGGGTTAGTCTGGAGTTTGACCTTCCTGAAATTTATACGCGAAACCAAAATGTCATATTTACATCACCTTTTCTCATTTTTTTATTAAACGCTTGAGGTTGAACAGGATGTCATCTAAACTTTCATCAACTGTGGAAGCATCTTCCGAGGCAGGACAGAGATTTACAGCTACAACAATGAAAAAATAATTTTTCAGAGTTTTGTTGATACGGACAAAACCACGCAACAGTGAAACCACGCTTCTCTACATGAGGCTAAATGTTGCACGTGACTCACAAGTAGTTTCACGCTAGTGTACTGAAGTGTGACGTACACACGAGCTCACTGAAGTCTCGGCGAGGAAGCAAAAATGCACAAATCGTGAAATCGCTGCCTACTTTAAGTGCAGAGCTGAAACGCAGCAGCGATAATGCGTGGACTCACATTACGCTATAAGGCGGCTTTAGATTGTAGGTAGGTGGATCTTTGCAGGCACAAAACTTCTCGTGTCTTTTTTGTCAACAAAGCGAATGTTAATGCCTAAAATAATGAGCCGCAGTTTCCCTGTGAACACTGAGGTCTGTGAAGGAAGTGGATTCTTCCAGGCCGTTTTCCTGAAAGCCTCCTTCCGTGTGACAAACAACACTGACTAAATATCTAGTATTTCTGCGCAAGCAATTTACCAGTCTGTCTTTGGCAGAGAGAGGAGATCTCTTTCTGATGTCCTGTCAAAGCCGAATCTGTATCTTTCAGCTCATCTTCTTCTCGTGATTCCTCCTCGCCTCACTCCGTCTCTGGCTGCCTGTCTCACTTTTTCCATCTCACGCCCTCACACACACTTCACCGAGGTGTTTCTCTCTTCCAGAGTGTGAATGGGATTGAATTCACAAGGGACTGGAGAAGATGTATTGGTGGCGTGTAGACAGACAGACAGACAGACAGACAGAGAGTAGTTTGTTAATGGCAAAGGGAAATTCCAAAACTGCAGGATGAACTGAAGGGGGGAGGGGTCCCAACAAATATTAAATACGACACTAAACATTTAAAGGTATTGTTCATATCTGTTGCTTTAAAAAGCTCGAAATGACCAGAGAGAGAGAGAACCACAATTAACGATGTCCTAAATGTCTAAACCTGCAAACCCACCGAGGGCACATCTGTAACGAGGGGTTTTGCTGTGTCCTCTGCACAGTCTCGTGTCCCAGGACCGTTTTAGAACCGAAGCGGCTTGTTGTGGTCCTGACGTTTTGTTTCCAGAGCTTCTCCAATGACGGAGGCTTTGCAGTTTGTTTTTGGAGGTTTATTTGTGAGTCTTCGTTGTGCTCTAGCCTGTCCACGGTTATTAATGATGTGAATCAGATTTGCTACAGACGGGAACAAAGAGGAAAATGCAACCCGATGGGGGCTGAGCTGTTTCCGGAAGCAGATTCTTTAGGATGCTGCTTTCGTGGGCCAAACCATAACTTAGCATCGTCCTGCTTCCCTCGACAAAAAGCCAGTGGGATTTTTCCATTTCCATTCAGAAGCTCCATGATGGTTCTGATACTTACAAGCCTCGTACACTTTCACAGATCGAAACCCTTTTATGACGTTTAGGGCTGACAAACAATCACCACAAGTAATAAAAGCTGCGCTGAACAAACTTCAGCTGGTGTCCATGACTTCAGCGTTACCACACCGCTGAAGTTCGTATTTCTATCCACTTTATTTACCCTCGATTTATCGACTGAAGCCTCTTTTCTTGTAGTTCCTCACACACTCCCTGCTCGTGATTCGCAGTGAGGGGATGATTGAGAAGTTCTTTGTCTGTGGCACTGCGGCGCCTTTCGAATGCAGGGTTAAGGATTTTCATCTTTTACTGATGTAAACTTACATCTGATGTAACAACTGAGGAGCAGGTTTAATAACTGCACGTTCTAGACGGCGTCAAGCTCACCTTCTGTTTTTTGTAACCTGATCCACTATAAAATCCTTTTCGTCTGTCTGAGGCTTCTGAGGCTGGTTGGTTTGGAAGATGAAGGACAGTCTGTGAAAAATGTATCAAAGGGAGGTGGGACGGGGGGAGGGGGAAGCGACGGAGAACGTTCTTCATCAGTGTCATCAGCCTCTGATCAGTGGCGTTAAAGACTCCACGGGGCTGAAAATCACTTCCGCCCGCTGTGGTTCCCAGTGTCCACCCTCCAACCTGCACCACCGGTTCATTTTTATCGGTGGCTGCAGCCTGCAGGGGCGAATGTTTGCCCGGCTTCAAAGGCAGCGAGCGGCGCTGTTTACGAGGTAATTTATGATGTCTCACTTTTTAATTGCTTTCTGTGACGTGCTGTTATGCTGCATGAAGCCGTATCTTCTAACAAGCTGATTCAGAGGAGTCATTTAAAGAAGAATCTCTAAAAAAAGGTTCAGATTTTGCACAGTTTTCCTTTCCATATAACACGATTAATGAATCACTAATATTTTCCACTGAAGCCAAGAAATGGATTTTCAGAATCAACAGGGACTGATTTTCACTGGGAGAGTCAGTTTATTCCTACACAGAGATTTAGAAAACGGAGCCTTGGGAGTAAAAATACAAGAGAACGGAGGCTGCAGCTGCAATTATTACAAAATCTGTTTGTGGAAACTAAAACACTGGTCGATGTTTGTTTATATAAATCAAAACACGTGGTTATGGAACAGTAATGTAGCGGTCGGGTCGACCTAAGCACAAAGACTGTTTCCGAGCTAAAAACCTTCACGAGGCAAAACCTCAATCGCTGTGTTGTTGTCCTGGAGATCGTAACGTCCTCACCATCATCCCAGGCAGCACATTTATGTTCTGATGTAGACAATAAATGCTGAGGCTTCAGAAAGAATTCTGACCACTTTGTTTTTTGCAAACGGGGCACGACTCTCTCAGCGGCACTTCATAAATCACAGCTCATCACTTGGTTAGTAATAATAGTCCCTACGGTGGAGCACGGTTTTGTCAGGAGCAAGATGGCGTTGAAGAAGAAGACGAGAAGCCTTCAGTCTCCTGATCTGAATCACTCCTCGATGAGAATCTGGTTCTGATGCTGGTTCCCAACTGCATCAGTCACTGACACGAAAGATTTGCAATCCAGTATTAAAATGGACAAATTTATTTCTAGTTTTGAATTTCTACTTCACTCTGTCATTATGGGCACTGAGTATGGAAGTGTCCATACACGGGGCGTTTAACGCGGTACTGAGTGACTCCTGGTTGTTGCAGTAAACTGCATCAAGGCAGAAACTGTCACATCTAATTAGCAGTGAATGTATTTTGCAGAATTAAACTTGGTGTCTTAGTGAAAGAGCAGGCGTAAGGCATCACACGCCATCGTCGGAGTGTGTGGTGGTGAATTGTCTGCAGAATGTGTTGGAGGAAACAACAATGCAGCCGCACAGCACGCCTCATTAAATATGAACAGATCATCCCCTCTGTATGTGTTTCTGTAGCCGGGTGTGTGTGGGCCAAGATGAGAGGAGGCGGCCGGTGCCGTCCGGATGTGGGGCTCGATGTGCAACGCAGCCCTTCTGCTCACACAGCACACTGTAATTGGGCTCAGAGGAGCAAGGAGACCCGCCCGCAGGACTCGGATTATGCTGATGCATGCCGCATCGCGCCTTCCTAACGTTCTCATCTCATGTCAGGCCTGCGCTTAGTGCAGGGGCAAAGTTAAATAAGGGGGGAGCAGAATGACAGTCTGACGGAGGCAACGTGGAGCCGGAACACGTAAGATTCCAGCAGTTTCCTTTATCTGAAACAATAGATCAGGGGCAGCACACTCACACACACACACTCACAGACACTCACACTCACACAGACACACACACTCACGCTCACACACAGACACACGCTCACACACAGACACACACTCACACACAGACACACACTCACACACACACACACACACTCACAGACACACTCACACAGACACACACACACACACACACACACTCACAGACACACACTCTCACTCAAAGAGGCTGATATGCAACAGCTCAATTACCCGACCTGTTCTCGCTCCCATGGCATCGAACTGATGTTTTGCCAACTGCTTTCATGTCCCATATACCGAGGCTGAACTTCTCCTTTGGGGTCTTTGTGACACAACACAAAAGCAGCAGGATTTGACACCATGGGAATGACAATGGGAAGGCGTCTGTTCAAATAACCAACATAATAGTAGCTGCCAAGCTGCACCTGTCGTTATGACAACAATCATAAATGGCTGGTTGTGAGTGTGGGAGCATCGTGTTTGCTGGTTTATTCTCAAAGACAACTGGGTCAAAGGGCAAGTTCTCCAATTTTCAACGTGCTCTATGTGGCCTTAGTTTAGTGCGTAAATGTACGATGATGATTTTAATTCGTAATATTTCTCTGTCTAACTGTACAACTCAGTGACGGCGTATTTTAAAGGTTACGCACAAAACTACAGGTTCAGGTGGAGTAAATATGTCGTAAAAAAAAGTAGATTCTTACAAAAATAATAACGTGCCCGACATTGTGAAACAGTTGTGGTAACGTAGACCCAACGCTCTGATCTCCTCCTTAATCAGACTTCATCCATCTACTAACTTGCTAGGAAAAATACACAAGCCTGTCTCGGTACATCACTGCCTACAGACGACAGCTGGAAGTACATGTGTATTACTGTTTTAATGAGAAACAGTAAGTAACCACAGCTTTCACTATATTGGCAAAAGAAGCGGCCATTTTGGATTTTAATGTCTGGGCTGGTCAGTTTCACCAAACCTTAAAGTGCGATTGATGCCCTAACAACAGATGACAGGATGGTTGGTGCAAACTCGTGTTATTCGCGTCACAGTCAACAGCCACAGACCCCAACCGCTGATGGTGACTGGCGTCCATTAAAACTACAAAATGCAACAACTTCCGCCGGCTGTGCTGTGCGCCGCACACTCGTCTCAGCTACTCAAAGATGGTAATTAAGCAAAAATCCATCAGGTTTTCTCTGATTGGTTAGAAGGTTGAGTCTGAGGCTGTAGGTCTGTCTGCTGGTACTGGATTTGTCAGAATCTACACAGCAGCGTTTGTCTACCTGAGAGGCAAAACCCGGGGCATCGAAAAGGCTCGACAAGCCCTTCAGTGATGCATAACTGTCATAACTGAACGATGAGCGTCTGAACACTTTGACTGGATAGTGGATGTGGCTGGATAGTGAAACTGTTGATAGTCAAAAATCCACTAAAAAGGGCAAATCTTTGAATTTCACCCTTTATATTTTATTCATCGACCAAAGACATCGGGATTGTATTTCTGAGCAAAACAAAAGAGCCATAGATTCAAATTTTCAAGCTTAGTCATCTGATGTATTATAAAGAAACTGAAAACAGTGTCTTTCGCTAAACTATCGGACGTTATTTTTAATTCTCACGATCCCAGCACAACCGAATCATGGTTGTTTTACCCATTAATGAGTTACAGCAGTGTGTGTGTGTGTGTGTGTGTGTTATGCTCTGTATTCACACTTCGTTCGGGGGTGTTGCCATAGGAGAGCACAATTGATTCAAGCTCATTACGTGGCTGAGGTGGACGTCGTTAGCAGACTCTCAGATGGATGGAGGAGTGTTTCTTCAAAGCTCTTTAAAAACCTGGAGGGATCGGGAGCTGACGGGCTGCGCAAACACTAGATTCACCCTGGGACCGGGTGGTTACAGATTTACTAAGATATATGAATTCAACTAACATCGAGCGCTGATACCTGGTCCCCAAAGCAAGACAAAAACCCACGGATACAAACCCACAGGTCTACTGGTCAAACACTGCGCAGCTCATGGCTGATTTTAATCTTCAGCGATTTACTTTTATTGCAAAATTAAAGCACAAAAGGCAACAACACTAACTGGTACAGAAATTTACTACTTTCTCGTAAACTGCACTTTTGGTCACTGCACCTCGAGAGCTCTTCGTGTTTTGGCGTGTTTGCAAATTCTGTTGTTAATTATAGGAGTTTTTGCATTGACATATTTTTTAATAGGCAATATGGACAAAAAGAGAGATGCACAAAGTAAAAATGACGGAAAAGTGACATCAAGCCAGGACAAATTATGACACAAATTGCTACGATGATGCATAAAATCTGTGGAAAGACGAGCGTGAAACGTGTGGACACCAAAGATGATGATCAGCTAATGAATATTTAACTTTCTGTGGGGTTAGTTTACCACCACACCAACAGAATATGATTTCAATTTATGGAAATGTGATGTTTTCAGCTTGTTATGCTGCACATCAAGAGGCCAAAGAAATTAATAAATGCAGCTGTACGTAAAATTTCAATGCAGGTTTTTTTTTTTTTGGGTGCTACATTCCTTAAGCTACAACATGTACGATTTCAGTTTGGACTAACACAGACGGAGGTCGAAATACGTCACCTCCCTCTGCAGAGTTTTTCCAGTTTAGACTGTTCCTGTTGTGGACCAGCTGTGTGTCACTCTGCTCCCACATGAACACACACACAAAAAGAAAAGTCAGAAAGCAGCGTTTCCTGTCCCGACACATTTCAGATCTATGAGCCAGGTGTCCAAAATACGTCCGAGGTGGTCGAGAAATCAGGTTAACGTGCGGCTGCATGTACACGTGGATCATCAGGTCATTTCTTACCTAGTGAAGATTCCAATAACAGATTGGACCTGAATCATGGATCTGAACAACACGGACTCAGGTGAACTTCTCCACCTGTAAATCTGTAACTACAGACGTGGTCACTGCCAAATAAGAGCAACGTCTCTAATGATGCCAAAGCACGTGAGACCATCGCACAAATGCCACTAACATTTGTCTTTGAACCAGGTCCTTTGCATTTTCACAACTAACTGGAAACACTTGCTTGGACATTCCTGATTGGCTGCGATCGACCGCGTAGCGCAACAATGATTCTTCGACCGTGTCTAATTCCACGTTGATTTGCTTTTTAATGAGGATCCCGCTGTAGGACCCGTGTGCGTTTGTGAACGCGGAAAGATCGATGTCAGTGCCGAGAGTCGTGATGAGCAGCCAGTCGACGGCCGCTGGTTCCAGGGGCTTCAGATGCTCCTGTCAGCTCCGATCAGTGTGATGGAGCGGAACGCAGGCGACCAGGGCGGCGATGTGCCGCGAGGGTCACTGCAGCATCAGAAAAACCAATATGTCTCTGCAAGTTTCAGCTTGAGAATGTTGTGCCGCTCTCCGGGGAAATGGTTTTCAACTCCAGTTTTGGCAACAGTCACGTAAGATCAGCTAAAGCTGTTCTCAGCTACAGACTGAGGAAACTAAACAATCACTTTGGCTTCAAAGGTTCGATTCCATTTCATAACCGCCCGTAATCAAAGAGTTCACAGCTCAGAGAGAAATGACCCACAGCAGTTGTGGGGCACAAAGACTCTGCAACCAACCAATTCAAAGGACAGTCCCAGGTGAGGACAATATTATAAGAACGACAAAATACAGTTCACTTGTGCTTCCATCAGCAGTTATCTGAATTTTGAGAGTCGGTACATTGACGTGAATCCACAGAAACAGCTGCTGCAAAAGACAGAAACATAATGTAATAAGCAAAATGAAAACCACTGTGGTGTCTCTGTTGACTCGGATGACACGTCTTCATCATCTCCTGGATCGAGTATAAACTGTTCTGTCCCTCCATCAGCCTCAAAAGTCACAGTCTGGACAAGGTCGATTATCTCCTGGCTGAGCAGCAAACTCCGGTAAGCTCTGATTACCATAAGCTCATCGTCAGACACTGATACAATCTCCGTGATTGGGCGTCGAAGGTGACAGTGACCCTTTAAAGTTACTGCAAAGGCAGGTCAGCAGGATCCCTGTGAATTCTGCAGCTCATTCGTGATCATTTTTTTTACCTGTTTTTAGATTTGGGTCATGGTTTATTAAGCCTGTTTCCATTGGACCTTGGATTTTTAAACAGTTTTTGTTTGTTTTGGTTTTTGCTTTTCGCTCGGGATTTTTGTGCATATTGAACCTCACAGAAAATCAGCTGGATGCAGACGGACACTGATAGAGATATTCCTGTTACACAATCACCCACCAGGATAAAGGACACGCACGCACACTGTGACTGTGTGTTGCCACCGTCGACGACGCTGTAATAAACGAGCGCTCTTCATCTTTGCACCCAGTGTCTGAGCTTCGAGCTCCAGTCGGACAGACAGCTTCACACTGGGCAGGACATCTGGGATGCATCCGACGTCCACACACAGCAACGTTTTTGACACGAGTTCACAGAAGAGTCAACTTTACCTTAAGACTTTATTCTTATTTCCATCTTTAGTGCTGAGCTGAGCCTCGGCCTGTAACGCCGAGATGAAAGAGAGCTCAGTGTTTTTCAGTGAACTTAAACTTGTGTGATACTTTAAAGATACAGATTAATTATACAAAACATAAGAAATTATGGCACAGTACAGGGGGGACTTCATAAGAGTAATAAAAGCCCCGTCAATGGCCAAGCAAATGGTTGTTAAAGCCTTTTTTGAAAATCATCTTCTTCCAATGACCAAACAAACTACTGAAATATTAAAGCGACACACATTAAAGCATCTAACTGTATAGGAAGTGTTGAGTGCATTAATATTATTTCATAATTTAAGTTTAGTTTGCGGACGCTGCTTTTGTACTTTCACTACAAATTCAATTGATTAACACACTTTAGTCCAAGTGCGTTTCTAACCTCAAGGAGTTTTATATTTGCTACAGAATTAGAGCAAATAATCACAGTTAACGCTCAATATGGATTTTGCTCACGGGCCAAAAGCCTGTTGAAAAACGATCTATTTCTCCACTGCTGCACAAATATCAATAGCTGCACTTTGTCTGGGGTTGTTCTTGTACCGCTGGAGCAAATCAAAGCAGCCCCCAGACGCACCATCTGTCTTTGTTAGGATTAATTCACACGGTGACGGCAGTGAGGCGCCGCAGAGACGGGCGCACTTCACTGACCCTGGGAAAAAAATGGGAATTCTATTTATGTATCAACGTGATTCGCTGCATTTTCAAGAATGTCAAGAACGTCTCAGCGGGAGATTAATTTGTAGATCCCTAAAAATGACCGAAAATGGGAACTTGAAAAGTCGTGGGATTCGTGAGCCGGCGCATCAGGCCGTGGACACAAGCACATGTATGACAGAAACAAATTAAAAATTAAATGTTAATTTCTGTTTAATCAGACTGTTTGCACTGTCCATATGTTCTCACTTTTCTTCGTCAGCAGATGATTCAGTGATTAAACTGCCCAATTCCTTATGAGTTTAACATATTCAATAATAACCTTATAGGCTAATTAATCAAGTTACCGATGTTGTGAGTCAATCTTCCTCCTTGTGTTTCTTCACTCACAGCCAACTGGGGATGATGATGATGATGAATATCGTCATGGTGAATTCCCTAAATCCAACATCTCTGCAAAGGTGCACTGGGCATGGTAGGTAACCATGGAGACGGCCACTTTAATTCACACCACCCAGGTGCGAGACCGTTTCATTTAAATATGAATTAAAGCCTCCGACCTCTGGCAGCCAGTTGCACCGTCCCCCCTCCCAGTTTCAGGTCCTGTTCATTAGGAAGAAAATCCCACGTGCCAGTCGGTTGTTATATCACTGCTTGAGTCAAAATAAGAGAGCGACTATGTGCAGGAAGTGCAAATTAGTTTAAAGGTTGGTCAAGAAGTAGATTCAAGTAGAGTTTCTGCTATGATTTGTGCCATCAGCTGAGAGAAGACGCCCGTCTGTTCACAGAGTAACTGCATCACTGGGAGGCTGATGAGGCCTGATCGACTCTGACAGGAACACACGCTCTTTCCTTCGGTTCGATGTGGGTCAATGGGTCACGGATTACGGTTCCCAGCCTCTTAAAAAACACATTCCTACACAAACAGGAACTACGAACAAGTTCTGGAGGGATAAAATTCATTTTTCTCATCACATTGCTTATATGTATATTTCCTATACATTTTATATTAATTTATAGATGTTTAACATGATGGGGTGTCCTGCACCACAAAGACACTGCCACTGTTTTTGTCTATGTGAAGAGAAAAAAAGGGATTTAGAAGAGATCTGAAGAAACCAGTGGCATTGGCTCATCGGGCAAAACCTGATGCATTTTTCATATATTTGTCAGTATTCCCACAATTATATGTCAGTAGTGACCAACTGTGCCGTAGATCAGAGGGTTTATAGCCTGTGTTGATGCTGCTTTAACACCAGATACGATGTTGGTTGAAGTGGTTCAGACATTTACATCCGTCTCCTCAAACGTGTCTGTAAATGTCGCTCCTATAAACAACCACACGACTGGCACAGCCACAGGACAAGAAATTATACGACACATCTGAACACAGCCCATGAAAAATGTAACATACACACATATGTAGTTGTTAGGGAATGTCAAAATCTAGACAGACTGTCACTCGTTAGGAAACGATTAAAACAAAGAAAAGATGGTAAATTTCACACCTGTTCAAAAACGACTGATGGACGAGAATCTTTAATCACCAAATGACGACCATCAGCCCCAACCGAACCAAACCGGCACTGACCAGGACCAAGAACTGATGCACGATCACGACCTACTGTGCCTCGTGGCTGGTAACGTAGGGAGCCACTAAACCACGAGTACGAGCTGATATGAGCCTGTTCTCTTCTCATAAAAGTAAATCACAACACGGACTAAAACCGTCCACGTGTTTCTTTGATTTCTTCCGCATGGATTGACGGCTGCTGCAGCTGAGGACGTTTTTCTACATTAATACACCGCTGTGCAAATACGTGACTGACATGGTGGGATTGTTTGGTTTGCAAATATATATATACAAATAAATAATAAAATAGTAAGAAATGCTGTTTAGGTGAGAACTAACACACTCTCTACATTCTACTGGCATCACCAACAAATGAAGATGTGACAAAGTTTGATTCTCATTCACACTCTCATTCACGTCCGTTCACGTCGACTGTTGTTGTTAAAAATGATGTTGACTTGCTCCCATTCATCCTAAAGCAGCGCAGGAGATAAACGGCATGTTTCTAGTTGCCACTCGTCTCGTGTCCTTAATGACACTTGATCCGTTCTGAAGCTGCGGTAAAACTTAAGTTTTACCGCAAAAACTTATGTTTGCGAAGCTCACTGGAACATTTTTGCTGCTCCCATCCATTCGAGGTAACTATTTTTATCTTCGTGCACTAGCGCGGAAGGTGCATGAAAATAGTTTACAGAGACGGCTCATTGCTGACAGCAGGTATTAATAGCTTTTTATTCCCTCCCGCCTGGTTAAACATGCCACCAGTTCGTGTTCCACAGGCGTTTGCACATGCAGCTGGATGTCAAACGCCCTTTATTACCAACATTATTAAGAATAATTAGAGGCAATAGCTGGTGTAAAAATGCAGCAAATCCTGTTACATATGTTTGGTGTTAGAGTCTTAAGGCAGATTTTATACTTGAAATCCGCAAAGTGTAAAAGTTGCAATAATTCAAGTGGGCTGGTTATACAGTTGTGACGTTATGTGAAGAATATAAATAAATGAAGGCAGAATTTGCTGGTGTGGGTTTTTCTTTCACAGCAAAGGACCAAGTTAACGCAGGTTTGTTATTTGGACACAAAAAAAAATCGACACGATCCTGCAAAGTCCGAGTTAAATACTAGATTTTGCTTTAGCTTCAGATAAACCGTTTTTTCTTGCATTTCCCTTTATGATTTAATGTGATTTTACCGTAACAGTTTTCATCTGTTTCCCTCATCACACACAACGTTTTGTCTTTGTTTCTTTCATTCCTTATCTTTGCAAACTGTGGCAGGATAAGCTTTTAGTTCAGAACAATATTCTGGAGTGGCCTGTTGCTCTGCGGGTTTGTTCTCCGTATTTATGATTAAAAGTGAAAAAAAAAGCCCCATATGGACAAATCAGTAACAAATGTTCATATGCACAAAAATAATTCAAAGCCCAATTTCGCCATCACGTCCATAATAAGTACAAATGCTGAACAAATACGTTTCTTATTTCCTTGTTCTGCTCTGCACTTTATTCTGAACGTGTTCACACCATCTCTCTGCTGGCAGGAGCTTTGACATCTACGTCACATGAAATTGGATGGAGTCTTGCTTTAAAGTGACATGTTACATGCATATTATCATCTTTTATGAACAGGCCCGCAGGTAAAATGACGCCGTCACACCGAAACCTTCGCCCATAGAGCTTGTGGGCCTGTGAAGTCCAATGGCGAGTTCCAGCTGCCTCCCATCCCCCCCAACTTCAACCAGATCATTCAGGGAGAAACGACGCGGGACAGGCTGGCAGGGAACCCCCGGGAAATATCACAATCTGTCAGAAAAACTGTTTGGAAAAGAGTGCGAGAGAAGAAAGGAGAGAGACGAGACAGGAAGTAAATAACAGCGATGGGAGAGAAAGAGGGAAGGTGTGAGAAAAGAGGACGAGCGGGAGAAGAAGGAGCAGTGGAGGAGGGAGGGGAGGAGGGGGGAGAAGGGGGGAGAAGAGGTGACGGCAACGCAGAGAAATTGCATTTTGATGGAGGCAAATTGAATCAGCTCTGCAATGGAGGCCCGAGGGCAGAGAGACAGGTTGAGGCGTTCGCGTCGGCGCCGACAGAGAGTTCGTGTAGCAGAGCCGCGTCTTTGAGTTTGAGCGAGGACATTTTGAGGTTCTGACCTGCGGTTTAAGGGTTTAGATAAGGGTGAGACACCTGCCGCCTCGGATGAAATGACATCAGGCGAGGACAAGGACCTGAGCATCACTGGAGCCTCTCCGTTGTCGGTCTGTCTCAGCTGACACGTGGACGGTGTCGGCGTCTGTGACGGTGCTGCCCCCCTCCATCTTTGAAAAAGTGCGCTGGAAATGAGGCTCTGGGCCGGATTCAGGAGGAGCGATGTGGAAACGTGGACCAACTCCTCGTCCTTTTGGTGCCACAGGACGGATCATGGGGGTGTCCACGCACGGCAGAGAAATCAGATCTCCAGAGGAAACCGACACTGGAAGGGGAAACCGGGGGCCAAAAAAATCAGGAACCGACTTTCAACCCCCAAAGACAGAAACACAAACTTGTGTCTGTGTGTGTGCGATGATCGCACGCAGTCGCATTCTTCAACCCAAGAATATCTGCAGACCGTGAGAACAATTTACACACACACACCTTAGAACTGAAGTGGGACAGGGATAAACAGGGGAACAGACAGGTGTGAAGGACAGGTACATGAAATGGTCTTGGATTTCCAGCTGAAACGGCGTCAACATGTACTAACAGGATTACGGCTGCGAGTGGGAGATAGAGCGAACGCGCTGGAGCGGCAGCGAGCGCCAGGCTCCGAGTCTAACTGATGAACAACCAGCCAAAGTCACATTGAAGAAACTTGGACTCGCTCGACGTGTCTCACGTTTGTCATGACGAAAACACATGATCAGCTTTTCATCAAACCACACGACACGTGATGATCAGGGGGTTTCGTGTTCAACGTGCACGTCTTTTGTTCGGTATTCACGCTCGCGTCCTGCTGCCGCCTCTGCTGCAGCTGGTTTTGTGGCTGTAATTTCAAGTCACATTTACTTATCGAGCAGGTTTAATTACAACAGGAGCAAAATGTGGCGTTTCTATTATCTCAACGCCTTTTTTTCTCTTACTTGACAGAGGTGAGTCCAAATCCCTTCACAGACTCACCGCCATGATCAAATATTCATCGCGTGAGACCAAGACGACGGCCTGTCGCTCACTTGTTCAGATTTTTCTGCTCTGGGATTTGAGCAGGTCAAAATTTGACATTTGAAAGTAAAAGCATTTGAGTCTCAAGTGAAGTCTCAGCGCTTGTGAAGTGTGTGTGTGTGAGTGTGTGTGAGAGAGAGAGAGAAATTGGACAGACGATTTTAAGCCAGAAAACTTTCCTCTTCTTTACCTTCATAAATGTGAGAGTTTGTTGGCAGAGACGGAAAAAAATGCTTTTGTTTTAGAAAGAAGTGTGGACAGTTGGATAAAGACACAGAGAGCTGCTCAGGTAACGGTACAGACCCGCCAAAGTTAGTTTTCCTACATTAGTAGGAAAAGAAAGAAGAACACACAGAATTACAGCCGGTTTGCGATCACGGATGCTCTGCTCCGATAATCTGAGCACAGATGTGGACTGTCTAACTCAACCCCAGCCGAGGTCTCCCCTCATCCAGGACACGGGGAGGCTCCCACAGGTCTAACGTGCAGCACCGAGGAGGAGAACCAGGTGTGATCCATGAAAAGGCTCAGTCACACGCTACTGCAGACTCACTGCTAGTCCCAGCGCAAAGCCTGATGGGCAGCGTCCGTCCCACTGGTTCCACTATGAGTAGCAGAACAAATGTGTGGTCAAGGGAGTTTTGATATCCTTTTTATTATTAGGGTGAAACATACGACATTGTGATACTCCAATTATGGATATATTGCAACACTATGACCCGCTGTTCATTTTAATTCAAACCAATGCAGCAGCTCTGCCACGAATTCAACTTTTACAATGTTAGAATTTCTCCGTTTTTTTCTCTGTGCAAGAAGCTTCAGTCTGTCCAAATGTTGGTGCTGGTCCCTTTTTTTGGACGAAATGTTGCTGAGTTGGTGTAAAAAGCGGAAAGTCGGTGGACTGCACATAGTTTGCACTAGTCCATGAACAGACGGGCGTGTCTTTATTAGGTACAGAAATATCAAGCAAACTGCAGGTCGTCACGTCCTCACACAAACATATTTAATTCAGCCACAGCGCGACACGATCGCACAGGCCGACAGAGCAAGCGTGATGAATCGTGCACCACTAGTCACAACCATAAAGTCAAGTGGTGCACGAAGAGCTCGAGCACATTAACCTGCCGTCACTGGATCCACTGGTTTAGCGGTGTATCACGCAGACGTCGGGCCGTCTCTGCAGCGCGTGCAGACTCCAGTGCGCGATGCGTCGCTGTGACGAATAATCGTAAGGCTACAGCTTCACGCCAAAGCTCCTGCCTTGACCGGTTGGGTTGAGTGGAAAGTGGAGAAAGACACTGCACAGGTACAGATGATCCCAGCTGTCACTGGGTGAGACGAGGCGTCTCTAGTCTATCTCAGGTCCATGCACAGACAGACAGACAGACATTCACACGTTTATGAAGGTTTGTCAATTTAGAGTCACCAGTTAGAACCAACATCCACGTCTCTGGACTGTGGGAGGAAACCCACAAACTCCACCTTCTAAATGCTCCACCGCCGTGCTGCCCAGGTCCCAGTCATCGCGTCGCAAAACGTGAAAATGTTACAAAATCTAATGATTAAGAAAAAACGTTGCTCTTCTCCGAGCAACTTTTGCTCTGCTCTGCTGCCAGTGCTGTGCAAGAAGTCCGTTTCATGGGAGGCTTCTTATGCACACCTGCACACGACTATTTCCTGTTAAAAAACTCAAGAGCCAGGCTAACATTAAAACTCAAAACCTCTTAGTACGTGGCCTTTTGTTTGACAAGTTCCATCACACAGGCGACACGACGCTCCCAGAAGTCTTTGGAGTGGATTTGAGTTGTGGGTAAATGGCCTCGGTGCAGCAGTAGCAGAGACACATGAAGACTTTGGACGTGCGTGTGATGAATCCATTTTCCTGCATCAGTCCCACTGACGTGTTCACATCGGCTGCACGCATCACTCCACGACAACAGAGAAACCTCAACAATACAGCCGGGAGCAAATCTTCACAAAGCATCGTTACTGATCCTGACTCATCCTCATCACAGCGTTATCACCGTTTATCACCATCAACAACAAGCTTTTGTTCTTTGTGTTGTGCGGCTGAGCCCACTGCGCAGCTATATTTAGTTTTTCCAGCCTGCTCCATAAAAAAGCCGAGCTAATGATGAAACTAGGGCAGCCAACAGTGACAGAGCCCCGTGCAACCTGCAGCCAGGCACTCTGAAAAGCCTTGATGTTAATAATAACGCCAAGAACGTGCAAAGGAAAATAAAAATAATACGTTTCCCAGAAACACAATCTGCTGCTGTAAACTAAACACCTGAGTCGTTTCTCTGCAGCGTGTTCGTGAGCTGCAGGTGGCTCCGCGGATTTGATCTTGAGGAAGTGAGTTTCTAAGATGTACACTGATTATTTATAGCTGCAGGAAGCTGATTAGCATGCAAAAACGACATCAAAGAGCGAGTAGTGTGAGCGCCTGGCTGCCATCTGTGTTTGGAAAACCAGGGAATTACGTTTGAGATATGGATCTACGCAGCGTATTAAAAAATCTTATCGATAACTATGAAAAATTCAAAGCAACAAATCATCACAGCTCCATCTAACTTTAACATATTCAAATATTTGAAATATTCACGACAGCGGAGGGAACCGCTCGCCTCCGCGGAGGTCAGGCTGGAGTCGGAAGACAGTCAGCGCTCACATATTGCTGTGATGAATAATTAAGCAGAGGGAAATCAGGAGCTCCGTCATGAAAGCGGGCTGGCTACATCGCGGCTGCGGAGGAAGTCGAATATTCAGACAAAGTGCGGCTGAAGGGGAAAACACGTCTGAGTTTGTGGACGAGACACCCGAGCTGCAGTGAAGTCACCGTTCACAGGACACCGGCCGATGAGCTGAAGCGGTTTGTAAATGTCTTCTCCTTCGTTCACTTTACCACAATTTTTCTCACTCTGGCTTTTCTTTTCCTCTCGTCAGATTTTCCTCCTACAATTAAAAGAGTTTGTGGACTGAAACACAAGCTTCACACCGGACCACCAAGGGGCAAAAGGCGGAATAATACTTACGGGTAACGAACGTAGGCTGCAGAGGCCCTGAAAATGCCTCGTGTGTAGACGTGACGTTTACCTGTATCTATGGAGAGGCGTAATTCCACCTTAAGAGAAAATGGGCCACTGGGCCTCACGCTCCTGTTTGGTCAATAGTATTTGTGTGAGTAAGTTTCACATTTATCATTTACACAATCTGTCTCATTTTTCCGTCTATTTTTGAAACATTTCTGGGCATTTTTGGTCTTTATCTTGGGACACGCTGCCCCTGTTTGAGGGGGTTCATCATTTTTCAGTTGTTTCTCATGTTTCGTTAACTGAGCAACTTTCAAACAAGACGCCTGAACGCACATATCTCCATTAGCCCCCTGACCTCCCGGCGACCAATCCAAGACTGTACAAACGCACAAACATCTACAACTGTGACGTATAAACAGCGAAGACGGTTCAAATTCTGACCAAATTTATTCACTTTTCTTCACACTCAGGCAAAGATCCATAATTCAGAGCCGTGCAGCCTCGGTTCAATCAAGCCTGCGTTCGACCTAGATATGCTGCTTCTCTTAAAATACGACTCCCCCGTATCTGCTCGCCTCCCTCTCGTGTACGCGTCCATCCATCTCCGCCTCCATCCGTCGTCTCTCTGGGTGGCGTGGAGCAGCAATAAAGCGTAATGTCGGGGAGGACGGAGATGTCATGTTGCCGGCTCACCGCCGTATCTGTTTCCGCAGATGAGACGGTGCTTTGTTATTAACACGGCTGCCTGGAGCTGCCTACGCGCGGCGTCACCTTCTCTCTAAAGACAAGTCTTAATTTTAACACCGGGGAAAATGAAAAAATAAAAATCTACTCTGCTGTTGGTGTTCTTCCCCAGCTCTGCCTCCTCTTCCCACATCCTCCTCTGGTTTTAAATCTCATTTTTTGAGAAATGACAATTCAAAGGTTCTCCAGGACTCGCGGTTGCAATCGCAGCAGATGCGTTTCTCACTAATTAATGCCAGCGAAGACAACTCTGACACTCGCTCAGAGAGCAACAGAGACGCCGGCTCGCTCCTGCTCTGCCTCTCACGCTCGGAGCGCTGCTCAGCTCTCTGCCTGGCACACTTACACCCGCTGTAGGTTAATTGGCTGCTCCCCAGCGGATGGAGAGACTGATGACCGCGGAGAGGCCGGGAGGGAGCGAGCGAGAGAGTGACAAGCCGCGAGGAGATGGAGGGAAAACGAGGGGAACGTGGAGACCAATTTGCCGTCTTCTCCCATCATTAACTGAAAGCTGGGACGGGTCATTAGCCGAGTCTTGCACACTGGTCCCGGGGTGCGGTGGATGAAGAACACCTGCTGAAGGTGGCAGATGGACGAATGAGGAGCCCAGAAATAGACGAGCACGAGGGGAACGGCGGATGACTCAGCTCCTGCCCCACTTTATGAATATGTAATTAAAAGGGGGAAATTTAGAGGCAACAATGTTTGGTTGTATGAGTGAAACCACACACACACACACACACGTGAGACTAAAAGGTCGTTTCGATTAAATTACTGAAGAATCGGGACATTATGACAACGTGGCTAATTTTGCTTCCTCTCGTCACCTTTGCGCCGCACAGATCGACCGGTTTCACGTCTCTGGACGCAGGATTTACTCACAACATCTGCTCCGGCTGCACTTTATCTTTATCCATAAACCCGCAATTTCACCTCGGCCAAACTTAAAATCTCATTTGCTTTGTAATAGATGCAGAAAAACGTGAGGAAGGAAACGTCCTGACGTTTGACACAAGTCCAACCTGATTCCTCTAAAATATTTTACAGCTTGTCTGCATTTCTGGATGGATCTTTCACCTCAACCAGCATAAAACCTTTTCCTGTTTGGCCACTCACATTTTTTACCACAGGTGACACATTTGGATCAAGATAAAAATTAACTCAGAACATGAAGACGATCGTTTCTGAAATCGAGCAAATGCTGCTAAGCTACATGTGCAAAAGCTAAAATCAGGACGTCGGTTTAATCGTCCACCAAACGTATCCACTCTATGTTCTTCTCCCTCTGACTTTCTCATCAGTCTGAGCTCGTTTTCGATAATTTGACATTCACGTCGTGATGTTTTGTGCATCCTTATTAAATTCATGTCTATTCTTGTATTATTTACGTGTATATTTTTAATAGTTCCTTTGCAGGTCTAGGTCACCTGACGTCTTCTTCCTGTGGCCAGTACTCACCTGAACGCACACACCTGTGCTGTTTCTAATGAATATAAGCGTCACGGCGAAATCCAGCGGAACAACATCAGCGTTGTGGTGAACATGAACGTGTCGACACTCGTGGCTTTTTAAGACTTCCCCGCGGTTTTGAGGATCGGTGAAAACTTTCGTGACTCTCTGTGAATGTGTAAACACTCGCCTCCTCCGGCCTCGTCCTCGCACGCTCCATTACCTCGCCCCGGTCAGCGCGGCCACGCGTTGCCAGCCTGCCATCAGACCTGTTTAGCCTCATTTGCGTGGCCGCGCTTCCCACTCTTTTCGGTCGGTTTCCGCGCGTTGGCCAGAACACAAAGGAGCGCGCCAGTTTGCCGGGAAGCCGTCAGGATGCTGGGATACTACAGAGCGCGGCAGTCTGCCAGACACTGTCCAAGAAAAGAAAAAAAGGCACAGGAGGGATTTAGTCAAGTGCTCATTTAAATATGAGCAAGCAACAGACTGTGGAATTTGAATGAGATTATAAAAGGAGACGGGGTGGGATGAATTTCAATTTGAGAGCATTACATGTCTTCTCTCGCCGTCTCCCCCCCTCCCATCCTCCCAGAGGTGAGATAATGAGCCCCAACAACGAGCAGGAGGGAGGAAGTTGGCAGCATTGTCGACACATAGTGAAACCCAACGGCTACTATGGCACAACTGCTCCTCCCTTCCTATTTATCTGCAAACACACACACACACGCACACACACACACACACACACACACACACGGATCCAGTTTAGCTGAGCATCATATCTGAATGCATCTCACCACTTTCTCCACTGCAGTGCTACGCATTGCACCTCTAAGCCTCCATACCAGATCAGAACTCCCCCTCTGTATATGTGTGTGTGTGTGTGTGTGTGTGTGTGTGTGTGTGCGTGTGTGTGTGTGTTCAGGGGGGCGGTTGCCTAATGCAGCTCTGGTGAAGGGAAAACACTGAAGGAGGGAGAAAGAGGCAGATGGTGAAAAAACAGCAAGTGATGGGAAAAAAAGAGCAAGGAGGGTGGGAGAGAACAGACTGAGAGCGAGAGAGGAGGGTGGAGTGTGGAGAGAGAGAGAGAGAGAGAGAGAGTGTGTACGTGTGAAGAGGGAGGATCGTCCATCAGCAGTGGAGAGACCGAAGTTTCTGTTCTGCCTTCACTCACAGCCTGGACACAACACACACAACACACAGGTGAGGCGACTTTTTCTTCCCCTTCTCCTCTAATTTGCCGGGTGATGCCGACATTCAGGCGTGAAGGTGAACGCCGCGCACGGCGCTTCAACTTGCCCAAGTTGGCAGCGTGCAGGCGTCTCGCAGCGTCCCGAGGGACAAATGTCAACACGAACTGCAAAGAGACGGACGGCTCCGGCGTGTTGCTGTGAGTGCCGCACTCTGCTCGGGCGCTGGCGGAGAAGCTACTTTAACGTTTCTGTGCACGTTCGGCGTTCGTGCTGCGTCCGGGCAGCCTGCATTATTAATGTGCACTGATCTCCAGAAAGAGCGGCACCTCTGGAGGGGGCGGCAGCGGGGACGTACACGCCGTAATGCAGCGTTAACATCGAGTGCGATGCATGAAAGCTGCTCGGCTGCTTTGTCTTGTTTGTGCACGGGAAACCCTGCGCTTGGTTTGCGTGTCGTTATCCGTGGTAACCCCGAGGCAGCGGGAGGCTGCGAGCGAGGCTGAGGTGATGAGGCGGCTCTTATCTTCACATGGGTTTTCCACTGAGAGCAGGTCGACTCCTTTTGTCTGCAGATACAGTATCTTAATCCTCATCGGTGTAACACGCATGTGTAGCCTGCAGGAGCCGTGTGTGTGTGTGTGTGTGTGTGTGTGTGTGTGAGCTGATCACACATCTGTGCAGGGCATATGCTGCTGTGGGTTTGTGTGCCTGCTCTCTCTCTCTCCTCTGTATCTGAGGGCATCTCCTGCTCTCAGAAATCTCAGCGAGACACAATCTCGTTCACACACACTCTCCTGACGTGGAAAGGAACACTCACCCTCTGCAGGCCCGGAAGGCAAATGTGAAAAGTTTTGGATTTGGCTGCTTGAAGCACGACTGCGGCTCAAGTCTGAGTGGAACCAAAGTCCCTGCGACAAACATTCATTTGCGCAGCGTGAAATCCACGTCTTTATGCAGTTTTTGCAGTTTAAATATGTTTCCATCTGTCACTGTTTGAGTCTTTAGGTTCATTTGCCATGACTGACATCACTGAAACCTGCACACACCCGGCACATAATGGCTGTTTCCAGCACCGGTTTTCTATTCTTCACAGTCTGAAAGGAGGAAAACAGGTTTCACCGACACCGTATCAAACGTGAGATTCACGTGCAACTAAACTGCAATCGATGCATCTTTTAATAAGGAAAAGGATTTTGTAATTAATAGATATTTAGGAAACAAAGTAGAGCTAGTTCAGGTTGGTTTAAGTCACGTGTCACCACACAGACAAATATCCAGAGTCCCTGCGTCTGTTTAGGCAAGAAAAGCATAAAAACAGCGTGTGAAGTCACATTTTTCTCTAGTAATTCAGACCATTTTATCTACAATCTTGATGATGCTTTTAAGATTGAATTATGTTTATCATCTTCTACTTATGAACCTGTAGCCTACAGGCCAAGCCGATAAAGTTAAGACATGGATCAAGTCTTTTTGGCAGTTATAAAAAGAAATAATTTATATATAGAGATTTTATGTATTCTGACAGAGGTGAGACTGACTGATTGTAGTAACTCAAACATAAAGACGGCGTAAATCTCTAAGTTCAGCAGATTGACGAACTCACTGGTATTAACTCGAGTGGACGCGATCAGCTCTGGCCCGACGTGGACGTGCTGAAGTCGTGCTCTGAATGTCGTGATGTCATGTGACCGTTCAGCATCACTGCATTTGCCGCTCGCCTTTTTAGTGCCGTAACATCTCCTCATCGAACCCACAGGCTCGACAAAGCTCGACTTACAGAGTCACGTCGCTTTTCAAACCTGCAATTCTCCGAGAACGTTCATTCTTCCGAGTTTAACCGCACCACAACTCTCTGCCTCAGCACAGTAGTTCATGGTCCCATGTTCCTTTGCAGTATTTAGGCTGATCTATGTTTTCCCATATTTGCAGAGATACATTTCTTTTTATTTTACTTTTTTTCTCATGGTATCCTATTGTGTCTTAATACGAGCAATATTACTTAATGAATAACACGCCCTTGTAGACACACAGTATATATTCATACATATTCCCCATGTAATGGTTGTAACGGTTTGACACAATGTGAAAACTGCCTGAATCTTCCTGTACAAAAACAGGAAGACGTTCTGCGCTTGAATCACGGCACATTTCTTTACGTGACTCGAACGACCAAGAAAACAAACCGCTCACAGACGTCAGTGCTTGGTAGTCCACGCAGGTTTGATGGTGGAGTACGAGTATGATGCTGCTGACAGAAGATGGGAAAAGACAAGACCCAGGGCCGTGACCCCGCTCAGATATTCAGCACCACAACTCCCCCCGAAAAAGCAAAAGGCAAAAATCCTCGGCTATTCACTCGCCGTTTTATTTGACAGTCTCCGTCTCGTGTGACCCGCTGCAGTTTTTCCAGTAGCTTTAGTTCTGAGAGTCGCTCTGCTGTGGCAGGTTTTCCCAGAGGAAGTTCTTCAGATGGAGCTTCCTGCGGTGAACACGAACGTGCGGGGCTCAGGTTGACAATAGATCTATAGTGAGATTTTTCTTTTTTTTTATTTTTGTGATATTTTTTATCAAATTTTTTAAACTTAAAAATTTTATAATTATTCAAGCAACATCTTTTTTCTGTTGTCCACCAGCTCCCATTGGATAATTACATATATATCCTGTAAACTGTCCTGATGAAGGGCCTTTGCTAAAACACATTTGTACAATAAAGAAGATTTTTTTCCACTTGTCACCCAGCGTATCCAAGTCGTGTCGTCTTCTTCTTCTTATTCATTGTCTTATTGTTGTTGTTAGGTAAGCATGTCGGTATAATAAGAATATCACAAGATGCAGATGTTCTAATTAAGTTCATTCACAACTACAAGAGACAGAAGTCCGGTTCTTGTGGAACGGAAGAACAGGGCCTGTAAATTTTAGGCTTTTCTTCTTCTCACCGCTTCGCTCCTCACATCAGGGACGTTCGGCTGCACAGTCTGATGAGTCCACTCAAACTGAATGTGGGCCATTGACACGCACAGTGTACTCGAAGCAAACAGAGGTTCGTCCATTCAGAGTCTAAAAACCATAAAATACGCGGCACAGAACTCGACCAAACGCGAGATCAGCCAACAACTCCAGGTGAGCGTGTTGCTGAGCGCGGAGCACAGACGTGTGAAAACAGAGTATGATGTGAGAACAACATGAGAAAGACAGATGCAGTCAGATTATTTTTAAGCATCAGCTTCACACCTCAGGGATTGGATTACTGCGACTGTTATAAACAAGTCCAAAAATAAGCCCCGAGCAGAGAAATATGACAGTCCTGCCGCAGTGGATGTCTTCCAGGGATACGCGGTGTCATCATCTGATAATGCCTCTGTCGCTGCGCTAATCTGTCTCCTGCAACATCCTGAAAATCTCTGACAGCTGACTTTAGCAAAACTTAACAGGTAAGCTCGGAATTATTTCCGGCGGCACGAGGGAAATATGTGAAATCGCTGCTGAGTGTCAGCGCTTCGCCATAACGGCCCAGTGACGACAGACTGGACCCGTTCAGCGTGTTAGTTAATTACTCGGGCAACAATAAAGGATGAACGTGAGGATTCAAGACAGTTTCTTCAGTTCAGTTCAAAGATCTGCTGCCGATTAAGAAGGTGAACAATGGAACCACGGTTCACGTTGTTGTTTGTGATGCTCAGTGAACATGTTGCTTTGCCTCAGTGGCAGGTTGTGGTATGTTGTTGATTATATGGCTTCTGCCGATCTGTGCACGTAAACCGGAACTGTAGATGTGTGTAGGTAGGAAGGAGCTGGTAAGTTGACCAGATACAGGAAGCCAGAGCAGAGACCTGAAGGTTTGTCTGTCCTGACTGATCGACGCTGCTGCATTTTGGATCACCTGCATGGGTTTGATTGGGCGTGTTGGTAGCACATCAGTACATCGGGAGGAGATACGACCAGCATCTGCGGAATGAGCTGGGTTGCATATTCCACCCTTGAAACTCCCATCGAAAATCTGCGAATTCCAGCTCCGCCTCCAGTCTTTTCGTCTGTGCCGCCGTCTCCAGCACCAACAACATGGCTGGTCTCAACACCATCTTGTGCACGTTCCTATTCGGCAGATTTTCCTCTCGGAGCTCACTCCTGACACTCTTCTCCATCCTCCGTCCATCACTTTGGACAGTGGACCTGGGTACTTACGGGCATCCACCTTCACCAACTCTGTCCCACCACCCTCTTACTTACACACATGTACTTGCTCCAACTGACTTTAATCCCCCTTCTCTCCGTGCCCACCTCCACCTCCCTTTGGTGGTAATTGAAAAAAAATGACGAGGGTTCTTATTCAGACATGAAGGCGATGTCCTCTGGTGCCATCAGATTAATGGTAAGGAGTGCGTGAATGAAAGGAGCTTTAATCTTGTTTTGTTGTGGCTTTCAAAGTCTTTCAGTCACTAGTGAGGGGAGCATCGACGCAAAAGCTGAAACTGAAACACTGCAGAAAGGAATGAGACACAAAAACAATCAAACCGGACTCGTTTTCTATGTTCTCTCTGTGCGTTTGTGTAAAAGTAAGACGTCAGCTCGGCAAAGAGCCGCTTTGATTCTCAACCTCAGACACCGAGACCTGACGTGATGTTTCTGATCAGAAAAACTTCTCCGCGTGTCACTTCTCCACTAACCGACATCCGATAGTGATTAAATCTCAGTGCTGGTTTTTGCCGCGGCCTCGTTCTCGCATTTTAATCCCAAACCGGCTCCGTGCACGACCGAGGCTTGTGCGTTTGATCCTCGGCATCACGCATGTAAAAGGAAGCGAGGCAGCCGGCCCGGGCTGCTGCCTCGCTCACATCTCATCTGTCGCTGGTGGATCGAACCCTGCCGTGTTTCCTGGCAGGACGCCGGGCTGCTGCTGTAGCTGTTACTCTTCCTTCATCTCATTTTCTCTCTTTCCGTCTGTCTCGGTGCGGTTGGACTGACAGGGCCGAGAGAGCGGTCTCTCTGTTCCAGTTTTTTACTCGTCCTCTTCTTCCTGCGGCAGAAAGAAGACGACCTTTACAGGAGGGATTAGAGTTCAGAGGAATGGATCCTCTCTGTTGTTTGCCTCAGCTGACAGGCCTGGCTTACACCCTGAAATCTTCCCTTTGTATTGCTTCCTTCTGTCTTTTTGTCTTTCCGTCCCTGCCGTCCGGCCGTCCATCCGGTCCCCGTGCTGATCTGTGCATCTACAGTTGAGCAGGCAGCTGACAGCACAGTGACAAGTGTTGAGGATGAGAAGAAGTGGAGGAGGGGAGGGGTGGGGGGCTAATGAGAATGACAGCAGCAGCAGGGGTCTGTCACTGGCTCCAGATAACAGCCCCCCCTCCTCACTCTTTGATATATGTCCCAAGTGACCAGGTCCCTCCATCCTCATACCAGTGAGGTGAAGCCAGGGGGGCTTATCAGCCACTATCCGGTTCTCCGTTCTGCAGAGGCTGGTGGTGTCAGACCGCGTGTCACAAAAATCCAAGAGGAGAATCTGATAACGAGGGAAAATGTGAATATAAAATTGTTGATTTTAGGCGTCGCAGCCCCCCGGAACACTGCCCCCCCCCAACCCCCACACTTGTGTTTATACAGAAAATGCTGGATAGAGCACGAGGAGCTGCGGGAGGCGGCAGGAAGGAGCGATCGCATCCGACACGATGTGAGAAATGCAAAAACGCGACTGCTGGCGCACAAACAAAAAGCCCGAACACGCAGTGTGTGTGTCGACATATGGACCTTTTACATTTGCACATACTGTTAATAAGTATATGAAAAGCAGCAGCGATTCTCACTCAAAACACTATGAAATTGGTGTTTTCTCCGTGTGCAGCTGTTTTCTAAATGTGACCTCAGGTTTTTACTGATTATGTCGAACACTTTTACATCTAAAACCCTGTGAAACCGTGTTTACCAGGAGATAAATGGACACGTGCTGCTGTAAGAGCTGCAATATTCTACAATACACGGCCTCATAAACGTTACTCAGTGCACAGGGTATATCCATGTCCATATATAAACCACGGAGCACAGTCGAAGATGATGCGTATAAATATACTGTGCGGTACTAACACACAGCTGAGACGGCTCGGTTCTGCAGGCTGCTGGTTTTTTCTCTGAGCCTTTAGGTTCTTTGTACCTGCAGAAACAGTTGGAGGTTTTTCAGAACCAGAGTTTTTAACGAACACGTCAGCCGCAGACGTCACGTACGTTCAGCAATGTGGACGAGGAAGGAGCTGTTAAAAGCGTGTAAAGAAATACAACGTATATGTTTATGTTCTTATAGATTTTACACTAACGAGTCGACTCCGTCAAATGTGATGCTGTGTGATGATTCTGGTCTTTGCTGGTTGTTCTTGAAGATTATTTTAAATGTTGGCTGACCTGCAGTAATTACAGCTTTGGTTTATTTACCTTCTTTTCTCTGTGTTGGCTCTATAGTCCACGTTTCTTTTACACATAAAATATTTGCTGGATGCTTCCGTGTTTGTTGTTGCACAAAAACGCGTGAAATTGTTGCTCTTGCAGGATTTGCCAGTGTCCGTCTGCAGAACTGCTCATAGACTGACACGTGGAAATCTGTGGTAGTTCAGCTGTGTACGAACCCTTCATATCAATACCAGCGTCGGGCACCGGGACCAATCTTACTCAGAAACATCTCAAATACTGTGGCCAAAACCGCGTGAACCTCTGCAGGTGGGCAGAGGTTTGAAAGAGCTCCTACCTTCCTACTGTCTCGGCCCAAATCTGTTCTTTGTTCATCTGCTTTTCTTTTTGCTCTTTCCAGCGTAAGTTGCTGCGATTATTAAACGATGGCGGCCATATTTGTTTTGGCAGAGAAACACGCAAGAATTTTCGTTGTCGCACTATTTGCTGAAGTGCAATGGACTGATGAGAGTCTGACTGTCCAGCATTTCAGTGGTTTAGTCGTATCGGTACTCAGTATCCGCAAGTACCCAAATGCGAGTACTTGTACTCTTTCAGGGGAATAAAGTGGTATGAGAACATTGCTCTGCTCCAGCTTCGGGTGGTGCGGGTTGTACTGATGGTGCCTGTACAGGAAGTCTGTGCGTTGTCCAGCAGCACAAAGTTTAAAGAGAAAATTTAACCTGCAGTGATTTGATGACGGGCCTCAAAAAAAACCCCACTGATCTCTTCAAAGACGACGGGCGCTTGAATCCTGGCTTTTCCAGATAAAACCTCCCTTTCATGGATCCAAAACGTGCTTTCCAAAAGCCCGGCAGTGTGAAGGCAGAGCTTTAAATATTTATAAATTCAAAGTCAGTTCAGATTCTAGGCGCCCGCAGAGCTCAGACTCCTCCGGGCTTCAGTCTGCACACATGGCTGATTACAGGAACGGCACAAAACAAAAGTCGGTGGGGATGTTCTCTGAAGGCATCTCTCCCTGAAGAGCAGAACCATCCAGGACCGGGCTCTGATTTCAGATACCCACACTCCTATTCCGCCTCCTGGTAAAGCACATCAACACTAGGCCGAGCACTTTGATGTCCATCCTCAGCCCAAGTGCACATTTTGATTTTACTTCCACTCAGAGGTGTGAACTTTCATTTCCACCCTCCCTCTGAAGGCAGCGCTTTGATTTCGCCCTCCCAGCGGGCAGGAGGCCCGCTGAGGCGGCCTCAGAACATCAGTCACACCCTCCAGCTTTCACGGGCAAACAGAACGGCGCCATCGATCAACATGGAGACCTTCGCGTGCTGGGATTTTTCTGAGCAAGCACACACATATGTGAGAAATATTAATTTGTTTTGCGTGTTTTGCATCAAATTGATCGGAGGAAGTAAAAGAAGGAACTGGCTTCGTGCTCTTTAAAAAGCCCTGGGGGGGTTTTTTTGACGTGGAATCAGTCAATTAGCTGCAGAAAGCAGGTAAAACACGTATTGATTTTATTCTTTTTTTAAACCAGCTCTGCTCAGCAGATGAGGACGTTTGTCAGGAGATTGTGTCCTACAGCGTATGGATATATATTTCAAATCTAACCTCTGCTTAATGCCAATATTGGTTAAAATGTGATTCATTTTAATGTCACACTGTAAATTAATTCATTAATTATTTTAAGTGTAGGACCTGCTTTAACACTGTCCAGACCACGATTAGCACAGCGTGGTGATATCTGGCGTGCTTTTTTTATCTGCCTCTGTTGTTGTGGTTGGTGCTGCTGCCTCTCAGCTGGAGGCCCGTGTGTGGAGCTGATGTGGGTTTCAACCGGCCCCCCCACAGTCCAAATACACGCAGCAGATTAACTGGCGACTCTAAATTGACCAATTTACCATTTACTCTAAATTGCAGCAGGTGTGAATGGTTGTGTGCGTGCGTGACCCACTGACAGACTGGTGACAGGATGTTCACTCTTTGTTGATACGTGTTTGCCTTGTCACTGGGGGAGGGACTTACAAGTCTAAACGAATGTGATTGACCAGTTTTGGACAAATAATTTGAGAGACATCATGAGAAATATTTTGCACAAAATGTCATTTATAAGTTACAATTATAATTTGTAGTATAATTGTCGTTTCAAGAGAAGTACGTGTTGTTAACCAGCATTATTAGTGCGTGTTGCTTTATATCTGTGTCTGGTTTATTAACAAAATACAACGGATGTAAGAACAATTATAAATGAATACAAGATTTAGTATTCAGTGTTAATTCATCTCCTACTTAAGAGAAAAAAAAAAAGATTATTTATTCCCTAAACTGGTGCCACAGGCGATTTCTCATGATTGACGCAGGACTTTATAACTGGAAGTAAAAAAATTTTTTAAAAACTAAATTCAAAAATGTCATTTAGGACAATTTTAGAATTACCTTTAAATATATATTAGTTCATTGTGAGGAGAGAACGATAATGACATACACAGTGTTGAATCACAGTGTGTATTTTGCACGTTGATCCATGGAAAGACACGTGCCATCGCCCTTAATGTTTGTCGAGCAAACGTGTGGAAATGACGACAAACCTGAAGCTGAGATTCATTTACTGATTTATGTGCTCAACCAGATTACTCGGCTGATGTGCACGACCACTAACCAAACTGTTTTCACAAGTAACTCATCGCCTGGGAAACGTTTGTGACCGTTATTAGTTCATATTTGCTGTGGCACATTAATCAGGGCATGACGTACAGTATGTGAGCAAACATCCTCCAAACGCTTTTACAACCGTGTCGGTCTTTAACAGACGAGTTCACACTGACCTTCAGTTACCGTCAGTAGTTTTTTCTACTTCACTTCCACGACTCTGTGCCGTCACAGAACGTGTGAACACAGAACACACACTGATAATGATCTCGTGGCAGCTAAAACTATCATTAATAACAAAAAGCACAAAATGAACTCAGTCTGCGATGGATGTTTGCATGACATGTTGGGAAATAATGATCCTTTAATTGGCTGAACTAGAAAGTGGTTTGTGACCCGCGTGTTCGAGCAGTTTAGCGTCGCTGTGAATTTCCTTCTCACTTTTCAACAGGCAGCGCGAGCGAGTCCACATTTCAGCAGCAAACATAAGCAGCAGCCCGGCTCCATTTCAGCAGCAGCAGACAAATCCTTTCTCATCGCCCACAGTGGCTGTAACCTCCCTCCTGTTACCGTTGCTATCACAACTGCTTCAATTTAACTGCATAATATGGACCAAGGTCAGAGCAGAAATTGCTGGAACGCGTTCTGGAAAAAGTCCACGAACACAAACACACGTGGGGGGGGGGGGGTTGGGGGGTTGAGGGAAAACGCAGCGCGCAGAGTTTCTGTTGGTTGGTGCGTGTTGGTCAGAGTGCACATGTTCAGCTTTAATTTTCTAAAGAGAAGAAGAAAGACACGAAACATGGGCTGACATACTCTGATTCTAATGGAAGTTCTATGAAGCCAAGACGAGCCGCCGGCCTTTAAAATCCATTAATTGACCTGTTGAAGGTGGAAGCTACTTCTGCAAAATCAGGGATGATAATTATTCGATAAAGTGAAATTTTGGACTTTTTTGACGACTTCAGAAAAGGAAAAACATTTAAACTGGATCAATAAAAACGTATTCATATTAAAATCTACACATTAATCACACACAATATTTGTGTATTAAGGTAAAAATGCGGGTGTAGCTCAGGTCTGAGCGGGTTTTGTCTGTCCTTCACATTATAAGATACAAAAAACACACATCAGTTCGAACGAGCTTCGAATAAAATGTGGGACAAGTTCCAGACAGTGAAAGACGACAGATTTGTCCTTAACCTGCACTAACATCCAGTTCATATAAGGAGAAACTGAAAGACCTTCATAATAACAATATTAATAAGGAATAAAATCATGTGGCGTTGTTGATTCACATAGTTTGACGATTATTTTGACATCTGGATTAAACAGGATCGACGTTGCAATTTTAGCAACGCTCATTTTCAAAGGTGCTCTTGCTGAAGTGACAGTGGGAGGGGAGGGAGCCGCCTGCTTTTGTTGTGAGCGGGGGGGTTGGGGGGGGGTTGGGGGCTTGGCCTTGAGCCTGACAATGGATGTTTGTCCAAAGTCATAAGAGAGAAGCTGTTTCATCGTGTGAGTGGGTAAACACGGACATGAACACGTCTTCAGATTCACGGCGGACACGACAGAATTTCTACTTCTGAATATGCTTTGTTCTATTCCATATTTTCCAGATATTCGTCATACATTCCAGAAGAAATGCTGCTAATTAGGTGTTCATTAAAGGTACATACACAGGGTAGCTCTCCCCCGACACACACACACTTAAAATAGGATTTGCTGGCATCTCTGACGTCGTCTGTTGATGATCACAATGATTTTTCTCTGCACGCTCCTTCACGTGTGGACGCCTGAGCTGCAGAAATGGCTGCGAGCCTGTAGGAAAAGCTGCACATACAGTGACAAAGAGCCTCCGGGGAGGATGTTTGATTTCAGCAATTCTACGTTATTTTACTGTTTGACAATGAGCATGATGTGTTTTTTTAATTCGTAAAACGTATGAAACGTCCTAGTATGTGACACGAGGGGAGCTTTAAGTTCCGGTGTTTGATCTATAAACGAGTCACATTCTGCTTTTAGTTTAGTGAATTACCAAAACGTGAGCTCAACATGAGCAGAACAAACCTCCGAAAATCAAATCAGTGTCTGCGTCTCAGAGACTTTCCCCGGACCCCCGCTCCTTTAAACTGTTCTTAACAATCCCACATACATGCAGTCTTCAGTCTGACCCTCCATTGGGTCCACAGCCTGGCCCACCCGCTCCACTCTCACCTTACAAGCCTGGCTTCCTGCTCTGCTCGGCCCACCAGCAGGCTCCTGTGAGCTGGCCAATCAGAGCAGAGAATACACGAAAGCTTAAACAGGAAAAAGTACTGCTGCAAAAAGGCTTAAATAAGACCTTTATAACGTGTTCACTAGAGCCGCAGAAGATAAATATAACGTTCATATGTTCTGGTTTCGAAGAAAATGATGTAACATTATGTTGAAGAACTGAGTCTCGGGTCTCGTCTGTGGATATTTGCTAGAAATGCGTTTTTAAGGCATTTCACTTGTTGGTCATCATCCGCGTGAAACCCTGCAGGTGCAGGATGTGTCACACAGTCCAGCCAACGTGCAGCGTCAGCGTCGATCACATGAATTTTCACGACTCCCAATTAAGAACGTTTGCTTTGTTGGGGGCAGAGCGGCACCGTGCACATGCGAGATGAGTTCCCCTTTGTTTTCAGCCGGGCGGTCGTGCTCGACCACACAACGGAACAATAGTTCTGTGTGTGGCTTTGATCTAATGAGAGAAAGCGAGAGGTGGGCGGCACGAGAGAATGACACAGAGCGAGACTGTTCAGGGAAGCAGAGAACAGAGATGGATTTACACTGGGATCACGCTGGGACTGAAACAGCTACTGCGAGAAGTGATTTCAGCTCGACCGAAGAGCTTATTAAAGAAACTCAACTGTGCGCTTCTGAAGCCTGATACGATTTTTACAGCAAATGACGGTTACTGGCCTCTGATTCCCACAAATTACAGCTCCGACTAAATGTATGTAACTGACGAGATGCAATTAACTGCTTCATAGATCAGCTACACGAGGCTGAATTTAACGCAAATTCATCCAATTCCACATTTTTCTTGTTAACATGAACTTTGTACAAGAAGTTCATCAAAACCCTTGAAAACTGTGTATGTGTGTAATCACACATCCAACAGGCCTGATTTGTTACAGTAACCTACAAGTTTAACTCAGTGAGCGACAGTAGTTTGATGTAAACCTCAACCAGTGATTATCATCAGGACTATTTCATATTCTACAGAAATAAAAAGGAGGAGATATGAGAATGAACTCGGCCGTCAGTTTGTTAGCTTCACCCAGTCGGCACCATCAGCACCACGTGTCCACGGAACAAGCAGGACGTGGTACAAACCACCTGCTGTTTGCAGATTCTGTAATTCCAGATTCCAGGGAGCTCTGGTTCTTCTGAGCAGGAGAAACCCGTGACTTACCGTCATGCTAAAAACTGAAGTCCAACGTATTTACTAGTTTATTAGTTGTAATATTAGCACCGCTGTAGAGTCGGGCTTCTGCACACATGGTGAAGGGAGCCCGACATCTCATTAACTCCGTTTTAGTTTCTGTCTCTTTAGTTTCCTTCGCCAGCTGCTCACTAATGGGCTGTTCACACACACAGCTGCAAAAGCTGCCGGTGGAAAGTCAAGTTCTGCTGAGCGCCACCTGCTGAGCACAGCTCCGCCGCTATGGGCTCAATACGGAGCGTCGTGGGTTTTATTGCTGTGAAAATACAATCGTACTCGCACAGCGTGACCGACACTGACCTCGCCAGTACAAACCCTGACCCGCTCTTTGAGCCTGAATTTGAGGGGACAATCGGAGACAGCGGTTCCGTCTGGCCGGTGTGTTTTCAATGATTTTTCGGACGTTAAAGGCGAGTGAATCCATGAGCAGAGTGGACTCGGTGCTGCTTCAGCATCTCTGTGGTACAGGGAGCGTCTGTCGGCCTCGAGTCTGAAAATGACCCTGTTTGCAGTTTGTTTACACTCGGGTCCGGCTCGTTTCCTGTCTCTTCCTCTTACCCAACACACAGCGCACGGCTACGTGGTGAGTTCAAGTCCCACTTGTCCCTCAACGCGAAGCCGACGTGACCTGCTGGTTCTTTGGTGCGTCACGCGGCCTTAGATCCATCTCACTAACCAGGAGACTCATTCAGCTGCGCTTGATTGAGTTTTAATCCTGTGACATTTCAATGACGACACTGCGGCAGAGGGAAATATGAAAACACACTAACAGGTTCTCGAAACCAGACTTAAAGGTAACGGAACCTAGTAATCATCAGGCAGCCGCCGAGGCCTAATGTGTTTGTTAACACCTGGAGCAGATGGCCCAGCGTGGAGAGATTCACTTATACAGACACACACGATTCTGCAAAAACACAGCCACACGTGCATATCGACACACACACACACACACACACACACTTCTTAAGATTCACACACCAGCAGCAACCTACGCAAACACACGCACAACAAAGTTATATAGGCCACACACACATTTACAGTAAAGCCGCCCCCACACACACACACACACACACACACACACACACACACCGCAGCCAACAACTTCCCACATCTTCACATTCTATTCTAGATCCACAAGAAACTTTGCCATATTTGCTCGGCTCCCTCCTCCCCTCCTCTCATTTCATTTCCTTTCCCTCTTCATCCCCGTCTCAATCATCAGATATCGACCCATCTCCAGCCTGGAGAAATCGCCCCCCTCCATCTTTGCAGGCAGGGCAGATTCTCAGGGGAGAGCCACAACCTGATGGAGCACAAGCACAGATGCAACTGACACCAGAGGTGGAGCGTCACTTGACGGCGCGGCGATAACAAGGCTGAATAAAGAGGGAGAGCGATGTTTGGTTGACTCTGGTGAAGCCGGTGACACGATGCTGATGCTGATGCATACAGACAGATAATGCATCGGGGGTTTTAAAAATATTTTTGCATATTCTTATGAAGTTAGGTGAAGCTTCAGAGGTTGAGAAATATCAATCCTTAAGTCTGTGAAGCGATTCCTTAGTCTGTTGCATAATTTCAAAAACGCGTGAAGGTCAATCTAAAAATAAGGCTGCTCTTCAAATCCTTCGTAGTCTGACCTTTCGGAGACAAAGGGGGCTCAGATGACGGGTTTACGCCGCCTTAGGAAACACGCAGCGAACTGACGGTGTGTTCAGGCACAGAGAAGGGCACATCAATCCAGGCTGAGTCACAACGTCAAACACTGTTGGAATCGGTCACAGAGATTTGGTGGAAACAAACGCCAACGTTGGAATTAACACACTGAGCGTCAACTGCTGCAAAAGGAAAAGAGCATGAGGTCACGTTTAGTCTCACAACTTCCTTATTAATTTCAACGGGGGCGTGTGTATTTACTGTTAGTCATTTAAACACTGAGGGACACACAACACACACAACACACACACACACAAACTGTGAACTCGCTCAAGGACACAGTGACATGTGGACGGGAGGAGCTGCCTGCGGCTGGTGGACATCCTGCTCTACCTCGCCCCTGCACAGCGGCACCACATGGCAGGTGACGTAGCAAAATGGAGCCGAGCTGTGAGATTTTGATCTGGCGCAACTTTTTGTAGAGCACAGCATGACATCATGACGTGTGGTGCAGCTGTAGTTCAGCCGGTAGAGCGGTCGTCGACAAACCACCGGATCAGTGGTTCGATTCCTGGTCGTCCTTGCTCCAAGTCACTTTGGATAAAAGCTTCTGCTAAATGTAATTTATAACTGCCCGGAGTTGTACGGTCCCATCTGTGAGGATTACTGTGTTTTCGGCATCTTACAAGGTTTTAAAAAACTGTTTCTTCAAGTAAAGTTCTTGGATTATATTTAATTTTGCCTTCAATGCATGAAACAATTTATCACATCTTCTCACGCATTAAAATAAAGTCCATCTGAGCTTTAGTATCATTAACACGTTTCTTAGACACGAGTCTGCTTTAAAAATCTGAAATCACCACATATTCTCGGGTAATTTTATTGAAACTGATTCATCTTAGTAAATATTATGAGATTTTGAAAATACGAGGACAAGCCTGAGGAAGGAGTCGGGGATGGTCGGCCCGTCCTGTGGAAAACGTAGATCTGAGCCAGATAAACAGAGAGGGAATGAATGATTGGATCCTCAGACTCTAGCTGTAATCCCAAAGTGCTGGTGGTCACATGGCAAACGAGCAGAGCGGCATCATCATCGAGAGGTGAAAATGACTCAATAACATCCTCTTCACTTGAAATAAGTATCGTCAACAGCTTTCATTAAGGTAATTAAGCTGAACAGCAGGACGAACGAGGTCTCAGCCACCGTCACTCACAAACATCAAGTCCTGCGTTCGGAAATAACTGTGGTAGAATCTGACCGTTCGGTTTAAAGCTTCCCGGTAAAAAACGGCTCTGACAGTTACAGTATGTGAGTGCGGACCAGACTGGGAAGGCGTTTGCCATGCGACTGTTGAGACAGCGCTTCACTTTTAGCCAAGGCAGCGTGGACACGTGGGCTCAGTCTGAAATACACCGCGTCCCAGCAACTGTTGGATCCACTGCTGTGAAAGTTTCCACAGACTCTCAGGGTTTTTCCGCTGCGTGGGCCGTCGTTGTGCTCAGCTCCTCTTAGCGCCTCTGGCACAGCGTGAATGGTTCCCCGCTGCAGTGCGCTTGGTGACAAACCATTAAAACACTAATAAGACAAACTCCGGAGGTTCAGGTGGAACCGATGAAGCGCTGGGAAGTAAACACAGGCTCTGTCTGCAGTCCCAGCTCAGCCGCCGGAGACAACGAACCAGATGGCCGTGGTCAGCGCTGCCACACAGCAGGACGACGGAGCCCAACACGGCCGATAATTTGCCAGCGTTTGGCAGAGGAGTCTGCCCAACTGTCCAATCACAACTGATAAATGCAGGCTAACAGTCAAAAACGCTCGTGACACATTCCACAGCTGCATGTCAGGGCCGCCGGTTACCATGGTGACTGCATCACTTAAACGGGTGGAAGAGACAAAACTTTAGCACTGTTTTTGCTTAAGGTTGTAAAGTCCATGAAACAGGACAAATTTGTGGAAAACAGTGATGAATAAAATCATGAGAAAAACGGAAAACAAATCACGGGAAAATAATAGATGCATTATGTGTGATAAATGCAAAAATTGAATAGTGGAAATAAAACAGTTTAACCAAAAGGCAGGAGGGTTCTAACTTCTTACAGAGCGATACGTGAACTTTTACTAAAACGCACTTTGTCACGTGTTTCCAGGAAGCCGACACATTCACCAGTTTCTGCACAATGATAATGAACATTTCTCTTATGATTTGAACAAACGTTAGTGATGCGATCACTTGTGTACTGACATACACACACACACACACGTTTTTAAAAAACAGTGCCGTTTTTCTGTTTGCACGTCCATGGACTAATTCGGCTCTGTGATGAAGTCCCACGGCGGCTCATTACAGAAGGTTTGTTTGATCTGTTCTTTCGCTGCTGTTTGAACTAGAAGCATCGCGTCCTCTGAGGAACACCGTCGATCAGCGTCACCGGTTCAAACTGGTGCCGGTACACAGACTTTAGGCTGCGGCTGTTTATTCCAAAAACACGGTGCTCCGCTTCATAAATGGAATTATCTGCAGCGAGCTGGTTCTGCAGCGAGGAGTCTCCCCCCTGCTGCTGCAGCGGGACGAGTAATCAGACGAAAACGATCAGTCGCGCTTCGGTGCCTTAAGTACAATTAACTGCTATAATTAGTTTTCGTTTAAAGACGTTGATTTGGTGTAAACATGCAAGAAGAACATTTAGTTTTCATGGTAAATAACTTCGAGGCCTCGGCAGTCGTGCGCTGGGACCAGAAGAAACCTCAGTGTGAGCAACAAGACGACGCAGTCTGAATGAAAGGTGGCTCCGAGCGATGTCATCTGGAGGAATTTTTCAGCTACAGGTACAGAGATATCTTAATATCTGGAAGTGTAATGGCATTACAGTACACGTACGACTCAAACTAAATCCAAAAGCAGCGTCCTCAGCGAGAGCGTTCACCTGCGCGCAGAAGATGGAGGCAGCTCCTCCGCCTCTGGCAGCTTTCACGCCTTTTGTTTTCGGAGCCCTTTGATGGCTGACAGCTCCACCTGTGCGCGTCCACTTCCTGCTCGTTCATTAGAGGACGACAGCGAGACAATGAGCGCGCTCGTCTCTGCTAATAAGAGACACATTAATACCACCTCAGCTCGTGTGTGTGTGTGTGTGTGTGTGTGTGTGTGTGTGCTGTCGAGGGGTTTTCTGTGTATTGATTTGTGTTGTTGCACTATTGTGTGTCTACATGTGTGGTTTTGGGGTCTTGTGTTCGTTCAGGCCCTGAAACTCAGTTTTTAAAATGACTGCTTGAAGGGGGGAGACATTGGGAGGGGGTTACGCGTCCTCTTCATAGCTCAGATTGTATTTATCGCTCATTATCGCTCTTGAATAATTTCCAAACCGCAGCGTCACAGACAAGGGTTTACAGAATTTAACGTTTTGAATATGCAGCGAGCTGGAGTCGAATTTTCCTCCGGAACATTCTGAGAACGTTATTATTGGCAGTTTGTGCTGAAGATGCTCAGTTTACCCCGAACATTTAGTGCGCACGGAGCAGCCGACGAGCAGCGATCCGATGTTGACTGAACATTAACAGTCTGCTGACTTTGGCTCACGTTTTTTTTTCCCCCCCAAGAGCTTCTTGCTTCAACCGTTCAGATGAAGAATTAAAAAGCGACTGACTCGTTTATTGAATTGAGAATAAAAGTTTTATGTGACACCAGCTCATTGTCTTAAAACGCTGAGTTTCCATCAGTGTGACCGAGTGACGCCTCTCGACTCTTATACAATCTTTGTGTTGAAGTTTCCCCGCTCATTTGCAGCTCGCACACACACACACACTCTTTACGATGCTATCTGTGCCAACTTTTTTATGGACATACTCCATATGATTTTATGTGATTTTATGTTTTCATGTTTGTGTGTTTTGAGGTTCATCGCTTCAATGTGTTGAAATTGTTGTCCAATTGTTGCATAATCACTCGGTCACATGTGTCCAAGTTATTATGCAGTTTGCCGCCATGAAAAGACGATTTGCGAGTGTTTTTTTCTTAATTGAACATTCGAGAACATTGTTGCGTTTTGTTAAATGAAAACTAAGGTACATACCGTGTGACTGCAGTGTTAGATTCCAGCGTCCCGTCCCTCTGTCCTGATGGTCAGTCTGTCAAATAAAAGTAAAGAGAAACCATGTTAATATTTCAAAATTAGGTCCCAATTAAATCAGCATTAAAAATCTGCATTAGACACGCACGATAAAACTTAGTTACTGTACATTTGTTGTAAATTTTCTTTAAGTTGGATGCTTGAAAGTTACCATGGAAATGTCACATCTGAGTCTCTAATTTTGAGAAGAATAAAAGTTGAAAAATGATCTGTGAAAATGATGTCTCACTATAATTTCCAAATACTATTTAAATTAGATTTCTTTAAAGCAAGTACAAAGGTGTAATGAACAATGTTCTTGTTGCTACTTGTTGAAAGTCACATGTGGTTTTCTGTTTCTTTGTCCTCGTGAAGATTAAAAGATAGTTTGCCTCAAACTCATATTGCAAGATACTTTTATGCTGAAACTTTTTCTAATTCATTTCCTTGAAAGATTTACATAAATTTGTGCTGCATGAAGTGCTAACATCCCGCTTTTTGTGTTTCTGCAGACGCGATGCTGCTTCCAGCGAGCGTGCTGATTGGCCTGCTGTGCCTGAGCCATGGCGGCAGCGCGTGGGCTTTTGCCCGTCTGCTGGACGACGTGGAGCTACGTTCGGCTTTCTCCGTCGCGCGCACCAACAGCATGGAAGGCGGGCCGAAGATGACGGTGACGTTCGACGCCGTTTACGTCAACATCGGTGGGGATTTTGACGCCAAGGCGGGTTTGTTTCGCTGTCGCATCCCTGGGGCCTACTACTTCTCCTTCACGGTGGGGAAGTTTCCACACAAAGACCTGTCGGTGATGCTGATGAAGAACAGAAATGAGGTGCAGGCCATAGTGTACGAGGAGAACGCCGGAGAGGAGAGGAAGGTAGCTCACTCCCGTTTTTGTCAGCAATTTACAAAGTTTGGAAGGTTCATGAATCAAAACATTAGTGGACGGGACTAAAAGTTTTGTCCAGGTTTCTGATTTTGTCTTCATGCTCCTCCAGCATCCCTACGTCAAATACCCTGTGCTTGGGAGTGGGTGGTTTGTCCTCCTCTGTAAGACACAGTGCAAAGCAGGACTTGAAGATGTTCTCATATGGGAAAATCCCCCTGGTGCAGACCCCTCACCCCCCCCGGAAGTTCCTGAAATCTCCCGCGTATTCACAGCGGATCAGAAATGTGAGATTGCCTGTGGTCTTGTAAGAGGACGTGTCACTCACTTTTGTGCACAAGCTTCATGTTTAGACAGCGTCAGTGTGTTTAGTTAGATGGAATAAGGTGAACTGGTCAAGGACAGCAGAGCGTAGGCCCTTCGTATTTAGGTCAGGGCCCAGTCGCCTTTGTGTTTCAAATCCTCAGTGACGTCCCTGCATTTTAAGGCCATCAGTGTTTATTTAGCTCAAAGTTACATTGCCAACCCTTAGGATTTTTAGGGATGTTCCGATGCCGACACCAGTACTGAGCATCGGGCCGTTTACTGGGCAAAGAACAAACGTTAAGCTGAATATAAATTCTGCTGTGCTGAAGTCTTAAGATCTAGTTACTAACAGACGTACTCGTGTTTCAAAAGCATATTTGAAAAAGTCTGGCTGACATTGGCAACAAGGAGTATAACTAGAATGTTCGACCTGTTTTCTAGAGTAATTTGACCTTCATGTTCCTGTAAAGACTCTACAGTCCATGTCATCCACACTTGTCTCTCCAGGACCTCACCCTAAATCTTTGTATTTTTTCCATTTTTATTTTGGTTTTTGGGAGAAAGGTGCTCCGCTTATGATGAGAAGAATTTTGGTTCTCACGAGATTTGCTTAACTGCAACGGATTGGTGAGAACAGAAGCCGCAACTCGTACTAGAAGCGAAACAGTTTAGTACTTTCGCCTCTAAATGCTCTCAGTTGTCTTACAGTACGACGCAGCTCTTTTCACAGAGGGTGGGTGTTTGTTGGGACTGGGAACAAAAGCCCAGCAGATGAAGATCAGCTTCGCTTTCAGGGCCTCCATAATCGAGTCTGCTTCGATCCTCAGGTTCAGAGCCAGAGTGTCATGCTGCAGCTGGAGTTCGGCGACACCGTCTGGCTTCGTCTCCACGGTGACCCTCGCTACGCGCTATACAGCAATACGGGACACTACACGACCTTTAACGGGTACCTCGTCTACCCGGACACCTTCGGTTACCAGACGCAACACCACCAACACCATCCCGCCTACAACTCTCAGCCGCCCCAGCGGGACATCATCTCCAGCGACCAGGCTGCAGAACACACAAGAACAGGAGACGCGATGGAGGACAAGGTGCAGCATAGACAGGAAGAAGAGGAAGAGGAGGAGGACGACGATGAGGACGACCAGAGATCTGCCTTCTCGGTGGGACGCACCCAGAGCATCGTGGGAACCAACCAAGTAGGCATGCCGCAGCACCAGCCGGTTAGCTTCGACACGGCGTTCGTCAACATCGGCGAAGACTTCAACGTGACGGAGGGGGTGTTCACTTGCCGTGTTCCTGGTGCGTACTACTTCTCCTTCAATGTGGGCAAGCTGCCACAGAAGACCCTGTCCGTCAAGCTGATGAAGAACCGCCTGGAAGTGCAGGCGATGATCTACGACGACAGCCAGGGCGAGAAGGCCCTGCAGAGTCAGAGCCTGATGCTGTCGCTGAAGCCAGGAGACACGGTCTGGCTCTACTCCCACCAGAGGGATGGGTTCGGGGCCTACAGCAACCACGCCAAGTACATCACGTTCACCGGCTTCCTGGTCTACCCAGACTTCACCACCGGCGGCAGCCGGTCACACGGGGACAAGAAGCTGTAGCTGCAGATGGCTACGGACTGAACGCTGTGGCAGGAATTCATGCGAGACGAAGCGTCTGACCCCACGGAGGAAACTGCCGTTGCTAGTACTGAATACCGGTAATGAATTCTGTTTGTAGTTCTGACGCTTCTTCTACAAATGAATTCCTCTGCAAAGTCACAGGGACCTTGAAAACCTTTTCCATTTCCAGCTGACGGCTTCAGCTCGCACAAATGTGGAGACCTTTCCATGACAATTATTTGAGCTCTCAGTGAATATTTCACTCTGTAATGGAAATACAGTCATTACCTGCTCACCTCTGTGTCAGATAAACTCACGCACGTCCGTCCAACCATCACAACACTAAGGCTTTGATATTTACACTCCACAGCACTAAGCACATTTACTCAAGTTCAGGACCTCGATTTGCGCTACCGGTGCTTTGCTCGAGTATTTTCATTTCACACACTTCTACCCCACTAAATTTCACTGGGACATCTTTCACTTTTTTCTGTCTCATAGTTACTTGGATACAGTTAATAGCTACTTTACCAATTAGGATTTTGCGACCAAAACAAATTCTCATACATTGATGTCCAAT
The DNA here is from genome assembly GCA_033026295.1 of Channa striata. Taxonomy (NCBI): domain Eukaryota; kingdom Metazoa; phylum Chordata; class Actinopteri; order Anabantiformes; family Channidae; genus Channa; species Channa striata. The sequence continues at coordinate 27,657,326 of CM065171.1, forward strand.
TAGATGATTAAAGATGAAAAGTTTCCCAATCCAAATACGTCATGGTTCCAGCTTTTTTAAAGTGAGGATTTACGGACGAGTTAATTTTAAGGTTTGACTCAAACAAGCAACTTCTTGAGGAACAGTGATGGAATTTCTCACTGTATATGAACTTTTACAAAGTAATCAATTACAAAACGGGTCATTAACCCAAATCCAAAACAATAAGTAGTTGCAGGCCTCTCTTTGGGTCACCTGCACTACTCACAATGTTGTGTAGCACCTCACTGACAGTGATCAGCATGTCGTCAACGCACAAACCTGAAAAATAAAGCGGCTCCAGATCCCTGAACTGCAGCTCACGTGATTTTACGCTGTACATGCTCAACGTCTCCATGAACTGAGGGGACATAACTGACACATAGCTGTGCTTGAAATTTTGGGTGGACTCGTTCTCTTCGTCAAAAACTTGGTGTTTCTGCTTGTACGTAAAAAAAAATTAAAAAGAAAAAGTCCCTTTATGTGTTTAGAGGCACGTACAAATACGAAATAACAGAACGGTGTGTTCTGTGTTGAAATGAGTCCCTCCCCACGGTTTTGGAGTGTTTCCCTTTCCGGTCCTTTGCCACAGCAGGAGCAGAGGACAAAAGGACAAATCGGACTTTGAAAAGCGCAGACTGCATTCACATCCAACGGTTAACCACATGCCACCTCCGGGCCTGCAGGGATCTGGACCGTAATTTGATTTCTAATTCTAGCGGAGTTTAATTCATTTTTTCAGATGGCGACCGCTGTGGGGGGGGGCTGAATTGCTTCCCCTGGGTCGCCTTAATATGCATGTCTGTTTAATTTCACGCCGCCGGGAGAGATATGATGCAGCTGAAATTGTGATGAACCGTGACTTCATGAAATCACCTTCGCTGCTGGAGAGGCACCATGTGAAGTGATACTTTGCTCTGATTGAACATTTACATTTTTTAATTGAACTTAACAAGTTGCGAATTTATGAGCAGCTCTCATTCAGCCTAAACACCAAATTACCGTAATCAGGCCAATTTGCTTTCGCTCCGTGTCACATTTACACATCCAGAATTCCCAAAGACACATGATCAAACACGTCAAGCTGCGAGTCCAGCTGATGGATCAAAGTCTCAAACCATTTTCACCAGCTTGTGTCTACGTTTGTCTCCTGCTGCAGCTGAAAACGATGCACTAAACCGCGAGCTGAAAGTCACCATGAAGCGTCTTAAAGTCGAGGAGGTTCTTCACTAAGACGGAGCTCTTTCATCCTTTTCACACTGTCGGACCACGGGTGGGTTTAAATCTTTAAAGTAACTTTATGTTGGCGTCGACGTATTAGCTCCTCCACTCTGTGGAGTCTTTTAGCCCCTTTTTGCTCAGTGTTTTGGATTTAACGAACTGCACTGTCTCGGTCCGATCCCACCACTGTCATCGCCTTCATCAGCAGCACAAAAAAACTCTGAGCTCTTTAAATCCTTCCAGCAGCTAAACACAATATTATTTTAGTGTCAGTTCACACTATAATTTCTGTTGCAGCTCCATTGAAAAGAGAACACGACCCAAAAAAAGAAACTACACACGAACGCATCCCAGAACCTAAACCAGCCACAAACAGTGTAACACTCTGGATTCATAAGTCACGTAGCAGCACACTGACTTTTGTTAATCCACAGATCAGACTGATCAATCCTTCATCCTGTGACACTGACACACAAAAGCTGGTCGTGTTCATTTAGAACATTCGAGAGATGCTCTTCACGTGTCCGACCGTGGACATGTTGACCTGGAACAGGCAGCGAACAGAACTAAAACTACACAGAGTTTGGGGAACCGGGTCCCCAAAGGCTGCGTCTTCCAAGCTGCTAGGAAATAAACCCAGTGGAGTCATGACAAACCACAGGGTAAAAAAATGTTTGATTCTTCTTATGTCTCCGTGTGTCTCCAAAAAAAAAGAGAAAACGGAGGGTTCTCAAGGTGATTCAACAGACAAAGTAGAAAAGAAAAATATATTTTTGTGAAACTGTGGCTATGTTATGTACTCAGGCCTAAAAACAAAGCTCAAATAGGAAGCTGGAAACGAGTTTCCACAGGATCCTGGAAACCAGAGTCCCTGAACCACTCACCCCCGTCGCCAGCTTTGTCGTTTCACGGTCGCCGTTTTCCCGCCCGACGTCGTTCTGGACTCGTTGAACGCCATTAACTCCGCACCAACACGTGGTGGCCGTGGCCCCGCCCACCGACGTCAGGTGCCCACTGCACGTCCGTCACCTGGCGTAAACGTTCCGTTTGGCTGTGCGTAAAAGCGCGTCACAGTGAGCGGTCGGGGCGCGCTGAGCGCGCGCAACGAGAGGATCCGCAGAACATTAAACTGAATAAAGTGATTAATTATTAGACTGATGATGTGACTGAGATGAAGACGAGGCTGCCACACTCACAACTCGCCATTTTTAATCCTTATACGCGCGTGTCGTTGTGCATGCTGTCCGTTAGTCGTGAAGCCTGGTGGATTTTCTGTGTTTGTCCTGGAATCCTTGGGAATGCTGGGAATGCTGGGAATGGTGCATGAGGCCTCACTTTGGTCCCTTCGGTGTCAGTTGCGTAGCTCGTTGTAAATTAGACATCCTGCACAGTCCAGGAGAGCAGCTCCAAGGTGGGAACCTGCACTGACTCTCAGACTTGGAGGGAGAACTTGTTGAAAGGCTCGAGCTGTTGCTGTGATCTAATTGCAGACAAAGTCCAGAACAAACTTGTGAGGAAAAAGACACAAGTTGTGGCTTGTTAAACTGGATTTTTCATTTTTCGTCTGATCCCAACTTTTGCATTTAATGTGCAAGCAAAGCTGCTCCTCCAACACACTGCATTTGAGAAAAGCACAACCCTGAAGTTTTGCTTATTATGAAATTGAGATCAATGTGAAAGCAAACTGTCTGGTCTACAGGCGGCTCTGTTTTCATATAATCATGTGGTTCCGCACAGTCTCACCCCTGGTGAGGTTCCTGTATTTCAGCCTCAGCGAGCGAGAACAGGGGCTCGTCTTTGACACAAACACGACCCGCTTCAGTAAAACCATGATCAGTCTGTGAAGGTGGGAAAAAAGGTGAAAACTCCTGCACTTCACGGCGTGTGAAGAGACGTGAGCATATGACACACGCGGAAGCTCTTGTGTGATGCATGCATTAAAACTGAATAAAAAAAAAAAATAGATACTTGGTGACGAGCTGAGCAGCGTCACAGGCCCAGTCGAGGCCTGTTAACTGTGTTTTTATTGATAAGTGAATTATCTGTACAATAACTGACAATATGTTGGATGTTTCTGGTCTGTGCTTCTTTCTGTCTGATAATCCTGATGGAAGATTGATCATTGTGTATTAGAAAATGTGTCGTGCAGACACTGGTCGAAATGTGGAACTAAAAGTGACGCGTCTTGTTTCTCCAGCTCTTGTTGACTTTTTGAAATGTTTTGAGTATTTCTTACATGTAAAACGAATGCTTTAATGACAAATGTTGGACAAAATTAAAAGAAAAAAAACCCAGAAACGTTCAGCCTGGATTATTGATGGTGTGAACTTGAATTAGAAATAAAGTGAGATGATGCAGGACGTAGAGCTTTTAATTCTGTGCTGCAGCTCCACCTGCTGTAGACGCTTGTACAGGTACAAACCTGCCACAGCCACCGGAATTCTAATTATGTGGAAGAATCTTTGGATTAAAATAAGTGAGTGGAATTAATGACTTGATAATTATTATCATAATAACATAATGGAAACCAATATGAAAATCAGCAAAACGTGATTCACAATGTGAAGTTCAGTTTTAAGGTACTTCACATTTCAGTGCAGCCTCTGCCTGGTCCAGAAACTGCTAAAACTCTGGATTGACATTGATCCACTTACACATCGTCACCTGCAGGGCAGAAACAGAAACATGTACGTTACCTCAGGCAGGATAATAAGTAATTAAGTATAATAATTAGTTTTGGCCAATTTGCATTTTAACATTTTGACAGGACAATAATCCGTCATTTCCAGTCACTGGACATGTAGTTTTCAGGGTGTAAAATATTAAAAGTGAACCAATAATATGATTTTATTTTTTATTAGTTTATTTGGGACAATGCATATTGATAAACATCTGTATTAATGCAACAGATGCAAATATACCAGATTACGGCTAAAATGCTCATTTGCATTTGCAGTCCCTTCGCAGGCAACACATTTGAAATGGATAAAAACTGTTGAATTAAAACCACAGCTTCACAAAATTCCTTTGAAGATGATTTATTGGTATTTTTATTTACATAAATATTGGAGGTGGGTTTGAGTCCCAGAGTGACACAGACAAACAGAACGCGGTGACGAGCGTGGTCACTTCTTCTCGGGCGCCTGGTCGCCAGCCTCCAGTTTGGGTGCAGCGTCTTTAGGCTCTCGATGGGCGGGGAAAACCTCCCAGGGCGTGTTAAGGTCGAACTTCCTGAACTCCTGCGACAGCTCCACGGGCTCCGCCACCACGCGGTTCACCTCATCGTCGTAACGCACCTGCGAAGGCAAACCAACACATTTCTTCAGAGGTGTTGTCCAGGTTTCTATGGTTCAGCTTTGCTACAACTACAGCCTCAAATTCTGCCTGAAGCCTCTCTCCAATTATTTCTAAGAGATGCCACGAACAGTTTCAGGAAGCGTGTGAGCGGTTAGAGACGAGCGGCCTGTAAACGGGGACACGGAGCTCGTGGTAAATGGTGTCAGTTTGTCTTCAGAGCGCTTTTAGCAGCTTGGGGCAGCTTTGTGAAATTAGTTTTTAAAGGGAGTAAAGCTCTGTGCTCGCTGCTTTTTCATTGTTACGCACTTCACATATTTCTGCTGTGTTGCCTAGGAACAAAACAAAATGATGCAGAATTGTTTTTTTTATCATGTAGGAATCAATAAAAAGGCAGCGTGGTCTGGCTCATATTTCTGACCTCAAAAAGAACTTCAATCTGCATATGAGGAAGTTCAGGAAAACGTTCCAACCAGAGCTGAACTCACGACACAACAAATCCTGTTTAACTAGAACAAACTCCAGAATTGGCATCGTGGCCTGTCAACACAGCTTTATTTTTGGTGCAGCAACTGGTGCCACAGGTGGAGGGATTATGTTCATTATGAACCCTGGACGCTTGCCTTTTACGTCAGGGCGGGGCCAAGATCTAGCTGAAGTCAACTTTGCAAACCAAGCAGAGAGAATCAAACTAAATATTCGCATAACGTGAATTTTGTTGGTACGCTCACATCTGACAAACATAACCGTGGATCAACAAAAATCTGTGATTATATCTGTGGTACAAGACGTTAAAATAGAATGTAGTTACACTGTCAGGTCATGTCTCTTTTTTTAAATAATAATAAATAAATAAATAAATAAATAAATCACAGGATTGAACAGAGATTGAGTTCCGAATCTACATCATGTCTGCCAATGTCTATGACTGCTAAAAACACAAGAATTTCCCCACTGTGGGATTAATAAAGTTCTATCCTAATACCACGTCATTTTGGTTGGAAAAAAAATAACAAAACGAATCCAACATTTCTGGAAAAGTCGACAGCTTTCTGGCAAAGCTCACCTCAACATATCCCGACAGTGGAAAGTCCTTCCTGAATGGGTGACCCTCGAAGCCATAGTCTGTCAGAATCCGTCTCAGGTCTGGGTGGTTGGCAAAGAACACGCCATACATGTCCCACACCTACATGTATGATAAACGCAGAACAGACCATATTGATGTTTCCATCGTGCTTTTCAATTTGATATTTCACTCAAAATCATTTTACATGACCTTCTTTCAACATAATCAAACTCAAAAGACACCTTTAAATCTTCTCCGTGTTAAACCTTCAGACCAGACCTGCAGGTTGTGACTCACCTCCCTCTCGTACCAGTTGGCGGCCTTGTGGACGGGGACGGCAGAATCCACAGGTGTCAACTCATCTGTGTACGTCTTCACACGAATACGAGAGTTGTACCGCAGCGAAAGCAGGTTGTAAACAATCTGCAAACCAGCAGACGCACATTACGACCGGAAAGACATTCACAAAGTTCCTTACCGTTGAGCGCCTCGGATCACCAGGACGACCCAAAAACTTACTAACCAATATATCAGTTCTAATCAAAACACATTTAGGTTTAAACTAGAACGTGAGCAGTCGAGCAGACTAGATTTTTATACCGGGGTATAGAAACGGTTGGAACATTTATTCAGCAGTTTATGTCACTGTGTGTGACAGTTACCTCGAAGCGGTTCTGTCGTGTTGGGATGTCGACTGCAGTCAGATCAACCATGTTCTGGAACTGGGCGTTGGTGTGGTCCCTGAGGAATGTCAGGACCGGGATCACACCGTCAGGATGGATCATCACCTCCAGCTCATCATAACACGTCACCTGCACAAACATTTTCAAGCTCTGAAAGATGACTCCACATCGGACCCACTTTACACTTCCAAACTGTAAAATATCATGACGCATTGTCAAGTCTTTCATTTACATTTTCTGTTTGGACGCTGCTGCCTCTCACTGATACTACAGACATCAGCAAACAATAAAAATGAAATGTTGGGTAACAATGCCGTTGTAAACACATGTTCACACATTAAAGCTAAATGTAACATTTGTAGGAAGGAATGACAGGTTCTTTGTTAAATTAATATTTTTCCAGTATCAAAACAACCCTGTGTGATTTTTGACAACTTGGACATTCACTTGTGATATTTATAGTATTTGGTGACCTGCAGCACGACTTTTTCTCACCACCTCCATTGTCGAGATTAAGAGAAACAAGGACTCTCACAAAATTATAAGATTACAAGATTATAAAGGAACAAGCAGCAAACACCACCAGCGTGCTCTGTGCACAAACCATTTTAAACACCATGACTCTTTTAGTTCAAGCCAAACTAAAGAAGAAAAGTAGCAGCCTGGAACACAGCAGATACAAAAACAAAAAAAAAGAAGAAAAGAAATGAGCGAGGGCCGGGTTAATAAATGTCATTAAGCCAAAACTCATCTACACAGCATCAAAGCTTTAGGTTTAAAAGAGAGTTACAGTATGATTGATTGCACAGTCTTTGCTAATACATTCAATTACACCACAATTTTGATTTGATTCAAGGGCTCGTGCTAAATATGCAAAGGTATTTTGTGCCAATTTTACACAATGCTTTTTACTAAATCAAACACGCAACCAAAATGTAACAATGACGTCGTCTCAATGTGCTGCTTATTCATTAGAAAGTGCCATTAAAGAAGAAATAGGAATGAACTTTGACCTTTAAGAGAGGAAACACTGACCGTCTGATCTTTTACAAGGATGTTATGCATCATAAACCAGTTTTTTTTACAGTACCTTTGTGAAATAGCACTTACATGTTGCTGCCATTGTCAGTCAAAAGTGCACACGTTTTCTCACCCACGTACTGTACGACTCCCAATATATTCACTCCCTAAAAATCACTCACTGTGTGTCACTTAAAACAAACTGAAGAACATAACTCTTCCCTTCCCAGTTATTCTTAGTAGTTTAGATAAAATGGTTCCTGTTCCACATGATGACCAGCTGTCTGTCGTGCTTGCACCTCGACTCCACGGCGCTCGAATCAACTGTTTTCTTGTGTTCGACCTGCCTTTAATCATCTAATTCTCCAAAGTTATCTGTGAGTAGTGATTAATAGTTTACACAGAAGTGCACATAAATGCTGTTTAGCTGCTTATAGGAGCGATTTGATGGGTGTTTCAGATACTTGCAGCACATGAACTGACCTGGACCTGTTGAATATATCTGGGCATGATCTCAGCCACGTACTCCCCAAACGCTGCCAGCTGGTTGTGAGTGACGGCATCCTTGGGCCTGACAGTGGCTGCATGAAGGACAGAGGGTTTCCACATAAATATATTAGTTTGAAGAACAAAGAAATTCTTATAAAAAGTTTCCCTTTATTTTTGTATGTGTATTACTTGATTTTTTTTAAATTGTGGTTTACATAGTTGTACAGACAGTTTTCAAAACTTATACGGTCTTTAGGGAACATCAACATCAAAAACAGCTGTTTGAAAGCAAAAATTCATCTGCTCTAGAGAGACGAGCTTCTGACACCACACGGGCCTCATCCCGTCGGCTAAACCTCGGACTTAACGTCCAGACACAAACATCTCTTCGCTGCCTCGTCAGGCGCTGACACGTGCTGAGGACTTGGTAAGATGTGAAGGATTTAGGGAAAGTGATGTGACTATCGGGCGTGAGCAGCCTCCTGCAGCCTCCTGCAGCCTCGCTTGGCGTCTACTCACGTCTGGTCTCAGCGGTGGAGCCCTGCAGTCTGCTCTGCTGCGGGAGGAGACGTGAACTCCTTGCAACTGGGAGAAAACACAGGAGCAAGGCGTCAAAAAGTTCATCTTCAACGCTACAGAGAAACTGAAGGCACCCAGACATTATTTCTCATGGTTTTGAGATATTAATAACGTTCTATTAAGACAAGTCTTGCTAGATCGCACAGACGTCATCCATGCAGGGAAAACGTAGATGATAAAGCTTTTGCAGAAGATTACGTGCACGACTTTCATTGACGTCATTTATATTTGCAGCTAGGCGTTTTTTAAAAATCGCCTTTTGCACTTTTGCTTTGCTGAAGCCGCGTTTACGTTTATAAACTCAGTTGCACTTTCGCTGCACAAGTCAAATGAATTGAGAAAAGACGTCACGGGCTACCGTTAGCATTAGCTAGCCCGAAGGTCAAACATGGCGAATTTCACAGTTAATATTCACACACGTCGATTCCTGCATCGTGTAACTATCCGCGGCCTTAAAATTCAGTCGGTGCATCAGAAATTCTTTCTAAACATAAATTAATATCCACTCTGCTCACCGTTAAAGCCCGTTCCGAGACCTCGGCGGACAAAGCGAACTAACGACGCCGCCATGTTTGTTCTCTGCGCTCGGTTTCCTCCGCGCGGACAGGCGACGGTTGGCGGTGCGGCGCCTCCTCGTGTCCCGGAGGAGAAGAAGCGGCTCCGGGCGTCAACCAGGCGGCGGCCGCCGCAGCTTCGGTCCGGTTGCTGTAACTGCGGCGGCGGGACGAAGGTTTAAAGCTTCGGTTAAAAGGCCGAAGCGGTTTAACTGCACCTGGGATCAGCGAGTGGAACCTAAACTTGGTTCCGGCTGTGCGTCGTTATTAGCGTCCCTGCAGAAACATGTGCAATTAACGGACAGATTCAAGAAGGGAACAATTTCATTATATTTTTATTATTTTAAACTATTCAAAGCCATAACCGTTTATGGCTATTGGTAGTCATAAGTAATTTTTTTTTGTAAAAAGTTGTATTTATTATAAACAAAATTTTAAACACACTCACTTATGTTCAACCAGTTTTTAAATTCAAAGGTAACTTGGTTTTCCCACCAGCACTGCAAATGTTCAATGCTTGCGTTGACTAGAAACATGAAAGATTATTAGGTGAAGTTTATTGTGCTTGTCTATAACTGTGACTTACATCAAGACCAGTTCACATTTTTTAAATCAAATTAATACAGAACCCTAAGTTCTTCAGCCACTGTACCGATTTACTTCTGTTTATCAGTGCATCTTTTTCCTCTTTTCACCGGCCTTCTGTAACCCGCTGCATATCACCAATATCTCAGAATATGATGTGTGTGAACTTAGAAATGGCAAAAACAGCACTGGCATAAGCTTTGCCTCTGCAGTAAAAATACAACAGGCACTCAACAATTCAATAAGTGGAGTGTTTTTTTATTATCACAGACACAAATAATTTTTCAACATTGTTTTTCAGGATGATGATGAAACAGGAGGATGTATTTACATTTCTAACAATACTTTAGATACTAAATTAACAGATTTTAGCTCATGGTGCTTTCACCAGGCCAGAAACACTTAAAAATAAAAATATATTTTTAATCACTCTAAAATGTTGATAGTATGTACTGGGGGTTACAAAAACTATGACATGGGTACTGGTAAAATGCGTATTTGGGTTTGTCATGAATATCACAAAACTCTTCCAAGAAAGTCTAGAAATGTAAATCTAAAAAAAAAAAAAAAATCTGCTTGCACATTGATGTGATTATAAGACAACAGCTGTGTTCTGAGTCATCGTGGCTTTAAACAGGACAAGCCCATTCTTCCAGCTGCTTTAGGCACAGAGTGAGGTCCGACCCGCAAACCTGCGCTCTCAGCTGGACTGCCGACAAACCTCCTCGTAGAATTTCCGCAGCATCTCCAGCTGAGCCGAACGCACCAGGATGTGGGGTCGAACAGACGCTAGTTTCTGACAAGCTTCCTCTGGAGTCCAGCAATGGAGCTGTCAGAAAAGCACAATGTTAAAACCAATATGCACATCAATCACTATATGAATCAGCTGAATTCCTGCTTCCTTCAGGCGTTTCTATTAATACATCCTTTCATATTGTTCTAACGTGAAGCATAACAAAAACTTGCTTTTACTTTGAAAAAGCCGCAGGAAATACAATGCAATTATCACATTATTAGTGGTGCCTAATTAGCTACAACTTTCCCATTAACGGATGATGTGACAGTGCTGCAGTATCAGCTTTTGTCTGTTCCCACAGTAAAACTCTAAAAGCACATGAGACATCAACATTCGACAGGCACCTTTACTGCAGACAAATACTGTATTTCAGCTGCTCTAACTGGGATCAATGCACAAGATTGAACAAGCTGCATAAACTTGTTTTTTAATTCAGCTTGGTCTTTGCATTGATCTTTCGTTTATCGTGCTGCTGTAGTACTTTAAACTACTTTTAATACCATTTTCCTTTTTTGCAGCTGAAGAAGAAATTGCCAGTAAACAAGTAGGAACTGACCCAGGCTATTATTCATTTAAATACCCGTAAACGTTAAGTCTAAATTGGGATTTCAAGAAACAGACAGAACTAAAAAAACGGCCAGTGTGAACCACGTGACATTAAAACTGGACTTTGTTATTACTCAATTATGAACTAATAGCTAGATTTATTCCAACACTTGTAACTCCTCACTTTTTGTGAATTGTGCATTTTTTGATACAAAAGCTATTTGAGCATTTTTTTATTCTCATCTCGTGAAAAGGTCACAGATAACATTCCCAGGCCTGATTTAGTTCTACTGAGAGCAGACTCATTTTTGGACAGACCCAGAGGAGTTGACTTTGTTTTTCTGTTCACTCAGTCCACTTGTACCGTCACACTGAAGTCTAGGTTGGAGTGCAGATAGCGGGGAGTTACACGACAGGATGACACCCCCACAGTACTACACTGACCCGAATGAGGTAGGCAGCAGCCAGCGTGGCGCTGCGGGAGCGCCCAGCTTTGCAGTGCACGTACACGCTGGTTCCCTGCTCCCGGTGCTGCAGGGCAAATTCCACACCTCGGTGCAGGTTCTCCAGGCTCGGGACACCGGTGAGGTCCACGGTGCTCAGCCTGAGCTGCTCCACCCCTGCGGCTCGCCATTCCTGCAACAGGCATCAACGTTATTAATGTTGGAAAACATAAAAATTGAAGCCAGCCTCACTGTTAGGAATCAGCATTATGAGATGAGATGTCTCAGCAGCAATTTGTGAAGACTCGAGTTCATCATAGATTCAATTACTCTGAGATTTAGTAACTTTATTAAGGTGTGAACCAGGGGTTCTCAAGCCTTGTTCTTAAGGACCCTGATGAGCATAGAACCACACGATTGTTTTTATGTCAATTTATATGATATTTATATGCATGTTTTAATTTAGAGCAAGAACAGGTAACAGGTGTCTTCAGATTTATTCATTTTGACAAAGATTTAACAGCAATTAACCAGATTCAAAAAGCTGAAACTAACAAACATTTGTGTGTTTTCCCACAATTGACCAGAAGAACTCATTGATTAATGACCGTTTGATCAGCAGTTAACCAATGACCACGTCAGCTGACAAACACACAGCGGAACGAGCAGGTAGTTCACACTCACCTCAGCGGAGTTGCAGAAGTATTTGGTCTCATATGTCTCATTCATGGTGATAACACCTCGGACATTTTCCGTCTCCACTAACTGCAACACAACCAACGACAGAAATCGGATGAACTTTACGAGCTTTCCTGCACTAACGATGGATCGTGAACAGCTGACGACGACAGTAACAGTCCATTAAAAATAAAGAAATTCAACAAATGGAATTGAAGCTAGTTTCTGAGTGTCAGGAGACAATCAGCTGTTTTAGGGACATGAGGACAAACTGCGGGTGTTGCCGCAGTCCGTCCGTCGCAGCCCGGCTGACAGGCGGGTGTGTGGGACCGTCTCACCTGCTTCGTCATGGATCTGAACGGCAGCGCTCCCAGGATCACCGTGTCGTCCACCCGGTCAAACCACCGCCTGGACGACACCTTCTCCAGGATCACGTTGTAAGCTAACGTCGGGTAGAAGAGCAGCCTGGCTAACGCCCCGGACATGATCGAGCTGTTCAAAAACTCCACGGGGAAACTTTAACTTTCCATCCCCGCCGATCTGCTGTGTTGGGGATCGTCTGTCACCACAGCAGCATGTGTTCCTCCATTCGTGCCTTTTAAGTTCCTCCTCCGGTTTCGTGTCCGCCACAGACTAACGCTACTTCCGGCGTGGGCGCGCGTGCACCGCCGCCATATTGCAGCGGGGTACTGGTGCGTTGAAATTTGTGGGCAGCTTTTCATATGTCATAAGAAAGGGCAAAACACTAAGAGAGGAAGTGCAATTTTATTTATATAGCACTTTTAATAAGCAGTGTCAAATTAATAAATAATATCAAGTCAAATCAACTGAAAACCAATGACATTTAATATGATAAATGCATTCAACTTGGGTGGTATTTAAAATCATTTCTATGAAATTACTACACTACACGTACCATTTGAAATTCTTTACTCATGATATATTGACTTGTTACTTTTAATTTACTCTAAGTAAAAAATAATAGTTACTGCATTAGGACTGATTTTTCTGGGCATCAATCTCAGTTTCAGATTTTAAAAAAGTATTTTAAACAACATTGAAATTGATACTGTTGATAATGTGAATGTGCAAGTCCAGTTCAAATTTGATCCACGTTACCTTATAAATAAAAGCCTGCAGAAATCTGAAAGCAAACACAAAGGTGGAGGTGATTTTACCATAAGCCTGCAGTTTATGTACTAGCAGGTGGGTGATAATAAATTAATCACAATAATAAATCATACTTTTATACTTGAAAATAACCTTCACCTTTATTGGAAATTATTTTAGACCAATACTTCTGTACTTTCACCTTTGGCTGTTTTGCTGCAGATCATCAGCGTTAACATGGCTAATTGGTTTATTTTAGAGAAATACTAAAAGTTAATGGAAAATACTGGATTATGTGCAACTGGGCAAAATAAATTAATACATCAGAATGTAGTTGTTGACCATTATTGAACCTTTAAAGTAACTGGTAACTGAGGCTTTCAAATAAATGTGTAAATAGGAGTAGAGCCTATTGCTTGTAGTCTAGTAGAATTTTAAAGTAACATCAAACGGAAACAGTCAAGTAAAGTACAGGTATAGCAAAACTGTAAAGTAGTCGAGTACATCTCTACACAAAAAAAAGGCCACATATTAATGAATCTCTCTATATGGAGGCGTCAACTGACCAATCAGATTTATTCACTACTGACAAACTTCAACATCCAATTTTTGAATGGGACAGAACAAACTTGAGCACAGACTTTCAACCACTGTAGTATGTACAATTATCAATGCTATACTGGATTTGATTTTTTTTGTCAAAAGCTATACTCATATCATATTAAATCATAAGCTATACTCGACTTGTGAATTTGAATATTTTGTTTGGCAAAACAAGCTTTAGCACCAAACATTTACAACAAATGCATATATTTAGTGTCTCCAAATCAGCCATGATAGTGTCCTGCATACAGGTAATTTACCTGCTTTCAATCAGTTTCTAATTTACAGCTTGGGTAACAGTGTTCATTTAAACAACGGAGAACAGATAATACAGAAATATGTACACAATTACATACAGGTATAAACAGATGTGGTGTGTGTGAAGTGAGTGTGTGTAAAACTACAAAGTGTTGTACAATATATTTTGTATCTAAAAGTGCAAAACAAAAAAAATCATCATATATTTGGCCTGTAACTTCAGATTTCATAACTTTAGGAAGCTAATGTCTTTTTTGTGCAGAACAAGATACAGCCAACATTTCTTACATTTTGATAACTGTCAAAAATCAGAAAGCCACAGTAGTGTTAGTTTAACGTATGACACAGGAATATTATCCCTCACAGTGACTGACGAGGCAAAGATTCTGCAAACAGCAGCAGACTCCCTGTTCCCAGTGTATCACTGAATAACACTTTATATATTCTTACCTTCATTTACATATAAAAGCTAATAGCAATAAAAATATTTTAAAAAGCCAGTCATCCATGAGACCATAACTTGGCTGGAAGACCTAGGATTATTGTAGCCACTAATGGAGCCGCCATCAGAGCAGAGAGGTCAAAGCTTGGTGGTGGTAGAGTTCAGGATGCCGTGCTGGATCTTGGCGTCAGAGGCCTTGGACAGGTCTCGCTGTGGAAACAGAACAGCAGCTGGTCAAACACGTAGATCAGGTAAAGTTAAGGCATCACACACCTACACTGACGACACGTTACACAGCTTTCAGCTCAAACTAAAAGGCAGGGGGATCCTCAGAGCATAAACAGGACAGATTAGAAAACAACATAATGAAAACGGTGCTAATTGCTTTTTTGGATTTTAATCTTTTAATAAAAACTTCCAATAAGAGTAACGCTAAAAACCTTAATGATTACAAACCTAAAGATTTCCCCAAGACATTTTGATTCCTTCCATTAAACTCAACAGTGGCTACGGGTTCAAGAATTACGTGTCTGTAATAAGGCGGTGACATGCCAAGCCCATGTCAAAGACCCCAACACTAACCCAATGACAAACTGGGTCCACAAGTGGCACTTACACCACAAAGAGGACAGTCTGCACCTTTGAGAGAGAGAAGGAGAAAGCGAGAGATCTAAGATCACAGATAAACAAACTGTAGCTACTTAGAATAGAGGATATGTGTAAAATTAAAAATAGCGATGCTGTCGTTAATACTGTCTGTTTTTCGTGAAGTGATTTGCAAAGCTGTCGAGCCCATGAGTGATCTCTTTCACCGATGGGCCGACACCAACGTACTGAAGCAGCTGCAGAGCCACCAACGCTGGTCTGACTAACCTAACAAAAACTCGGCAGACGGCTTGGTGTCACAGACCTTAGACACAAACGATTTTCTGATTACAAATCTCTGTCTCCGTTGTGTCACAATCACAGCTTTCTACACGGGGTAAAACAAACTTGGTTGCAGTTACTTAGGGAAAATAAAAGCTTGTGACTGAAGCAACAGTGAAAAATGTAGCACAGACACGTGCAGGTGACAGTGGGTTGAGATGCTAAACAGGTCGAAACAGCGTGTTAAAAGTTGATTTTAAAAGGCAATTTTAAAAAAAGTAAATGCAAGAAATGAAGCTGAAAGGGGTTAGTGAGCACCACACAAATAGTTCCAAACACACCTTGACTGAACAGATTCAGTGTTGACCAAGTCTCTCTAAAATATAAATTTACATCATTAGGATTCTGATCATCAGCAACAACGATCTACAATACGGCGTGTCATTGCATGCAAATCCAGAGCAAAAGAAATTAGAGGCAAAAGTGTAAATTACCACAAACTCTGAGTATGTGCTGGCAACAGAGGCTATGCTGAAGTTACGCTGATGGTTTGGGGGGGTCAGCAACGCACCACTGAGAGGGGTCCCCTTCAGCTGGGCCACATTCTCCTTGTTGCCACTCTGTAGTCGTTGGTGGGGGGGTTTACTGTTACCTGGTGTTCGTGATGGTGGAACCTGGAGGACGAACAAAAGAGAATGAATAAGATCAGCAGGACAGATTCTTTAAGAAAAAAATGCGGTAAAACGTGTTTCATAATTAAATAGACGAGACCCAATTCCTGATCCTTAATGATAAAACACTGATAGTGTCAGTACATATGTAGAACCCCAAACAAGTCGGACGTGATTCCTGCATGATTCTCTCTGATCAGGACTCTCATGGCTTATTCTGATTGTGTTGGAGTTTTCCCGTCGCTTATTACAAAGCCTTTGGTTTGATGTGTGTGCAACTTGCGATTCTTCAGTCATTAAAAGGAAACCAACCTTGTTCGCTGAAAGGGGCGGCCGTGGCACCGGTGAGCGACAGACAGTTACACCATAAACCGAGCGCATGGTGCTGTTAGAGGTGGCACTGGAAATGTTGGAAGTCGCATTAAACTGACGACAGAGACAGAAGGACTGGGTTAGTGACAGAGGCAGTTCACTAAACTCATTGAGATCTTATTAATTTGTGTGCACATGCCTTATAATAATGTGCCCCCCCCATGGCATAGAGACTAAAGGTTTCAAAAATGATTTGCAAACAAAAACAAGCAGATACGACATTTTACATTAGCAACATAGTTTAGTGAGGTAGACGTTATGAAAAGCAAAGTGCCACGAGAGGAAAGTTTCAGTTTCCTCAGTCAAGAGGGTCGTAGATAGAAAAGAACAGACAGTTCTGAGCAGAAAAACAACAACCAAAGAAATTAATAGATTTTTTTTAAAGAATTTTGTCTTTGATGTCTGGTTCACTGGGTGACGCTGCTGAGTGTGTTAGGAAACGTCTACCACCATCGTGGAAACAATGATGGACCAGACTGACACAAGAGGTTTTTGAAATTTTTTTAAACGGGGGGGTGTATTTTAAAATGTTAGTGCTTTGACACGTCCTCCCCACAGAGCATTTAAATGAAGAAAACCAAACAAAACTAACAGAACTGTGAGGCTACGAGCTTTCAAAGAACACACACATAAAACATAATGTTGCACTTATTGGCCTAAAATGTTCAGCAGGTATAAAAGAGTCATACCACATAAAAAAAAAAAAAATCAGCGTTTACCATTTTCCGTGACTTGTTTGGAGTATTGGTGCCGAGGAACCTGCGTTTGGTCGGGGTTCTTACTGCCGTGCCATAAAGCATGTCCTCCTCAGTCTGTTTGCTCTTCTTGAGGTGCTGTCCAGAGGACGTAAAGAAGAGCTTCAATACACATTTCTCAGCACACGTACACAGTAACCGAGCGAGACAACTCCGTTACCCTTTCTAGTTTCTCCTTTTCTTTCTCTATTCGTTGAAGCTCCCACTGCTCCTCCACGTACTGAAGAAACTTCTGCCCGTTTACTAGAAACTCGCGACCCTGCTCACTTTCCCATGCATCAATCTGGGCTTTTAATTTCTTTTCAAGCTTAAAAAAAATGAAACAAAAACATGCGGTTTCAGGCAGCTAATAAATGTTTAAGAATTGTTAGGAGGTATATTTAAAAGTTGTCTTAGTGTTTTACCTTGGGCAGACTTTTATGTAGCTCAGACCTCTGTTTCTCCTCTTTGAGAAGATTCCCACCTCTGTTAGTGAATCTCGCAGGATCAGTTGCTTTTTTCTGAGCGCGATAAAAAAAAGATTAATGGGACAATGCTTCATAACATGCAGTAACACGATAAACACAAAAAAAATGTTAAACACTCTGTAGATACACTGTATGTTTCCTAATATGTAACGTGTAACATTATTTATTCAGCACTTTAAAATTACTAGGTACATCCTAACTGAAAACTGATGTTATTTGTTGAAGCCAACTCGGGTTTGGAGCCGGCACCTCAGCTTCAGGTGCAGGGCTGGACAGGAACACTTTGTTGCTCGTCTGCTTTAAAATTTCCTTCTCTTGTTGTGATGTGCTCACCTCGAGGTCCTGTAAGAGCCTCCAGCTTTCTTCCCATTGGTGAACCCCATCAAAAAGCTCTTTGTGCTCCTCATAATGCTGCTTCAGCTGCTGGATCTCTGCATCGTGCAGACTCAACAGCTCTTCGGTAAAATCCTCTGAAACAGTCAATTACAGATAAACTCTCACTACTTTCGCAAACCATAATGGCACTTAAGCAAACAACAGTTGAGCCTACCACTAAAATACGGAGCGAAGTCCTGCCGCTGCTCAGTGCTGAAGAAACACTTTTCCCAAAACACAGCGATCTCAGAGCGGATGGCGTCAGTGACATTCCGGATGTTTAAAAGTTTGAGTTCCTCCAGACGCTGAACTTCTGCTTGTAACTAAAGCAAAAAAAATATATTTTAAAAAGTCTAAACCAACAGAGCAACTTCCACACATGGCAGCCATTGCGGATTTAGCATAGCAGGGGGAAGAGAAAATCTTCTCACCGCTTCCATGTTCTTCTTCCTGGATGTAACCATGTGTTCATTGAAGGCCTCCCTCTCCTCCTGAGGAACCTGCAGTCTGTCCCACAGCTGCTGTATCTTTTCTCTGCGAGTCTCACAAATCGCCTCGTTCTCTGCTTTACGCTCTTCCAGCTGCAGGAAATAGCATTAGTTAATATCTCAGCAGCTGCTATTACACGTGCAATGCAACACTTTCTCTAGGCTTTACCCAAAGCACGCGAGAACAGAAATGTCCCGGTCAAACTGCTCAGACATCACCTCACAAGTCTCCCTCCACTGAAATCAGTGCAAGACCCACAGATGTCCTTTATAGCGTTAAAAAAAGAGCATCTCACCTGACAAAGAAGCAGTTTAAGCGATGTAATATTTTCTCGGGAAAGACAAAAAGACTCCTCGTCTTCACAGATGACGTCCTTCTCAAAACTGGTTTCGGGTATGTGGTCTAGCTCTTCCATGTGCAGGATAATCTGTTTTTTGAGGTCTGTGAACTCAACATAACGCTTTTCCTGAAAACATAAAAGCAGTAAAGAGTCTAAGTATTAAGCCGCTAATTATAAACATTAAAGGCAAGAAACTAAATTGTTGTTCAGCATTGAGGAGCACAAGCATTTAAAAAAAAAAAAAAAGGCAAAACATAAAAATGCCAAATCAGGCTTAATCTGACAGCTACACTGTGAGACATGGATTTCTGTGACACAAAGATTTTTTCTGATCTGGTCTTTGCCATTGATTCATCTCGTCTACCACCACTTAAAGCAGAACAGAACCCCAGGAGAATTCCAGCTTTTCACCTCATGCAGACATTACAGGACAACTGGACGTGTAGCGTCCTCACCTTCTCGGCCTTCTGCTTAGAGATGTGCTGACGGAAGTCCTCCAGCTGTTCCAATGAGGGGACAGAGTTTGGAGCAATGCCATACGGCACGGAGCACAGGATGTCACACAGGTCCTGGTCCTGCTCCAGCAGGGCCTTCAGCTGCTGCGTCCTCTGAATCTTCTCCTTTGTCAGAGCCTCTACCTCCGTGCGGATGTTCTTCTCTTGCTGGAGCATGCTGATACCAACCTCCTCCTAAACATCCAGAGAAGATAACAAAACATTCCATTTACATCATTTTTCTCAAGCTGATGACTGAGGTCCCTCCCACTTGCCTTCAGTGTAAACGGTTTCAGAAGCAAAGGAAAGTAAGCAGGTAAGCAGCAAATACATTGGATAAGTCCAAACGCCAGAAGTGAAATATATAAACATACTCCCAAAGTGCTGTGGAAGACAGAAAACTATTGGACAGCCATGGAGAAAAAGTCGTGTGCTGTACAAATGCATTCAGGTATGTGGAAGTTAAGTCTTACGCCAACAAACTGAAAAGGCTGTTACCTCAAACACAGGCAGCTGAAGCTCCAGGCAGAGCTTTTCCATTTCCGTCCGACATGTTTGGATGCTGTTTATGAGCCTCTTTTTCAGAGATTCCTCTTCTTTGATCATCATTTCTAATAAGTTCTAGTTGAAAAACATAGTAAATCAAATCAGCATCCGCATGGGGTCATGTGTCGATTGACAAATACTTAAAAATATCTAGATAATTTTCACATTTTAGCGGGTCTACATGTCTACAGCAACTGTAATACGTTTACACCCCTACCACATATCAACAGGAGACCAGCCAGAGCTTAACAGATATTCACCGTTAGCTGTCACTGGTGCAGATATGGAAATCTAGTCATAATCTATTTATACACACTTAGGCTGTGTGCAAACACGACACGAAATCAGAACAAAGTGGTGAAAAGCAACTGTAGTAAACATGACATCATGGTTACTGTATGTTTTTCCAGCACCTTTTCCTTCACCAGCTTGAATATGGGAAACAGCTTTTCTAAAGACTTAAAAAGGGAGACACCGGTCGCCTTTACTCATTAGAAAAGCTTTTACAGGTTACACAGACAGGGGCATTCTTCATTAGTGTAATTTACATAAAAAAAAGCCAACTGCAGTACTTATTTTCAAAGAAAAAAGAATTAAGAAATATTTTCGAACTAATTAACTAGAATATAGTTAATATGAATAGTTGCAACTGACAACTTGAACATTGACCAGATGTCTCTCACTACAGAGGAATTTAGGGCAGTGGGGATTCGAATAGTTTCCACTGGCGAAGTTTCACTCAAATGACTGTTCTTGCACAGGCCCCCACCCATCCACACACACACACACACACACACACACACACACACACACACCTGACTTTGTGAAGGGTTTAAACCTCTGCAGGCCAAGCGATGATCTCCCACACATTATGAGGACACCACACGTTAATCTAGTCTACAACTGAGAGTTGACATGTAGGTCCCGTGTTAAAAAACTGTGCATTTTTTTCACGGATCGTTAAACTGCATTTCAAACTGTCCTCGCCTTCTCTGGGTCACAGTGATGCAGATGTTTCAAGTCTAAGTCCACATGATCTAACGTGGTGTCAGGAAAACGGGGAAAACAACGTGGATTCGTCCATTTTGTGACGCATGAGATGGACAGTGTGTCTGTACCTGTTCCACTGTGTCCCGACAGGTGGGACATTAATAAGTGTACGGACATCACCGATGCCTTTCAAGTTTGCCGACACAGTTGTCAAGGAAACGAACGTTTGTTCTGCTGCTATCACCGGGTTCTGTGGCAATTCGGTTTTTCCATCAACGCGATCCGTGGATCTGGTTTGTCCACAGCCCGACTGTAGAGCCTGAAATCCAATCAAGCCGTGGCGGTTCTGAGCCTGCCTCTGCACCCACCTTGATGTGGTTCTTGACGACGTTGGTCCTCTGCAGCCTCTGGTCCTCCGGGATCCCGATCTCCTCCCAAATGTCCTTCAGATGGCACAGCGCTTTGTTCAGGCACGACACAGCCTCGGCTGCGAGCACCTCGCTACAACAGGTGGAGGAGACCGTTAGCGCTTCGACAGAGCTAGCTGACGTTAGCTAGCAGCGGGCATCGACGCAGTTCGTTATCTGACGGTATCTTCCAACTCTGGATGTGCTAAAGACGCATTTTAAACTCACCTCTTTCTCATCGTTGTTCCAGATTCTGCTGCGATTATCGGCGACACGTTTACACCGACCGAAGCTCGTCAGCAGCGTCTCGTCTCCGCCTGCTCTCACGTCGGTCCGTTGGTGCACGGTTCAAAATGCGCGTCCGGCAGCGCTCTGCTCTCTGATTGGCTCGCTTCTGTGGGAGCGCATGATGTGTCTTCCCAACACCAACCGCCGGCGGCTTTTGCGGTTACTTACGAAAGGGACCCACCCCACCGCCGAATACAACATCGAAAAACAAACACACCACGTTCGTGGCGGGTGGAGTCAAGCAGCAGCAGCCGCATTCTGACACTTACGGCAACAATGACGCTGTAGTTAAATTTAGAGCGAGAACTTGACAGCAGATCAGAGTCGGTACCGTGTTATTAATAACCCAGAGCGGGCAGAAATACACAAATTAATCATCAAGTAAACGGGCCTCATAAAAAGTGCCACTCACAACTTTCTTCACGCAACTTAGTTGTCGATCTAAAAACTTTCACTGTAAATAATTAATTTCTCTGGACACCAATCTGACAGTTGCTGACATAGATATTATAATATATATAATACATTATTTTAAAACTCGGTGCTGTTGACAGCACACAGCTCAAATGTGTTTAAGTTTTTGCACAAATCTAAAAAATCTTGTATTTTAGTGAAAACTGTAGATTCAAGAAAAGAATCACCTCAGAAACCTGCAATGTTCATTTGATGTCTTCTATTCACAAACTGACTTTTTTGTCAATAGCTACAAAAATGCAAATGTCTGGGTTATTTGACAATAATTAAAAATAAATTAAAGGGAGAAAGCTGTTATTGCAAACTTATTTCCTATCTGTGCAATAAACTACAAAAGCGGTTTCAAAAGTAGGTAGATTTTTATATAAAGATAATATATAAATAATATAAAAGCCTTTTGCAATCAACTGGTATGAAACAAAAACCAGTAGCTGGTAAAGATGGAACCGACTAACTATTTTTTATATTTTAACTAAACTCAACTGTGTTAAAGTAGCCTAAAATGTACAATGTGTCCTTGATTAATACGCTCTACTGATTAAGTTGTAGATGAATAAGTACTTGATTAAAGTGCTTACTTACCTACTGATGTAAATAACTACATTGGGACAAAGCAAAGATGTTGAAACATTTATTCACTTTATACAAGTTTGCAGCTCCTTTGTTGCAGACTGAAGGTGACCATTTTGCATCTGTAATGATCTGCAGTGCTGGAGGGAATGCAGGAAAAGTCATTGTAGGAATGTGTGTCTGTCCTCACACTCATACTCTGTTGCCCAACAAAGCCTCAATGAGTCTTGAACTGTTTGTAATTGCTGTTGTTAGCACAATAAATGTATAACCTGGAACCACAAAACAAAGGAAAGTTAATTGAAAAGATGCTCTTTGGAAGAAAAGATGTGTCTTACAGGTCAGGTAAAACACAACAGCAACTCATCATGTGCTCTCCAAAAGCTGTTCACATTCGGATCTGCGGCCATATCCAAGTATTTATCTTATGATAATGAAAAGCAAACAGTATTAAATCTAGTTTGAAACTGCATCTACTGCTTGCCAACACACCCATAACAATGATGTGATCATTTGTAAGAGGTTATCTTCCAGAGAAAACTTCAATTTCCTGCATCAGATGTCAGGTGTTTGTCAGGAATGATTCACTTAAAAAGTGCTTCATATGAATAACATTCACAGGAGTGAGAGTGGCAAGAACACCGCACACCGTAGAATTCAACCCAATACCATTATCATTAATATTTGAATGTGAGGAAAAACAGATCTAACAAGACCTGCGAGTAAGCCCCAGTAAAGTCAGAGGTTTACCTCTCTCTCTGCCGAGGAAACGTAGGGCTGAGATCTCTGAGAAGGTGCAGCCCCCGAGGAACACGACCAGGATGACGCGCTGAGAGTCACTCTTTGTGCTCAACTCAGCTCCCTTGCTGCCTGGTGAGAAAAAGAAAAAACACCAACTGAGATGTAGCTTTCTTGCATGTTTTGAATCAGGCAATTTGAATTGTTTGAAGTCATAGATTTCAAAAAGGAAAAGCCACTGAGAGTCTGGTTTACAGATTTACATGGCCAACGAGGGAATTTTCTTTTATCCGCTGTTCCAGTTCAAGAGGTTAGAGTCAGATTAATGCTGAAAGCTGCCATTAACTCACTGAACAGATTTTTATCCTCAGCATTACTACCAATTAGTTTCATCTTGTGCACGAACCTTGAGCAGAAAATTCCTGCCCATTTAACAGCCTGGTGACTTCTTCAAGCCCCGTCCAACCATCTCGCTCCAGCACCTGCACGACACACACCACAACTCACATTAAAAAACTCTCAGTGGAAAAAAATCTGATCCTGTGGAACAACACAGTACTGCTGGATTTACTCACCTGCTCCACAAGTTTGCAGCTCAGAGGGACGTAGGCACCGCTGAAAATGTACGCCATGTCTCGTGGGACACGCAGGTCGTACTCTTCATCTGACTTTGGCACCTTTACACAACATATCTATTACCAAAACTGTGGAACCTTTACAATGAGTTTAAGCCAAAATGTGTGTGTCAGCCTGTAACATGGTTGTAAAGACTTCTTGAGCACATGATGCTAATTTACCAGGCTGAGTTTCCTGCTCAAAGCTCTAAAGTTGCTTTTCTTTGCCAGAGAAGAGAAGGCGTCTGTCAGCTTTCCTGGAGGAAAATCAAGGAGAATAAGGGGAGATTCATAATTAAATTTTCCATCTATAAGGAGAGAGAACGAGGTGGAATGAAAGCAGCTTTACCTGCAGTTTTGTCATTGACAAGTTTGCCCACTTTGCTCTCCATTACCGTCAACGTTTCCCCCGGCTGCTGCTCCACCAGCAGCCCCAGCTGTCTCAGGTTGGCCAGTGTGAGCAGGTGGTCGACTCCATAGCTCTGATGGGTCAAAAACAGACAATGAGACCTGATTAGACCGTGATTTCCGAACAGCTCATAAAACCTTAAAGGGGTTGAGGTTTAAAAGCACAAGCTCACCTGTAAATACTGGGATTTTAATGAGCGGTAATCTTTTGGCAGCAGTCCTGTGAGAAAATACCATCACACTATTATTAGAGCATGAAATTAAAGTAATTTGTTTTTGGATTCATCTAGAAATAAAACTTACCGTTTTCTGTGATAGACAAAAGACACAGCAACCTCAGACTTTCTATCATGGAGACCTTAAATAACAAAAACATCATAAATAAGAAAAGAAAATTACAAGTAAATAAATTTCCAGCCTATTATGATTTAACAGCTCTGTCACCTGTCTGATGATGTGTTCCTCTATGAAAGAAATGCATTCGCGGATTTCAAATCCCTCAAGTAAAGCTGGAACAGAAAAGAAGAAATTAAGATCAACCACAACATGAACAACACTCGTATGAGGTTAAAGGATTATAGACTATCATTTGACTACAATCAGAATCAATAATCTCACAGTGTTCGGTCTTCAGCAGCTCCTGGAAATCCTGCTTTGTTTTCTTCTTCATTATCGATTCACTAGCTCCGATGTCTGAAAGAGAGCCGGCTTTTCAGCAAACATCTGTACACACATCAGCATCTGACATCCAGCACGGTGCCGCGAAACTCACGGAGACTGAGCAGCCGATGTTCCTGTTTTAAGCTTTTTAGTTCTTCAGATACAAACGTCTTCATCTGCTGTATGTCCATCCCGCGACGCTTCTGTAGAAGCACAGACCCACAACGTGTCAGTCAGTTTGTTCAGGTAAAGTGGCTACAGTCTAATAACTGATTGGACTCACGTCATATGCCGTCTGAAGGTTCCTGGCTTTCTGACTGAGGAAGCCGAACACATTGGAGAAGTGCTCATTCCTGATTTCATTGAACACCTGCAGTTTGAGACATGGGTTGAGAGAGAAACTGAACATTTAATCCAGATGACTAAAGTTCTGCAGAACATTGTTCATTGATACAGTGTCAACTTTACCTTATCCTGAGAGTTCAGCATAACCTTTACACTTTTGTCAGAGGACGTAACATCAGGTCCAAACTCCACACACCCTGCAGAACAAGTGTCATTATTATTAATGACTCCTGCATTATTTCATGAATGATTTTACAGTCGCTTTGGAGGGTTTTCACATCCCTACATTTTGAAACACAGTACAATTTGCACAAATGTTTTGAAACAGACAAAATTTCAGTTTTTGCCACAGTTCCGAGGACATGAATACTTTTGTTAATGAGAGATTTCATTGTTTTTCAAATATGAGGATGATAGCTCTAGTCCGGTTGCAAGCAGTCAGCCTTTATTAATACCTGGTTTGTTTTCATTATGTTTTTTTGTGACTTTAAGTTACTGTATAGGTATATGCTCATTATTAGCTTTGATTTTTGGTGTTTACTCAAAACCACAAAAAACTATAAATATATAAAGCTCAAAACATAATATCTAAATTTAAGAATTTCTATGTGATTATTCACCTCACATATACATGATAATAACAATGTTCTGTAACATAATTTCTCATAAACAGTTGTGAGTTGTGGAACAGGATTCCTCACAGTCACCTCTCCACGTCTCTTGATACATACCACATTTGATTCTAAATATGTCATCTACAAGTCCTTCATAGACAACTTGCGAGCAGAGAGGAGTGACAAAGTCCACATCTGCAAACACAACGACAGTGTTACAAAGGAAAGAGGACAGAGAACGTCGTCCGTCGGGTTAAATTGTTTCTTGCCTCTATCGATGAGAAAAACTTTTCCTATGTCAGATTTATGAGCTTTTTTTTCCCCCTCTTCTGCCTGCTCCCTCCACAGGTCATACACCATCTGGTACCGGACATGCAGACAAAATAAACGGCAGGTCAAGTCTTTATCGTGCATATGTGACAAAGAAAGAGCGGAAACAATATCTCACTCTCCATTTATACCGCACCTTGGAACATCGTCCAATCCCATAGAACTCCGAGAACGGGCCATAAAGGGAGTGAAGGAGGTTCAGGGCGCTGCTGGCCGTCCTCACCCAGCGTTGATCCCCTGCCTGTTAAAACATTCCCAATATTTATTCAAACCACAAGCTACAAGAAATAAGATTTATTTAGTTAAATATCAGACACTGTAAATAGATTTCAGGCACGGTGGTGGGGCGGTTAGACCTGCTGCCTCACACAGGTTCTTCTTTTCTTGTCTAATGGTACAAAAAAAACTTCAACCAGGTTTTTTACTCCATAAATCCAAATGTGTCATTTATTTATTGTGTCATAGAATTAATTAATTTTTAATTTTCCTAATTTAAAAATTTGCTGGGTTGCATAGTCAAACTTGAGCATTATTATTTTTCTACATTTAAATAATATCTTGAAATAGCTTCTTGAATATTCTGCTAAGTTATTTCTGATTGTGTATTCACCAGAAAGTTGTCTCGAAAGAATTCTGGCAGCTCCAGACTAATGATGTCCTCATCAAGTGGAAGAAGATAGAAAGCCCATTCATCAGTTGTCACGTCTGTGTGGAAAAAAAACAGGTTTGAAACTTCATTTCAATAAAACACTGATCACGGCCACTAAAAGTAAAATGTGAAGATACCTACCACCAAAGATCCCCTGCTCCTCCAACACTGCCTCACAGGCGTAGAACTGGGTGAGACAGGTGATTCAGCAGGTAAATATCAGGCCTCAAAATAATCGAAGCAGAGTTTGAACATGGCAGCAGAGAGTGGAATACCTTCTGAGGGGTGAAGATGATCTTGTATCTTCTACATTTTCCTGCGGCCTTGTCTGCATTGGCCACATCTGAAACAAGAAGTAACACTCCCTGAAATACTCCTGGAAATTTCCTCCCAACTTCTACATGTTAGTTGTTGAGTATAAAGGAAAGTAGAACACTTTTCTTTCCCCTGTTGCTGCCTCTGAGTTTTTATTAGGTCTCTGATTAGTATGTCCGTTGAGTATTGTGAGTGGAACAATTTCTGGGTCATATTTATCAGTTTGTGTCACTTTGGATTTAATCATAACAACATATTTCTACAATGTCTGTTGTCAAGAAAGGTAACAACACATTTTTGGTAGCAAGTTGTTTGGAAAATGGTCATTAATAAATAATTACTCTAGACCAGTGTGATGAAATAAAAGAACCAAGAATAGTCCTGACATCTCCTGTCAGGACAAACCGAAAAACTACTGTTTTCTTTTACTTACCACAAATCCACTTCACCGTTTGTATTCTTGGTCGAATCAGAAAACACAGTCTATAAGAGAGAAAATGCACATTGTCACAGAGTCACATCAGTTTAGGAGCGTATAACACAGTGGGACAGTGCATGGCTCACTGATCTGAGGTGCTGATAATAGGTTTGTGTTCTACTTTGTAGAGTTTGTCGACATCGTGTTGCTGCAAAAAAAAAACAAAAATGTTGTGAAATCACAATTTTTCCTTGAAGGTTTTTAAAGATGAAGAGTAAAAAGAAGACTTGTTGAGGATTCGAACCTTTAGTGTTGACACATTGGCGATGCGATCCAATGGGCTCATCAAATCTGCCTCAATAAAGAGATCTTTCTTCCCTGGCAGCTGTGTGAAAAAGACACAAAGATGCAAAACTAAAGACGACCTAGACAGCAAACACACAAAATATGCTTTCTATTGTTCACCACATAAACTAAAATTAATACTTGTCAACTTTGCAGAGTAGAACATACCATTTTCAACTTGAATGATGCAATACATGCACCAAAGTGTGCAGGAATTATACAAATATTTTCTACTTATTTTTTTCTTTCAAACTTCTCTCAAAACTTTCTATGTTCTCAAACTTGCTTGTAGCAGTCACCTACTTCACTGGCTTCTACTGAAAAGTTCAATCTTGGGCCTAAATAGCTGCTGATTTTGAACACAATGCTTTCAGATTTGAGCTGCGACTAATGTTTTTAATGTATTTCAAACGGGATGTATTGGTGCACATGTTGGGGACTATGTGAACCCTTTATGACCCCCTTGATGTTTCACCTCTGGCCAACACCTGCTGTGACATTTCAGACAGTGTGTGGCAACCTCCAGCATATTCACTAAATGAGTAAATTGTAAATGAGTTTATTTTGCTTCGGAACGTTCTTTTCATATCTGTGGGAAGTGTCAGACACGGTAATTGCAACACATCCCGCCCATCATCCATCAAACCCACAGACGTGTAGTATTTGTTGATGATGCCAATTATGACAGTCATCAAAATGTGCAAACCCACGATGTGACTTCACCTGTTCCAGCAGGTAGATGAGCTGATCCTTCGCCAGCCTCTTGAGCAGAGAGAAATCCGGGAGCTCCGGGGAGTCTCTCCTAGCACCGTGAGCCATGGCGGACACTCAGACATCCGCTGCACACGAGCAGGTACAGCGTTGTCCTACTCCAGAACCAGGAAATGTGACGCTGAAGACGGAAAAGCTCCGAGGACTTTAATGGACTTTAACGCAAACGTGCGGAGACGAGAGGAGAATCTGCGCCGAGCAATGAAGTAACTGTAAGCTAGGTTAGCTTGTCGGCTACAAACACATTCTGCACATGACGGGAGTTTTCTGGACCGAGACAAGCGACGAAATGCTGACACGGACACGGAGACACTGTCACAATAAATCCAAAGCCTGACAGAAAGTATTTCAAATAAATCAGTGGAAACGCCAACAAAAGGGCGTTTAGCTGACGACAGCAGGTACCTGCTTCCGTAGCTACATGATCGGAACCATTCCCACGCTCGACCGTTTCTTTCCGGACACTACAAGTGACGGACTGTTTCGATCTCGGAGAAGCTTCGTTGAAGTCCAGAAATCAGCTGACGCTGTTGTGATTTCCACCATGAATTCGGACGCGGTTGTGTTGTTGGAGACTGTTAATTTCGCCGCGGACAAACATCGTAACCAGCGGCGGAAAGATCCGGACGGAACGCCGTACATTAATCACCCGATCGGTACGTCCTGGTTCCGTCGGCGGCAGGCTGCATTTCAACGCTCCGAGTAAATCTGTATGTGCAGCAGCAGTAATTTTAATAAGAATAAACCAGATTTTTAGGACAAAGTATAGGCTAATAAACTAACAAACTAGCATGCATAATTACTTTATTTTGTAAATAAACGTTTGTTTGTGGTTTACAGAATAAATATGAAATGAATATGATTTAAAAACGTTTTTGAAAAAGCAAATTTTCACTAGTTTGCTTTCTATTGCCACTAAAGGTTACATTTCTAAATGATAGAGATTTCTCACATTATCATAAATATTTTTTTTTAATGGTTGCCTTCTTTCTTGACATTTTACGGTTCTCTGAACATTTCTGATTTCTGACTTGAGCGTTTTCTAGTGTTCACCGTGCACTTTTACTTGACACTAATTGAGTCTGTGCAATTTTTCCACCTCAGACAGTTTTGTAAGGCTGAGTATAATGACTCAGACTTTCAAATCTTATGAATGACTTTATTGACTGCTTCCTGTTCGCCCTGTTGTAATCGTGCCATTTCTGGCAGTAGCTGATAATAGTAAGATCTGTTGTTGGCGTTCCTCTCTCTGATACTCACAGCTCTCTTTATACTTTTAAGGAGTAGCAAGAATTCTTGCTAATGAGGGAGGCATCACAGACATTAACGTTTTGCAAGTAAGTTGTTAACAGTAACCTGCAGTAACCTTCGCTGTAAAGTACTGCATTTTTGAGCTTGTGTTTCTGTCCAGGCTGCTCTGCTTCATGACACGGTGGAGGACACAGACACCTCTCCTGCAGAGCTCGAAGCGAAGTTCGGGCCCACTGTGGCTCGTATTGTTCAGGAAGTGACAGATGACAAAAGTCTGTCCAAACAGGAGCGGAAACGTCAGCAGGTGGAACATGCGCCTCACTGCAGCCGTGAAGCCAAACTGGTCAAACTGGCTGATAAACTGTACAACCTGAGGGACTTGAACCGCTGCACACCTGTTGGTCAGCACCTGACAATTACATCACAGTTTTGTTTTTGTTAACTTTTTTAAGGGTAGCAAGATTTTCTTTCTCATACCCAATCAAAATGTAATATCTTTGGGTTTTGGTTTAATAAAACCATTAGTTCAAGTAATTAATCTTGGGATTAAGCAAATTTATAATGAACGATTTTCACTTTTTAATTTAATAGAAGCACCCACTAGGAAATAAACAGGCAGATTAACTAGATAATAGAAATAATTATTAGCTGCAGCTATAATATCTTTTGTTCATTGTCTTTCAAGCATTTTGAAAACATTTTTCATTTTTAAAATAATTAGGATACAAACAAACGGTTGCCTATTTTTTCATTTAACAAATCTAAGGCAGATTGTTTGTTCTGTGCATGCTGTAGTGTTATGCACATATTTAACTGAAGGAGTTCACTTAAGAGATGAGGCCTATTATATTTTGGGCTTTTCTGACAGTCTCACAAAAAATCCCAACCAACAATGTTTTAGCCCAACTGTAGCTATTTATTGATTTCTCTTACGTGATAATTCTCCCCCCCAACTCACTGATGGCCGTCCATTTCCGGTCGGCGTTGGCACTTTAGAGTCTCTGTAATCAAGTGCTTATCTTGTTTGAGAGACTTTGCATTCTCAGATATGTTGCTCAATGTAAGCTGCAGCATATTGTTCTTCCCCTACAGGGCTGCACTGCTGATAAATGCGGCGGTGAAAGACCTTTGCTCGACTCTTCATTGGCTTTTTAATGACAGATGGAACAACTGTGTCATCCAAACAGTTTAAAAATGTGTACTCTGACTTTAGTGGTTAAAATGATCTTAACTATGCTGATCTTAAACTTATCTAGAAAGGTGTAACACAAGTACTGCAACTACGTATGTCAAATTAATTTAGAGTAGAACTGCAATAATACTCTTAGGTTTCATTATTATTCGTTTATTTTTTTCTTCAAAATGCAGGGTACCACATGCTGCACTATATACACACTTTGAGTAACTCACTTTGTCTGTTTTGCAGGTTGGACACCTCAGCGGGTTCAGGAGTACTTTGTTTGGGCTTGTGAAGTTGTAAAAGGCCTGAAAGGAACCAACCCAACTCTGGAGGAGAAGCTGGGGGAGCTGTTCACACAGAGGGGGGTCCACCTCTGAAACAAGGCGGAGAAAAGACTTTTAAACTGAAATTAAAAAACATTTCTGGGGTCGTCCTTGTGATGATTTTTGGACATTGAAGTAAAAGCTATATCTTATTCAATCTGAAACACTGGATTTCTCACAAGCTACTTAATCCAAAAACTGAAGGCCCTCATTAAAATAAAGTAGGTTTTAAAGGAAGTTTTCACGCTAATTTATTCATATGATAGAAATAAATGTGCGGCTCCAAGGCTACAATTGTAAAAAGTGGTTTTACTTTAAACTACTAACTACTCTAACACACTAACTGGCATCCTCTCATTATTACAGGATTATATGTCTGCATGTGTTTACTCAAGTTGATGATTACTGTAAGTTCAGGAAGTACTTTGGCATAATACCCTTTATGCTCATCAATCTACATTCAGTAACCATAGGAAATCAATGATTTTTGATGTTTACATGTACTTAAGAAATTATGAATTTATAGCTAAAGTATTTAAAAGTAGTCCTGCTTTGCAGAGGCCTGTTTGACAGCTAAGTTTCTTGAGCTTTGATTCTTCTTGGATGTCACTGTTACTGAGGCCATACTCGAGCTCACTAAGCTCAAGTGAAACGAAGTGATGGGCGAATGAAGCCTTGTGGGAGCACTGAGGCTTTTCGTACTGAAACAAAATAAACGATGATTTTAAAGAAACTTGTTAAGAAGAGATCAGCCTACATGAAGCACGATCTTAGAAAGGATGTGTTAAACAATGAAACAAAAAATGTGCTACTGCAGTGCTGCAGTTCCAACATAAGATGTGCAAAAAAAATTCAAATGCTTGACATAGTTCATGTGTCAATTTAACACAGTTTGTGTTATTTTTGACACGCATTTCTAGAGGAGATGAATGTGTTAACTGCCTTAAAGAAAACAAATCCCCAGGTAAGGATGGCCTGACAGGAGAGTTTTATAAATCTTTTGTTTCAGAATGTGCACCCTTTCTCCTAGCTGGATCTCATGAGCACTTTCAAAAAGGTGAACTCCCTCCCACATTAAAGCAAGGGTTAATTACATGAATTCCCAAACTTAATAAAGGCTCCATGTAGAAAATTGAAGACCTATGAGTCTGCTTAACAACATTTATAAATTATTTGCCTTGATATTTGCTTGAAGATTGAAACAAGGTTTACAACAATTAATAGATTCATGCAAAAAAGACACATGGGTAATATTCGTTTGATATTAGATATGACAATTACCTAATTCTTGATGAGTTTTGATTTTTACAAAGCCTTTCATGCCATCGAACATACATTTATATTCACATCCGTTAATCTAAATGGACCAGCACCTTTGTTCATCGCTTCACTGTGGAACTTAAAAACTACAGCACCTTAATCAAAGATGTCAACAACAAAGAGCTATAAAGACATTTAATAAATTAAATGAATTGAATTTAGTTTGATCAAAGAATTTGATCTTCACATACTCTAGGCCTGAGCAAAGTTTTTATTCTATGTGTGTTCGTTATATATATGTGTATTAATAGCAGTGTCTGTTATGAATAAATAAATCATAAAATAAATAAAACATTAAAATAAAAATCATGACAGTGTGTCTGATTATTCCTCCGTGTAACTAAGGCTGTAGCTCTCCCTAAATATGACAACCTCAACAGTTTCAATGCAGTGAAACCCTTTTAAAGCTGCATATTCATAGAGACTTGAAGTTATGCATGACCTCATGTCGCTTCTGTCTTTGTTTGTATAGCAATACATTTAAATATTAGTCAAAAATATAAAGCAATGTGCTCGAACCTAGATTCGACTCTTTACCAGTGACGTCGTAAGCTGGGGACGTCATCAGTCACGTGACGGTCGTCGACGACACCAGCTCCGACACTTGGAGTCGACGTACGGCGGTTCGTTAGTCTGACGGCAGCTCCAGTGTTGCTCGGTTCTACTTTTTTCTCTTTATCCATCTCATTTCGTCGACCGGGCAAACATGTCTAGTCGCGAAGCCATGAACATGAACCACGACCACGTCAACATGAAGCTCCCGCCGATCCAGTCCACGGCCGGAGCCGTTCCGGTCCGGAATGAAAAAGGTGAGACTGAGCGCTTAGCTAGCAGGCGGCTAGCGACGTGCTAACGACCAAGCTAGCAGAGCTGCAACAAATCAATGTTTCACCGTCAATAAATGACTTGTGTCCGGATGAGTTTATGATTTAGGCCGAGCGGTGTTCAAAAGCTCGGTACTGTTCAACTCAACCGTAGAAACGACAGTTAACAGCAGTGAATCTTCACTTTTGAGCAACGTGTTGTGCTACAAACACCCCCCCCCCCCATTACCAGCCGTTCACAAAGTCATTGTTCAGTGCTGCGTTTTGTTAGGCCACTATTTTAAATTGGCTGCCAGACATTCTACAGTTCAACTGCTATTACACCCAAACTGATTTATGTTTCTTATTAACATCACTGAAATTATGGGTTATCTGCTGGAAAGACTCATTCACATCAGTAAAATGTTATCAGAATATGCTTATTGCTTCAGAAATTTACCATTTAAAAGCATAATCCTTAGACTGTGCAACGGCAGTAATTTACAGTCACTAATTAAATGTAGTACGTGCAGTATTTTTAATGTTTTAGACTGCTGCAGACATACTTATGATCTGAGTTAGTTGATATTCTGAGTAACGAAAGGGCTTCAATTAGTTTTAGACCCAGTTGACTCACAACAGTAATGTTAAGTTACTATTACAGTTCAGGCGTCAGTAGTAGTTTACTTCAGTGCTGATGTAACGTTTCAAAATTGCAAATAAGGCATGTGGCGTGAGCACTGCTTATTTTTGGGTTTTGGATCAAAATTCCACACAAACATCTTAACACTTGGGCGATATGTTCATAGGTGAGCTGTCGATGGAAAAGGTGAAGGTCAAGAGGTACGTGTCAGGTAAACGTCCAGACTACGCCCCAATGGATTCATCAGACGAGGAAGAAGAGGACTTGCCATTCGTGAAGAAGGGAAAGGAAATGGAGCCAGAGTTGGAGGTGGAGGAGGAGGACGTCTCTGACCCACGTCTCAAACGTTTGCTCAATCGTGTCTCTGAGGACGTGGAGGAGAGGTATCAAAAACCCGTTCACTTTTATGAGCTGACTGA
Source organism: Channa striata (assembly GCA_033026295.1). Taxonomy (NCBI): domain Eukaryota; kingdom Metazoa; phylum Chordata; class Actinopteri; order Anabantiformes; family Channidae; genus Channa; species Channa striata. The sequence continues at coordinate 27,691,962 of CM065171.1, forward strand.
TTGGATTTAATTTCATTTTAAGTTGCTGTAGGTGAGCCTCATTGCTTCCTGTCTTAATTTCCTCAGGCTTGCAAGACATAGACAGATTGCAGAGCCTGAAGTTGTGGTTGAGAGCAGTGAAGACTCTGATGAAGGCACCTGGCACCCGGAGCGGGAGGAGAGCAGCGAGGATGAAGAAGAGGAGGAAGTGGATGATGAGGTAGCTATGTGTGTTGTTCTAAGTGGTGGTGTTTTTTTGTTCTGCTGCTTTACGTTTCATAAGTATTTAAAAGTGTGCGGTCTAACTTTGTGCAGGAAATCGAGAGGAGACGAGCAATGATGCGACAGCGAGCCTTAGAACGGAAGAATGAGGAGATGGAGGTCATGGAGGTGGAGGAGGAGGGGAAGTCGGGGGAGGAGTCGGAGTCTGAGTCTGAATATGAGGAATACACCGACAGTGAGGATGAAGCAGAGCCACGACTCAAACCTGTCTTCATTCGCAAGTATGAACAAACACAACTAAAATGTTTGATCAAAAAACTGAATTTCACCTTGGATGAGGGTAAAAACTTTAGAAAGTATATGAAGTCTTTTCAAACTTATCTTAAGTTTTTACCTAGATTTTTGATGTGAATTAAAACAGGAAGATAGAAACCAGCCTTCAGACTTGAGTCAGTTAACCAAGTGTTGAGAACAAAGGTACTAAGCACTAACTAGGGGGTAATTGCAAATGAATGAATAAAGAATCTAATAAAAAGTTTAAATGAAAACACAAGCAGGTATGTGCTAAAGCTATAATACAGGATTATAATGCAGAAACATTTCAATCTATATTCCACCAGCTGTCCAGAAAAAATGTTTTTATGCAACCTTTTTAAATAGAGTAACAGTAACAGCGTGGAAGGAAATCTTTGATGAAGTGAACATTGGTGTGGATTTTCAGTGGTGGAGAGACCTCACGGGGCTGAAAAACTCAGACATGGAGCAATGACTAAAAAAAAACAAAAGTAATTTTTTTGAGGGCACACCTTGGAAAGACAGGTGGAGGAAAAGGCTGGGTTTCTATTTTTGCTGGACAGGTGGGTCATTCATTTGCAATAAACGTAGTTTGAAAATGTTTGTTGTGACGTTGGCTACAGCAGCTGCAGGTTATAGCGAGCGATTTGTGGAGTCTGCAGCTGTTTAACATTAATATTAGGTTTATTTTTTTATCTGCTTGGATTTGTAATGATGTACTGTGTGATAACGCACCAAATAATGCTGCCCTAACAAGAATGCAGTAACATAAACCTTGATGTGTATTTTCTCTATCTGAATTACAGAAAGGACAGGGTAACCGTGGCGGAGCGAGAAGCAGAGGAGCAGAAGCAAAAAGAGCTAGAGGCTGAGGCCAAGAAGCAGGCAGAGGAGCGGCGGCGCTACACCCTCAAGATTGTCGAGGAGGAGGCCAAGAAGGAGTTCGAGGAGAATCGGCGCACCTTGGCTGCTCTGGAAGCTCTGGACACTGACGGAGAGAACGAGGAAGAAGAATACGAAGCCTGGAAAGTCCGAGAACTGAAACGCATCAAGAGGGACAGAGAGTCTCGAGAAGCGTGAGTACAATAAGATTTTACCTACCTGAAACAAAGTTGGCAAATTAGTTCTTTCCAGTTTGCACAGTGCTGCTGTTTGTTGATGAGGATGTTAACGGGTGATTTGTCCTCAGCACGGAGAAGGAGAAGGCTGAAATTGATAGATTCCACAGCCTGACAGAGGAGGAACGCAGGGCAGAGCTCCGCAACAGTGGCAAAGTCGTCACCAACAAAGCAACCAAAGGCAAATACAAATTCCTGCAGAAGTACTACCACAGAGGAGCCTTCTTCATGGTGAGTCGCCGCCAAGAGGCGGCAGATGTCAGATATTCACGAAGGGTCTTCATACATGAGAGGTTTCCCTGAATGATGATTAGTCAAAACTGAACATTTACCAAAGAACTGAGAGGACTCTTTGTAAAATGATATTAATTTAAAGGATCTGCAGTTAATGATGGTCTCATTATTATTTGGTTCTGCAGATTTTTTCTTGATTGGTCATTTGTAAGAAACATTACAGAATATAGGTCATTTTCAGGTCTCAGTGACTCATAAGTCCTTGGGACAGACACAGGAGCTTGTTACTCTTAGAATGAATACTGAGGAGCCGAGACTTAGACGTTAAGTCTTAACTTTCTGTGCTTTGGGATATTTTTTAGAAAACAGCCCCTGGTCCACATTTTAGGATTCAGATGATTCCAAATTGGAGATGTCCAAGAGAAAGTGTCAGACAGTTTTTCTTATGTCTAAACTTAAATTTTCTGTCAGTTTAGTACAAGATCATGATATACAACTCAAGATTTTTAGGTTAGTTTTAGTTAGTTTAGCTTCTGACTATTTGGACTCCACCGTGTGTAACTGAACATGCGATTTGTTTTTGCAGAATGAGGAGGAGGATGTGTACAAGAGAGATTTCAGTGCACCCACTCTGGAGGATCACTTCAACAAAACCATCTTACCCAAAGTCATGCAGGTCAGTTGCTTTCACACTTGTTTGGATTTGTATGATCTGGTTTACCGTTTATTTGAATGATACCGTAGATAAATAATCCACCTGTAATTGATTGTAAAATATAGTCTATAAATTTGGGGGTCTACCAGCTACATTTGGAATTTCCCTATGACTTGACCCGCTCGTGATTTTCGTCCCTCCCAAGGTCAAAAACTTTGGTCGGTCTGGACGCACCAAGTACACCCACCTGGTGGACCAGGACACGACATCGTTCGACTCGGCCTGGGCCCAGGAAAGCGCTCAGAACAGCAAGTTTTTCAAGCAGAAGGCAGCAGGCGTGAGGGACGTGTTTGACCGGCCCACAGTGAAGAAGAGGAAGACGTAGGGAGGAAGACGGACATCAGCAGTTAAGAGACTGTTCAGGAACTAAACGGACTCCTGAGATTTATGTTGTGGGAGCAGAAAATACAGTTCATCCAAGTGGTGGAATCTGTATCTACCAGGAACGTGAACTAACCTTTTTTTCCATGTTGGCTCCCCAAACCTTATTGAAGATGCAGCTATTTTTCACTTAGTTAATACGCATAATATCACTGTAAAGTGTAAATCTGGCTGTAAAAAATGGCTTTAGTTGCATAATTCTTTAAATATCTAGGAGATTGGGAGGTATATTAAACATTTCTATTCCTTGTCAGCCAGGTACCTCCTTCAGTTTGAAAACTGGGTCACTGGCTTGAAACAGCTGAGTTTGCAGATTGTTTTATGGACACCCTGTGTTACCCCTTCTTTTCCATTTGTGAATAAAAACCTCGTTTTTAAAACTCTTCTACACATTTCATCTAATCACAAAGACAGGCTAACTGTCAACCTTTATTTAAAAAGAAAACGGGAATTTGGGGTAAAGATTACAGCACAGCGGTTCCGTCTCACTGACTCATGGAGTTCTGGTACAAAACAAAGTCAAGTCCATTTCGTAAAAGCTGTTTGTTCAGTTGGTCAGAGCCACCAGAGCCTCCACCACGTTCCCCATGTGCTCCCTCAGACTGCGCTCCGCCACGGCCCTGGAAATCTCCATCTCTGCCATCTAAGCGGGGACACAAACGCCAAAAAGTGAATTAGATTTACTGTTTGCGTATCCAGTTACAGCTCTGAAACTAAACATCTTTTTAAACAAATGTAGATGTGTTTTAAAGAAGATAAGGTTCATGGACACGCTTGTCCACAGTCTTTGGACATTTGACATTGTTCTTCCAACTTAGCGTCAGCAGATTGTTAGTGGCTTTTTTTTGTGTTACCAGCTAAATCCTGGTTAAAAAAAAAACTAAAGTTGTAAAATCTCAGGGACAACCTTCCCATAACAGAGGAGGTTGTTGTAGCAGCCTATTAATAAGAAAAAAATCATATTCAATGTTCTGTTGTCCATCCTAGAATGATGGAGTGAAAAAACTTACAATCAGTTCTACGTCCTCTTTCTTGATTGTGACTTTGGCCAATTCCTTTTCCCTGAAAGCACAAACAATATGTTTTCAACGCAAACATTTAGTCATGAACATAATCTGGAGAAAAAAAGATTTTAGCACAGACACGTTCATCACTGGCTTACCTCTCCTGTTTTGCTTTCTGTTCTCGGGACCTTCTGTCTCCAATCACTGACATGGCCTAAAAGAACAATTGTCACTTAAGTTTTTACCCGTGATTTCAAATTAAATGCAATAACTGCAACATCACAATATGGAAATTTCGAGCCCCGTAAATATATTTTACTTAACACTTTACACCTACTTAAAACACAGTGCAGCTGTAACTCAGAATCATTTTCAATGGTGAAAAATGCCATATAATCTTTATTTGATAAACAGTTAAAAGACTCAGTTTAATGGTATATAACAGACATAAACAGGGAATCTTTATATGATTATAGAAAATGTATTTTTCACTTCGCATTAAAATTATTATCTGTCTGAAGAAAAGAGCAGCGTTGTAAATATTGTCAAGAGTTATCCATCCATTTGTCCTTAATATTCAAAAATACTGAGTTGCCTTGTAGACATAATGTCTAGTTATAATTTTATTTGAAAAGCTGCACTGAAGTTGAACTAAGTTATTTTAAGCAGCCCATTAAACAACTTCATAAATGGAGGAAGAGTATAATTAAAACAATTTGAAAAATATTGTTTACCTTTACTGAAATCTGATCACCTGAACTTTTCCAGATTGTTCTTGTAACTGTCACCACGTTAGATTAACTTGCCCATAAATGTGTGTGTCTCTCTGGGACAGACTGGAGACCCCTGATTTGTTTCTGTGACACGATTCATAATGGATGGATGGGCTGTTGAACTCAGCCATATTTCATAATTTAAATCGTCATTTAAAATATAAATCATCGATAGAAGGATAAAATAAAGACTGAATGTAGAAAATATCACTTTTTCTTTTCCAAAGCTGATTTGGGGCGTTTAAGCTTCAGTTACCTGGTTTTATTAAACGTTTTGTTTTTCTAACATTAATTGTATATTTCCATAAAGTCAAGTCTGCATAGATTAACACATTGCTAACGTTAGCCGTGAGACAGTTAGCCGCTGTGCTAACCGTTTATCATTACCGGCAAATAAAAAAACCCTGATACTTGGCCTGATTAGAATATTGTTATATATCAATAACCGAGCAAAAATCAACTTAAACAACAACTCAACAGAAAGGAACCAACTGCTGTCACACACAGTTTGACGTCCCGACGGTCACCGCAGCCGCGGCCGCCGCATGTTTCCCGGCTAACGGCACCGTTAGCTCGCCCCTCTCACCGTTTCTAGGTCCGAGCTGGAAATCTCCTTCTCCTCGGCGTAGTCCGTGACTCTCTCCAGATCGGCGGCTCCGCTGTCATGTTTCCGCGGCTTTTCTGCCGGTTTCCCGGTGCAGTTCTCCTCGGCTTCCAGGTCCAAGTCGACGTCTCCCTCGGCCGCCATGTTTACTCCAGTGAGGTCGGAACAAAGAGGAAGGTTCCGCGAACGTCGGAGGGAAAACGAAGAAGGACCGGATGTAACGACAATTTAAAGGAGAATCCGTGAATTTCATTCCGGGATATTATTTCTGTTATCACAGTTAGTATAAGCGTTAGAGGGAAGCAACGAAATATATTTACATAACTACAATTTTAGGTACGTGCACTTTACAAAACATGACATATTTAAACCAAGTGGTGTTATAGTTGTGAATGAGTGATGTAAGTCAAAGGTTGAAAGTAGCAAGAAGCAATTCTACTTTTATTTCAAAAGGTCTTATTCCTGAGAGGTCTGAGCATGTAAAGTATAACTTTCAGCGGTAGACTTAAGAATGCTGCATTTAATACATTTCTGTACAGGTAAAATATTGAAATAGGGGGAGTTCAGGTAGAGTAGAACATTTTAGTTTCTGGACAATCATAGTAATTTATATTGACTGATGAAATATCACAGTTGTTATTGTGTCACTTTTATAAGTGAACATGTTCACAAACAAATAATAAACAAGCAAAATCAGGATTTTTTAAACAATATTTTTTAGGTTTAATGTCACTGTGTCACTCACTACCTGATGTTTTGTTTTTCACAAATTGAACTTATTGAAATTATTAATCCAGAAAATAATACACAAATCAATCTAAGATTAAAAAAAGTATTAGTTTTACGCACATCTATACAAAAGTGTTTAACATTAGCCAAAATTCCACCAACTAACAATGAAAATGTGCATAGAGAACCTTGATGTTTGATACCACGTGGATACGTCCTCCGCTGCTGATTCGTCTCATTTAATTACCATCTTGTTATTGTCTTAGAGAAACTGTGAATAAGACAATAACTCGATTATGTGGACTTTTGTGTGGACGGATTACAGAATCGCTCCCTGCTCCTGTTCTATTCCTGTCTGTTTTAAGAGGTTTACTTGTACACACAGCACGTCAACTATCCTCCACAGTTTCACCGTGACTCCAGCCCCTTTCATGGGACTGAGCTTTTTCAATCCACCCTCCGTAATCAGATTACAGAAACGAGGAACCTGTTGGTGCCTCCACCCTGAGCAGGACTGAGAACCTGCATCGTGGCCTCTGGTGTTTCGTCTTTGCCGGAGATGCGTGTGGTCGCCAGCGGCTGGAGGAATGGCCCCGGGGCCGGAGAGACGTCGCTGTCATCACACCAACCCCTTCATCCTGCTCTATGACTGACGGCCGTCACACCGACTGTTTGGAGCGTCTGTTGTCGCCTCAGGCCTCAGGGACGTGATGTCAGGACACTGGCTTCGAGCTCAGGTAAGAGGACGCAAGAAACAAAACACATACGGGCAGAAATGTTCGAGAGTCCCACGAGACAAAGAGTCACAGGCTCAGAGAGCTGCTTCTCGGGACCTTTGCATGTTGTTCTTTCATTTTATGTCTCACTTTAGTCGTTTGGCATCGCTTTGTGCTTATTCATTATCTCCTTGTCATTGAGCGTCTTTCAGGGCGTTTTCTTTGTGGTCATTTTATGTGTCCATCTTTGTCCAACTTCCTCGATAACGAATTCTTTTTGTACTCGGCTTTTGTCTATGAGTTTGTCATTTTGTGTGGAATCAGACTCATTCTGTGTTTGTCTCGGCGTCAGCAGTGGCTTTATGCAAAGTTTATGTTCCTGCATCACTACTAGTTATTAACAAGTTCAACTCCATAACAGTATCTCTGTTATGGAGCTACGATACCATATGTGCTCAGCAGTGTGCAAACGTATTCAAAGTGTAATTATCAGAAGAAAAACACAAGATGGTTAAAACACTATATTCTGCAACATTACCTGTGTGGACATAAAAATGGAGCAATTATTAGAATCTAACAATGTTTTTAAATCAACATAAATTTCACCTTCTGCACAATAACTTTACTTTTAGCAATGAAAGAATAATGTTTGTGTGAGCGTGTGAAATTATTTGGCATGTAATAGTATTTTTGATGAAGTCAGAGTCTTTACGTGCTGTGGCATTGCTGCTTTTACTTTAATCATGACTTTTTTAACCACCTTATGTCCCACTGAACCTGATCCATGTCGAAGTGTTTGGTGGATTCTGTCCAAAGACGTGTCATTTACTGATCCAGACATAATGAACTGGCTGTGGGGAAACTTGTCCGAGTGATTCTGTGAAAACACTTCTCCCAAAGAAACGACCCTTTCACTGGGTAACACAGAAATGCCTAATCTCACTGTGGATTATTCCAGTAAGTCTGCGATGAACACGTGTTGCTGCGAGCGCTTCGTGCAGCCGTGGCCCTGCATTCCTGGGGGCCCCTTTCACTCTCGCATAATTGCTGCTGCCTTGTGGGAGAGGAGGAAGTGCCAACGAGAACAAACAAAAACAAATTAGCGGATGCAAATCGCAGCTCGAGTGAAAACGCTCAATCTATGGTTCCAATAGGATTGTGCAATGACAGCTGGCCAAAATGCAAGGCTCGTTTACCAAAAAAAGAGGATAAGAAAATGATCCATTCATTATTCATTTCAGAGGCTGTATGAAGAGAACTATGAGGTAATGGGTTTTGGCCAGAATTGCTTTCCCAAACAAACCGGTTTTAGATGTAAAACGTCGGCAGGTGTAAATGATCCACACGGAGCTCGAACCCGAAGGAGCGATCGGTCCCACAGACGCACAATGTTGCCATTCATCCCCACGACAAGAGCGAGTGAACAAGCTGCTGGCACTCTGAGGAATCTGACTGAGGCCGGGTTATTAAAATGAGTCTCTGACGTGGTTTTAAAATGGCAAATTAATCACTGAAGTTTGGTGAAATATGGAGAGTTTAGTTTAGTTATGTATTTATTTCCTGATTCGAGGTTTTTAACTCCAGAAAAACTGGATCCTCTAAATACAGTTTTGAGGTTCTTCACTGAAGTACGTACATGCGCCTTTAACTCCAGCACAATCCGAGACATTTGGTACTTTTTTTATTCAATGTCACAACTTTATTTATTTTGCAGATGCAGATTTATAATCTAAACTATAACCAACTAATAATGCTGATGTATTTTTGCAGATAAACTACCTGCGTTTGTGTAAATGACTGTGTCAGTGTCAGATTGCCGAGAGAAATCACTGTCTTGTTCTTCAGACAGAGTAGAACAAATTGAGGGTTTTATGTCTATTTTTAGCGGCGTACATTTTTTAATAATTACTTGCACTTTTGCTTGAGTATTGAGCCTCTGATTAAAACACATTTGGTTGTTAGACACAGTAGCTCCAGTTTAGAGAAGTGACGGTGACTCTGAAATTCAAATTGTTTTGGAGCTTGTGGGGATTTTCTTGGACATTTTTGTTGTTGTTGTTGTTTTTTGGAGAGTGTTTTAACAGTTTTTCTCTGATTTTTACAAATTTTATTCTTGCCGCACGGGCTGTTGACTTATTAACAGTTAATAACAAACAAATTAGGAACATGCATAAACATCAGTTTCTTTCCTCCAGGCAATAAACGCGGCTTCCCTCAAGATTTAAATGTGAAACAGTTTCATTCATAAAATGAACTCTCAGCATATTATTGAATCATTTATTTCTACCACTGTTGGTCGGTTTTAGTTGGGGAAGTTTCCGCTGCCGCCACCAACCGCGCACTCACAATCCTACAACTGTTGATTTACTCCAGGGTTCTGCGAGAGTCGTCATTCTTTTAAAGTCCAAGCCTCTTATCTGCGTCTGAACCGGGCTAACCTCTGGTGTTCCCTCTTATTTAACCTCTTGTTTGTTACTTGGTTCCTAGAAAGTGAGTGTGGACAGACTGAGACTCTCATGGAGAATTAATTACAGCTCAGAGGCTGTTTTTTCCAACATGTCTGTAAACGCCTCGTTCAACGATATTCATAAAGTTTCTGTATTTTACTTAAATTCTAAACCCAGGATTTTTACTCGAAACATTTCTACATATTTTACACTTTCGTATTATTACTTATAGGGACGTATTAAACAAAATCTCATGTTACTTTAACTAATGAGAAATTTTCACAGTCTATTCATTAAAAAAAGACTTTTAATACATTTTTTTTGACCTATAGCTCCTATGTTTTTTTGTATATTGTGTTATGTCATTCTTTACACCCACTCATTTAAAAATTTTCACATTTTAATTTAAAAATGGTTTTAATAACCAAGGGAAATTAAAACCATTGCATTTTTAATGTTTTAGTGTGTGTGACATTGGAATTTACTTCTTAACAATCCAGACGTCCTTCATCTACAAATTCTGTTACCTCAGCAGACTATGGGAAAAGTAGAGTTGTGAAAACTGATGAGTATGGTTCTGAATCCTCTGACAAAGGTTCACAATAAGTATAAATGTTCTGGTTTTGTATGTCAGTGTTGTTTACACAGAAAAGAAAGACAAAGGTAGAAGAAAACGTGGGTCTGAGTGGGTAAAGCTGCTGCAGTGGGTGGACTGTTGTCGATGTGAATAATCTGAAGTCAACGCAGAGAAACAGGCTCCAGGAAACAGCGGAAATTCAAGTGTGTGCGTTACCTGGACGAGTGGCGGCAGTTTGGTGGGACAGTCAGCGACGTCTGGCCACAGCTGATGGTCTGTACGGGCGGGTCAAGGTCATCCCGACTGAGGGAATGCTGCACAACGGCGGGATTATCCCATCGCTCCGCCCTACACACTGACCCAAATCTAATCTCATGCACTCAGCGCTTTGTAACAGCCAACACACACACACACACACACACAGTGGACTGATGGACTGACGACCAGCCTTAAACATACACGCTGGATGGATCTGACAGTAGATGCATAATCAGGTCGGTCCCTGGACATTTAGAGATGACGTCTCTGCTGTTCCAGTGGAGTTTTTCTTTAAAATATTTCATATTAATTATAACAATGTTGATGATCTTTTATCAACACAACCAGAGGAGCAAATGTTGCTGCCATCATCCCTTATGACCAACCATGTTCACATTAGCTACATATTTCCCCGAGTTTTGCAGATTTGTCTGCACGATTGTCTGCCAGTGTGTCACCACTGAACACCAGTGTCACCGTGAATCATTCTTAGCACGAATGTCTGGACATTCACTAACACGCACAAACTCCACCTACCCCACCTGTGCACAGGTGTGTTCACCTGCCCGTCATTACTGCAAACTGAAAGGTATTTTAAGTCTAACAGCTCTCGTTCCAGGAGCAAACATCTGTCCACCACTGACAGAAAAATGCCTGGATTGGAAACACGTCGCACGCAACCTTTTAGCTTTTTTCCTCCTCATTGTCGTCCTTTCAGTCGATAACACCTCAAGCCGACAACAGCTGATTATCACCTAAACTTGAAAAACAGAAACATCCTGTGGATTATCAACTTTCAGGATGTGTTAATGCAGAAGTCAAGCTCAGCTTTACATACAGTGAGATTTGACGTCTGACCTTTACAAAATGATTATTGAATAAAACACAAAAACACAAACCGAGAGTCTTCAAAGTAGCTGCACAGTGAGTGAGTGGAGCCACAGACGAACCAATGACAAAACAACAGGAAACATTTCAGAGTATCAAATGGTTCTGAAATCTGAAGATTTTTTTGAGCAAAATGCGATTGTTACAGTTCCTAATGTTTTGTGTAATTTAATAAAAATCCTCAAAGTTAATCACAAGTTGGAAGAACTGGACTGAATGTGAGAATGTTTAACTGATTTTAAATTTGCACGTTGCCTTTTTCTCTCCATCCATCCTCCAAAATTCCACATGCCTGTTTATTCTAAAGTTGTGAGCACATGTACTGATGCACGGTCCATCACCGTCCGCACACGTCCGTGTTTCTGGGTCGTTAGGCCGTCGTCCTCTTTGTGTGACACAGACTCGGACGAGGTCCGGTGGGTCAGTAGTGGAGCCTCCAGAAATCACACGCGGTAATTGTTTAATTTTGTAAATCTGGATTAAACATGACTCTCATCCAATCCGGTTCAACTGCTGGGTTTGTGCTGCAGGCAGGGCGGGGACGGGACGGACAGATGGGACTGACACATGGTCCCTGTCGACCTCCTCCTCATCCCCTCCTCCCCTCACAGACTCCCTCCTAATCTGAGCAGGGAGGACAGGAGGAGGATGGGGGAGGGCAGCGGGCATTTGCCAGCAACTCTCCCTCTTTTCTGGCAGCACCCAGCTCAGCCGCTGAGCCAAAGCACGCAGGACATGGGCAGAAAACAACTTATTGGGCCTGTAAGTCTGGAGCGAGAGCAGCTGAACCGGCGCTCGTGCTGAGGCTCTGAGCTGCAGGGAGCCTCAGCAGGACCACGTTTACTGCTAATCCAGCAGCGAGCGGCTCGTAGGGGAAAGCTGCCGCACTTTTTCGCTTGTCACTTTCGGACGGGGCCATTGAAGACGTTGCGCTCGGGCCTGTTTTGGGGACGTGAGGATGCCATCTTTGCAGGCCCCGTGAGAAGAGCTGTTTGTGTCGGATGTTCGTGGCCAAATGTGGAGCCGTGGTGGCTGAAGAGAAGCAGCTCAGAGGAGGCACCATGTCGGCGTCTCAGGGGATGAACCGCAGCGGCGTCTACAGCTACTTCCTCAACATGGTGGCCTATCAGGTGAGAGGTGACGGCAGCAGCGGCGGAGGCGGTGAACGCAGCTGGAGTGTGAATGTGTGAGGCTTTGATCAGTGTCAAGTTATTGGAAGGTGAAAGGATATTTTCAAAATGCTCACGTGATATAATGACATTTCTGGAAGAAATATGCAAAATCCTGCACAAAAATAAGCAGAGGCAGTGAAGTTTGACAGGCAAACCATCCAAAGTATTGAAAGTTGATAGTCGAGCCGAATGGATCTGATTATTACAACCAACACATTAACACTGAGCATCTGAATTAAAACGTCGCTCCAGGCGTCAAATTAATTCCAATGACATAAAAGTAAAATAAAGTGAAGTTTTGTAAAGTCCAAGGAGCTTTGGACGTTCCACAGTATTTATCACGACAAATGAAGAAACGAACCACCAGAAACTCACACACACTGTGGAATAAACTGCTTCGCTTTTTAGTTTCTGAGGTTCGTCTCCTGTTGCAGTCAGGGGTTCTTCCTGTTTTGTCTACAGCCACGTTTTCCACGGCGTGTTTCGCTGAACGGGATTCGTTGTGGACTCGCTGACTTTGAATTTAAAGTTATAGTGTTGCCGTGTGAGCGATGGTGAGCACGGCTGTTTTCTGGAGCTGGTTTGGTTCTAATTGTTTCTCGGTGAATGTGAAGAGCAGGACACATCCCGTGGATCTTTACCTCTTTGCACCGTGTCGGACTAACGGTTATGAGAGAAAGGCGGATGGGAACGGGCTGTTGTCTACGAATCACAGGGTCAATCATTCGATCCCCGGGTGGTCCTGGCCACATGTGGATGTGTCCTTGAAAAACACACTGATCCCCCCGAGTAGTAGAGCTTTGACTTGCATCTGTACATAACAACATCCTTGATCATAATGATCAATGAAACAGATTCAAGTTCTGCTGCGACGTTCAGACAGTGACAGGAACTTAGAACCGAGCTGTCACAGGGTGATTAGTGCTCATCAGTGTGCTGTTGAATACACTGACTGCTGCAGTTTCTAATAAAGTTAAAGTCAAAACCCACATGACTAACATTTTGGCGGTAAAATGTCATTGTGACGTGGTCACAGCGTCTGTCAGACAGGAGAACGACATGGTGACAGTTTTCAGCTGCGCATGAATCCATGTCGTTTCTGGTGAGAATTTGTAGCAGCAGCGCGATGAATGTGAACACGCCATTAACTTTTTAAGACTTTTAACCAGTTTATGTGTAAAATGGACTTATGACACAGTCTATGAACAAACAATAAAATTCGTTCCATTTAGCTGCGCTGTCATAGCAACAAGGGAAACCCCTTTAAATAAAGTGCTGAGACGGTTGATATGATGCTGGTTCTTATCTTAATTCAGAAAATCGGTTGTAGTTGTCCATATTTAGCATGTCGTTGCTTCTGACATATACAAATTCAATAAAATACATTTTTATTAATAATGCCAAAGAGCTCTGCTCCACCACCATGTCAAAAGAAATTAAACCTGAAGCTCAACAAAATGTTTTTAATACAAAATCTCGTTTGGATGAAGTCTTGACAAACGACATAAAACATGCAGATGTGTCTATTGTTTTCTCGTTGCCGTTTCGCCAGTTTGACATGGACTCGGCAAAAACAGCGTGTGTGAGTGTGAACCAGGCTGAGCAGGTTTTAAAGGTTCACCAATAACCAAAAGCAAAATACTGAAAAACTTCTCATTTAATGCCTCTTTTAGTTAGTTGGGTAATTCATTTTAGTTTGAGGTGACCGAAAGAAAAACCTTTTTGTACCACTGTTAAACTAGAGTTTTGCATGTCACCGATAAAATATTTCAGCGGTTTTATCACAGAAGAAAAGCAAAGAGCAAGCAAAGCCTAGATCACCAGGAGACACCTGGTCTGATAATTCCGAGTCTTCAGGTCACATGATGATGATGATGATGATGATGATGATGATGATGATGACATCTCTAAACAAAAGAATTTGGGGAAATGAAGTGCAATTAAATGCATCATCATCATCATCATCGTCCTGTAGTCTCTGGCTGCAGCTCTGCTAAAGTTGCACATTGTCACTTTACGAAGGCACATTTTTTTTAAAGCAGCAGAATGTCCATGATTTATCTGATCGAAAACGGCAGGATGTCGGCTGAACTTCACGTTTACTCCTCACAGTCTTTAAATGCTTTGTCTCAGAACCTTGTTCAGATTTTACTTGCATGAGAGAAAGAATAATATTGTGCACTGAATAAAACAAAATGAGTTATGATAAAGTTGTAAAATCAAAACTTAAGTATATTTTTCCTGTAAAGATGCAAAGCATGCTATGATTTTCTCAAAGGTCCCATGAATTATGAATATTGTCCTACTAAGAAAAAGTGATTTCATGTGTATAAAGGTGATGCTGTACCTGACAAAGGTTTGTGTGGATGGGTGATTCATGCAGGATTAGCTCTCGGATTAGCTTCCTGAATAAAGATGCAGGAGATCTTCTAATCATCCCCGCAAACAACTGTACTCTTTGTTTATGCAACATAATTAATCGTGATTTTATTCTTCAACACTGCACAGGCGACCCAACGCACCCCTGTTCGTCCTGTTCGAGCCACCAGATTATTTCGTCTTTTTTTTATACCAGTTCCCTCCTTCCCTGCAGCCACTGCACCGTTAATCCTCTGCTGCGAAGCTAAAACTAGGGCAGCGGACGACGTGTGCAGAGGTTGGAGCAACATCGTCTCGAAAACCGCTCCGATTTTCTCTCTGCTGGGCAAAGTGAAGCGAGGACTTTCGGCACAGAAACAACTTGCTTAAATCTGCAACAAAAACCCTCCACGACATAAATGTGCCTATACGTTCATCCACAGAAGGTCAGAGCAATAAAAATGATTGGATTCAGGATTAGTAGAGCATCTTTAAATGGAATCATCCGCCCTCGACAATCAGCGACTTATTTTAGAATGAACCGCGAAGCTCCGTGTAACACGTGCGTGAGGTCCGTGTTTCGGTGTAGAAAGTAGGTTATGACACACACGGCGATTTAGGGCACGATACAATCCTTCAAATAACCAGCACACACACAGAATAAATATCACAACTTCATAAAACCTCCAAGCAAATTGAACGTAAAACAAGTGACTGGAAAAATGACGATCTCATCCTACAAGATTTTTGTCCAGTAGACGACTAAAGTTCTGCTTTTATTTTCCCTTCGGTGAAAAGACGTTGGACGATCGCTGCACCGGATCATAACCCGGGATTCACGCCGTTATGTAACACGCTCCAACAGAAACCTGTTTTTTTTACCCCGCTCAGCAGTCGTGACCCCGAATCTGGGGTCAGGACCACAGACTGTAAACTGCCGACTTTGCCTTCTTAGATTGAGTTCAGGGTCCGAGGTGCTGGGCTCCAATCCACAGCCCTGATTTGTGACAATCAGAACCAGCCAGACGTTGGATTAATCTGCTGCCAAACCCAGTCGGTGCAGGTTGTCTCGTAGTGGGACCTTCTTCTTTGCTGTGACTCGTGCGTCCTCACATTAACCGACAATCATTTCCAGTCGTCAGCGAATTACTGGGATCTAGTGGGAAGGGGACAAAGGGCCCGTGGGTCAGTGGACACAAAACGTAACTGAAAGTGGAGACTGTCCTTCACGTTATGATGAGGTGGCTCATTGGCACGAGCAGGAAAAAACCATCAGCGTGATCGTGTCACGGTGGACGAAGCATCACCAAGACTGATTTAAAAGCAGAGCTCCTTCCTGTCTCCTCCTCTTCCTCAGATCTGCTGCTGCTGTGGACCGGCTCCCTGCTCGCTCTGCTGTGCCTTCTGTCCTCCGGTCAAATCGTCCACCAGCACGCGGGTCATGTACACGCTCTTCCACATCCTGAGCTGCGCCGTGTCCTGCCTCATGCTGTCCCGCACCGTCTCTGAGCTCGTCAGGGAAAACGTGAGTGTGTCCTGCAGGACGGATTATTGACCTCTTTTCCTTTCCCGCTGTTTGAAGAGCTGTCATTTCATTTTGTGAATCAATCCCATGGCTGCTCCACCTCAGCTTCTCGAGTGTCTAAGGGGGAGGAGCCATGTGAGCTGGATCTCGCCATGACGACTTTATGTGTGTGGGTTTCAGGTGCCTTTCTTCAACGTGGTGTGTGACCAGGCGCACGGCGGAGGCCACTGTGAGATGCTGGTGGGCTACTCGGCGGTCTACAGAGTCTGCTTCGGCACCTCCTGCTTCTACCTGATGATGGCGATCTTCCTCATAGACGTCAAGTCCAGTCAGGACATCAGAGCGCTCATACACAACGGGTCAGTGCCGCCGACGTCAGACACCAGAACCGTGGCGGATTTTACCGAGTTCAAGTGCTCAAACCATCGAAATGCATTCAGCCGTGCAGCAAATCGTTGCTCCATTTATGATGGTTTCGATGTTTAGAGAAAATCGATTGAGTGTAGTGGGAAAGTGGAAGGATTTCGGAGCAGAGTCCCGGGCACAGGTCCAGGGGCCGCAGACGTGTAGGAGCCTCCGCCGGAACCTCACACACACACACACACACACTGACGGGGGAGCTGCTGTGCAGTTGTGGGGGTTCAGTGTCTTGCTGGAGGACACTTTGACATGGGACAATACAAAATAATAATTAACATTATTAAACCCTAGTGAATATCGGCTGCACATCTCTCCAGTCCCCCCGAATGTTCACGTGTCCAAACACAACGAGCAGCACCTGAGCTGCTGGCACCTGCGAACTCACCTCTTGAATGCAGTCGATCAGAACGGCCGCTGTCACCGTCCGCACGTGCTCTGCACCGTCCTGCTGAGTGTGACGTGCGAGTGGAAAACACAGATTTAGTGGGTCCAGACGTGAATTACCTTTAGCTGCAGTATATTTTCTGAATGTGGCGATAAGTGACTGCATGAAGCGACCAATAATCATATTACTACACTGATGAGGTAAATTACAAAATGTCATGCACATATTGACTTATCACAACGTGGCACATAAACAACAAGCCCTTCATCTTACAGTGGCTGCAAAGATGCATTAGTGAGTAGATGAGTCTCAGTGTCCAACACGATGACGTTTAATGTCCCCAACAACCTCATTTAGCCACTCGTTGCCTTTTTAAAGAAACATTAAAGCAAAAAATATTGCAATAGTCAAGAAAAAAAAGACATTAAAACATGAAAATCTATTGACCTTGTTCCAACTACAGACCTTATTTCAGGCTTTGGACCTAAAACCCACAGACTTCAGGACGAGGGAAGCAGACGTGGACGTGTATGAAACACATGAAATAAATTCCTAAATCCACCACACACACACACACACACACACACACACACACACACACAAGAACAAACATCAAACTCAAAACTTGGGAAAAGCTCCACACATGCTAACACCTGCTGACTAAAAAACACAAATTATGTTCCGAAAGGAAAATGAAGTAAAACCTGCAAACTGTCTCTTTATGAGTATCTGAAGACTTTGATGTCATTTTGTTGCAACCTCCTGCAGAACTGGTTGAGTGTCTCTGCACCGTCTGAGCGGAGAAAGTGTTTTGTCCCTCACCTGACCCGACCTGCTGCTCTATTTAAAGCTCTTTGTTGTCACACTTTCCACTGCGGCGCCGTGACGCAGCTCGGATTAGACAGATTTGACAGGCTGCTAGAGTCTTATTAGTGCCACGGTGGAAGGTTTCAGGGTCCTTGGCGGAGTTCGCAGTGCTCAGTGGTGTGTGGGGGGACGGGCGGTGACCCAGTGCCCTGCTGAAGCCTCGGACGGACTCAGTCTGCAGAGAGGCTGACGTACGTGGGAAAACTGTGAGACTCCAAAACACACGCACAGGCGCTTAGAAGGCGCCAGGAGACGATAACATGTTGTGTGAGTTGATGGAAACACAAATCCTCAGCTTTAATTGAAATTAAACCATTGCTCGTTTTCAGCACAATTTACAGTAATAATGTACAAAGTCTGTTCCAATAATTAAACCGCAGCCAATTAGGGAAAGAAATCACATTTACGAAGTGGAAATCTGACTTTTTGCATGAGTCTCTTAAAGCTAAAACGTTGATGTGTTATTTTGCACAAATTCCTCAAAAAAGACAAAGCAACAACACGTGGCGTTTCCTCACTGTGACGTCAGTGAACCCGTTATGTCGTTCAGCTCACTGGTCTGAGATCTGCTGTTTTCCGGTTCTGCTCCGGGCCTTTTGTGTGGACCGGTTCCTCTGGGTGCTCTGGTTTCCCCTACAAAAAGCTGCGCTCAGCAGCTCGGGACAAACCCTCCATCTGAACATCTGATGTAGAACGGCAAATAAAGCACTTACTTACTTATTAAATATTAAAATAATATGAAATATTAAATTTAATACGATTAGAAGATTCTTCGTATGTATTGTACAGTAAAATACTGATGTATTATTATGGATTGGAGACCTTTAAAAAGTAAAACTAAATAAAGCACAAGAGCAAGCGGATTCAGAAGAAGAAGACAAGATCAAAACGTAATAAACGTAATAAATTTAATAAACTAACCGTTGACCGCTTCGCTGTTTTCTCTGCAGCTTCTGGTTCCTGAAGTTCATCACGCTCCTGGGGATGTGCACCGCGGCCTTCTTCATCCCCACCGAGTCCTTCCTGCACGGTGAGAACCCGCCTGGGCCTTTTCCTCGTGCACCTCTCCGTCAGTCCTGCTGGGGGGCAGCAGAGATCTGCTCGGAACCACTGGCTCATAAATCACCAGAATTAATTTCAGACAGTGATACGAGCCTGATCCCAGAGCTGATTTGTGATTTACGGCTTTTCATTTGTTCCGTCACCTCCTGGTTCCCCCACCTGATCTTCTTTCTCTTTCTCCTCTCTCTCAGCTTGGCATTACGTTGGTGTGGTGGGAGGATTTGCCTTCATCCTCATCCAACTCATCCTCATCACAGCTTTCGCACACACCTGGAACAAGAACTGGTGAGAGCCAATAAAACATTTATCACCATGTAAACAGAGATTTGAACGTGTGATTAACCTGCTGTGGGAAACATCAAACCTGTGACGGATCGCACGGCCAAAAGTATGTGGACGGTGTGCTGTTTTTAAAGCTGCAGTCAAAGTTAATCGGAACCTTTTTATGCATAAAAGCTGTTTTCTTCCTGTGGTGTTTATTCAATAGACATGAAAAAATAATTGTTTGGTTACTAAATGTTGTTTTTGG
Source organism: Channa striata (assembly GCA_033026295.1). Lineage (NCBI taxonomy): Eukaryota > Metazoa > Chordata > Actinopteri > Anabantiformes > Channidae > Channa > Channa striata. The sequence continues at coordinate 27,711,219 of CM065171.1, forward strand.
GGCAATGAGTCCGAGGACGGTCTCTCAGGGGCCCCACGACCCGGACCAGATCCTCGGAACAGTGTTTCTGCAAACATTTATTATTATGTAATTAGTCAAACAACAAGAACAACAACACAGCAAATGACTCCAGTTCTTTAAACTGAGAAATGTGAAGGGATTTTGAGTAAAGACCATCAGTAAAAACTTGATTTGTCTGCTGCTCCATTTAAGGTTTGTGCTAATAAAACATGTTCATTTTCAGCTTTGCAAAAAGATGTAAAAAAAAAAAAAGTGTAAATCAACTATGAAAACAAACTTATTTTGTTAAACTGCAGCAAGGACTCGTTAATTAAATCATGAATCAGCAACTATTTAATCATCAACTGAATATGTCAAAAAACATCTATAGCAAAATGAATTATTTTATAAAATATGATCCTAAATATAATCTTTGATCTGCACTTTTGCAGTTTTCCCACTGACAATCAATTCATTGTCAAGTTGAGCAGGAGATGATTGATAAGAATGATTTAAAAAATGATAACGTCCATGCAGCTCTTCAAATGCTCAGAACTGTTTACTGTGAAAAGGACAAAGCTGCAAGTTCCTGAGCGCAGATGTAGTCGAGTTTTTGTGTGAATGCAACAATTGTTTACATTCTCCACATGTAACTCACAGAAAATATGATAATCAAACGCACACAACCTCATTAACACAAATGACTGTTTTGTTTGCAAATTGTTGCAACGTCTTGCTTCCCTCATTCTCTCTCTTTGGTTTGTGTGTTGATCGTTCCTCTCTCTGGCCTGTCACGTCCTCGTTCATTCTGCCAGCTCGTCCCAGATGTTATTTACCGTGTCCAGCTGTTGCTGCTGTGCCGTCGGTCTCGCTCAGCCGCCTCTGAACTCTGCTGTGACTTGGCAGAGTCGTCGCTCCGGCAGCTAAGAGGATTTATTCATTCAGGAGCTTTTCCAAGGCAAACGCACTCAACTCAAAATCCTCTTATTCCCTTCACAGCGGACGCAAACATTTGCATCCACCTCCACCCACATTCAGAGCGTCTCTGTGATTGTGGGTCAGAGGAATACGGCTAAAAGCAAGAGTCCAATATCTGGCCCGTTATCTCCTTCAACCAGCTGCAGTTCGGTGCCTGTAAGGTCAAAGTACCGGCAGGCTGGATCGGAAACGTCTGACTTCAGAGATCGAGCGACAGAATTCTCTACACGCAGTCGGGCTTCGAGATGAATGCAGAATAAATTCTTAACGTTTGATACTTGGTCGAACGCAGACAGGGAACAATCCACCTGCCCAGGCAGCACGACCGCAACAGCAACTGTTATTCCGGTTTTTGATCATCGATAATCTTTCTATTAGCACGGGACGACTTGTCCTTCTTCTGTGGAACGGGTCACCCATGGCAACAAGCTGAAACTGAAAAGAAGCTAATATTTTAGGAGACGGATTTGTCACGAGGCAGCATGTCAAGACAGATGTCTTAAACAAAACGTGACCCAAAGACGCTGAATCCGTGATAATGCTGCTGGACGTGTTGTGCTCACGGCCGGTTATTGGACACACAAAAATGTTCCTTCCAGACAATGTGATATTTGCTGTGCACCATAATAAACTCATCAGTGGCCGAACGTCTTCATGAAATAAAACCGTCGTTCTCCTGTGTCGTTTTCAGGTTGACTGGAGCAGCTGAAAACAAGCGCTGGTACCTGGCGGTGATGTGCGCCACCCTCTTCTTCTACACCATCGCCACCATGGCCTTCACCTTCATGTACAAGTACTACACACATCCCATCGCCTGCCACTTCAACAAGGCCCTGCTGTGGATCAACCTGGGCCTCTGCGGCCTCGTGTCCTTCATCGCCGTCACACCGTGCGTGAAGCAGAGTGAGTTGCTCGCACTCGGTTGCGTGTCTGTCGTCGTTGTTTGGCGAGGAAATAACATTAAGTCCGTCTCCAGCTGCTGAAACCGCTGCGGCCGCAGATAATAATAATTAGACGTGGGCTAATGTTACGTCTCTTTCTCCCGTTGAAAACAAAACCTGACCGCAGCCCGGCTTTGCCTGCACATGTCCACATTTTATGACGGAAACATACAGCTGCTCACAGAAACGTACGTACGTTTACTCAAGTACAGACCGGCTCTGATATTCGATTTGAACAGGCAGTAAAGCAACAAAGGGAGAAACCAGCCGAGCGTCCTGGTGCTGCCAGAACAGCTACTGCGCTCCGCCATCGATTCTCCGACTCCCTGGAGCTTCACAGAATCTAGATAAATATAAAGACATTTTCTAAAAGTAGCTTAATTTACTTTTTTCATATTTAAGCTTCAACCTCAAAGGCCATTACAGTGACGTGTGGATGCGAACCACAACACACTATTTAGCACATTCCAGTAAAACACATTTAAGACATTTGTGAAGTTTCATTTTTTTAATAGTCAGAGGTTTGTGGAACGTCGTAGTTTGCCCCTGAAGGCCACCACACGGTTCACGTCCATGTTCACCATGTTCAGGTGTTTTCAAAGCTGTTCCGCTGAGTCTGGCCAAATCAAACTCTGTGGTTCATTTTTCCTGGTGGTGCTGTTCGTCGGAACACAGCAGGACCGTGGACTTGGTGCGGTCCTGGTCCCAGATGAACTCTGTAACAGTTTGTGGGGAGAACACGATACTAGATTAGAACGTGTGAAGTGGTTCATTGCCCGGATCATCACCACAGGTCTGAACAAAAGCCAGTTGTGCGGTTGGTCTTTGTTGAAGAGCAATTTTCCCTCACAGGAACATTCACTGCATCAGAGCCGGATCTACTTCCTGTCTTTACGTACTTGCTCCCGACCCAGGTCCACCTCAGCAATGAGTGGGCAAGACCTGCAGACCATGTGTGAAAGAAAACTGAACCAAACGGGTCAAGTTCAGAAACGGGTCCACGGAATCAAAGCGAACAAACGATATGTTGTAAGAGTCAATAATACATTTGAAAATGTTATTTTGAAAAGTCCAAACGGAACATTAATAGAAATGAACCAGCTTTTTAAAAAGAATCAGCGCTTAACACGCGTGAACGCATTTGATGCACATGACAGATTTTCCTGTAGCTTCTCTATATTTGGTGAAGTAAAAAGGGTCTAAGTACTTTCTCTCCCACCTGCATCATGTCTGTGTGTGTGTGTGTGTGTGTGTGTGTGTGTGTGTGTGTGTGTGTGTGTGTGTGTGACTGTACGGCATTCACAGTAAGTACCAAATAATTTTTTTAACCATCAGAGTGAGGACATTTTTGTAAAGTGAGGACATTTTGGCCGGTCCTCACGATTTTTTTACCTAAAAAAGGGGTTTTTGAGGGTCAAGACTGGGTTTTAGGGTTAGGGTAAGGGGCTAGGGATTGCATTACGTCAATGAGTGTCCTCACAAGTCGAAACTGTACAAACGTGTGTGTGTGTGTGTTGACCCGGACTCTCTCTCTCTGTGTCTGCAGAACAGCCGCGGTCGGGGCTCCTCCAGGCCTCCATCATCAGCTGTTACGTCATGTACCTCACGTTCTCGGCTCTGTCCAGCCGCCCGCCGGAGAAAGGTAAATGTCTGGCAAGAGCAGAAATGTGACGGTGAAGAAGCTGCAGTGAAAATTAGTTTCATCGTCCACGTCCAGGTTTCACTTTGACTTTAACTGAACGTTTTGCATTTTTGCAAATAATTGCGGCTGTGTATTTTGCTGGGAATCAGATGCTATGACGTCAGAGATTCTTAGCATTGAATGTATTTGTCTGACACAGAGAACACACACGCCATAATTTACCTTTACATTTCTCACAATGACTCACCTGTTGGCTCCAGGTGAAGACAAAGAACCTCTACATGACTGAGACATTAGTGATGCAGGTTGCCAGAGGCCCCGGTCTTATCTGGGGTTTACGTCTGAATGTCACACACACACACACACACACACACACACACACACACACAGGTAATCTGCCATGAGATGTGCTCCGACATGCTGCCTGCTGGGCCGGTGGCCTGTGGTGAGGGCAGACGGAAGGATATTTGTTTCGCATTCCTCATGGATCCATTGACAACATAATAACACAGGAGCTCCGCCTGGCAGCTTCATTACACGTGTTCTCACACAGCTCATCCTGTCGAACCTGCGGTGAATTCTTCAGCTCTGCCAGTAAAGCGTGACATGCCTGTTTACACGAGAGGACGCCGAAAACACTTAACGGGCAGGTAGTTCCATCAACAGGAAGTGACTCGTTAGGCGTCGGTGCCTCATTTTGCACAAATGTCCAACTGGGAACTTGTGTTTCGTCCACAAAACACAATCTGCTGGCTCATGTTTGCCCTGAGACAAGCAGCCAGCCTGGATTCACCGTGGATCCTAATAACCATCCGATTTTTTAAACTTTAAAAAGCGTCAAAGTTTCTCATTAGTGCTGCAGCATAATCCAGTTTCCTGTTCTCGTGTTGTTGATGACTCGTGTCAGAACACGGCTAAATGGGGCCTGTCAGTTTCTGCGTGTAGCTGTCGGAATCAGCAGACAGAGGAAACATGGAGACAAACACTGGGGAATTTTCAAAAAGCAGCGTGTTAAGAAAGTCACTGCACAAGAAAATTGAGAATTTGTAGATGCAGTTTGTGTCGGCATGTGAGAATAATTACATTTAATGAAATATTTGTACTGTTCATACTGGTAGCTGTCAAATTTCACGCTAAGGATCAATAAAACCTGATGACGATTGTGCATTTTTAAAAGTAAATACAGGTATCAAATGAAGCTGCGATATTTGCTTCAGAAATGTAGCCAGAGAAAATGGAAACACGCGTGTAAATACTTTTTAAGTCCAGTACTTCCTCTGTCTGCTGCCGTTCATTCGAATGAAGCCGGAGCAGCAGTGGTACCAGGCTCAGTCCTGTTTCTGCAAACTGATCCAGTGAGGAGCCGGTCACCTGCTGAATGCAGTGTGTCCGCTGTTCACATTCATAAAGAAAGACGAATTATGGGCGTAGATTTTCACAGACTTGTAACGTCACCTCGGTGACTGATCAGTGACACTGTGATTGGTCGCCTGGTCTGAACGTGATCAGAATCAAAGTTTTCAAGGACGTGATAGTGGTGACATGACGCGTGTTTGAGGGGAACAGTCCTTTGATTCCATTCTGTATGACGTGCTGTGATTCAGAGAAGCTCATTAAAGGTGTGTGTGTGTGTGTGTGTGTGTGTGTGTGTCCTGGGGCAGGACATTGTAGCAACTTGTTGAGAAATGATGCTCTGAGTTTGTAATAAAAACACCTTTTCACCACCGACTGGATCTCACACTTCCTTTCCACCCACCTCTGCTGAGTTTCCCTCTCCGCGGCTGCAGTTCGAGGTGATCGCGTCTGTCACGGTCACATCACAGGACGTCGGCGTGTGTGTCTGTGAGTGTTAGACAAACAGATTCGTGCTTGTTACTGTTGCCTCAGGTCTTTGTTTGCCAGGAAATCTTATTCTGACCTCACGGTGACACATACACACACACACACACACACAGTCATGTTTTCTTCTTCCGTCTCCCTCTGCACGACCCTTCAGGTGTTAGTTAGTATCGAATTAAAATTAATAACTTTGCTAATCAAGCTGAAATCCTCCAAATGGTTCAGTGAGTCTGTCGTCGAAGACATAATACGTTTTGGAGCATTTTGTTCGAAAAACCATGTTTGGACAAAGTTACACACGGTGGTTTTACCTACATGTCGACCCCAGCACACACAGGTTGGACAGTTGTCATGTCACACACAGTCCAATTATTTCACATAGAAACGCGCGTGTGTGTGTGTGTGTGTGTGTGTGTGTGTGTGTGCTCTGTAATTAGCCACGACACACACACGCTCCTCCCAGGAATCCACAGCTGGCTGAAACGACCCTCCCGAGGTTGGGCTGGATTTCTGTGAGCGTGAGTTTCTGGAGCACGAGCGCGTGCACGTGTGCAGACGCTGAAGCCCCCGTTAACAAGAAAGAAAGAGGACGTGAAACGAAGGAGGAAGAAGGACTCAGACACTTGACAAGTCACGATCCACGACATACAATCATCAGTCGGGCCTCACGCCTGAGTTCAGTCCGGGTCACGTCTCAGGTGTCTGTCTCGGATTTATTGTGAGGATCGTTTCGTTCTGTTGTGTGTTAATGAACGAGGTTCACAGGAAGCTCGGCCTGTGACCCTGTGACCCGACACAGACAATCTGTTAAATTCTACAAACCCGCAGATTAAGAGAGAGCGTTGTTATTTAAACAATGCATCATTTTGACCAAACAATCATTTATAATTTCATCAAGTTCCCAGTTTAAAGCGAGTGACTCCTTAAAGTGCAAAGCAGCGTTGCTCATTTGGCACCTGAGGAGAGTCTGTCTCTGTCTTTCATTGGCCCTTTGATTACGATTAAGATTGTCACATGAACATTTTGAAGTGTTCTGAAGGTTTTTTAAATGTTGGTTTGTCTGTGTGTGTGTTAGTGGTCTACCAGGGCATGAACATGACCGTCTGCTACCCCAGCGTTGGACAAGATGGCATCCAGAACGAAGGCAACGCCGTCGCCATCATTGGAGCTGCCATCATGTACTGCTGTGTCCTGTTTGCATGGTACCGAAACGCAAAAAGACCCAAAGCACGAGAACAATGAGACATAAGACGCTGAATCCTCGTTTTACATCTGCTCACATGTTCCTTCCCTGCAGTAACGAAGCTTCCTACCTGGCGGAGGTGTTCGGTCCGTTTTGGATGATCAAAGTTTATCGCTACGAGTTCCAGAAAGCCACCTGCTGCTTCTGCTGCCCCGAGGAAGAGGAAGGTTTGTACTCGTGATGTTCCTGTAGGTAGAAGAGTTTGTCTCTCACCGCGGCAGATTTCTGTAGGTAATTAAACCGAAGTTATTCAAAGTGGGAAACTACTCGAAACCATGTGCAGCCACCGTGTGTTAATGACCCCACAAAAAAAAACACGGTTTCCCTCCAATACAAACTGAAGTACGATTGGCAGGTTTAGACGTAACGAGCCTCACACGGAGACGACTTGTCTTTTCAGCCGAAGACGAGTTTGTGATGGACGACGAGAGCAAAGGCTGTCAGAAGGTCATTCTCAACGAGACCCAGAGAGTGGCTTACAGCTACTTCTTCTTCCATTTCGTCTTCTTCCTGGCTTCGCTCTACGTCATGATGACCCTCACAAACTGGTTCAGGTTAGTCCAAAACCATAGACGTCGTTTGCAGGAGGTGTGTTTTGCAGTGCGCCACAAAAAAGTCCAATAATTTTTTAAATATTTAATAAAATCATGTTAATCATGTAGGAGCAGGGTGCCGCCTCAAAATCTGAGCCAGAGGGACGAGGTGGCAGCTTCCTGCTGTGGAACTAATTAAATCACCATCGTTATAAACGGATCAGATTTGATTAATTCTTCAGTTTAAGGTGGTTTCATTTATTCTGTCACAACAGAAATTTGTGACAAAATATGCAGAACAACAACCAGTTTGTCTGACGAGTGTCTTCCATCTTTGTAATATTGTGTTCGGACTCTCACAGCACGTGGTTGAAGTTAGAGGAACATAAATTACTCCACAATGTGTCTATGTGCTTTTAAACATCTATCATCTTTCTCCTTATCGCAAATAACCTCAACCACTCATGGGATTCTGGAGCCAAACTCCTCACAACTGACTTTCTGTTAATAACAAGATTCATAAAAGTACCTTGCATCAGAACGTAACCGTCCGCCGGCGTCTTGTGCTCTTGCAGCTACGAGTCAGCCGTGCTGGAGACCACCTTCACCCACGGCTGCTGGTCGACCTTCTGGGTGAAGATGTCGTCCTGCTGGGCCTGCGTGATCCTCTACCTATGGCTGCTGCTGGGACCCCTGTGCAGCTGTCAGCCAGAGTCCAGGCCGCGCCGCTCGCGCATCAAACGCCGCTTGGCGTCCTCCCGCCACGTCTCCGTCAGCATATGACGCAGCATGCAGGTCAAAGACCGGTCGGAAGGCTCGGTGCCCTGCAGTCAACAACAGGAAACTGGACCCCTAACGAGGACGGGGCTGTGGTTTGGACACATACTTCTAGTACGAATTGCCAAAGGGATTAGAAAGCGTGAACTATCAATCTGTACAATGTGGGAATTACAGGGATTAGGGGTAAATGGATACGTTTAGGATCTTTTTCTTTTACAATTGTAGTATTATTTTTAATTTTCACTCATGTTTAGATTTTTAACAGGAGGAATTATATATATTTGCTGTAAAATTGCTACAGAAGCACAGGTGAGGTTCTTTTCTTAATCTGTAAAAAGACACGTTGGTCCCCGGATCTTACGACAGCCGACGGCTGTGACCGTGAACAAATCTTTCTCTGAATCATAAAAATCCACAGGCGCAAAATAAATATTAGGCAAATCGTTCAAGCATGTGCGACCCACGGGCACCACATGTCTGTGACGTTACTGCAGATGTTCCCTCTCTGTGAAATCAGGACGTGTGGACAGAACTCTTCAGGCGTTTGAAAGACGTGTTGACAATAAAATAAAAATGTTCACGCTTTCGTACAGAATCGGATCTAAGATTTATGGAGTGTTAATTATGAAGTTTTAATAACGTGGTCAGGTTTCGTTCCGTCGCTGTGGCCCATGTCTCCAGTCCAAAGGTGTCAGCAGGCAGCAGCTACTTCAGCACATAGAAAACTCACCAGATTTGAGAATGAAATCAATCATTCTCTTCCTGGATATGATTTATTGTGTAAATTCAACATTCACATTAATATTTTTACTATGTGGGTGGTGGAGTCGTACTGGATTATAAGAAAAAGAGGTGGTCCAGATGTTTTGGCCGCCCTATTTAAAATGAATGAGGTGGCCAAAATAGAATCAGCACCGTCAACTTAAAAACTGACAAATTACAACGTTGGAAAAGTCGAATTTGTGGCCGAGCTGCTGGATTGGACTGGATTAGCTTGGGTGGGTGGTCGATCCCGCCTTTGTGGACCCGTACGACGTCTCGCACACTGCGGCCGTCCGTCTGCAGCCGTGGAAACATCGTCTGTGGTTCAGGATAAATGAGGATGGAAAGGCTGAATTCAAACGCCGCTGAGCTAAAGTCTTTAAATCGAGTTACTGAAAGTCGTTTTTCTCAAGCCTACGTCAAACACGTCGCTAACAACAGCGGCAGGTGTGTCCAGTAAGTAGAACATTCCCTTAAGTTCTATTCCTGGAGAGACTTCACAGTCCACGTTGTCCGTGCGTCTCCCTCCGGGATCTGAACTCAAACCTCTGCTCCATTTATCAGACGCCTGTCGACGCCATATTTGACTGTCCAACAAGGCTCCAGGACTCGTACTTAAACTTACTGGTAAATGAAACGTCCCTGATTTTACTCACACACTTCCTGTAGCAGCAGCAAACAGGCAGAAAACCATGTTCGGGACGGATGTGTTTACTAAAAAATACATACTGCTGCATATTTGGCATTTTTTACATTTAACAAACAGGTTATTAAAAACATTCATATAATTTATTATATCCAGGTGTAAGTATTGCGAGTTGCTTCATTCATGTGCTACAGAACGTTCGATTGCACGTCACGAACCGAGATTTGTTCATGTGTTTAAAAAAAAATCCTAGTGCCTAAGATCACGATTCCTCAAGATGATTTCAGCAGCTGATTTAGAATTTGCCCAGTGACATAAGATCAGACAGACAGTGAGCGGCAGCTACACCGTCCACGGATTCGTTCAAATACTTTCACAGTGGCTGCATGTGATTCACGACAGGGAACGAAGGCAGAACATCGTTCACGTCTACAGTCGTTTGTAATTCTGCGAGTGACTGTTACTCAAATTAAATCCAGGAGTGTTAAAAAGAGAAAAACACGGTTCAGTGAACGAGCCGCTGAGGAGACTGTGCTGTGAAGGAAACACGGACCCTGACCCCGAAAGGTTCCCACGTGGAGGACGCCGAGTCGAGAGCCTGGGACGACTTTCCACTGTGACTCTCTCCAGAACATATAGACTCGGTTGAATATCGGCGCGTTGAAGTCGCAGCTCGGAGGGACGCGGAAGAAATCCTTTTGCAAACTGTAACGTTTCCTTTTGTTGTAGATGTGAAGCTTTTTTGCAAATACACAGTTTTCATACAAATGCTGCAGTTGTCTGGTTTGTTAAACCGTTTGCTGCCTGATGAACAGAGGAAATCACCTCGAGCGTCGAGTTTCTTTGTGCTACGCGTTTATAACAGCACAGAGGAGAGTGGCGATGATCATCCCGACACTTTACGGGAAACCAAAGGAGAAATTCAAACACAAAAAACAAAGGAGGACGCACAACCAGCGAAACACGAGTTATGATTGAAGCTTCTTTTTTACATTAATACATCGTTAGATATCTTTACTAAAACCTCAGTCTCACAGTCGGAGAGGTTTCATGACTGCGTCTTTTGGGCAGGTAGCAGCTGTTTTTTTTTATTACTCTGCGTTTTCTTTGCCATATTTTTTACCTTTGAAACTCTGTTAACATGAAATTTAACGCAGGTTTTAGTATTTTTTCAGATTGTAAGCGCAGCACAAGGTTTGCTGGAGATCTTGTTCTCGTGCCACCTCCGGTCTGAGCTCGTCCCTGCTGCTCAGGTTAGAGACCAGCGTTGGATTTGTCGGCTTACGGAGCCAGAACGAGTGCGTCACCTTCCAAATACACTGAACACGGACCCGACTGTACAAGGAGAATCAGAGTTAGAACGTGACAAACCTGAAGAATCTCAGGGGTGTTTTGGTCTTTTTTCTTAAAAATGTCAGATTTTCTTTCAATATTTGCTCACTATAAACACTTTTGAGTGTCCGGCGTCACGTAACGATTATGGTTTTGTTGTGACAGCTAGTGACGGTGTTTGTAGTTGGATTCTTCTTTCACACACACACACACACACACACACACACACACACACAAACACAATACAAGAAAATGATATGAAAGTTGTGGAATAGCATCAAAGACACAAAGGCCATTTCAGTCACGCTTCTTCTCTTTGGTACGTGTTTAAAGGTGGTGTCCACCTAAAGTGCTTCTCACGGAGAGACGTCCCAGCTCTTAAATTACTATTGGCTTCGTAGTTGGTGGTTTGAAATGCGGCGGAAGCTGCCGCCCGTCACCGGCCTTCAGTGAGATCACTCTGTGGGATCGTGTGCAGAGTGACACTGTTTCCACGGGCTTCAGTGTGAGCGTCACTCTCTCACACACACACACACACACACACACACACACACACACACTTCGTCTCATCCCCGCTGCTCCGTCTGGTGTCTGGAGCCTGTGTTGCTGCAGAGTCTTTCGAGCGGTCGCAGCAGCTCGTCCTCTCGGGGTCTGTACGGCGCCACGTAGCTCTCCTCCTCCAGCAGGATGCGGTTGAGCGTGTGCTCGTAGTTTATGTGGCGACGCACCATCAGTATAAACTGTTTCCCCTCCTCCAGGCGGGGGCAGTCACACACGTTTGGGACCCACAGGAACTCCCGGTGTTCCAGGCGGAAGCGGTTTCTGTAGGTGTGGATGATCTGGACGTCGTAACGCGTCTCCTCGCCTCTGTACAGCTTCCCGAGGACCTGGGCCCGGAAAACTGACGGGAAGCAGAGACAGGAGAGGAAAATGTTCAAATGTGTATCGTCTTAAAAACAACAGTTGGGGGCCCGTATGTTCTGATCCCCGTCACACGGTACAGGGCATCCAGAGACCTCCAGAGACCTCCAGAGACCTCCAGAGACCTCCAGAGACCTCCAGAGAGCGCCTGGAGCAGACGTGACGTTCTGAGCGGAAACATTTTGGCCTCCATCACTGACACCCACAGCATCTGACTGCTGCTCAAACAGAGTCCGACTCACCAAAGTCCTTCTGGCAATACTGTCTCTGACGTTCCCTTCGACCTTTCACACGCTGACATTTCCCACAGTGTCCTGAAGAGGAAACCAGAAGAAATGAGCTCAAGAGGTGAATGAGACAGTTCACTTCAGTTTATGGAAATCTGTGAGTGGCTCCTCACTACGTCTGCACCTATCGATTCTTTTTTTGTTGATTCATTTATTTATTATTTCTTCGATTAATCTATAGATTGTTTTCCCAAAAAAGTAGAAAAACAAATATGACAAAGTATTTCATGCCTATTTATTGTCGCCGTTGAGTTTTTTTCCGCTTGTTTTACGTGAATATATATTTAAGCACGATTTACGTGGACGCGTCGTCCCACCCAACGTTTAGACACGCCATTACTTTTTATCTAAATTGTTGTAAAGAAAAACTGTGAAAAATAAAATGATCCTACGACAGCGATAAAACAATTTTGTTGTGGTGAACACATGACGGTGGACGGGGAACTGCAGGCACAGCAGAACATTTCCGACGGTTTGACAAGTGTTTCGATTATTTCCTCTTAGAGATCTTAATTTGTGAACGAGCCCTGATGATGTCCCCGCCCCCACTACCCACATCTCCACCCACGATGTGCATCACAAACACGATGAGTCATAAACACCTTCAAAAAGTCTTTTCAGCTGTTGTGTTTAAATCAGCACAAAACTAGAAGCAGCAGCTTGTTTGGTTGTAATCAGAGCAGAAAAATGTACAGTAGCTTTAACGACAGGAAGCTTGTGTGTACGGGCAACACTAATGCGATAAAATACAGGGTTTCCCGTCCGGCTACTAGGTGAATTTTTCCTGAATCAGACGGTTGTAAACATGTGAGATGGGAGACATCAGGGAGGTGGTTGTGAACAGCTGTAACTGGTGGAAACAATTGGTGTAAAAACTGGAATCATATCTCAGTCAAATCAGAAACATATTTTTGTTTCAGCGTGACTTCCATTTTCCAAATATCTCATCATCTCTGAGGATCTGCAGAAAAAGACTGATTCAGACACACCCATCTCTTCACGGGAAGTCGAGAAGATATTGGCTGAAGTGTGTGTGGACGGTTTTCTCAGCTCGTGGTTGACAAGCGGAGGCGAACGTGGGGGGAGTGAGGTGGGAAAAGGCTGAACATACTTCCAGGCGAGGGCTGAGGCAGGAGGTTCCTGTGGTTCTCCTCCCGCTCCAGACGGGGCAGGACGGGCTGGTGCTGGTGCTGGTGGTGCGTGGATCGGCGCGGTGGCTTCACAGGCCTTAAAACTAGCAGAGAAACATCACAATCAAACCACACTAGTTTACACCTCTGTTCAAGGCAAACTGTGCTAAAATGAATTTGATCTGTTCATCTATGAATATTAGAAGGCCTTAAGAAAGGCCTTAATGTTTTAAAGGATTTCTCCCTTTTTAATTTCCTCCTCTCTCCCCCGAGCCGTCCAACCCCTTAACACTCCCGAGCACTTTTAAGTAAAATATTGGTTTTAAATATGGGGAATGTTTCATGTGCCAGGTAAGTATTTATTTGTTGCTGCTAAATCTTCCAAAGATTTAATATTCCCTCAATAATCCATTAATTCTAATATTCCTGTAGGTTCATCTATCGTATTGTTTCATTTTTTGGGTTTTATCTTTAATTAAATTATTATTTTCATTTTTTTGTGGAAGTACAAACCCACAGAAACAAATTGGACTGAATAAAGTCTTGAATCTAAATGTTTTCCTGCTCTGGAATTTTCATTCAGCAGTGACCCGACTGTCCCACACAGGCACGGTGGGAACATTGAGATTCTGAACAGAAAGTCGGCGCTGCCTCAAAATTGATTTTATCTTTAAATTGTTTTTATTACTTTGCTGCACTCATTAATTCTTTATGGTGATGTGTGAGTTAAAAAAAAACAAACTTAAAGATCCACGTGGAAGCTCCTGCCACTTAATCTTATTGGTGTCGAAGTTCAACAAGTGACAATATTAACTTCACTTATTTTGCTTAAAAACGAGCAAACTGGTTTTGACCTCGAAGAATCCGACTGTGCTAAGGTTAAACGCAGCTTCCTCTCGGACTCTGAAGGTTTCCTTTTGTGATCTTCACTTTACTTGGCTCTGATTGTTCCTGTTCGCGTTACTACGGAGAACCTGCAGCCAGCAGGACGACTCCACAGAGGGAAACTCGAACCGGCTCCTGTGGGGAATCAACTTAATAACACAGAGGAACATCACTGGCATTTCCAGAGACGCGTGCAGCTTCGTCACTATCGGCCCAAACAAAGAATGTCCTGTGGTCTCAGACAGAATCCGTTCCAACCTCGTCGCGTCTGGTAAATCGTGACCAGGGGTTTGAAAGTTCAACTTGTTACCCAACAAACCAACTATTTCTGGCGACAATACGAGTCGGATTCTGTTTGGCACAAATCCACCAGCTGGAAAACATTCCCAGAGGCGCTTCTTAGATTTACATCAGCAGGACGGCTCAGGCTGAGAGCAGAGCGCCGCGCGATTGTGAGAATTCGCCGCCTTATCGTGAGCGATAAAGCAGCTGCATTCCTCAGCCGCAGCCATTTCAGCCTGCAGATAAACTCGCTTAAATCAAACACGGCCTGAAGAATGGCTGTTCTTAACCCAGGTGTGTTATCCTCATAATCCTGTTCGTTTGCTGCACCTGGTAATAATATTCTCCAGCTGACATGAAAAAATGCCAGGTCTGCAGAGCTGTTAAGGCCATAAAATGTCTGTTAGGTTTAATCGATATTAATCCACGTCAGCTGAAACTCCTTTAGAAACCGGAGAAAAGCCAAACTTTTCCCAAACTACTGATGACAGCGTCATCCGAGTGCTTTATGCAATATTTACTTCCTCTGACTGTGCAAATGACAAATATTACAAGCCAAAGTGGATGTTAAAGTATTTGAGCCACTTGCACGTGCAGTCCATGTCCGATCTATCTCTGGCTCCGTCACCAGCCTCCTTCTAAAAATAAGCAGATGGGCGAGAAGCTTTCAAATTTGTTGGATGTGCATTTAGGAAGAAACACATCTCGACCAGGCACGCGACTCACATCGGAGTCACTTACAAGCAGGAACAGGACCCACACATCCAAAAAGCTCTGAAATGTTCATGTAAACGTGGCTCAAAGCCACTTGAACGTAACGTGCCACAGGATTTGGGAAACACAAATCGCAGAGCTGACAAAAATGAGGGAGTTTCATTTGGACTGTAAGAGAGTGAAATAGACCATCATCCAAAGGAGCAACTGTGTGAGCCAGTCGACAATTAAATAAGGAAAAAGTTTAAACTGCTTTGATGACAAGGGAAGTTTCAAGTATTCATTTCACCGTCCGGCGTTAGGTTCAAAAGATGCCCCTCAAACCTGGTTTGTTTCCAACCTGTTTCGTAATCTAAATCTAAAATCAGATCCAGGTTGTATGAAACTGGAGTTTCGTTTCAACAAACACGTGTCCATTTCGTTAGCGAGATGAGACGAGACTGGTGAGATGATGAAATATGAACAGATCCGTCAGTCTAGACGCTCATCCGATGATGAAAGGATTTCATTCTGTAACACTGGACATGCAGCCCGACTATCATTTGATTATTTTTGCCACAATTAAGGAGATAAACTGTCGAAATTTGGCGTTCATGTTTCAAAGTAATCTGCCAGGAATGTGTGCTCGCGCGTATCTGAGCTGACTGAAACTTTAGTTGGACAATCTGTGGCGTCACTGAAATGAAGAACCGTCTGATATGAAGACGAGCAAGTAACTGATATTTTCCTTTAAACTCAAGCCTTTACTCATGACCTCAGTTCTGTGCGCGTCAGCTGGACGCAGCTCTTACTCCAGTGGGGTTGGGTGGTGGCGGGGGGAGTCCGCATTGTGGTGGTGGTGCTGGGGGTTGTGGTGGCGGCTCGCTCCCAGGGTCGGTAGCTGGCGGCGTGCTGAGCCTGGCGCAGCGGGCTCCTCCTCCCGTGGTAGCGGGCGTACTGGTCCGGCGGCAGCCAGAACTCGTACTCAATCCCCGGGTTTCGGTCTGTTGCCAGAACCTGAACACAAACAGACAACGCTCGAATTCACCTAAACGTTGTAACGATGCACGTGTGCGATCAAAAACCAGGTGTGAGCGGCTTAATTCACTGGGCAGCGATTCATTTAAGGTACAAATTTACAAGCCCAAGAAAAGAAGAGATCCTGCTGGATTTTCAAAAACAAAGCAAAAACTTTTCAACCAGCCAAAGTCAGAAAATACAAGTTAAAATCTCTTGACCTCGTGTTAACTGCAGACCTTATTTCAGGCGTTAAACCAGAAACATTTGACTGAAAGTAACTAAAAATCAAAGGGCTACAGCTAAACGCTGGTTTCTCTTCCCTCAACCGTTAAGATCAGGGTCGGCCGGTGGCAGGAGGTTCCCAAACCACCTGCTTCCAGCATCTCACCATCAGGTGCAGGTCTTCCTGGGTGGGTCCCGGCACCTCAAAGCTCTCCCAGGTGTCTGCCGACCGCCGGTACAGCAGCTTGGTCCCGGCGACGTTGTACTCGCCCGGAACGCTGATCTTCCAGTTACCGTTGATGACAAACTGGGAGCGACCGTTCTGCAGCGCTGGGGAGGGAAGGAAGGAAGAGTTGGGTGGGATTCAGCGCAGAAAAGTCAAAAATGTGTTCTGATCCAATGCCAACAATTAGCTTTCTGTATCAGTGGGTCATGTGGAGGTGAAGGCAGCCTGTCAGAAGCAGAAATACACCAGCCGGCTTTATGTGGCAGCTGTCTGTCCTCGGTGCAGGCAGAGGGATTTTCCACGCCACGAAATGGAACCAAGTACCTTCACCTGCTTCGCCCCAGCGGCCAGATAAAGTCTTTACGAGCCTCCCTTCCAAGACCGCAGCTTGTGTCATTTCGAGGCCCGTTTTATTTTGGTCCCATAAACATGCCTTCGGTTTTTATGTTGCCTGGAAAACACACACGAGGTCCAGAGACCAGCTGGGGCTGCCGAGCCCCCTCTGTCTCCGGGGAGAGGACGTAATAGCAGGCATGGGACTGGACTTGAACCGTCTGTCTAAGGTCGTATCTGTGAAGCTGCTGATGCAACGTGAACGAGCGGCCAGGTGTGAGCGGGACAGGCGGACTCTTACCCAGATAATTCCTGCTGTTGTCGGTGACGCGGATGTGAGTGGCTCCAGCCGGTATCACGGCCACTTCGCTGTATCCAAACGGTCCGCCTGTTCAAGAGAGAGGCTCAGTCAGAGGCTGGAATTTTATTTTCACGTTATCAGGAAAACAGCCAGTTTCCCAACACACACAACTGAGGGTTAAATGAGAAAAGGCTTCAGATGAAGGTGAGCAGTAGATTTTTAAAAAAAATATACACAACACATAAATTAGAAGACAATTAAAAGCAAAAATATATATATATGACTTAAAAAAGGAAAATCATTGATGTCACAATCACTGTCGTCACCAGACACCAAATATCAACTAATGAACAGAGTCAACAGAACAACACGCCGTCGCTTAATCCGAGGAGCTCCCAGACCCCGACAGAGCCAGTTCACAAGCAGTTCTGAGGACCATGTCCGGGTGACCAACACGGCCCACAGTCAGTAAACCTACGCAGCCTGTTCGAAACAGGTGTATTATGTTCCGTTGCTCTGGAAACGCTCGGCCCCATCGGAGGAAATGACTTCATCTGACGTCTTATCGTAGCTGCCAGTTCAGCTCCGAGGCACTTTAGATTATTTGCAGCTGTGGTCATGATCCTGAAATAGGAAATGAAAAAGTCTTTGGCCTTCGACACCTGACTGAGAACAGAGCGGTTTAAGGCTCGCGCTGCCTTGATCGCATTGAGTTTAAATGCGAAGCCGTTTCCAGCTGAGCTCATGTGTGTGTTGCTGCAATGTTAATATCTAACTGCACAAATGAGGCAAAATTACCAAAAAATACCAAAATAACTAAATAAATAATAATGAGTTAAAAGTTTTACCATTTAGGGTAAAGTAACACACTTCACTAACATCTTTCACTTGAACAAACTTAAAGACATTAAGTTTTAGTGGTTAAAAGTGAGGCCTTTCGTTTCCAGGCGTTTTTGAAGTGAGTTCAACATGATCACATTTACTTACTGAACCTTTCGATGTTACTAAAAGAAAACAGGAAAACGATTTCGGGGGTTTCGCTGCTGGAGGACAGACCTCAGGTGACCTGTCACGTCCGGACGTCAACAGACTGCTGCAGGACTTCATATTTAGTGATGGCTGATGTGTAAACCGGCAGCGTCTGGCTCGGGTCACGTCTTATTTATCTGTGATACTAAACAGGCGACATCCTGGATGTTTATGGGCTCAGCTTATCAGTGACCTCTACGGTTCTGCTGCTGTTCTGCCGTAAAAGAAAGAGGCCGGAGGATGAACTCTGTTGGTTCCAGCCCCTGTAGAGCTTTTAACGGCGGTCGCTCCGGTTTACTCCAGTCACAGAGAAACTATGCACAGGGTTCACGTGAAGGACTTTAGCTACAATATGTGAAGATGCATCAGACACGGAGCAGCGAGCGATCGCCCATCAGTTTCCCCTCGTCTGGGAAACGCAGCTGCAGGAGCAGAGAAAACCTCCCGAGGTTGAGGTGCCCAAACAAAGCGGCTATTATCAGCCCGTTTCCATCGCCTACACAACGAGCCGTGTGAGCAGGCCACTGTCACGGGGCCAGATCGGAGCCAAGTCGCACCACAGAGGTGTCGGCTGTTGGCCGTGGTGATGTGGATCAAAGTCACTGTAGGTTTTATTCCCGTTTCTGCCGCGCTGACGTCGCTCCGGCCCGTTACACCTTTAGTGACAATTCATCACGTCACCTGTTTTCACACTTTAGGCTAAAGTCGATTGTCAGAATTCACGTTCGGTTTCGGGGTCCAGAGGCGACACACAACCACGTGTGTGAACAAACCACGAGTTTGTCTCCCCTGCTCTTGTTTCCTTCATGTTCCAAGTTAGTGTAAATTCTTCTTCACTATTGTGAGACTAGTGCCAGGTCTGTCTGTAACTTAAGACGACGTTTTATTGTAACTGCGTCGCTTTATTTGACCAGCAGTTCAACAAACCACGAGCCTAAATTAAATTGTTAATCTTTCGACGAGCCTGTCTGTCGGCAGCGGGAGACGACTCGACGCGTGCAGGCAACGATTCGCAGTCAGATTTGACGCAACAACTCCGATCTCATCCAAAGCAACTGCAGGGAAACTTTAAAAAAAAAAAAAGATCCTTGTAGATTAATGTCATGGATCGTTGCAAACACTGTGTATGTAATTTTCTGGGTGTTTGGTGTCTACTGCCTGAACACTAAACACTTCATTATGTCTGGTGTAAATGATGGGGCAAATGTTTGTGCCGGGTTCGTTTGCACCTTAAAAAGACTTTCAGAGTGAAAGTCACACGAGGTCCGTGACAACTAATGTGTAAAATCATACGCAACAAACGTTTTACTGCTGGTATAATGACATTTCTGTGCTTTTAATATTAATGTATATGGAAAAAAACATGGAAAACTCTGCTGCTGTGACTTTGCGACGCGTTTGCTGTGCACAGTCGGATCCAGTGGGAAATGTGCCGCTGGCACTGAGCCAGACTGGCGTTCGGAGCCTTGACTTTCACCTGAGAACTCTGTGTTCTTCCTCCTCCTTCCTGAAATCCCAACAACTGTAATTTTTGAAGGACCCGTTGTTTGCTGAGTTTCTCTCTGGAAGGCCGCCAGATGCTTTGGTCTGGCAAAGCCGTTGCCATGGACAACGGTGACTTTATCAGAGAACAATGACCTCTTGACTGAATGCGAATGACTAATAGCACAAAACAGAGGGAGCACCTGGAGTCGATCGCAGATCGTGTCGGTCTAAAACTGTTGGAATCGATTCTGGGCGGAAACAACACGGGGTGTGTGTGTGTGTGTGTGTGTGTGTGTGTGTGTGTGTGTGTATCCTACCTGCCTCCACACCGTTGCTCTGGTACACACTCTTGTGGTGCAGGCAGGTGGTGTTTTGTCCTCCACACACCATGCAGGCGTCCTCCTGCTGCTTGGAACCCAAGATGAAGTCACATCCAGGCGTCTGTGTGTCACACACACAAACAACAGTTGGATCTGTGTCTGAGTCTCCGGTTGAGAAGCAGCGCTCACACGTTGTCTGAATAAAACCCCGGCAACTTGGACTCTTTCTTTGTGCTTTGTCTTAAATCTCCTACGATGGCTCAGCCCAATTCTTTCTCTTCCCTTATTTGCATCCCTGTGTCATTTACACTGGAGGAAATGCAGCCGTTGACGACCTTGAACGGGGGCGGACAGGTCAGAGCTTTGTCTCCGCAAAGGTTAAAATGCCACAGCAAAGCGCACAGAGGACGAGCCGGGTGGTTTACGGTCTGTGGAGAATCGCGTTGCCGCACAGTTTGCAGCGGCTGCTTTCGTCTGCGGCCTTCATCTCCCGCTCTGCACAGCAAGAGAGCAACAAGCTCCGTCCTCCTTTCAAAAACACAAAAGCCACTGCCGGCATGTGTGTGCACGACAGGAAATGAATTCCCTGTGACAAGGTAGCAAAGTGCGGGAGGCCCCGCGGAGGGAGCGACCGCAGGCCTGCAAACCAGCACGGGGAACACACGAGTGTGCGCTTGTAGAACCAGAGCCGACATCAACGGACTCTTCCAGGATTTAATGATCAGACTCAGCTTGTACTAAAGCAAAATGACAAAAAAAAAATCAGGCTGCTTATCATTTAACGCATCCATCAAGCAAAAGGGATAAACAATCAGTCCAGTCCTTCTGTTTAGGACGAATGAGCAGGAAAACGAACCACAAACCCTTCAGCTCGTCTTCACCACTAATTAGTCAGTATTTAGCAGCATTGTCACTGACTGACATTAACTCCTGTTTCGGACGCATTAATCTACGAGCTCTGACTACACCGACCAACTCTGCTCGGTTTATTTTATAGCTGTAAACTTACCAAAACCAAAAGCATGTCTGCGTTTAGGATTTTGGTTGGATAAAAATAAACAATGTCAAGACTTTGCCCAGATTCCAACAAACGTTTAAATTACTGATTTGATTATTGATTACCTGGGGAAATTTTCAGGTCTAAAAACAGTTAAGGCTTGAAAACTGGCTATGAAAGAGTATTAATATATGCTGCATACACACACACACACACACACACACAGCCTGCAGCCCTCTGCAGCAGCTGCAGGCTGCACCTGCTTCCAAGTGAACGACCCATGAATTTGGTCAATAGACTGAATTTGAAACTGATTAAATTCTTGGTTTTCCTGTCAGTCTGAAGTGGATTTTTTTTCAAATTAATACTGAAACTGAAATTGCTTCTTTACAAAGGTTTTCACACACTTTAAATTGTGCTCAGGTGCATCCTGCTTGCTTTATCTTTTCTGAAGAGAGGAACACACCGGAAGCACCAGGAGTCATCGGTAACCAGACCGGGAGGACAAACACCTCACAGCCATTCAGTGGTTAGATAGAAGTCAAAGGCAGCCTGGAGACGTGGAGCTTGTCAAACAGCATTTAAAGAGATCTGAGACCATGATGGTGAAGCATCACGCCGCGATGATGCTGAGCCGAAGCCTCGGTGACGGTTCACCTTTCCAAATGAGCTGTAAGTCCACAGTGATGGGAGCACTCTAGGCCTCACACACAGCAGAGATCTCACTTCTCCACACAGTCATCATCAGTTATGAAGAGAAGAAGGAGCTTTCATTGTGAGCATCCCATCATCACCAGCACAACAACAGCACACAAAGAAGTCAACAGCTAACAGGTGAAGAGAGTTGAAGAAATATCAGCCGCGAGGTGGTGGAGACCAAAACACATCCAGGGGAAGAAGAAGCACAACAGTGTCGATTTAGCAACGTAAAGTCAATTTCCCTACAGTAGGTCAGACACATGGATGAATAGGCAACAGTTTATGGTTACTAACAAATTAGCCCTGATATTTTCAGGGAGTTATATGCAATAATGTGTCGGGACTGTGTGTTGCTGCATTATTCGGCCCTCCGGGGTGAAGATGATTCAAAAACACACTGCTGAATGTTCCACTCACCAGACAGCGTCCGTTGACACACACGGCTCCAGCCTCCTTGTCGCAGGCCGTGCCGTCGAGCACACGGCCAAAGTTGTAGTAGAAGTTGTGTCCCAAGGCCAGACAGCTCAGCTCGCAGGGGTTCGAGCCTGGCAGGGAATTTCTTCAGTCAGTGACTCATTAGTTTGTCATGGGAAAACAGGGGAGGCACAGGGACGGGGGGTGGACGGGGGCAAAAACAGCCTGAGATGTGGAAGCCATTCCCCATTACATTTCACAAGTGGGTGTAAATCCTAGAAAGCTGCACTTGTAAAAATATTCACATTTTGTTAAACTGCCTCTGCAGATTCATCCCATTCACGACCCTGAGCAAACGTGAAGTCCGGCAGCAGATTCACAAAGTTCTATCCACTAATTAAAGGAATAAAAGTAAAATGACGCACATTTAACTATAGATTTTGATATGTTTTAAGTTACAGTGGCTAAATGTTCGGAGAATTCGTCTTTTTAGGCTCAGTTACGTTAATGAAATGTTTGCGTAACTGACTCTATGAGAATAAGAGCAAATTAACTCGGTCCCTGAACAAAGTGTGTGACTGACCTCCGTGAAACGTGGTCCATCGGAAGGAGTTTCCAGCCACCAATGGTCTGTCATTGAAGGCAGCACACTGCATCTCTCTGAAATCCTCCGAGCCGGGCGGACACTCCTGCACGCACATGCAAACATTCAAACGCTGGACGTGCGTCCTTTACTTTTACATTGAGTCATTTGTCACATGCTTTTGCTGGTGAGTACAAGAAAAAGCTGAATTTTTTTAAGTGCAAAGAAAAATGGATGCATTCATTTCTACAGAAAGTCTGCAGACGTGTCTCAGTGAAGACAGACACGCGTCTATCAGTACGTTAAGACAAGGTCAATGAATCCAGAAATTTCAAGGAATTTGAAAGTTTCTTCAAGTGCAGGAGCAAAAACAATCGGTCTGATGAAACTCACTTCTAATCCAAAAGACTTGATCGCTCATAAGGGACAGGATGGGAGTCTCAGTGGAGAGGGTAAGTCCCGGGTTTTTGAGGTCTTAACATGAATTGGTACTTTATTCATTTTTCTGGAAACACAGCAATTGTGCTTTAATTTTTACTGCGTCAAAGCAGAATTTATTTATTTTTTTAATTAGATGAACTTTTTTATCTTTTCTCAAAAATGAATCTAAACCTTTCACTTCCTGTTGTTACACAGTAGAGCTCAAATTCAAAGTGGAGGCTCTTACTCTGCTGAGAGACTTCGGGATTAGTTTGCATGAAGTTTTACATAAAGTATTTTACTCTTTTAAATCTTTTTTACTTTCTTGCAGAAAATAGCACAAACACCTGGATTGACTTTTGTCTTTGTCCATTCCTGAGTCGCCCGGTGTCAAAGCGTAAACAGCTTTAGTTTTAGGTCCCTGCGTGTGAAGCTCTGAGCTCATCACGGCGCTTCAACGCGCTGCGACACGTCTGTGTGTTGTTCCGTTAATCAACACGGGCGGCAGTCAGCCGCTGTCCAAACACACCTACAGCCCGACAGCAGGTTCGACACCTGACTGCTGAGAAGTGCGGCGATGACAAAGGTTAACGAGTCAGTGAAACTCGCTCACACCCTGAAAGCTCACAAACACACACAGACGTCAGGCTGTCAAATGTTTGCACTGGAGTCAGTGTGACGCGGGGCGAAAACCTTTATGCTGACTTCACCTTGGTGTTGCAGACCTTGTATTGTCTGGGATCTCCGGCACATGGTCCACCCACCGGGTTTCTGGGACACACAAAGAAAACAGCCGGACTGAGTTTGAGTTTGGAACAGAAACCATGTAGGGAGAGTCTGCAAGTCTAATGAAACATCCCGAGGCGACGACCTCCTGGTGACGACCTCGGGCTCTCTGAGACGAAAGTCAGTTCATGTCGACATCCAGCACAAATGACACAAACTGGTAAAATGTACTTGATGTAACAATATGTAATAAAAATAAACATAATAAACGGTATTTCTGAGAGTAAAATGCATGTGAATGCTAGACGCGTGGGTTCACTGTGATTTTTTACCTGGTGACGCAGGTGCGTGTGCGCACCGAAGCTCCGCCTCCACAGCTGCGCGAGCAGACGGACCAGCCGCTCCACGTCGCCCACTCGTTCCTGAAGTGCAGCTTCTGCCCCGACGAGGTCTCGCCGGAGGGACCCCACGCAGGGATCCAGGAGGACTACAAGGAGACAGAGCAGGAGACAGACGCTCATGCTTTTGTTGCAAAGACACTGCGGCGAGCCGGAAGACGGCGTCACGTCAAAATGTACCTGTCGTCAGAAAACCTCAAATTATGAGACACGATTCATGAACCAGTTAAGAATGTGAGTGTGACAGGAGGAGACCCCTGCACATCTGCACACTTTATTCCTTGACACCTTCATGATGATTATTTATGTGATTATTATTCATCTGCCATATTTTTATTTTCTTTTAGAACTAAGTAAAAAAAACTGATTAGAAGTGTTTGGAATAAACCAGGGTGACTGGCTTCTTTTAAAACAAGCTCAAAGTCTGTGGTGGCCGCCGTTAAAAATAATCTCGAAATATACATAAAAACCCTTTTTTTCACGGCAGCTTCAGTATTTCCAGAGGCGGCCGATGCTGCTGATGGCTGACGCCGTCTCTCTCTCTCTCTCTCTCTCTCGGATAGAGTGTCTGTCTGAGGCCGTGCACGGGCAGGTTCCTGTCACCTTAGACGGCAAACACGAAGAGCCGACTCTCCGCTCTCGCCTGTTAATCCCTCTGCAGCATCACTCGGCACAGGCGTCCTGCGTGTTCAGATTTGTCAGGTGGAAGCAGCAACTGTCAGCACTTCACAATCCCTGTATGTGTATGAGCATGAGAGCAAAGACGAGGGACGACGGCGTTGGCAGACTGACGGAATATCATTTGGGAGCCAAAAGCGTCTGGGTTGTGTGTGCGACACCTCACAAAACCCGACAGGCAAATACGTGTTTTCAAGGGCGGCAAAAAGAAAAAAGGAAAAAAGAACCCAGTGGGTCATCGGAGCCAAACAATCAGAGCGATTAGGAAAATCTCAGCGTTACTCCTCACACACATTCCAGAGGTTTTTGCCCTGGAGGGCGACTGAAACGGGCAGCGTTCCCACCGGTTTCTCATTCAGGAGCTGACTCATACGCAGTGAGTCGAAGGTCACAGGGATGTGGAGTGTCGGCTGTGCAGGACGAGCACGTACACGCAGGCCGGCTGTGGATGAGAACACAGGCGAAGACGGAACGTAATGCAACTTGTCCTCGTTAATATGCAGGATCGGCGTGTAACCGGATGTACGTGGAAAGCGGGAGGACGAGGGTCGAGAGAGACGTTCCTGTCGCCGTGTGTTTGAGAGCCGACAATAAAAGACAGTTGAGGTTTTTCCGTTACTTTGGTCGTTTTTCCTGCTCAACAGATTTTGTCGTTTCAAATTGTGACGTCGCACAAGTGAAATGAATTTCACTTCCTTACGGGACTGAACGAGAGAAATGACAACAGCAGTAAATTCTTGGATTTAAACAAATCTGGAAATCTTAGCATTTTTTAAATATGTTATTCAAACATTTTCCATCCATCCAATAATCCACAAACAGTCGTAGCACTAGAAAAATCAAATAGCTAAACAAAAATCAAACATCTGACAAACGTACTAGGGTGAGGATGAAATGAGGAAAGGATGAGGAAACCACCATGGAGGTCAATACATCCCGAAGAAACTCTGACTGAGCCAATCCCAGCAACGTTTGAAGAAAAGTAAAATCCATCCAACCACTTTTGATGACCTGAGAGTTAGAGAACGCCTCCGCGTCAGCAGGCGTCTGATTCCACCAACAGGTGAGACGGTGTTTATTTAAAGAAGCTGAACAGCAACTTTACGTCCGACTGGGATGACGGAGACGGAGAAAATCCCGACTGAGCTGTGAAAGAGTCTGTGCAGACGTTCGGCAGAGCGTCTCCTCAGCACCACACAGGGACAGACGGGAAGACTTGAAGGAGACATGCAACGTGCAGGCGAACAGACTCCAACGTTGTCTGACTGTCCCATCATGCCTCTCGTCTCTCAGCAGACCGGATTTCCCAGTCTGCAAAAACCTTCCAGCATGGAGGCAACAAGAAGACAACGGCTGAGCACAGAGACACAGAGTAAACCTGAAACTTGTTTCAATGGTTCTACTTTGGAGCAGATGTGTATGAATGATAGTGACTGGGTCTTTCCGTTCCCTGCATTAAAAATATCTGCCAGTGACATCGTGTGGACGAGCAGGTAAAACCCGTCGTATTAGAAGAGAAAAGATAAAGGACATAAACACTCACACACACGTCGGTGTCTAAAGGGTAAAAAATCTGGATCCGTCGGAGACATTTGGAAACAAGTGATGGGAACAAATGGAGGTAAAATCGAGCTCCTCAGAAACAATCAGCATCGAGGTGCAAATATTCCTCTTTGGGGTCGAGCGTCGGCCGGAGGAAACAGTCAGAGGGAGGAGACGGTCCCTCCGAATATCAGCTGCTTCTTCTGGAAACGGGACAGCGATGCAAAGCAGAGCTGAGCATCCACCACGGAACTACTTCAGGAAACACCAGCTGACGGTTCTCGGAGGCCTCTGGCCTCTTCACGTTCAGTTTTTACAGGCCCGTTTATTGTCTGTGGGCGGCACAGGTCCTGCATCCCGTGATCCTTTCAGTATGTTTCAGTATGTTTACGACGCAGTTCTGCAACCCACGTTCAAAAAACAAAAAATCCAAACCCGACCGACAAATGTTCACCTGGTTTTATATTACATATAAAATATATCATAATAAAAACATATATTATTATTATTATTATAAACATATTTCAAAAATTATAACTATCTATCTGAGTTTGACAGCGTGAAAAAAAGCTCTTGTGTTTTGTTGGTCTCGTTCTGACCAAATGTTGCCAGCGCAGCTGCAAAGACGACTGGAGTCGGGAAAACTTCCAGTAATCGAGAACATTTGTTATCATCAATGTCAATGTCCTTAAGAACTGTAAGTGTGTCGACCCTTCGGTACCAAGAGGACTGTGGGTAACGTTCTGGCAAGACACTGGTGGAGGAGCTGCGACTGGGTCGTTATCTAAACGAGCGGGATTTTCCCCACGCGACAATTTAAGCGCGTCACACACAAGAAGAGGGAGTCGCGAAGGAGACGTGGAGAAGCTGGGAGAAACGGCCTGTGTGTGAACGCTGCACGGTGCCACTTGTGGAAACACTATAATCTAGTTATTAGCTTTGTATATTTGCACAGCACAACACAACACAAAGGTCGACTTTATTGCGGCGCACTAATTGGCTGTGACAGTCTACGCAGACACGCTCGAAGCAGCTGTGTCATAGAAACTCAATAGAAACGACGTGTGCTAAGCCTCCACTTGAGTGTAATTATTGTTGTACGACAACATCTAATGCGAAAAAGATCGTCCCCAGAAAACAACATCCAATCCTGCAGCTCAAAGCCTCTTCAGCTGTTTCTGCTTGTGATTTTGGTTTCGTTTCACATCAGGCATCTGATTCCGCTGAGAAGCTCTGATTAACTACACAACATGCACCAAACGGCAGAATGACAGAGTGGAACAGGCTGAAACGTTGGGTTTGTTCTGCGTTAGCAAGAACTGTGTAATAACTGGCAACCGCTCGTCTCACTGCTCGTCCTCTGTAAATACTTTTGAATTTAAATTTTAAAAACTTTGAATTAGGCCTGTGGGATGATCATTGAGGACACTGCAGCACGTGAGTGGAGCTCCCGCCCAACGTGCAGCGGCTTTGGAGTTCACTGATTTGTCCACACACACTTCAACATGTGGACAGAGGAGTCGGGATCAAACCGCTGACCCTGCGATTAGTGAAACACAGGTATGTGCGGACTTTTACCTTGAGTGAGGAAATATTTTTGCACAGCTGCAATTTAAAGACACACGAACTGATTGATAATCACAATCTCAGCAGATTAGTCAACAATGATATCTTAGTTTAAGGATTATTATAGGGACCTGTGAGATGTAGGTGAGTCGGACTTACGCTCTGCGGGGACGACAGGCAGACGGGAGCGACCAGCAGCAGGACAAAGGTCAGAACCTGGCACAGACTCGGTTTCCTGGTGACACAGAGAGAAACAAACACCATCACAAGCTTCATGGTTTTATCAGCTGAAACACAGGAGTGGGGATGCACAACAGATCCAGGTCCAAAAACCGCTTTGGGCAGAGGCTACAGGTCAGGAATGGCCCCCTTCAGTCCAACGAGCCAGTATCATGAATTCCTCCTGCACGGTACCGCCGCCCACCCTGACATGGCCTTATTAAACTCCCACACATCCTGAGAGGGAGTGACCGCCCCCCTGAGTGGACCCCCCCTTCTTCACCTCCTGTCCATCTGACCACTTATATAACGATATGTGCTAGAAACCGAAGGCGCCTCCGGCATTTACACCACCTTTCATTCCACTAATAATCCAAAAAAAATGAGGAAACAGACTCAAAAGATGGAACTTCATCCAGCTCTGGTCCATAATCCCGTGTGACTGTGTACGAAGGCAAAATTTCAGCAAATACGACTGAAGACGAAACGTGAAAACAATAGGAGTGAAATAACAGATGCGTGTTTACGTTACTGATTATTCTATGACGCCAGTTTGTAACGAGGTGAAGCTCAGAGGAAAGACGAATGATGCCCTGCGTATGAGCGACACCTCATTCTTTCTAATAACTGCTGTACTGGGTTTTCATTGGATTGGACGGGGTGTACCTAATAAAGTGGCCAGTGACTGTATGTTGTACCAGATATTTAACTGAACACATGTATCCGCCAGCTGGAGATATTAGTGGTTTGCAGATTCATAATAAGTAATTAAGTCCTGTATATGAAAGACTGTTTGATAACAGAGTAATTAAACGGAGCGACATCCAGTCATGAACCCACTCTGCTTGGAGAAGGAACCAGTCTGCACGATGACAACTTTCACTCATTTGTGGAACTTTAATGTCGAAGCTCTACGTACGTCTTCGCCCACTTTTCTGTGATGGACAACGCTCATCACTCCACGACCTTTTTGGAACGTTGAACCAGCCAAATCTCTGCTGAGCTTCTCTCCCCCACATCTCCAGCCTCAGACTGTTCGGACTCTTTTATCTTCCCCTGGGCTGTAAACACAGAGCTGGTCCCGAGGAGCTTTTGGGAGTTGACTTTTGGCTCAGTCCCAGGTCAGTAGTTGCCCTGTCCAATTAAACGATACGCATCTCCCCCCCCCACGCTTGGCTGAGCAGCCCTTCCCTTCGCGGCCCTCAGCTCCTGTCCGAGCCTTACATGGGAGGGATTCATATCGGTGGAACAAGGAAGGTCACAGCGACTGAACGAGCTTCAGATGTCCCTGATTTTCTTTTAACTAAAGGATGTTTGGGTGTTTGTAAGTGTGAGAACCACGTAAAGAATTCTTTTGTCCTTAATCTTCATGGGAACTTACATTTTAAAAATCTGCACTTCATTATCTCGTGAAATGAGACTTGATTAATTGACCCTCTTATTAGAAATTGTGTTTATACATCATTAAATCATTTCCACTGTGGTTGACTTAGAGGAAAATCACGAACTGACACTGAACTGTGTCTCAGCTCACTGTGGACAGTAGGAAAAAACACGACTAATGATGCAAGTGGATGATCAGATCCAGCATGTTGGCAACAAACGCGTCGTCTGTGAACATTTTACTATGACATTAATAGAACTTGTAATTAAACTATTAATCAAAACTTCTGCAAATTAGATGCATATGAACATAACTTGTAGGAGACAGGTTTGAACGACAATTTAAACTGTCTTAAAGTCTCAAAGATTTGTTGATTAATTTATACTGGGAAGAACCGCAGCCAGCTGCTGCAACAATGCCAGTTCAGAAATCAGAATCACAAGATCCTCTATGCTGAAGATCGACCACATCAGAAACAATCAGCTTGTGGTTGTACCGTGACGCTGGGGAGGGAGCATATTCCAGACACCAGCTTCACATGGTTTAACGGACAAATTATTCACAGAACTAAAAGTTAATTAATGAAGCTGAAACAACATTTAGCCAATTAACCCGTAAACACGACTGTAACTAAAAGCGAGAAGCCACTTTCCCGACACGCGTGACTTCAGTGAACTACAATCATCCACAAAGACAAAGTCGTTTCTCTCAGTTTCACTTGATCTTTGGCTGCAGTTGAAAAGACATCAGCTCTCCTCGCTGAATGGTTGCCCGCTCACTGCGGGGGCCCTCACAGATTTGAGCGGGGGTCACGCCGCCTCCTCCTGCTCTCATTAGGACTTATTAGGCGAATAGCTCGGGGGCAGGGAGAAGGAAATGGCTTCAATCAATGCGAGAGCACTTGTTTATTTTGTCTGATGTTAGCGGCTCGCGTGACCGACTCCACCCACACTAAATTCCGTGTGGCGTAGAACACGTTGCATTCAGAATAAGAAGAACAAACCTCTTTGAGAGATAAGAACATCTGTCGGGCTTCATTTTGGATCCCACTCGTGATCGGTGAACCTGGTTGCAGATGCAGTTCAAGCGGGAGGCGAAGGTTTCCGGATTGAATGCAGATGCAGGTGAGCAGAATGTGTAGGACGTTCAGATTGACAGTTACGGGTCACAAGCAGCTCAACTCTGGTTGTCTTTACGTTTTGCAGCGAACGCTCTGGGTACAATCACTGAGAATTCCTTCTGAAAGCGATTGTTCCCTTTGGCTGCTCGGCGTTCGGGCAGAAATCGGTTGCAGTTACTTTCTACAAGTCCAATAATTGGACTGAACTGAACTCCAACAGGCTGTTAGCATGAAGTGGGACTAGAGGCGAGAATGTGTCCTCTGACCTCCAGGACACTGACCGTCAACGCTGAACACCCGACTGAAGATCTCTGCTCCTTTAGTTTCTCTGCATGGTCTCTGCAGGTCTTGACCGGACTGTTTCTGCATGCTGATCCTTAGACAAGCAATACGTCTTCCAACAAGGAGCCCGTCTTGACCTTTGACCCGCCCAGTGTTTGGGATAACCTGCTGCTGAATGAGCTGAGGCAAACCTAACAGATGTTCAGTCTGAAGCATCTGTGGTCAGATGTGACCCCGGGATCTGCACTGAGCTCAGTGGTCTTACTCATTACCAAAACAAGCCTCTCTGAACACAAGTGGAAGGTCTTTGTGCCTCACTGCAGCTGCTTCACTTAACCACAAAGTGAAATATCACCGAGAAAAGAAATTAAATACCAATGTACGTCGGGAACAAAACACCCAAGGAGGTTTTTAGTAAATGGCTAAATGGAAGACAGACGCTGGTACAGTGTTGTGGCTTTTGTTGTTGCCAAAATGTCTAGACCC
The DNA here is from genome assembly GCA_033026295.1 of Channa striata. NCBI lineage: Eukaryota > Metazoa > Chordata > Actinopteri > Anabantiformes > Channidae > Channa > Channa striata. The sequence continues at coordinate 27,742,563 of CM065171.1, forward strand.
TTCCCTTCCCTTCTCTTTCGCTTCACTCGCTCGCTCCACTCCCTCCACGGCGGGGAGAACAAACTTGGTTCACCGTCATACCTTAGGGATTATGAGATTATCTTTTCACAGCCACTTGGACTGAAGCGCAACCTCCTGGGTCATCTACAGTCCTGGTCAACCAAGAAACTCGGAGGGATGCACGACGGCAAGAGGGACAATGAACAAAGAGCGAAACCTCAGATACGTTTATAATTTCTCTCGTTCAAAATGCTCAAACACTAACACAACATTAAAAACATGTAACCAAGCACATTTTTTTCTTCAAACAACACCACGTTTCGTTGAAACTATTCAAACACAGATAAGTTAGAGACTGTAAATACTAAAGTGAAAATACTGTAAAATAAAAAGAAACCAAAAGAAATTTGACTCTCTGCCTTTGCAAACTCTCGTGGAAATATCCCCGAAAACAATCTGGGTTCTGAATTTTACATTTAGTCCATTTGCTCCTGTTAATCAGGCCACAGGTTCTCAATAGTACCATCGATGTCTTTACACGGGGATCAGCTCAAACGGTCGAGCTCGCTGCTGCTACAGGCAATTTGATCGATGCACATTCTCCAAAGATCTTGCGCTTCTGCCGTCCCCTTCACAGGAGGATACCGTGACCAACAAACCAACTCTAGAATCTAGTTCTCTGTAGCTCAGAGGACAAGGTTGTCATTCAGGGTCAGTGGTTCGACTCCCCATCCCTCTTGGCTACGTATCGAACCTGCTCGTTGTGGGTCAAGCATTGCAGCTGCCAGATAAGGACTGATCACTGATTGGAGACCTTTGTCTGGGGGCTGCACACATTCACATTAGAGTATCAATAAAGTTTTGGGTCATTACATGAAATTTTTTGAAGTGTGAAAAGTGTGTGAAACACATTTAAAGGAGAAAATGTCTGCCGTGCTACAAAGGTGATGATGAAGGTGAAGTGGATGCCAGTTTCATTAAATGCGTCTTAGCAGTTGAGGAAATCTTTAAAATATGATTAAGCAGACATGAGGTAATGGCTTCTTCGAGCAGGACTGGGCGTAAGGTTTCCGTCTCCATCAGTTTTATAATTACAACAACAAACTCTAATGGTCCAGTAGCAGAAATCCCACATCTGGATCACCACCAAAACCAAATCCAATGTTGCTTGGCACAAAGCAGAGGCGTCCATCACATTTCAAGAAATTCCTTCCTGGGGTTTTAAAAACCTCCCGCTGACAGACAGAGAAAGACATTAAATGGGTAAAAGCATAAGCCTAATCCTCCCCAGAAGTAAAGCTTTCTCGCAGCACAAAGTTCAGGTTCGTGCACAAAGACACAAACACACGGCAGTAAAGTCTTATCTGACTGAACCTTGAAACCGTGTCCATCGACAATATCGCTGTGGGACTTTGCTGTTTTCTCTGACAGAGGACACAAGGTCAGAGGACAGAGCTGCTGATGTTGGTCCCCACCACTTTCATTTCAGGATTAAAGTAATCCAGCACCTGCCTGCTGTTTTAAATATGGATCTTTAAAAAAAAGGTCAACTTGAGATGAGCTGATTAAACAAAACAAAAAAAGATCCCGTCATAATAACATTCAGTGTCTACCATCACTCACATTCATGGCGCGTTTTGACTAAAAACTGTCCGGCTGGGAGGTTTGGAAAACAGAGGGCCAAGTACTGACCTGAGTGATCAACATCTGGAAAGTGACTAATCACCTGATGGGCATTTTAGGGGGAATCAGCCAATCACAGAGCTTAAAAAGAAGCGGCTACTGTAAATGAGACGGTCAGTGTTGAAGCTGGTGGAAACAAATGGTTTCTGATTTCAGATTGTGGGTGAAGCATTGGGAAGAATTTAAAGTCATCGTCACTACTAAACTGAGACTGTTTTCTCCTCTTTTAGATTGCTCTTTGCCAGTTAATGTATTATTTTTCCGATAAATGGATTGAGGTAGATTATATTTTTGCCTCAAGCTTTTTTATTTTTCAATGAAATTGACAACCTAGGCTTTTGAATTTGTACAATAATAATTAGCTATTATATTTCTTTGTCTTTTTAAAGACACTGTACAAACCAGCAGCTGCAAGGACTTACATTATTCAGAACATGTTACTCAGTTATCAACAACTTGCACTTTTTACTAGTTTTCACCTAGTTAGACGTAACTAGGGTCATGTCGGTAAGCGCCTGGTGCAATTCATAAAGCCAGGGGCAACTGACCATCTACCTCTGTTTACGCTCTGCTCTCAGCATCGTCTGCTGAACGGGGGGAGTAATACATTATTCAAAAGTGCCATAAAAATAAATTTCCCGTTCATGCAGTACAGTTTAAGTACATTTTACACTACAGCGCGACTAGATATTTAAAGTTCATTGACACAAGAAACGGCAGAAATAGTAAAGGCACGTTCACGTATTTTGGTGGGGTAACAAACCACGACCGGCAACGATGTGACGCCATGTTTTGAAAGACTAAAATTACACATTTTGTGTTTGTCCTTCGTGTTTGTAGGGCGATTGGTTTACGTGGTTTTAAAAATTAAATCAGATTAACGCTCAGGTAACTGCAACTCAAACATTTAAGGTTGCAGGAAATGTCACATTAGTTGGCCCAACTTAAATAAGTGGAGTTGTTTGGATTAGAGTCGCAGTCACAGAGAAATGACTTTGTTTGAAAGAATAATTCCGAGTACTCCACTGTATGTTATGAGTTCTTCAGTTGTATCAACTAAACTGTAGTAAAGTGGAGGACAACTAATCAGCACAGGTCCACAAAAAAATCCACATCCACAGGGAAGAAAAAGGCTGAAATTCCTCCCTGCAGCACACAGTGACATCATAGCGTGTAACACCAAATTGGAGTCCTGCTTTTGAAGCTTCATGCTCAGTGTTCCATGGTAAGGAGATTAAATCAGTTCACGGGGCTGGTGGCTCCTTCGCTCACGGACATTCCTCCAAAGAGTCGTCAGAGAGACAGACAAAGTGCCCCGGGCCGAATCTCTGTCAGCGCTCAGCAGCCGCCACACACACAGGATGCACAAATCTCCTGACAGCATCACATCAAAGGCCGGGGAAAAACCCTTTGGAGGTCCACACTCTCCTCAGCAGCGTTGGTGTCCTGGGCTGAAGGGATGGGATCAGATCAAATATGAGCAGGGTATTTATAGCCGCTGACATTTAGGAGATAAAGGTAGTGTGGCAGGATGGGCGGAATGCAGGGCCAGATACGGCGGGAGCTTCACCCTGAAGTCAGCTTCTGTGGCACTGAAGTCCAGGAGGGATGTTGGGAAAGACTGAAGCATGTTGCACTTTCCCCTTCAAGTGAACCACAGAACAAACACACACACACACACACACACACACACACACTGACCCTGGAATTTATCACCTCACATCCTTCACGCTACTGCACGAAATGTTCAAGGCTTTGCAAAGAAAAATAAGTCAGAGCAAATATTTAAAGTGGCCGCATATTTCTGCGCTGAGATTCAACTCAACCTCGGCTCGGACCGAGAAACCGAACCCGTCTCTGGCATGTGTCCCCCTTCAGTTCGAACTCTGTGGGGAACAGCCGGTGTGTGTCTTACCTCGGCAGTGGTGAGGACATAGTGGATCCTTGTGGGCCGGATTCACTCGTGTCACATTGGCGGCGCAGGTGCCGTTTTATTCCCGCATCATGGTCGGAAACGTCGCGTCCCGGCTGCGGGCGGCTCCGACGCACGGGTCTCGAACCCGACACCGTCCATGCCCTGCTCTCTCCTGCGGTTCCCCTCGTCTTCTTCTTCTCCTTCTTCTTAGAAACGGAGCCTTTAAAAGTCGAGCTGTCCTGTCTCAGCTGCTCCGTCCCTCAGTCCCCCGGACTCATCAGTCCACGTTCGTCCTTTGCGGCAGGCGCATCTCCAAGAGCAGGAGCCGCTTCTTCGTTTCCGCCGTTGGTTCCTGACAAAACCAAGTCCACAGGAGAATCCCCAACGAACGGACCGGCTTCCTGTCGCCTCCACGCACGTACTTTAACTTCTGCTCAGCTGCGCGCGGACCGGACTTCAGCTTCCTGTCGCTCCAACCGAACTACGTCCAGTGCGTCATAGGAAAAAAAAAGTCACCAGCGGCGCAGCGCGTGAGTGAGTGAGTGTGTGTGTGTGTGTTTGTGTGTGTCTCCACCTGAGCGCCGCATTCCTGACGTGAACACGCCTCTCTCCTCCAATCACAGCCCGGCTGCTTCCCTGAAGTCAGAGGTGACACAACGTTTCCTTCACAAATCAAGTTGGAGTCCATCAGCAGCGGCGGAGTCAAGGTGTGTGCGGGGCGGGGCGGGGCGGGGCGGGGCGGGGCGGGGGGAGGCGGGGGGGGCACCCCGAACCAGCAAAGATCAACAACAAACACCCAAGACTGGACAGAAAATGAAAATGAAGTCCATAAAGTCTGTCATCCACAGGGCGTGTGTATTAGTTTGTGTCATCCGCTTTATGACCTCATGTGAGGATTTTCTATTTAATTCAACTTTATTTATATGTCGCCAATTTAGAACAAATTCATCTCAAGGCACTTTACATAATAAAGTCAAGACTATACAGACATTTAGAGAAAACAAAAAATCCCCCTTGAGCAGCTATAAGCAACAGTGGAGAGGAAAAACTCAGTTTAACGGAAGAAACCTCCAGCAGAACCAGGCTCAGGGTGGACGGACATCTGCCTTGACCGGTTGGGGTGAGTGGAAAGTGGAGAGAGAAAAGAACAGAGCAACAAAAGCAACAACAAAACATAACGTAATGAACGTAACACATTAACAAGACACAGAGCATCGCGTAAATTAAGTTGACCACAACTGAAAAAATCTCCCACATCGAAAAGACTCAACTGAAGCCCATTTATCTCCATGGCTTCGTATTTTATGAACATCTGTGGGGCATTTTAGAACAAACTGCCCCGAAACACCAAAAATGGGAAGTTCTTCATGAAGAAATTCCCATGAGTTCTGGGAACTGTGGCTTCTTCTCAAACTGCCACATATTTGGTTTCGTGTACACAAGCTCAGCACTAGATCAGAGGAAATGTTGATGGTGTTAACACAAGACACAGAGACGTTTGAGAGAAACCGTCTCAGCTGGAGCTGCATTAAGGCTTCTTTATTGGTCCCCAAACAATTACTAAAATGTGTTGGTCTTGTTTCGTGTCATGAGCGGGTGTGTGTGTGTGTGTGTGTGAAACTCTTCTCTTCGCTCTCTGGCTGCACCTGTCAAACTGGGAAAACTATTAGTGACTTGTGACCTGTGGGTGTGACTAACTTTTAACCCCGAGCAGACGTGTGATCAGCCGGGTCAACGAAAAGCACCTGTGTGAGCCTGCAGAGCGTCTGCAGCACAAATTTGGGTGGCTCTTTCGTTCTCTACACGAGCTACACGAGGCCACACAAGTTGTCCTGAAGTCTGGACAGGTGTGGTTCGACTCTCTTCAGGCAGGGGCAGCCGGTTTTGTTCTCCATCCAGACAGAGTCATCCACCTGGTAGAAACAAGAATGAGTCTGGAGAACTAAATTAATTCACCTTTTTTTATTTAGCACCAATTCAGAGCTCAAGGAACCCAACAAATCCCCACCAGCAACACTAGGCAACAGTGGAGAGGAAAAAGTCCCTATAACGGAAGAAACCTTTAGCAGAGCCCGGCTCAGGGAGAGCGACCACCTGCCTTGAGTCTCTTTTCACTCCCCTTTATGTTAAAAGACACTGTTCAACGTTGGCAGTACAGTCTTCTCCAGTGCGGAAATGAGTCGCACTTTTTCAAGGTTGAAATGATCTCATTGGCATCTAAAGAGCCTCTTTTCTGATTTTATCATGACAATTTGGACGATTTTTAATGTAACTCGTTCACCACTTACCACATTAAAATGGGTAAATCCGGCAGGTTGTCCTGCCAAAGGAATCCAAAAGTGTCGCTTCATTCGGTCGCCTGCGGCGTAGGCTGTACTGAACGTTCACTGTAGTGATCTAGAAACCCAGACACTTCGATATGTGACACCTAACACTGTGACATAGAATCTTGAGGGGGACAGAGCAGTTGATGGTCCAACAAGACCCAGGACTTTTCCACACCAAGGTTCAACACCAGTGGATGCGGTTATTATATTTAGGAAGTTCGTGTTTGGCGTTCTCCATGTTTTTTAGCGTCAAGCCCGGATGGCGTCTGACGCCTTTGAAAGCGTCATTATCTGACACTGTGGGATGACAACGCGTTGGTAAATGTGTAACCACGTCTTTCTCTCTCTGCTGTAGTTTTCTATCCAGAACAAAATGGCGGTTTTCTTTACCTACAGTAAACCGGACCGTTTCCAATCCGGCCTCAACCATCAGCTCGGTGTGGTATTTTGTACTCTGGTAGAAACGTTGCTCTATCTAAAAATTAAACTGTCCGAGTTGTTTCTCTATTGAAAAAAGACGTTTGGTTTGCTTGTTTGCCCACTTCTGTTCTCAACGTGTTTGACAACAAAATCATTTGGAAATGATTCTTCTAGTCACATAGTAAATGTGAAAAAACACTGTCAGTCTTTCCAACACAGAAGGTCATACAAAGGTGAAGGTTCAGGGCCCCTGCGATCCTCAGGTTCCTGGGCCTGTTCTGATAGGCCCAGTCAGCGATCCATCTTCGCCAAACACCCGGGGAAAATGTCCCTTCACCCATGTCCTCTTCCTGGCTTCACCTTCAGCACCTACTGTAGCACTTACATCTTTCAGCCATTTTGTCCAGCCCGTAACACTGTGGCCCTGGGACCTTTAGATTCTTCTTCTTCGTCTTACGTCATGGCTCTCAGGAATAGAATGTCTCCGTTTTCCTCGACTGTGATATGGACGTGTCTCCATCAGCAGCGAGCGGCTCCTCTCCTGTACATATAACGATTAGTTAAATGCTCCCAGGCCTTTGCGCTTGTCCCAGCTTGTAGAGAGATTTACCTCCGCCCTCGCTCTAGTCCCCCCATCATTACTGAACACGCTTCCCTGTTTGGGCTCGGTGTGTTTACAGTAATCACCACATTCAGACACACACACACTCTCTCTTTATTTGTGTGTGTGTGCTGCCCCGTAATGAGAGGCTTCGGAGATGAAGAGGCACTTCGCGGCTCCTCTGAGACGTTAGCGAGCAGCGGGTGAGGAGGGGCAGATGGAGTGCCATACAAACTAACCCCCCCACCTCGCTTTCAGGTTTTTACTGAACTTGGCAACCTGCCTGCGTGATGACAGACTGCTGCTGCTGCCGGTGTGAAAAGTGTGCGCGTCACACGGAGCCTTGACACAGCTGCAGAAAAGAACTTATGAGACATGTGTTGTTGACGTCTGATGAAAACTTTAAATTAAGGCGTTTGCCTGGAGGATGTGTGTCCACAGGACGGATCAATCAGGCCGAGATCAGAATTCATGTAAAAGAAAGAGAATGTGGAAATGATCTGTAACAAGTAAAAGTTCTGCATCGGCATGATATTTAAGCTAGTGTGTAATTTCAAAATAAGAAACCAATTTTTAAAAGTACACTGTCACTAACTGACATTAATCTATTCATGCAAAGACAACAAACAACAAGCGTTTCCTTATTTCTGTGTTACAACCTTTAAGGAAGACTCGGACTGCACCTCACTAACTGCCACCTGTTTGTCCTTTACGCCAACAAGCTCGTTAGTCGTCCTGTTGGACACAGTTGACCACACAGAGACTTGTAAGGACGCACAAAGACCAGAACTCAGCGACAAAAGCCACAGTTTACTGCACCCGACAGAATCGTTCTTTTCCCCTGATGACATACAAACACAGTCGTGCATTGAGATATTCAGCGGATATGCCCAGACACAAAGTTATTTTTAGAGACAAACTAACATCTTGCAAAACTAAAAATGTAAAACCAACATTTTACAGGTAACAACACCGAGGCTGATCCGTGTAAACAGCACAGAACGAGTCAGCGTCGAGTCAAGCTGCTCCAACAGTTCCGTGCTAAAGTGCTCGGGCCTAGTTTATAGTGGCTCACTTTTACAGAGTTTACAACACCGTCCAATTATTTTCGTAGCCGTGTCCTTTTGTCTGACGTGAAGTTGTAAATATTAGTATAGATTTAATGTATGTGCGTGGTTTCATACTGTACACACAGTGATGGTGGAGCAGGCAGCTTTAATGTCTACACGGAATTTATGTCTCTTTCCTGCATCTAAATATTTAGTTTTTTAACTTTTCACAATTACGTTTTTCTTTTGCAGCCGTCCTACCATCACCTCAGTGTATTTTCGATGCAAAGCCACATCCAGAGGCTGTTTGATGAGCAGATGCATTCGCCAGACTTTTGAATATTTACCCCTGAGACTGTGTTGAACATGTGGTCGGGTTTCATCAAGTGTGTGAAATGATCCTAATGATGTGCAGCAGCAGGTAGCAGCACGTTGTGTTTGGGACTAAGAACAATCAGGACAGGAGTCTCATCGTAGAGACCAGTGGTTGGTGAAGTTCTCAAACACTGTACAAGTTCCTAATTACATTTGTACTTAAGTAAAAGTAAGGAAGTACATGATTTATATTTTACTTAAAAGTACTAAAAGTAAAAGTAGTTGACTATTTTCTCTGTGGACTAGTGCTGCTTCATGTTTGGGGACATTAACTAATTATTGGTAATAGACAAATGATATGATGCAGTTTTTTCCTACTCATGTCGAGTGAGAAGAAGAGGAAGTAAAATTACTACATTAGAGTTCACTGTTAGAACTGCTAATATGTCCAATACGTTTTTTTGGAAGGAGAAAATGGAAAAGCTGGTTTATTGTCAAATGTGTAAAGTGACGTGAATGTAACGTAACTGTGATTAGGAATGTAGTGGAGTGAAAAGTTGAGATATTTGCTCTGATTTAGTGTCTTAAAGTCCAGACGCGTAGAAAATGTACTTCAGTACTTTGTTACTTTGCTCATGGTGGAGACTTTGCTCGACTCTGCCCGGTTCATAGCGGAAAGAGATAAAAGTGGCACAAAAACACGAGAGAAGTCTCTGATTACCTCCAAATGGCAGCGTCCCAGCACGCACCCTGGGCGGTTTTCGACGAGAATCGAAGGTACATTTCACGTGCGTGTCCTGCTTTCATCTCAAGCTGGCGTCCGTCGCCTGGGCAACAACGTTATTGTGCACACGGACGTGATGTTAGGACACGTTTGGGATGTGACTGACTTAATGGCTGAGGCAGGATTGTGTGGTGAGCAGGAGGCTCCTCCAGAGGCAGCGGACGTTTGATGCATGGGGTTCAGGAAGTTCAGGGAATAAAAGGAGCCTGAACAAAGAGAACAACGAGTTTGATTTACTGCTGGCAGGAGGGTGCGAGAGACAAACGTGGAGGCCGACGCCGCTTCTCAGACGGTGAGTGTGCAGCCGTGCGCATTTGTCAGCGCCTGAGTCAGTGCTGCAGCTGTGTGTTGTCCAAAGGCTTCATAAGAGCAGCTTCTCGTTCCGTGCAGCCACCAAGCGTCTTTCCCACAGGAGGAAACGACACGTCAAGAGCCTCTCGAATCCTCCAGTAAACACCAACCCGGTGCTTTCGCTGGACTGAGTAAATCCTGTAAAACAGGCTGGACATCTGTGAGACGAGTGTATGTACAGAAAGCAAACAGTCACACGCTGCTCTCAACTGGCTGCGGGAGGAGACAAGGACACAGAGTGCAGCGTCACACCACACAAGAGGACATTTGATTCTGAAAAAAAAAAAAAAAAATAAAAATCAAAGACTGAACCTGGACGCAGCCTAGAAACTCTCAAACTGGTGTCCCACAGTCCTCAGCCCTGCAGGAGGGGACAAATGTGATGTACATACAAGGACACTGTGGACACTGTTGCAGTGAGGACATTTACTTAGAGCAATGTGAGGACTCTCATTGTGCGGACATTTAAAGCAAATATGGACACATGCAATATGGGGACATCCACTATTATGACTTTAAATGTGAGGACATTTACTATCAAGGTACTGACTGTGGATTTCCTTTGGGGACATTTAAAGACGTGCCGGGATAAGATTCACTGTAAGGTCACAGTTTTGCACTGTGGGTCTTTGCAGATACATTTACTATAAGGACTTTGACTGTGAAGACACCCAACCACTGTTGGGACATTTAATGAGGACATCAGCTGTAAGAACACAGAGTACAATATGAGGACAATCACTAAGAGGACATAAGCAGAAGCTTCCCTTCGAGGCAGTCCACTTTGAGGACAATGACAGCGAGAGCGTCCACTGTGGACATATCGACTCTAGAGACAGTTAATGATGGGACGCTCACTGTGAGGATAATATAAGGACAGTCAAAGTGAGGACAGGCAAACTGACTGAACTGCTCCATGTTCTATGAGAGTTAACACTGTGAGGACTGTATTAATAGTCACTGTGGGAGGACATTTTGCACGAGGACAACCGGCCTTTCCTCATGCACTAAACTTCCGTGGACATCCATTTGTCTTCATTCAGATTCTCGACACACGTGCACAGGATCAGTGGGGTAAATGTTTTTGCGTTTCCCTGTAAATGCACTAAAACCTGTAAACTACCAGTGTCGGCACAAACAAGGCGTCTCCGACGTGTGACGTGTCCTCGGTGTCTCTCCTTCACAGGAAAACCTCACTTCAGTGCAGGTGGCTTCCTGTCCAGTCCACTGGATGTAAGCACAACAAATCACACACACCCAGCTGCAGGCGCTGGTCACCGTGTGTGTTTCACTGTGCACGTACTCTGTCTGTGCTTGTGCGTGACCAAAGACTAAGTGTGAATCGCAGGTGTGAATGTGTGTGTGAATGGTTGTTTGTGTATGTCTTCCTGTGTCGGTCCTTATAAGTAACGTTCCCCAGCGCTGATAATCCTGAGATAATCTTAAGGCTTTCTACACTCTTTAGTGGTACGCCCTGGAGTTACTACTTACTTCTATTACTAGTTAGTATTGGATACTCCTGGAGGACCACCGATTGATGCCACAAGAACAACTTAATATACAGAACACGCAAAAAGTGCGTTAGGGTTTGGGAAAACAACTTCAGGGCAGGGTTAGGTTACAAGACAACATGGAGTAGGGTTGGGTACAAAAAATTTTGGTTTAAGTTACAAAAGAAATCGAAACTATACTAACTATAGTAACAACGCGCACAACATTGTGTTACAATCGTCATTAAATGGGTCGAACTCTGATCTCAACTAGAAAAACCCTGTTTCTGTTTGTATCCGCCACCCCCCTACGAGACTCTTCCCCTTTACGTACCACATGATGGCTGTTGAAGTGTTCAGGTTTGTATTGTAGTACACGGAAAGCTCTGAGCATCACTGAACAAAGAGGCGCTTTTTGACGTGTCAGGAATCAGAACGGGCTAGAATCCTCCACTGGGGGATCAGTAAAGTCAAATCGAATCCAATCACAAGTCACCAGAACCCATAAGGAGTTGCTTCTGAAATAAAACCAGAATAGAGTAGGAAAAAAAACAAAGATATACGCTGACCTTGAGTTGTTGGATAATATGCGTGTGTGTGTGTGTGTAAAAATAACCAAATGAAAAACGCACAACAAACAAGGTCACCGCTGGCTCGCTTCTTGCCAACAGATGTTTCTACTGGTTCAAATTTACTGGCTGAGAATAACACACACAAGGACGTAAACACAAACCCCAAACCAGGACTCACCACATCCAAGCCTCCACTCACAGGACAGAGCGCAGATCAGATGAGAACCAGGTCTATCCGAGCGCAGGGTCCTGGCTCCATGTGACCATGCTGCCATCTGAGTTCCACACAGCGTTCGACGAGAACGATCCTATGAAACTCATCTCCTGACAGATCCTTGTTGGACAAGGTGCCTCTACAATAGAGAACTGAACCCACTTGTGTGGAACAGTGTTGTAGGTCTGACCTTCTTCTGTTCCCGAGCTGTGGTGGAAGGATATGATCTACCAGCTTTTGGCTCACGGTTGCCTGTAATACAGTTGTGTCGGACAGACACGGAAGAAAAATGTCACCAAATCACCATTAGCCCCAACCTACACCTTAAGGATGTCACAAATCTGTGGAACACGTTCACCCATGGCTTACTTTCAAAACAATGCAGATAAAAACCAACAGGATCCATCCAAGTTTGAATCATGTCAACTGGACATTTTCTTTCTGTCTTCTCGGTATGAAACATTTCACTACTCATCCAAGCAGCTTCTTCAGTCCGAAAGTTGGTTAAGGGGATTGTTTCACCTCTGGCCCGAAGAGCCTCGTTAGGTTGAGAATAGGAGAGGTGAGAACAGGGTGGAGTCATCAAGATGTAACAGTTATGACCTTAACACCCCTAACATATCCCTAGTGGATTGCAGGGTTTTAGAGGGTAACCCTAACCTCTTCACCTTTAAAAACGGTCTATGTAGGAACAAATATATTCTGAATGCAGAGTTTTCTTTAAGAAATTTGTGTATCAGAATATCAAACTGCAAAAATGCTCCACGTTGAACCTGCAAAGTATAAAAACACTTAACTCGGTTCACAATCACGAAAGAAGCCGTTCACCAGAACATCAACCACATGGGCCTCCGCTTTTTTTATTTTCTTGTGGTTAACAGACGACCAAGAAGGAAAAAAGTTGGAAATGTACTAGATTCCGATACTAGTTGGCTGATGAATTGTTGAAATTTCCTGTAAGCTCAGGTGAACGTTACAGTCCATTTTTTCCACTGGAATTAGCAAGAGAGATAATATTTCACCTTCATTAGCTTCTCTCCATCGGCCTCCACTTAAATGTAGAATAGAATTTAAAACCCTTCTTACAATAAAGCTCCATCCTACTTCAAAGATCTCCTTGTACCAGATCATCCTAATAGACAACCTCTGTCTCAGAATGCAGGCCTACTTGTGGTTCCCAGAATGGGAGGCAGAGCCTTTAACTCTCAAGCTCCTTTCCTGTGGAACCAGCTCCCAGTCAAGAGTCCATGCTGCTGTAGGCTTAGACTCCTGGGGGACCAACCCCTGATGAGACACTTCCCTCCTCTCAGCCCACAATTATATGTCACCACTGTAGGACATTAACTCTGTGTCTTCTTTGTCCCGTAGTCGTCTTTCTCCCCCTCTCTGTCCCTGTCTTCAGGTGTCCCCGGCTTTGGAGCTGTGTGTCTTCCAGTGCGCAGCTACTGGTCCTGCCAACCTGCCCAATATCAAGGCAGATGTCCGCCCACCCTGAGCCTGGTTCTGCTGGAGGTTCCTTCCGTTAAAGGGAGTTTTTCCTCTCAACTGTTACCTATATCTGCTCAAGGGGGATTTGTTGGGTTTTCTCTAAATGTCTGTTTAGTCTGGACTTTTAATTACGTCAAAAAAATCAGCTGGACTAGTGCTGATGCTCAGGAGTAACACCAGCTTGAACTTCCAAACCACAAAGTTCATCACATCCCAAAATATGAAACTATTTTGGGATGTGATGCACATTGTGAAAGCTCATGTCTGAACCACAAACACAAATACAACAAATACATCAGACACAGAAAAAGTACAATAAAACTTTACTTTAAATACACGTTTAAATAAACTCAACTTTTCTCCTGCACTGAACGAGCAGATCACAAACGGCTCCCTGACTTTCATTCCACACCAGCACAGTTCGAAATCTGCCCGGCCTCTTAAATGTAAATGGGACAAAATGTTCAAAACACATTTCCATCTCCTCTTTTATCAATATTACAAGCACGTGAAGGAGTCCAGCGTGGACACGCTTTCCGTCACATCCTATAGTTCTTCTGTGTGGGGCTGTGGTGGATTAGATGCCAAACAGCAGAGAAAGAGCAGAAATCTGGAAACATGTGGTAGGAAAAGTCAAGGATGCTGCTCATTGCAAACAGAACGAGGACACGAATGAGAACAGTTAGCAGAGGAATGTGGAGACACAGAAGAGAAAACTCGTCTCCAGTCATTAAGTAATGTTTAATCATCGTTTTACTTCTGATGAACGACGTGCTGATGAAGTGGAAAAAGCTGGACTTTAACGCGCCTCCTGTGTATTAAAACACGTCTCTCTCATTTTACCACTGATTACATCCTCATGTCTGAACTCGGTCCCACTTCAAGACCCAAATTAATAAACGTGTATAAAGGCTTAACCGCTGCACAGCCTCCCAGCAGCTTAAAGGACTGACACTGATATTTAACTTTGTTCTTTTGGTTCCGGTTTGAGTCGTACATGTAAAAAAAAAAAAAAAAAAAAAAAAAAAAAAAACACAACTTTCTTCAAACCCTCTGACTTGCCCATTTTAAAATATCTCTACTTCTAGCTGAAAAATGCCTCTGGGTGACATCACTTGGAGGAACCTTTAGTGCAGCTTACATCATCTCGTCACTAAGCTAGGAAGTTTGTATTCATGGTCGACCTGCAGTTGCAGAGCTCTTCCATATGACATCATCTGAACTCCTAATGAAAAACAACTCCTCTGAGTGACGTCATCCGGAGGTTTTCAGCTAGAAGCAAATAAATATTTTATTATTTAAGGAAGTTAGGGGGAATTGAAAAGCATTAATGCACAACGTAAAGCTATAAAAAGCAAGTTGAAACCCTTTAACCCTCTTCTTTGGTTTCTTTTAGCGGTTTCCCTCTGTATCGAACACACACCAACATTCCCAGCTTATTTTTGGATTCTTCTCGTATGTGAGGCCTGGCTGATTTCCAGAAGCCCACGCTGCCCATCTGGCAGCCAGCCGGCCCGTACCCTCGCACACTCTCATGCATACATACGGACGGTGTGTGCGAATGCAAACGCTTCAGTTCCCACCTCGTGGACACCAGATTTTTTAGAGTTAATGCTTAAATGAGAACCTGCGTTTGGGTGAGAACATAATTTTATCCATGTGCGTAGTGAAACAGCTTTTGTTTGCTCTAATTGTTCTTTCCATCCACATTGGCCTTTAACACATTCGAGTTTAGAGTTCACTTGTGGCTAAATCAAACCTCTGGTGTCTTTAGCCACCGTCTCCATGTCCAACTCACTCCTAACAAGGAATCACCAGTGCAACACGCAGAAGGAATTTGACAACTGCGGATTCTGTCCCTCATTATAGAATCCCACAGTCTGTCGTGTTCGCAGGCCGGTGGCAGGAAGAAAGCACCGTTAAATTGTTGCCATCAGACTCCAGTTTGGAGCTTGGCAAATAAACCGTGTAATTCTGCAATCAGCTTCACCTGAAAGGATTTTCCTGGCGGCCTCGAGGAGCTGGACACAGCTTCATAAAATCCATTAGAACTAGTCTGTGACGTTACGCTCCGCAAGTGAAGCTCTTATATTTCTCCAAACTGTTTGGATTCTTAAAAACAGTTTGACCATAAAGTTGTTTTGAAGATTAGGAATTCAAAGTGCGGGGGCCTCTTTAGGCGCCTCACGACAGCTGCTTCATCTGATTCTCTGATGTTCTATTAGCTGCGGCCTGTCTGACAAATGAAAGCTGATGAAAAGGAAGGTGCAGCTAGTGGAGCTCCACAACACTGCCGCCATCTCCTGGAAGAAACATTCAGCACATCCCGTGACACCCACCACCTTCACACTGTATGTACACAGTATAGCATTTTATTGTTTATATTAAATCAAAAAAAGATTAGCACTATAACATACAAACCAAGAACATTTTTTATATCTTGGGAGGGGAGAAAACTGACATTACAAAAAAAAGTAGTAACACTAGTGGACAAAACATTCTTTAAATAACAGAACTGTACATTTGAATATGCAACTAAAAAAAGTCAGACACCAAATATAACAAACAGTGAGACTACGTGAGAGAAGAGAGCCCGGGCAGTTAGTACCGAATAGAAAGCCGACGGTAAATGATTATAAGCCGATACAGGTTACCGTGCTGGAATACGAAAGTACAACAGAGTAAGGCAGCGGAAGGCAGCAGATATCAGGCCGAGGACAAACACGCAGAAAATCAAAGTGTAAGTGGCTCCGAACTCACCTACTGTCTTACAGAGTCAACGAGAGAGAGCAGGTAAACATGTTAAACAGCTGAAACTGAATATACACTCTTAAAAAACAACCTTACGACAAACCCGACACCCTCGTCATCACACAGCCGGACCGAACCCACAGGCGGCGCAGGGCAGGAGCGACACGAAAGGTCACGACAGAAACACAAACGGTGACGCGCACCGTTTCCCTGCGAACCGAATGTCACCGCTGGTCCTGTTCTCTCCACTGCTGATCAGTCAGATGCCGAACCTGCAGGAGCAGGCGCCATGGACACGGGACACATGTAATATTGTGATTTCCTACAAATTTGATCCTGAACGTCCCAAAACGAACCTGAAGCCATGTTACGCTGCATAATGTGCCGCCTGCTCAACAGGCGCCACTCATTAATTGAGAAAACATTGCATAGGTAAAAGAGCAAAGTCCCAAGATGCTCCAAATCGGTTTTAGAAGCAATATTAAAAAGGGCTCTTCAATCGGCACAAACACCAGGGGGCACTCGATGCCACACATGGCACAGTTCGGACAGAATCCACTACAAAAGTGAGCTCTTCACAAAAACATCAGAGTCCAGACGAGAAAATAAATCCAATTTCTGCTCTGTCTGTGCATAAAGTGTCATTTTTCTTAGTCATGGCTTCATTCGACTTCTTTGGCTTGTCAGGTAGAAAACAACACTCTCACCAGCTGTAAAAGTCACGTTACACTCAAAGTCAAACCAATTAGTGCAAAAGAAGATAAGTGCAATGTTACATGATGTCCGATGTCCACACGATTGCAGGCTGCTCTCGGAATGAGTCACTTCGACTGTTCCGCCACAGAGGGGGGTCACCGCACCGCCGCAACACCAGGACGCGAAGCCGGAGGCAAACACACATTCAGGACCAGAATCAATGCACGGTAGCACAGCGCATGCCCTTAGTTCACTACGAGATTCAAAGTACAGTACGAGCGCCGTCACGAGTTGGTACAAAATGTAAAAGAAAACATATGCCATGAATGTACATAAACGTAAAAAGATGAAGTTCTGTTTCCTGTTGTTGTTGTTTTTTAAAACGGGATTTTTATGCTGTCAACGTTCTGCCAGAGGGAATCACGGCCGACTCCTCCTGTGATGGGGGGCGGGTGGGGGGTCCATCCAAAGGGCGAATAAACAAACATACCATTTGTTCAATACATCTCAAAACTGTATTTATTACTGTAGAAATAGATACTCTGAAGCAACATTGACTTATTAAAATCTCATCTCTGTAAACAGTTTGCCCTTTTTGTCTCCACTTTGAAAACGTTCTAATCGGACTTTTATATGTGTAAATATAAACTTTTATAAATCTGTGGCAAACATTTTAAAAATAATCTGATCCCGTGCGTGTAAAACAAAAGCTCAAATTCCTTCAGTCTTCACTTCCACCATTCTTAAGTCGACGGAGCACAGCAGGAACACGCATCACCTGAAGGATGTTGTACCAGCACCGCCTCACCGCTCCAGCTGTGAGCGGAGACTCGCGCTCGCTCACATGTACGGCATCAGGGCTGGAAGTGAAGGGAAACGCGTGCTGGCATTTCTGCGGCTCTTCAGCGCAGCACTGGGGTTGCTATGGTGTGTAACTATGGCGATTTAGGTTACCATGGCTTCTGGGATGGGGGTGGGGTGATGTGAGCTAGTGACGAGAGAAAGAAGCGGGAGGTCTTCGGTTCCTCGCACGTGTTTGTTGGTAGGAGGGGCGGATGCATCTCCTGCTGCTGATTTCTAACCCTGAACTTTGCTTCGCTCCACCTCATCGAAAGTAATGGCAGAGACGTGCGTGAGGGCAACTTTGTGGTCTCAGGTGTAAAGTCTCGTCCTTAAAACAAGTGCGTGGAGATGTAGGCTGTGTCCGCGTCTAACGTTTATGAATCTTAGTGGCAGTGGCTGCATGCACAGTGGCCCTATAGAGATTGTTAGCATGCATATTCGGATTTGTACACTCTACACACCCGCAAACCAAAGTGTGTTCGCCTTCTTCCCCGAAATCTGTGACGCTCTTTAGTTTCAGAGTCTGTCACTGCGGAACGTATCCTCCACAGACGGGTCCGGCAGCACCATGTCGGGATCGCTGAGCATGCTCAGGCCGTCCAGGCTCAGGGGCTCGATGCGCAGCTCGTCCTCCAGCGGGAAGCCTCCTTCCGAGTCAAAGCACTCGGGCACCGTAGAAAGTGCGCTGCTGATGTCCTTTGACAGACTGGGGTTGGAGTCATCTGACAGAAACAAACAGATGATGGTGGGTGAATGTTTCCGCTTTGTCTTGCTATAGCAAACAGTCGGCCCTACACGTTAGTCATGACGGCTCTTTAAAAATACATCTGACATTCTCTGCTCTTTAAGTCTGTTGCGTAGCCCGGATTTTTAGCCCAAAGAGAGTCGGCGCCTGAGGCAGCACAGAGACGAGTCAACAACTTTCCACTGGTGAGAAATGTCAAGCTCCGTCCCCGACAAACACGCTGCTCTGCAGACGCTCCGCTTTGATTTCAGCCTCGGGAAAAATACCACAACGTAACGCACTCCCGCTGATGTTTGCTTTCAGTAAAGTGTGAACTATGGACATTTAAGGCATATTTGTTATTTATCTGTACACACTTTAAATCAGGCATGAATTCTTCAACTCATCGCTTTCATTCATGTTGCTTCCAGCTCTTTTCATGAAAAGACACGGTGTTTACCTACAGCTCGGAACGGCAAAGGAACATTTACGTCAGGTAATAATTCTGGTACAATTTCAGAAGGTTAAATACTGGTGCCGACACCAAGACCTTGATTTTAATGCAAGTTCCTGAATGACACTTGTTTCAATATCATCATCATTACATAACATCCAACCACAAAGAAATAACATTATGCAACAAATATATATATATTTTTTTTTTACAGTGCTTGTGCACTTTACACTCGGAGCAGCTTTGACTTTTATGAAGATACTTACTAAAGGCTGTTGGACTGAATTGGTGTATTTAATAACTTGACATCTGAGTGAAATTTATTTGAATTCTACTTATAGTAAAAAGCAGTTGTGACATTAATCACTGGCTGAAGTGTAAACGGGTCCTTCGTAGTCATGTTTTCTGATGTTATTCATTGAGGAGCAGAGGGACAGACGGTTCGGGAGTGCGGGACTTGCTACTTGTTAAATTAACACAGTTTGGAAGTCGTGTGTCTGTCAGTTTGTTGAGGGATATTTGGCCCCAGTGGCTTAAAACAGATTATTACAGCTTTAAAGGAGATAAACAGCCAAGTGCAACACATAGCTAGTGTACGTGCTGAGCTCTGCCATCTTCAAATCACTAACTATTCAGCATTTTCTCTTTTTCTTTTGTTATTCTGTTCAAAACAAAAAAAATGTAGCCGAGTATGGAAAACACGAAACTTCACGTGCTTTTGATGCCCCACAAACTTCCGAGCGTCGGACTCACCAGTGAGTATGATGTTGGGCAGACCCCCGCTGCAGTTGGAGTACAGCATGTTGGACCTCGTGTGCATTGGGTCCTGCAGGCTGGGATGGCTGCTGCCCAGTCCTGACAGGGCAGCCTGGGAGTAGTAGAGCGAGGAGGAGGAGGAGGAAGGGTCAAAGCAAGATCCCCCTGCTGTGGAACTCATTGCATTTTCCAACAGACTGAACTGGTCCAACTGGATGGCAGATGGTAGAGAGAAAATGGCAATAAAGGAAATGCTACGAATCCGCCATGTTCGCCACGGCCGTCTACTGCATGTCACGTCTACACCTGCTTTACAGTGTTTCTTTGCACAGTACAAAGAAAAACATCATATTACTACAAATGACTACAATTATGTCTCCTGACCTGTCACAAGATTTCTCTTTGCTACTGATTATTTTGAAGCTTTTTTGTCCCAGTACAAGTATTACAAATGTTCTGCATTTCTTGGAGGGAGCTGACGAGAATGATACACTTGAGAGACAAGAACATACACCAGCAAATTGTCCTTGGTATGACAACCAGAGTGTGTGTGTGTGTGTGTGTGTGTGCGTGTGTGTGTGTGCGTGCACCTGTACCTGGTAGGGGTGAGTCTTATTCTGGCGATTGGAGAACTGAGGCTCCATGAAAGGGTCATTGAAGAGCGTTGCCATATTATTGTGCTGTTAAGGGGAAAAACGTTCCAAATCATCAGCTTGTTCCACTAGTTTTCCTGTTTCTAAGATGAACTCGTGTGTGTGATGAAGATGCACATTTAAGAAATAACTGAAAACTGTTGGACCTGAGGGTGGAACAGTACACGGTCACAAACCCTAACGATGCTAACATTCTACTAGTAAGACTCATGTTCTTATCACTTTATCCATGAGTCCAAAAGCACATTTGCCTTGGCTGCCTATCGAGGCTCAGTGGCCTGAACGTGAGCCATTAGTCGGCCACTTTGTCCAAGGTGCCTGACTCAATAAACAGAAATAAAAATCATTAAAGAATTCATGTATTTTTCCAGACATTTAATTTTCTCTGGACTATATTTAGACTTATACATGTAATCTTAATTGAAACTAAGCACATACACTAACCCCCACAATCTCCTGCATACAACATGTGCCTCTGTATTTGTGTCCTCTGTGTTTCACGGCACTGACCTGGCCTGAGTTGAAGTCCAGTGGGATGCTCTGAAGAGGGGAAACCGGCTGCTGCTGCTGCTGCTGGTGCTGGTGGTGGTGTTGCTGGTGCTGGTGTTGCTGTTGGCGCTGTCGCCCCTGGTCCACTGCATGCTGGGATTGTTGGTAGAGCGGATAGGGTGGGGGCGGCTCCCTTGGCATGGTGTTGGTGTCCAAAGCAACTCCCTATGAAGGAGGAAGAGGGCCAGCAGACTGAGCACAATTAAACCAAGACTTTGGAACATGAGGTTTATTTAGTCGGATTGTACACGTCGGCTTTAGAAACGAGGGGGAAAAACTGAAAAGCTCACTTGGGTTGGATTTTATATTTATTAAATCTTTACATTTTCACAAAACTTTTGGAACTACTGAAAAAAAATTATTGTTGTCTTTGCTTATTTGCACAAACAGTATAAATAATAAAAAAAAACAACACTCCTGTTGTAAGGGAAAATCGGAAACCTTTCGTGTGGGAAATGTCTACCTGTGTAATGGGGGACAGCGAGGGGGACATGGTGGGAGATAGCTGCTTAGCCAGACCCCTGCGTTGCTCTGTGCCAGGAGACAGGGTGAGGGGGCTGATGGGAGCGGGGCGTCGCCGCGGAGAGTTACTGGACAGACGCAGAGACGAGTTGATGGAGGGATTGCTGAGTGATGACTGCAGCTGGCAGTTGCTGAGGGACGCCTGGATTGAAGGATTGCTCAGAGAGGAGGAAAGACCTGCAGGGACAAAACACCAAGAGCCCATCAATATGTCAGATTTGAAAAGCATCAAGGCATAAAACTAATAAGGCAGCTGGGCCCTTAAAAATAAAGGACAACATGTGGAAGTTATGATGTAGCATGTACTTGATTTTCCAGCATGCTCTCCAGTCCCCAACACAAAACACTAGACTTTATTGTGTGAGAGAAGGATAGAGAGCTGAGCAAAAGGAAAATGAGAGGACAGAGGGAGACGGGGGGAAAACAAAAGAGCTGATTGTAGTGAGACAAAACAGGGTCAAAGATTCCCTGTCACTTTGGTGCTCAGCCAAGCCGAATTGTGATCGACATGGGAGCTCGGACACACACACGAAACACAGAGAGGAAAGAATGAGAGGGAGCAGTGGTGGGTGTGATCAGATGAGGCAGCAGAGTTCAGAGGGAGGAAGTGTGAGACAGAGAGATCATTCAGTGAGCTTTTCCTAATAACGTGCTGTCGGCCGCTGCGAGAAGAAACCTGGAACCTGTTCAAAACCCCGGGCCAGTGGTTCTCAGCTGGGAGCTGTACAGCCGATAAAACATATTAAAAATCCCAAAGATGAGAAGGAAGAGGGGGAGTGATTAGAATTATGTCGCTAGGCAACAGACACATTCACCATTTGAGAAAAAAACGTATTCTTTCAGATTCATTTCTATGGGGGAGTGTGTTTATGCAGTAGCAGCAGGCAGTGGCCTTCAGCACACGGCACACTCTCACGTGCAGAAAAAGTTGGACCCGACTGACCTTTTTCTGCAACCGAACGTCATCCACTAAGGTGCTGACTTGGTCAACTACACGCGTACAAGTGTGTCATTCTCGGAGATCACTTGCTGTTTACCACAAGATCCTCGGTAAGAAAGATTTTAAAAACTTTGGAGTGGAAGCAAACACCCTTGTTATTGTGATAATCGGACTTCCAAATAACACGGCCTACATCTGTCAGACTTTTTAGTCCTCACAAATCCTGGCACCTTCAGAGGGACTTGTGAGAAATGGGGAAAAACAACGTGGACAAAGTGGTGGATGGAGCAATGAAATAAGTAGCAGTGAAGTGAAACGTGACAAAGTCTTTCCAACTTACAGAAATGTTAATGTAAAGGTTAATGCTTCCGTCTCCACTCTAGGATAGAATATTTTGCTGCAACCATAACCCTTCTTTCATGGATAAACATATACTCTTCCAAAATAATATTTTTTATATAAACCCAAAGATGTGATGTTCCCACATGTTCCAACAACATGGTTATTCTTGACCTAAGCAGCGTTACAAAACACTAATGTAATTCATTAATGTAAATCTCTACACACTAAAATGTGTGTGCCAACCTTTTACTGACACACTAAAGTTTTACCGTTATGGATTTGTAATGTCTGATGGTGTTGCAAAACTATTCATAACCAAAAATCCACTACAAGAGTCAAAAGACTAAGTCGCCTTAAACTTCACGTGTTATATTGTTTCATAATAATACATTTCACTAATATTAGAAACACAAAAACCAAACTCGGACATTTATCGGCACCAAAAGGTCACAAAAATGATATATTATAGTAATAATAAGAAGTCCACAGGCACAAAGCTGCACTTCACCTACCCTGCGAGTTGCCAATGCCCAGGTGCATCATGGCGGCCGGCAGGTTTCCGGTGCTGCTGCCCCCACTGAGGTTGGCGTATCCTCCACTGTCCTCGGGGTCCAGGGGGGTGGAGAGCGGAGAGGGGAAGTGCAGGTTGCTGAGGTCGGGCAGGGAGCCGCTGGTATTTAATGAGCCCTGGTAGTGGGACAGACTGGGGTTCTGCTCCGGAGATGGGAATATACTGCAGAGAGGGGGCCATGGACGTACACAGAAACAAAACCCATTTGGAATTATGTAAATCACGTAGTTTATTTAATTATCTGGTCATTAAATGTTCTTTATGTTTCTTTGACTTTTTTTTACATTCCACCCACTCTTCATTTCCTCGATTATTTCCCTAATTTCCATTTCCACTCATATGCTGTGTTAATAGCAGCAACTGTGACTCACTGTTGTCTGTCCGCACACACAAACTGGCACAGCACAAAACAATTAACAAATGCTTGCCCCCGCAAACATAACGAGCGTCTCTCTCTGACAGAGACACAATGCAGCCGGGCGAGGGTGGCACAGGTCGTAATGTTCTCCCATTTATCATTTGGTGAAATCTTTTATTTGCACAACAGACTCAAGTCTCTAAAATTCTCAGATTTGACGATGCCACAATAAAACCCTTGAGATTAATCCTCTTGTTTTTTTAATTGTCTCTCAGCGGACTGGAGTGTCGTCTGTATGATCAAATGAACGTACTGTATATTCCACCGGCAAGAGAAAAACCGCCGCCACTGAACTTGTAGCGTAAACCAAGACGTCCGTCGGATTCTATACGGTGACATGAGACGGCGAGCGTTTGCGGTGGGGAGACGGACTTATCACTTAGCTGTTGTCAAACAATGCTCGTGGAATGTGACTGGATAAACAAGCCTGTTCCTGCTATTTTACAAGGGTTAGAGGTGTGAAGCAGAACTCAGAAATCTGTTCCACGGGGGGAACGTGTGGCATTTCAGTTACAGGATTTCAACGTTTCTGATGCCCGTTTGCAGCAGCTACTGTCAGTGAAAACAACCTGCATCTTACGAGTAAGGAAATCCCTTAAATGAACACGTGGGTACGCCGCCAATCAAAGACTTTTTTTTATTTAACAATAAGTATTAGGTACATAATGCTCTCATGCTTTTCTGCTTAGACTTACTTGATTCCAGGCACTTCACGGGAGTC
The DNA here is from genome assembly GCA_033026295.1 of Channa striata. Taxonomy (NCBI): domain Eukaryota; kingdom Metazoa; phylum Chordata; class Actinopteri; order Anabantiformes; family Channidae; genus Channa; species Channa striata. The sequence goes on from CM065171.1 coordinate 27,766,712, forward strand.
AGCCCTTGATGCCAGAGACTGAACCTGAACAGAAGCAGTAGGGAAAAAAAACTGTAATTACCGTATGCTGCAAATTAAATCATTGCAAGAAACATAAACCTAAACATTTATTCAGGCTCTACCTCAAGTGGTTGAAAATTACTCTTTATTCTGATGTTAATTCTGAATTTGTCTAGGCGCACTGGTCGGATGGTGATCACGCTCTCTCTCTTTACATGAGCTGCGGTGACATGGTAAGTGTAACTCCCCCCCAGAGATATTACACAAACTACTATACAAAGAATTTGTATAAGGTCTGACACTGACCTTTGACCTAAACGGTTATAATTTGTTGGTTCGCGCAGGAATTGTTTTCTCTGGATTATTTGTTTCATTATTGTAGGAGGCCACAATTGTAACTGAAATCAAAATCTGATGCTTTGCACAGCAACAGCAGGCACCGGACAATGGGATTTCTGTAGCACTGACAAAGCAACACAATAACATTACAAGTGTAATCTGATGTTAAACCCGGAGAGAAGAAAGGTAACTTACAGTCTAACAACGTGAGAAATGCTGGTATCAGCTTTACAACATTTGAGTGGTGTGTGTGGTGTGTGAGTTGACAGGCTGTGTGCTGTGGCCTCTGTGGTTTTCGTTCCGGATAGTGGAACAGAACGGAATAGAATGTCCTGAGAGATTGTTGTGGTTTGACTCCCAGTTCCTACTAGCTACTTTTGGGCAAGACACTACAGGCAAACGTGTTCCCAACGGGCCACCCGAGCGTCTTGCACGGCAAACGCCGTCAGCATTGTGTGTGTGTGTGTGTTGAGAAAGGGGGAATATGAAGCAGAATTGTTAAGCACTTTAGATAATATTGATATATAGAATAAACAGACCTCTTCCTCTTTAACTGATGGGGATAAAACAGACAACCGCCCACACTGAGCCAGCCAAGCTTTTCAGAGGCACAGGAGAGATGCTATACTACAGTAAACGCACTGATTGTTATTCTGATCATTTTCTGAGCACAATGTGATTTTGTTTTCAATATCAGCAATGCTGCAGGAAGCTGCAGGATTTTAGGACATCCCTGTCGTGTAAATCTGACACCCTGACCACTCTCGTCAGGATGTATAAGATAGATAAATGGGGACAAAACTGATGTTGTCATTATTTGTTTTTATCGTCAGCATGACAGTGACACAGTGAGAACAATGCGCTTCCTTCTTGACATTGATGCAAGTAAAAAGAGGCAGCCGTCTTACCTTCTTGGCTTCCCAGAGCTGCTTGGGAAGTGGCTTACTGACACCTATTAGACTCTCATCATTGGGCAGAGTAGGGAAGGAGAACACTGGAAAAAGACGCTATGTTCACTGACAATGTTGGATACACAACGTTAATAACTTTTTGATTACCAAGTCATTCTCACCATCTCCGGAGCCGTCGACCTCTGCTTCATTTAAACTAGCTGCATCCCAGCCTCCACGAGAATCGCACAACCAAAAATAAAAGGGGGAAGAGGGACGGTCGATGGAGAATACGGAGAAGAACAGAGAAACATTAGAGGAGGTTCAACATTAAGCAGCTGTTTAAATTATCCTGGCATGTCTGGAACAATCAGTGTCTCTTACAGAAACAGGCGTTTGGAATACAGTCTGCAATTACTGTGCAGTTTCATAAACACAACAGCTGGGCATCTGGCATCATGTTATTAGTCACAAAGTTGAGGAAAGGGAGGAAAGAAGTTGATGGGGGGTTCACAGGCCGATGAGGCATAAAGAGAGAGCTATTGTTTTTCCTCTGCCACAAAGAGCCTCTTTCTTTTTAGCTTGAGTGCAGACCCGATGCCAGATGCACATGCCATTGTCTTTTATTTCTTTTTATCTTTTGTTGATTTGGTGTCTGACTCTCGGGTTAAACAACACATTTCCTGTGCACTCTGTTGCTTATTAGGAAACTTTTTTTGGGGGGGGGATATTTCCTTCAAGTCTCAACATCCTTCAGATTCAACTTTGCTTCTCCTACATTGGACTTTGATCCATTGCCCACCCAGTCCTTCTCCTTCCTGCTTTGTGGCTGCTGAACACATGGGACAATAAAACGATCGTTGGCATCATTACATCTCCCCTTCTAAGGTGTCTACTGGATGGTTTTTGCATTAGCACAACTGGGACAGAAATGGGACCACTGGAATGGAAAATGGCTGGCATGTGTCCCTGACTGGATCCCATATGTTGTGCAGTGCACTTAATAAGGGGGCTGTAAATGCTCAGGATTAGGAAACAAACCCACGGCCTACGACTAAAATGTACCAGCAATCAGAAGCCTGTCAGCTGCAGAGGTAAAGTTCGATCTCCACTGACTGATGATGGTCCTTTTCCACTGACAACAGCTGGCAGAAAAGAAAGAAAACCAGAGAGACTGTAGCTGAACTCCTTCTTACGTGTTTCCACCCCAGCACAGTGACTCATGGGTGTAATTCCTAGTTCGATGCTTCTTTACTCAGCCAGGGCTCAACACCACTTGACACCCTCTGAAACACTGAGGTGTCAGCGAGGCCTTCACGTCTCTGTGCTCCCGAGAGGGCAGCAGTGAGGCCGTAAAGTAATGATGCACGTCGTCTAAAGCTGAAATGACGCTTCTGTGGTATGCAGGTTACCTTTAGAAATAGTCCCATATGCATTTCTGTTATACGTGCATGATAAGACATTAAACGCCAACATTTCTTTGACCTTTTTTTTTTGCTGGAGTGAAGACAAAGGGCATGTTAGATGGCAGTTTGTGGCGAGTGAGCTGAGCGTGGCTCTGAAAAGCAGCCAGCTGGCTGGACTGTGTTCTTTGTTAATAAGTGACCAGACACAAACACCATAAACTAGCATCATTACTATGACATGAGCCCAGTATGGGAGCAGAACACATACTGTGTCTGACTGACAGGGTATGACCTGGACTTTTGCACTGACAGGGCCTAACCCCAAAGTATGGGCAGGAGGAGAGTTGAAAGGCAAAGTCTCAGCACAAAAGTGGACGTCACACAGTCTCCCTGGACCAGAATCTTATTCGTGGTCACAGTGCGAGTACTGCAAAGCTCCAAATTCGACGGGCATCAAAACTTAGGATAATTTATAGGGCTGTTAGTTCAAACTCCAGCAACAGTCAATGCTTCCACCCTTTCAGACTTTGTTAGACTTTGCCGTCCAGCTGGACTACATGCCTATAGTGTTGGCAGAGAGCTAAAGCAAGAATGGAACAGGCGGCGTTCCAGAAGTTAGAAAACCAATCAAGATTTCTAACATTACAGTTGACTAAATCCTGCGTGGAGTCTTTAAGAGCATTTCATTGGACTTACTAATATTTTGTTTTACACCGATCGTTAAAGAACACCATTTCCTCTGCTTCAGAAATCTGTCATAACAGCAGGACAAAGAGGACTGAACGGTACAGAAGCTTTTAGACAGCAGCTACAGCACAGGTACAACATTCATATGATGTATTCAAAAGGAAGTAGTAATGCATTTTACAGATGGGGACAAAACCACATTTTACCAATGTACTGCTGCGTCCTAGTCGCCCTGGACGTCAGAGGATGGAGCAATCAGAAGCCGGATTACCACTTGAAGCCAGGTTAGCCATTGTTAGCAATACCAATTTCTAACGGTGTATCACGCAGCAAACATCACTGCAACCCGTCAGCAGCCAGAAGTCTGACAGTACGACTGACATACAGTGTCTGACAACTTTCCTTCATGTTAATAAGTGGAGCAGCCACTTTGGATTTTAAAATTGAGGTTAAGTTCCAGTTGAACCCAGGAATTCTACTTATGCAGAATTAAAACGAACGACCTGTTGCACTTTTGGGTTTATTTCATGGGAGCAGTATTTCTGCAAGAAATCTCTGATCAACACTGAGCACACCTTCTTACAGCTTGTGCTTTGGTGCTTTCACATTTCTTATATTTAGGGAAATACAATGAGGTTGATAAACGAAATGCTCAATTTGCTAATGAAACAGAGGCTAGTCCACAGACACGACATAATGACTTTGGCACGTTATACATTTGTACTGTTAGCTACAAATTGAGATATTATTGAAAAACAAAGTCTAATTTCACAGCCAGACAGACACAGGAAGACAAAGTCTTCGACAGTTAGAACCCCTTGCTCTGTGTGTGTGTTACTCTCACCATTACGCTGGGGAGGACCTCGACCCATCTGCTGGTTCATGCCAAAAGGGTCCTGAGGGTTTGGGTTCATAACGCTCGTATGAAGAGCAGAGTCTGAATTGGTCCTGTGTAGGAGGAAGAGGAAAATTATGCAAAGTGTTTCCAGCACCTTGGACAGAGGCAGAGGATTTCTCAGGGCTGTAAGTTCGGTGAGTCACTCTGTTTCCTGCTCTGCCTCCACACGGGCTGCATTCATCTGCAGGCTCACACTGACCTTATACATCCTGACAAGACTCAACTTTTATCCGTCTGATTAAACACATTTTGGCACAGAGATGAGCCACCTAGACCCCTTAACCACTGGCATCTCGGTTAGCCCTAATTATATGGATACAGGGAGACACATTTCGAAGTCACGGTATCTCTAAAACTTCTCATTCCACTTCTGCGTTCCATTTGAAAACGTAATGGTGACGGCATAACATTTTTGGTTAACCCAGGATTAAATTTCAACTTACAGCTATGATAGGTCATTAAATAAATTAATATTATCTTACAGTTCAAAATGAGCTGTAAATTTGCACACTTACAGATTTGTCGACCTTTACCGTGTGTGAAGTTCTCAAACACAAACCTGAGGTCCGCTGTGCCATTCTAGCTGCGCCCTTTCTCCTGTCCTCTCCAATAAGCTTCAATGGCTTTTTTTATGTGGCATCCAAGTCTCCTTCTCGTGCATCATATAGTGTATTAATTGTGTACTTAGCCTTGTTTTTTGCAGATTCACTGTTTGTGAAGCTAACAGGCTTGTTTTTGTCTATATATCGTGTTACCTTTGTCACAAGTGTTTTACTTTTTATTCGAAAATGAGACTAAAACTGACAGTCTGAGGAATGTGCTAATTTGTCTTAAAGCAGGGATATTAAGCGCAGTGTCGATTTCATGTCTGTGCATTAAACATGACGTGTGCTGTAAGGGCTGGCTATGGAATATTTGGTAAGCCAAATATGTTAAAAAGCCATAAAAAGCAACTAAAGTCAGGTCTTTTTTAGGGCTACGACAGATAAGCCAGTGGTCAGCAACATGCCACCACATTCAGCATCTCAGACATCCTGGATTTGTTTCCTACGGACGTTCTTTTTTGTTCACATTTGTAACTCAGCACACCGGCCTGACTTTTGAGTCTACAGATTATTAGCACAAGCTACATCTGTGCTAAACTCTCAGAGCTGAAACTGACTTTGATTTTCTCAAACACCTCTCAACAATTCACACACGTCTTCTCTTTACAATAAGGTTTACTTCCTTTTCAAGATATACGTTTAGGGATGGTAATCAGAACTCCTCTCCGTGTTTATGCAAATGCCCACATGCAGTCAAATGAAAGTGTATCCTCCACTTGCAGTGACATTAGAAGACTCACATTTTTAAAATACAACTCTTGGAGATGGATGTAAAAAGGCTGGAAGGAAGAAAATGTAAATAAGGAGCTGTGATGTTAGACTTCGAAAGAGCCGTGAGTCCTAAAGCTGGGTTAGTGAGAGAGGAACTGGTGATTATTCTTTCAGAAATGCTAAACTGGAAAGATGAAAAATAAAAAAAGAAATGAATAACTCAACCATAACACTCTTCATCTCAGCGCTTCAAGGGAAGAAAGAAGGATTATTTAGATGATACACATAAGGCTGTGATTTACAAAATGGAAGAACCAGGATGTTAAGTAGCCAAGAAAAATTGCAAAAAGTGAAAGAACAGAATTGTCGGCCTGTGTTTGAGTGAGGGACAAAGCAGTAAAGACAGAATGGGGGAAGGGAGAGACACAGAGAGGGGTCAAGGGTCACCTGTTGAGTTGGGATAATAATCTAAACCCAGGGCGTTTTTCCTCAGTCCATGGCTGCTGTTCCCTTCGAAAACAGACAGAGGAAAAGCATGACAGACAAATTTACTGGGTGAAAGCAGAGACCCCTGCCTCCTGCCATAATGTTTACGAAAAGAGAAAATACCTTGTTAAAGAGTTTTATATATTTGGGTTGGTGCAGGTGTTGGAAAAAAGAAAAGACCCTGGAAAACACTTTAGATACAGCACAAAACCCTTTAATAATTTCAGGAAAATGGGAAACACAGCATAATTAAAATGTAGCTTGAAAACAGGAAAAACAAAAAACAAAAACCAGGAGTGTTATTGAGAAAAATGACTACAGGGAAAACCCCAAAATATACGAAAAAAAACCCACAGCCACCTCTGTGGTGAACGTCTGGCCGGAGAGAACAACCTGAAGTGAAAAGTCATTGTCGAAGCCGTAAACAATGAAGTGGAAAGAGTGACTAAGTGATTTTTGTTTTGGTGTGAAGTGAGGGCTCCTGACTCTCCCTCAGACTCGACGTACGTAAAAACCATCGCTGAGTTTTTTTTCTAACGGGTGAAACAAGTCTTGCTCCACAGGATCCCCGATGACTGTCCATTTAGCCACGTTGGTGGTCGTGATTCGTGATGTTGTCCTGCTTTTATGAAAGACGAGATTGTGGGTGTCTTAGAACAAAAAATATAGGGGGACTTTGGAGCGCAGTTAGTTACAGCTGTAGATGTGGACGTCATTCCTTTTGAATAGGACTTGTCTTGCATTAAGTCAAACAGAAGCAGTGCCACAATCAGACAAGCTTTAAAGAAGCCAAGCGTTTAACCTCAGTAACTAAATTAGTTTACGTGGAGGTGAAATTGAAATCACGTTTTTCTATGTCTTAACATACACGCACCTGCTAACTTGAGACTCTTTTACATATGAATTTTGGACAACGTCAAAGCGCCACACGCGGCGGGAGAGAGTCAGACACATTCTCACGGCCTGTTTGAGTTGAACATCTCGCACATTTACAGCACATCAGGGCGGCGCATTAGCTTGCTTTCGGACCAGCGGAGCACGCTCCACGCACAAGCTTACGCACCTACTGTAGTTCAAACTCCGTGTGCTTTCTCGCATACACTGCCTCCGGATAAAGTCTGGAGAATGTCAGGAACTCAGTGCATGTGTGAAAGAGGCTTCGGTGATAACGATGTTATTATTACTGATCGGAATGTTGGATGACAGGGCTGGATTTACCTGTTGGACAGGCCCTTTCCTCCCAGTCATTATTATGAAAGTTCAATAAATGGGGATGCTCCAAAACTATCGCAGCTGTCACTGGGTAAGAGGTGGGGTCCACCATCGACAGGTCTCCAGTCTATCGCAGATTGGCATCCACAGACAGACAATCATTCACAATTAAGAGTCAACAATGAATCTAACTAATGTCTTTGGACTGTGGGAGAAAATCAGAGGCCACAGCCACCAGGTTGCACTAACCACCACGCTGTGCCAAACATTAATCTAGGACAAAAACATTAAAAATGTTCAAAAACTTTGAACATTTCTCTCTCTCTCTCTCTGTGGTTCGATCCCTGGTACCCGGTTTACGTAAATGTAAAGATGACACTTACGCATTCTTTGGGTTGCAAAATAGAAGCAGACGTAGTTGGAACCAAGGCTTTTATTAACGCCTGTAGGCCTCCAGTCATACTACAGGGGCGGGTCGACCATGGCACTGTCCCTACCTGCACTGTGACATTTTGTCAGCAGTGTAAAAACAACTGAAATACTTCCACATGTGACACATCACTTGACTTGGCCACTATACCTGTCAAGGCTGTAATAGCCTATATTTAGAAATGTGACGTAGACTGTGGAATGCAGATGAGCTCTGATACGCCCATCCGACATTTCTAGCAACCGAAAAATCCCTCTGACACCACGATACGTTGACTTACTAGTGCGTGTGCAAAAAGATCAAAGCTCACCAACCACACTCACTGATCAGGGATAGCAGCCTTATCCTGTGCAACAATGGTGGACTTCATGCAGTCTTGTACATGTACAGTACTGCTAAGACCAGTGCTTCTTCTAAGAAACGGTGTTTAGTGCCTGATTTGTTAGATAACAGGCCTTCTGGTGTAATTAGACAGCAAGGAAAAAAAAGATGAGGTTTACAAGCTGAAGCATTATTTTTCTTTTGTTATTAAGAGAATAAAAGCGTTCAGACTACCTAGAAAGAGGAGGACTCACAACCCTACAATTTCCACAGAGGCAAAGGGAGTAACTTTAAGATCTCTTCTTTTGACCGCCTTTCTGCAGAGCCATCTCCAGAGATCCAAGATTTCATCCCATGAGAGGCTGGTACAAGAATAGCAGGCCAAAGATGGGTGAATGGAAGCGGAGAAGGGCGTGGGACTGGATTGAGGCTCTGACCTTAAAGCAGATGGTCTCCAAAGGGACACTTCCAGGGCTGTGTTCAGGTCTGATGCTTCATGGACCCCAAGAACCTATTTCCTATAAGAACATCTCTTCCCACACACTAATCTACGACAGGCCTCTACTGTGATCAGCTCGAGTAGACAGATGGTGGATATCAAAAATTACGTCCAGGCTTCCTACAAATGACCAAAGTTGGGAAATCACTACTTCATTACCCAAAGGAGGAAAATCCAAAAGCACAGCCATAACAAATTCAGAGAACGGATAGGATCTGTTGGCCAGGCTGCTCCTCATGGAGTGGTTAAAGGCTATGTGAACAGCTCTGTTCCCCTGCATTTCTGTCATGCGTGACAATCTTTGGCAATGACCCACTGGTTTTGATTTTTTTTTTATGATAAACGATGCATTTTAAGCAATGCGTGGTTACCGCATACTCCTTTTCATCGGTGACTTAAGTTGTTTGCTCTGTGCCCATCGTAAGTGCTTGAGAGGCTCAACGTACAACAGATCGATGATCAATGGTTTGAGCACTGAAACAGTTAAACAGCTCTGTGGCTCCTCTCCAGAGCTGACTGGCGGTAATGCAGTGCAGATGTGGTTCGTGTTGTAAACACTTACCGCCCCACTCTCCCCTGAGACGGACAAGCAGAGTATCTGCATATCACTGCAACAACACAAGACCCTTTCCACGCACAGAGATTCGCTTGAGCCACTCATCTCTTCTTTCAATGTTCCTTTCAATATATATATACACACACAATAAATTAACAATAATGTCTTGTATACTTTTCTTCTTTGGGATTTCCCTATAGGATTCTGGAAGAAGAGCCTCCGTAATCTGCCAAGATGTAGGACGATTGTGATTTCCCATTTCTGCCGTGTGTTTCCACTAAAGCTACAGGTTCCATCACTAGTCTGACAGAAGAAAACATTAAGTGAGCATGTACGGCTCGTTCATTTTGCTCACATATGGGAGTTTAGAGGACAAATACTGCTGTTGTAAGGAAATGATCTGGCCTGTCGGTCGTGATCACCACCCTGTCAAGCAATGCGAGGCTGCTTCTAGTTCCAAGAATTTAATAAAAACTTAATTTTATACAACCTTCTTCTTAAACCCAGTGGTTTACAGAGAGAACATCTGGAAATTATGCAGCTGCCAAACAGCATTTTTTTAATGCTAAAATAGTGTTAGAATTATGCATTTCAAACTGTTTTAGAGGCAAAAAGAGGGTGCAGCTTTAGGGGATGATGGTGATGTACTGCAAAGTTTTTCCATTCCAAATCTGTAAAAAAAAAAGAGTCTTTCTGGACTGGTCTGAGAAGTGGAGATGATCATGTTTGTGGATCCCATGTCACACATAATTTACGACAAGTCCTAACTCACTCCTTCTCTGCATAGCAGGAAAACACTGAGCTCTGAGTAGAATGAGAGTGAGGAGCCAGGAGCACACCTGTTTTAGCTGAACTTGTAGAAAATCTTACATCTAAATCAAATCAAAACACTGGCTTAAAAGCCTGATGGCAGGCAGACACCTAGAAATTAGGAATACTGTTGTGGTTGTTCTCTTTCAGACTCTGTCTGTTTAAATCAGCACTGTGGCACTAGTATGAGTTACTGTGCCCGTGACAGTGAAGGGAGCCAAAATCTACTGCTGAGGGGGAAGTTTATCTACGTTACACACTGTGACAACAATCTGCTGCAGGTTGCAGCAGGAGGCTTGGCTTGGCCTGCAGAGACTTGATGGAGCTGATGCCAATCATGTATGAAAAGCTATGAGAGAGAATGGTGGAAGAAAGGAGACAATCATAGGGAGTGATAAGCATGAGTTGAATAAAGGAGAGATTAATCATGTAGCATTTCACAGAGTTAAATGAACAAGCCTTGTCACAATTTCATAGGTACGGAGACTGTGCTAAAACAGATACCATATACACACACAAACAAAAAACATAGCTATTAATTGACAATATTTTGTCCAAAACTGCTGTTATATAAGAATTTTGCTGCAGCACATAACCAGCCTGTTTCCACTAGAGAACTTCACGCAGGGTTTGAATGCTGTGCGGTTATAACAAACATGGTATATTAAATCAAAACGGTTGCCGTGTTTTTTTAAGACTGAGGTTTACATGACAGGATGCTAAATCTTTCATTCAGAAACTGAAACAAAGCAGCGCCTTATAAATCAAATGTGGGAGTTTGCATTCAGTGCTTTGCACCGCGAGGTTCTCCCGAAAACACACCCACTGTGAGAACGCTGACGTCTGACTGCTCTGCAAGGACGTTTGCCAGCCAACCAGTTTTGTGTTGTCAACAATGACAAGAGGGAGTGGGCCTTATTCGCCTCTACGGCACAAGCTGCTAAAGTACACACAGCCTGGCGATGTCTGTGTCTACGCTGTGGAGGAAGATGAGGAAGGGTGACTGGCAGCTGGCCAAAAGTCAGAGTACAATGCACAAAAAGGCGCGGAGGCACAGCAAGAGTGAAAGAGAGCGAACAGGGCGGAGCTTGGCTGAGGTTTTTATCACAGGGCCATAACTCAGGCCCTTGTAAACACAGAGGAGAAAGCTGTCCACATGTAACACTGGCTGCTCGGCATCGGCAGCACCAGAGCTGGTGAAAAGAATCTTGCCGCTCACATCGAGGCCAGCCAGTCTAGCATTTTTTCCAGCAGGTATTGTGACTGTGATTTTTGCCAAGTAGAAGATTCTGGACCACAGGGACAATACAAAATCCCTGGACAGTGGGCGCACTGCTGTTGGGCACGACCTTTAAATCCAAAGGCCATCTGTCAAACACTTTTAGTTAGACGCAGCTTCTACAGGGTTAACCCAGTATCCTGATAGCTGAAGCATTTCTGCAGAAACAATAAAGGCCAACAGCTCCTCCCGTCACCCTGTCTCACTGCGGCTCTGGGCACGAGTTTGTGTGTGCGATCAAGATGCCTGGCGGCTGGACGAAAACAGAAAATACTAGTGGCACTGTAAGGCTTAATACCGGAAACAGACTGGCAACAGGAAGCAGTTCCTGCTGTAAAGTCATCTAGTTAGAGGAAGACAGAAAACAATAAGCATTTTGTCAGCAGCTCAACAGTGTTACTACTCACCTTCTCCAGTTGTTGTCCGGTGGGGGTGACAGGTACACTGCTCCATACGGAGAACTCTCTATGTGAGCTTCAGTTAAGAAAATTACTGGTAAAAATACAGACAACATGACAGAACTGTGATGTCAAAGATTGTTTGTGTTATTTGACATAACCTGACATTCCACTTCACCTCCACCTTTGTGTATTTATAAAATGAAACTAGAATATATTCTAACTATAGCCCCAACTATAAATAGATGACACAAATATGCTTTAAGAGAAGAGACGGCATTTATATTTTAAACACGTTCGCTTCAAAGCCCTATTGTGGTGAAAGTGTCAACAATAGAGTTGCCTTTTTCAAATACTCGATGAAACAATGACAGCATTATCGTTTACTACTGAATGCCGACACAGAGTTCCTGGTATTGTGTGTGCAAGGGCAGGACTTGAGAAGGGCGGCGTTTCGTCTTGCCGACAGCCACTTGAGCTGCTGTGCTCTGGAAAGAGCCTCCTCTCTTCTGGGCAGTTGTCTGGGGAAAGGGGTTGAAAAAGTCAACTGACCACCTACAACAGATTAAAGCAGCGACTGGGTGCCCCCCACTTGGCTAACCACTGCTTCACACTGCATCTGTTTAGCCGCTAGTGAGATTTACAGATACCGGTTCCCTGCTGTTACTTATAAAGTGTCAGACAAACATGGAGAAGCCCAAACACTTTCAAACATATACGAATGTAAGCGACATGTTAAGGACGTTATACTGCTGCCTGTTCTTCAGATCCACAGGAACAGGGGGAACAATCCTGTCAAACTGGTTAATACACTGTTTGTGGGATCTTACTTTAACGCTTTCAACAACAATATTGCTAAGGTGATTTACATAACCAATGATATTTGTGCTAAAATGTGTGTATAATATTTAGAACTGAGGCCTGTTTTTGATATAATAACTTGATATAATTCAACTCACAGACACATAACTCATAGAATCTGAGGTTACAATATGTAACTTTGTTTCTTTCCCAATGTTACTACGTTGTTTTTGGCTTTAGTCACTGGTCATCTCCAGGGAAGGCTACAGTTTTAGAAAATCATGGTGGCAGCAGCAGAGTCAACTTTGTTAAAAAAATAAAAATAAAAAAAAGCTCCATTATCAAAGTTTCCAAAGACCCAAATCTTCAAAAGTATGAGACCACTTCAAAAAAATCCCAAGGCAAAACGGAGGTTTGTACACTGCATAGTCTTGTTGGCAAACCGCAGCAGCACTAACACTCTGCACAAGCACTTGAAGAGAAACACACAGCTGCTATAACAAAAGCAGAAGGCAAATCTACCATGTCTATTCATGTTGATTAAATTGCACTTAGTGGGGAGGGATTTATTTCCTTGTAGCTACTAAACTTGTTATTAAAACCATAAAGTTGCTTGCCTACTATACAATTTCCACAACATTAACCTTAAGAGAAAATGGTTATGCCAGCCTTACTTTACTTTAACAGACAAAGCCAGTTTGTGTGTGTGTTGTGTTTGTATTATACAGTCTATGGTTCGATGTAGAATCAATTCATTGGTTAAACTGACTTATCAATAGAAAAACAGCCTTTAAAAGCAGCTTTTAATGGTGGCGTCAGCCCCAAAGACAGTGAATGGAACGGGTAAGGTAGGCTTTTTTAATATACGGCAGAAAAGAGAAAATCTGTCATGCATCCATACTACACAAGCACTGGGGTGCAAGATTGGGACTTGACTTTGTGTTTGCCCTGTGTGTTTTATCCAATCAGAGCCACAAACCAAATTTCCATTTTCAAACGATGGCACTCTGAACAGACAAGCCACTGCCACAAATCATACCGCACATTTTCATTCTGAAGAAGCTGCACTGCTCCCCGTCTTCTTCATTTAAACCACTTGTCATGGCAGATGACGGAATAGTTTGAAGCTGCCAGGCCAAATGATTCTCAGTGGATGCAACGCCAGCTGCAAGAGAGAAACCAAAGACACTGGCCAAAGGGGCTCTGCCTTTTCCAGTCACCCCCCATGTGCTAAGCTTTTTCTTTTCATAGGCTAGAAATGTTTAATACTAGTCTTGAAACAGTATGTCATTTTAAACACAAAAGTGGGACTTGTGAGCGATTTCGATCAATGGTTTTTAATTGCTACATACTTAAAAACTAACAGTCGCTCAAGTATTTTTTAAACAAAATAGCACGATAAATCAGCTCGCATTGTGCATAGGTAGTAGGAATGTGGAGCTATAGATACACCTCAGTTTGTCCCAAAACCCTATAAATGTTTGGTAATGCTTTCTCCTTCATTGTGCTTGCCCTGTACCTGAACAAAAGCGCATGCAAAATGTGATGATAAATAATCGCAGCTATTTGGCAGTTTGCTGTATCTATAAAACACAAATGCTTTTTAAGCCCCATGCATTGTTCAACTGTTCTAAAATCGTTAGGTCCAATAGTGAAGACGACCAAAGTAAAGAAGGAAAACACAGACACTGAAGCGGGCAACCATGAGACAAGAAAATGAGGAAATGAGAGGTCACACATTAGGGTCACTGGAAAAGGTTTTAGATTTTTACAGCTGAATAAGAAGCAACGTCCACTGTGAAATATGGTGGCAGCCTCTCTAGACACAGATGGGAAATACAACAAACCTTTAGGACTGAAGCAGTCGCATCACATCACACATATAGAGAACCAAAGTCTCTGTTCCAAACTTGCAGCTTTAGCACCAAAGCTTAACAATCGAGCATCTCGTGGTGGTTCAACACAGCCAATCCCCAGCAGCGGCCAACTGTGTCTGCTTTTCAGCCATTACCCAATATACTGCACAGCCTAAACTAGTTCACCTCGGATGATAGTTCTAATACACTATTGCACAACAACTAGTATCAGTATTGCAACACTGTACTGACAATGAAAGGAAAAGACTGATGTGTTTTGTGACTCGATGCGCTGTGCATCTGTTCTGATTCTTCTCCACAGAAATACACGCTGGTATGACATCACCCACTGAGAGACAGGACAAACCCCTCTCCAGCTATTACAAGCACCATGTGACAGGTCACTGAATCATCCCTGTCCCGAGGCAGGGAATAAACAGATCTGCTTCTTAAAATGCGACGAGGTGGGGGCGTGCTGACGGATCAGTGGCCTGAATGGTGTTCCATGTAAACGCGACATACTGGGTGTGAAACCAGATCAGGAAAAATGATTCCATGTCCTGTATCTCTTTCCTACAAACGAACTCTAACCAAATCTTATTTGTAAGGAACCTTGTAAAAGTGTATTTACCGTATAAAATGAGCAAGTAATACTAATGATGCAAGTGAAGAGGCACCGCGCTGTGCAAGACATGTGCCTAGATCATTCATGTAGTTAGTGTTTCCATGAACTCAACAGCCATAATTATTGACAAGAAGTAACAACTTTTGCATGCTCATGTTTAGATTCATAATAAGGACATAGTGTCAAATTTAACAGAGGCTCAGCTCATTTCAGGACACAGAAGTAATTCATTCATATCGCTCTCGATCCACATTTAGCCACTGCCATATACGACTCTATTGCACAAGACACCTACATAAATGTTTGCTGTAATGAACGATGACACACCACACATGTAACGGCGATTGGTGGCAACATTTATGGTAATTTTACTGGGCACGGTAAACGGGAGCTGCTTTCAGTGCACCGTGTGGTTTACAAACTCTTACAAGGCCAGACTAGTAATACAGCCAGCTCTAACAATTCTAACCAAAACTCGTTTCTGCTCTCTCGTCTCTGGGGGGATATAGATTTCGAGGGGAGTAGCTGAGACTTGCATTACTCTCCTTGTATCATCATTGAAACAATTCAACCCTTTTACAGCCTCCTCATAAGAAAAGATCTGCTCCTACAGTTCTGTACAACACACACATGCTGGTGGGTATACTGGGAATCTCCTACCGTCAGTTTCCTTTAAGCAAAAGCACACTATCTGCGTCATACTTTTAATTAACATAATGACCAATTCTGTTCCTGAGGCTACTAAACAGCTGCCTACACAGGTACATTTCACCGAGCTTGAAACACCACCATTAACAAAAACACTGAAATAACAGTATTCATAAATAAAAGCTAACCATTTGGAGGGCACAGCATCCATACCCACTTCCACATTGCTAATTATCTTTTTATAATGACAACAACATCTGCACAACATGGAAATGTGTGCGTGAGCGCGCCTACTGTCAATGATTTAGGCCTGGAAGGATATCTGCCGTCCATGCTTGTCAATGGGTCGGCGATGGGGAGAGTTGATGCGGTTGCGGTCCCTGTGGACTCTCTCGACGAGCCCGTGATGACGGGTCCCTCTGACTGAGTCCAACCCCGAAGGAAAGCCAACCTGTGGAAGAGACAGCAAGGTGCTTTTCACAGCAGACACAAGAAGGGGCGAAGAACAGGAACATCCAACACTTTCAACATGGCACCATCACCATCGTGTGTGTGTGTGTGTGTGTGTGTGTGTGTACCAAATTACTCTGCAAGTCGCTTTGGATAAAAGCATCTGCCAAATGTAAATGTGAATGAATACAGCCCGTGTGATTAAATAAAATATACTGTTCATAATTTAAAGACGACAACACCTTATTGCCATCACTGAGCATATATACACATTACACATGTTACACTGCAATTTGTCCTCTGCATTTACCAGGAGTCAAACCCAAGCTGCTGGGTGACACTAGGAATACTTAAAGTTCCCGATTTACTCGGATCTTGTGGCTAACACAGATATGATTCGATTGTTCTATTTAAGAACACCATATATAACATTCACAAAGGATATGGTTGAATTATTAACCAAATGCTGCCTCTAATTGCTTAAATCTGCCCCACCTGCATAAACTACTCAGCTTTCCTTTAATTGAATTAGAACCAACAAATGATTATCACCAAGAAGAATCTAGAAGCCATTTAGTTTGTTAAGTTGTATTCCCAGTAGAGAAGGTGAATGGACTCAAAAAGTTAGTAGGGCTTTCTCCCTCTGTGCGGGGACCTGGTCACAGGGCTGCAATTACTACTCTACCTCAAAGAGCCATTCTTTTAAGCAACAAGGGCACTTTTACCTGGATCCTTGCGTAGGAAACTCCTTGGAGAGCTGACACAGATACTGAACCAGTGCGACAGAGAGGCATTGTCACATACAGCACTGAACTGCTTGAAGTAGTACTGAAAATGGCTGAACTGATCTTTTATTTGGTCTTTTTCCTAGTTTTCAGAAACTCATCTGAATTATTTAACAATCTCAGTGGAAATTTGTTTGCACTTCTGAAGGTCCAGTACAGTATTCTGCTATTTTAGCAGTTAGCAGGGACAACATTACAAGTGGGGGTCAGTGTGGTCAGACAACAGCGGCCTTGGGAAATCCCTGAATGACAACAAGGCCTTGAGTTTGTTAAATGACAAACCCAAGGTGAGCAGTGTTTTAAAGAAAAACATGTTCAGTTTTATATTAAACATAATTTTGCTCAAAGGAAATCATGTGAGTTATTCCACATGAAATACAACAAACTCCAATAATCATAGCAGCAGAACATCTATAGGACCGCTTTGAAATTGTGTGAACATTTTCCACCTCTTCATTTTCTTGCTGCTGCAGCATCAGCACAGCTAGCGTGAGATGCCGAGGGCTGTATCCAAGAAACCCAGCAGGGATGTAAAGTAAAAAGCTGAGCTGAACTCAACTTTGTCTGGAACAGAATCAGCCGTCACTGCTGCAACCAAACATCCCTGGAGGATTATTTTACATGTTCTCTTATTTTCCAAAATAAAAGAGAAAAAAAACAAAAAGATATATTTTTTTAAATTTCCTTTTGAATGTCAGAAAAGGAAACTGCAAGAAAACAAGACAGAAAACCCAACATTACTTAATTTGTCTAAAAGGAAGTTGCATGCATTTGGAGAGATGTCGCTATAAAGTGTAAAAAAAAAAAAAACAACAACTGGTATTTGCCATGAGATCCTGACTGACCCTTTTTCAGTCCTGGGATTAAAATTACTTAACTTAATTATTGATGTAACCTTTCTGAAACTGACTGTAAGTCCACAGTCTTGGGTCGCTCTTCAGGAAGACTGAATACCACACTGTTGCAGACATCTTACCTCACCTGGACGTTCTACAAGTCTGCTGCTCTATTAAGATCAGCTAAGTGACCATCAAACCAAAAATCGATACACAACATTCTGAAAATCCGATGCTCACTCTGTTCTTGTGTAAGAGGAACTGTTACTTGCCTTTTTGCTTGAGCTTTAAGTTTAAAAAGCATCAATGTGTCTATTTAGGAGGTGTAAAATGAGCTGTCTGTCACAGTGTGCTGTGAGGCGTTCGGGTTTGAACTGAGCTGAGAAAAAATATGAAATAATAATTAATGATGCAAATGAAGTTGTGCCTCTGTGATTGTTCATTATTTAATCAAATCAATAGAAGCATATAGAGCCTTAGGCAACAACAACAAAAAATAAAAAAATAAATTAGCTGCTTGTGGTAAAACCCAGATGACATTCAGAATTACAACGAGACATTGCTAAATTGTGTTTAGGAACATTTCAAAAACATACATGAAAGGTATTAATTAGTGCAACCTCAGTAATGCACAGCTGTACCTGGCCAATCATGCAACACAATATTTGCAAGATTTTAAGCAGGTCTATTTTGACAGCACCCAATTTACACCAAAAT